>JBBELK010000227.1:0-600000 GCA_037783545.1 Henricia sp. BOLD:AAB3569
CGAGGCGTTGGAATCGCATACGTAGACGGGCACCTTTCCAATCAGCAGTTTGCATTCAACCCAAGTGATTCAGGAGGCCCGATTAAAGGATATACAGACTACTAAAGTGTGACGTCAGTTGCTATGGTAATTGGGTCTAAACATTCGCTGGTAATCTTAAACGTCCATTGCTAAAGCACACGGAAACGGTTCACTGGTTTTGGTATAAACCCAATAAGCATGGCAACACACAAAAGGTGACGTTTTTACTTTATTACTCTCTTGCAGTGATGTCTTTTATAGTATGGGCGCCGCCATTTTGTCCGAATACTTGGCAACGGACGACGTTTGTGCGCACAATTCATTTTTTGGCTATATTTCGACGGCAGTATATACACGAAAACGTGTGCGCAAACGACGTTATTCTTCGCTATCTCAGGTAATCTCAACAAATCCTACCCAATTGTGGAAAATTTTTACAGCCAAAATAGTACAATGAGAGGCCGGCTTCTCAACTAGGGCTTTGCAAAAATCTCATGAGTGTACCTCAACGAATCATGCGATTCGTTCCACCGCGTGCATACATGCATGTGCAATCAGTACACATACTCCAGTCGGTTACAGCTAGCTATGTATAATATCGGTTTCGCAAATCTTTTTTTCTCCACTTTTCCTTGTTTTTTTAAGGGGGAGCCTGGGGTGGGTGGGTGGGTGGGTGGGTGGGTGGGTGGGGGGGGGGGGGGGGGGGGGGGGGGGGGGTGCACCCCCAGGCTCCCCCCACCCCCAGGCTCCCCCGTAGCTACGCCGCTGGCTAGCAACTCGCCGCTCATTTGTTTGGATACAAAATAATATGAGTAGTCCTTCCGCACCCCCAGGCTCCCCCCACCCCCAGGCTCCCCCGTAGCTACGCCGCTGGCTAGCAACTCGCCGCTCATTTGTTTGGATACAAAATAATATGAGTAGTCCTTCCGCGTGGATATGGTTTGTGGGATTCTAAATTGTTCCCTATAGCATAGAGGAACTTTCCAATTGCCATTTGCAAATATATGCGATGTCGTACATTTTGTCACATACTTTGTTGCATACTTGGCACTGCCCAAGCCGCGGGTGGGGGGAGGGTTCGGGGGTAGTTGGTAAGAAGCTGGATGATCTACCTAACGCGCGTCGTCAGGAAAAGATGGGAAAAGATGGGAAGCCCTCCAGCTTCCAACAAAAAAACAACGCTTAGGCATGCCAAGTATGCAAAAAAGATATTTGCGAAAAAATGTACAACATATTTGCAAAGATTATTTGCGAAAATATGAGCAACATTTGCAAAGATTATTTGCGAAAATATGTGCAACATTTGCAAAGATATTTGCGATTTACGATGTCCCTTGTACGCCACGATACAAATGAATATTGTCCTTCCGCGTGGCTATAGTCTTTTTAGGGATTGTCAAACTTTTCCCAGCATATACGGTGTTGCGCGTGCGTTACATAGTATGCACGCAATGCATCGATCAAGAAAGGATATTATGTGTAGTTTGAAAATAAATAGCATTGCCGCCGGACAGCGCACAGCTAGCCCAGGTCATACCCAGGACCCATGGGCCGAGCTTGAACCCTGTCTACTTGATGAGTTCAAATTCACTCACGTCTCCCAGGTAACGAATAAGGCTTGATTTCCTCGCAAAGACGGGTCGTTTCAATGAAGAAATTGATCCGTACCCAACTCGCCCCGTAAATGAGTTCGTAACCTTAGCCTTCACTTTTCGATTGAACGCAGGTTGTGCCAACCGTTGGTATTGTTGTTGGCACCGGCGTGACTAGGGCGCGCAACGCACAACTAAATACATTATCTTGGTGTGATATGCAGGTAAGCTTTGCGGCGGGAGCCAGACTTGTGACTTGAAATGTGGATAAGGGTGAAATTCGCACTGCACTCGGGAAAAAAACTTAACATATGATGGTCCAAAATTGTGGAATTCACTTCATCCTATAATTTAAAATGCATAGACAGATTAACAGCTTTTAAAAAAGAACTAAAATCTCAAATTCTAGAAAAATACTGAGAGTATATATACCTATTGTTTGACTCAATTTTGATTTGTATTTTGCATGGCTGCGACTTCAATGCTTGTTTGTTTATTTTGCTTACATGTTGTAGTTTCGCCACTTATTTCATGTACCACCATATTGCTAACTTCCCAATAATGCTAAATTAATCTGCTTAACAATCGTTTCCTCCTTGTTTTTAACTGGCTTCTAAATATTCTACCCTTGTGTTAGTATAGGGGTTACACTATTATTTGCAATTTCACTTTATATCATCTTATCGAAAACTAATGTAAAAATTTATATGGATTCCCACACTAGACAAGCTATGCTTTTTGTGGGTTTCCACCATATTTACATGCAACAGTATTTAAAACTTACAACATAGTATTGTCAAAATAATAGATTACTGTGTGTGTAAATGCATATATGGAAATAAAGTGAAGTTTATTGAAACTACACTGAGCCTTTTCGCGCGTAAATTTGACGCGCATTATATTGCTTTGGAAGGGGTGGTTATCTTATTGAAGGGTTTATCCCTCTGTAGGGCTTGCTAAGCTCACGTAATAGTAAATCCCAATCAGTAAGGAACAACTGCAATATCGTGATTCGATGCCACCAGTTGCTTCATATCTCAATTGGTAGGGCGTCTGCACGTTAAAGGCACAGGCTCGTCAGCAATGCGCGCGCGCCAAATTTGTGCCACGAAATACACATCTCCATGCCAAGTCTGCTACTCTGCGTATTTCGTGGCACGAATTTGGCGCGCGCGCATTGCTGACGAGCCTGTGCCTTTAAGCAGAAGGTCTGCGGTTCGAATCCCGGTAGAGCCAAGTTGCTTTTCACTGCATCAAAATTTCCCAAACTCATTAACATTTGTCCACATTTGTATCGAATTTATTCACCCCTGCAGTCCGTGGGCCATAATTCCTTAAAAGAAAATCACTTATTCATAGATATTGAGAAAAATCGGTGTGGAGGGAATTTGGAGTAAAACGGCGGACTGAAAATCACGGAATCTACTTGGACGCAAAGTGCTCTTGTGATTCTGTGATTTTCAGTAGTTGCTTCACTTAAAATTCCCACACACCGTCAAATTTACGCGCGAAATGGCTCAGTTTGAATCCACCATATAATTAGCCTCTAGTCAAGGCGGCCGTGGAAAGACTAGCACGCACAGATTGTCCGCCCGACCGCCTTTAACATAGCGTTTTTGGGGGCTTATGTTTTTTTTTCGTTTAGAGGGGTTACGTGCATAATGCATAAGGTCAGGATTCCCCATTGACCAATGAGGAGAGGTGAACTGTTAAACTGCATGACGTCATACTACGCAAAGAAAATTAGGCAGTTGTACGACAATCTTCGAAGAAAAAAAAAGCGAAATATTTCGGGCAACGCAATAAGTCGCAACATATTCAGGCCATGAAAATGCTCTAGATGATCGCGATTTATTCGTGAACTCACCATAACAGCAATAGGCCGCTTAACCGGCCGGCCACACTGTATACCGTGCCGTATGCCACCGGCAGCTAGCCGCTAGGCTGCACTGTGCATGGTCATACGCCGCGCTGTATGTGTCAAAAGGGGGAAAAACCATACATATTCGATAGTGAGACTCGTATGATGTACTAAATCAATGGAGCATGACATAAAAAGTGTTTTTAACAAAATCTTACTGCTAAAGAAAAACAATTTACTGCTAAATTGCTTCCTAATTGTCACCAAATTTAAACTTTCTGGGGCATTATCAATATGTTGTCATATTTGGATGAATTTATTAGTGACATTTATACCCTGAATACACGTATATACGAAGATCTTAGTGATCTCCCAATTAAACAGTTCCTTACGATACTTGTTGCGATTCCTATTATGACACAATATGAACAAGTTCAAATGTCAATGTCAACCTGCGACAAGCCACGAGAACTTACGACATCTCTATGACAAGTTACGATACCTACGATAAACACTGCCACTGTATGTGTGACAATTGTAGACATGCTCAACAGGCGATTTCACGAAACATTGCGCAACTTGCGCCATGGCGTAAGACTTACGCCATACCTTTATGGCGTAGGTGCGCAATAAACCCAAGCTGCGCAACGTTCATTTTTTTACTTTAGCACTTGTAACCTCTAGGACGAGGATAATTTATAGTTTATCAACGACAATTTGATGTCTGCGCTTGTTAAAAATAGTCATACATTAAACAGACGTCGTTGTTTTTCACAAATTTTGACTGTCATCATGGCTGCCATCGCAGATTTCACTGATTATAAAAGGCCGTTTTCTACTAATATAACGGAAGGCCGGGGTTCAGGTCGTTGACGATGCGGTAAATAAGCACGTTGCATTATCGCCATTTGTCACTGTCCTACGACACATTTTTCCAACTTACGCCACCAAAAACCATTGCGCAAGTTACGCCACAATTTATGGCGTAAGTCGGCGAGTTGCGCCATATCCAAATGTGGCGCAACTTTCGTGAAACGCGTCGCAACTTATTGCGCAAGTTGCGCAATAATTTATGGCGTAAGTGGACTTGCGCAATTGCGTAAAGTTTCGTGAAATCGGCTGCTGGTGATCTTAATAAAATCTTAATTGGGAATTTCAAAGCCGATATTCTCTGCTGTGCAATATTTTCTGACGATTACTCGTAATTATGTTAAGATACGATACAGGTGCAATTTCGTAGCATCTCGCAGGTTGTCACAGACTTTTGTACAGTTTTTGGTCGCCCACTATGATTTGCTACAATTTGCTGAGACTGCGACTTGCAATCGTAGCAAGTTTTTGTATGGTTTCGTAAGGATTCTCAGCCACTTCACGACATATCTTTTTAATTAGCAAATTCTAACGCTTACGATATTTAGAATGGGGTATATGATAGGATTGACAATTAGATATGAATTTAAAAACACGAGAAAATTGCAATGCCCCGACTGGGATTCGAACCCAAATCCTTGGCATACATGGCCAACTGCTCTACCAACTGAGCTATCTGGGCATCCTGTCAGAGCACCACAACAATCTCGCTTACGATATTGTCACAATGTGCAATTCATTCCGAAGACATACGAATGTTTGCATTTATTTTCTTAGCGATCTCCCAATTAACAGTTCCTTATGATTGCTTATTACACGACACGGTACGATCAGGAAATTGTTTGATCCTGTTCAAATGTCAACGACAAGCCACAACTTACGTTACTCTACGACAGGCTATGATTGCACTGTACAATTTGCTGCAACCGCACAAATTCCATAGATTTGTACAGACACATAGTCATTTCGTAACTTAGAAAATCTTAGAAAATCGTAACGCTTAGCACTTATCGTATTGTTACGATATGCATTTTCTTATAAATACATGCGAATGCCTGCGATTCCTTACGATTCCTTACGATGACAGTACAAATCTACGACATTTGCGACTTGTTCAGAGTTCAGACACATACGAATGTCTGCGATCATGATGCACGCATTGTGCGATTCCTTACGATTCCTTACGATAACAGAGTACAAATCTACGACATCTGCGACTTGTTCAGACACAGTCATTTTGTTACAAATCTTAGAAAATCGTAACGCTTAGCACTTATCGTATTGTTACGACATGCATTTTTCTTATAAATACATACGAATGTCTGCGATTCATTACGATTGTTTACGATGACAGTACAAATCTACGACAGCTGCGACTTGTTCAGACACATACGAATGTCTGCGATCATGATGCATGCATTGTGCTATTCATTACGATTACTAACAATTCCTTACGATTCCTTACGATGACACAGTACAAATCTACGACATCTGCGATCTTCAGATAGTCATTTTGTAACAAATCTTAGAAAATCGTAACGCTTAGCGCTTATTTGTTCGTAAATAATATTATTGTAATTCTCTTGTTTTTGAACTTGTTTTCTAATTTTGTTGGTTGGACAACAAGTGTAAATGTTTTCTGATCTTGTTGCTTGGACATATAATAAAGCAATTGAATTATTGAAATGCCGCTGTAATGCATAGTTCCGAGATTGCCCAGTTAACCCCGCCCCTTAGATACTGTTGCTATGTGCTCACAAGCCATCGCAAAAAATGGCGACACAACGTACAAAGCAACGGGACTCGGCATGGAAAGCACAGATTCATTGAAGAAAACTCAAAGGTATTTATGTTTTAGGGTCGACAGTTACCGTAGCACACACTGAGCGAAGGGCTAGTTAGTAATGCAGGGATGACATATATTCATAAAAATGCGCTTTCCTACCTTTGAACAGTGAATCGCCCGACATTGAAACAAAAATTCAACCGGTCACTGCTGGCGCATACAACATACAAACTGTATATGGGCAGATAATCGCGTGATTGTTGTGATGATTGCATCACTTTGACCTATGTGGGCGCCGTCTGCTAGCTCTGTTGTGATTGGTCGGCGGGTTCGGCTTGATTGACAGGTCGGAACTATGCATTGTTTTATGTAGTTTGTGTAATTGAAATATTTCTTCGTTTTATAAATGTAAACTTATTATTCACAACTTATTATTGTGAATAATCTTGTTTTTGTACGTTTTCGGATTTTGTTGGTTGGACATCAAATAATTCAAATAGTGTAATTGTTTTATGGTGGTTTGTGTAATAGAAATAATTGTTCATTTTTAGAAATTTAACTAGCGCAGTGTGAAAGTATACTTACTTTTACTTTATCGACTGAGCATAGGTGGGGCGAAGTGGAAATGGGGCGAAGCGACTGTAAAGCGATTTTAGTTACGCGTGTGTCTGTGTAGCTCGCGGTGTTTTGTTTGCCACCCGAAAATCATTGTTAGCGAGTTTACAACTTAAAAGATTGTTAAACAATTTATCTGGAATTACTCTAGAACTTTGACTAACCCGGTATGACTAATCATGTTTCTTGTATTTTGTTTTCCTGGTGCGAATAATATTACTTTCGCTTTTTGTGTGTGAATGCTACCTATATTTATATGGACGATTCCAGAAGCTCGCCGCCGCTGGTTGGTTGGTTACAATTTATGAATAATTCATCACCTCCGTTGCTGTTGAATTATTCAACACGAAGGTCACAAAGACGCTTTGGTAAAGGCGTTCGTGGCGAACAGTCTCTGAATCTGAATCTGAATCTATATAGTCGGCAAAGCATCCTTCCGGAAACATCACACCAACTTTTTGGTTCGGTAGGCAATGCGTGTGGTGGCGAACGTCTAGTTTAGTTTCTACTTTTATCCAAAAAACTTGATCTCTGAATTCGGAGTGAGTTTTTCTCTTAACATCAATGATTTGTGGAGGGAGGTTGTTCCAGTCTTTAATTGTTCTGGGAAAAAAACTGTTTTCATAGCTTCTGGTTCTGGTACGAAGCTGCTTTATTTTCTGATTGTGGCCTCTGGACGGACGATTATTAAGGTTCAGGTATGCTTCAGGAGAAATGTCCACTGCTTTGTTGAGAATTTTGTACATCATGGTTATTCCACTGATTTTCCTTCGTTCTTCCAGTGACAACCATCCCTGTTTTTTAAGCAAGATTGCTACTGTTCTTGGTGTTGTACTGTAGTTGTTATGGACGAATCGAATGGCTTGCCTTTGTATTTGCTCCAAACGGTAGATGTCATATTTTAGGTGGGGATCCCAAGCAGGTGATGCATATTCTAGAATGGGTCGAACCAGCATAGTGTATAGGCCGTTTCTTTGATCGATGCACTGCAATTCCACAAGTTACGTTTGATCATGCCTAACACTTTTTGAGATTTTTGGATACATCTGACACATGTTTGCTGCAAGACATACTATTGGAGATGGTGACCCCAAGATATTTTTGGGAGTCTACGCTCTGTAGGATTTGTCCACAAAGGCTGTAGGTAAATTGATAGGTTTCCGGGCTCCTATTGATAATGTAGTACACTTGTTAGGGTTGAATTTCATCTTCCAGGTGGATTGCCAAAGTTCCAGTTTTTGGAGATCTTGTTGGAGAACATGTTTATTTGTATTGTAGATGAGGCAGTCATCTGCAAAAAGCCGAACTGTTGATGAAACATTTGCGGGGAGATCATTTATGTAGATCAGGAAGAGTAATGGCCCAATAACTGATCCTTGGGGTACGCCGGATGTAACTGGTACTAGTACTGACTCTGATGCTTGTATATCAACAACGACTTTTTGTGTCCGTCCTGTCAAGAAATCTGTTATCCATTTATTTAGTAAGAGTTTATGCGGTACTTTATCAAATGCTTTGGAAAAGTTCAAGACTGTCTGCAGTATGAATCTTTCCTCAAGAGCTAGCAAAACCGTGCACAAAACAAACCTCGCCACGGACGCCTTGACTAAAGGCTACCCTATAATTTTCCAACAACACGGATCCTAACGCAGATTTTTGGCTGGTCTCGCGGTGGGTCACACTTCCAGAGACCAGTCAGGGAATGGCAAATGTTGATTTATTCGTTTGAGCTCCAGGGCGAATTAGAATGAATCTACTTTACCCTTGGCTGCTTTCGAGCGCTCGTCCCTGGTGCTCCCAGGTGGTGGAAACGTTACGTCACACACATGCTTACACACGCTTTCGGGCGAGCACATGGAGCACCATGGAGCACCTGGTGCCGCGCTCGAAAGCAGCCCTTGTTATGTAAAGTGAACGGTTCAGTGGTCACGAGTGGTATAAATAAGCACGAGTGACACGCAGTGCTTCACGGGTTGACGTATACGGGTTCTTTCCTCGCCTTTCACCTCTGGGGTCCCGGGTTCGAATCCGGGGCGTGTATGTGGATTGGGTTTGCAGTCCCTACTTGACCGCGTGGGTTTTCCCCTGGGGCATTTCTCTGGGGGTTTTCCTCCCACTTCTAAAACTGCAACTCCTTCTTCGTCATCTCAAGTTAATAATATAGTATAGTTAAAGCTAAAACCGTATAGTTGATGGCATAAAGGGCCTTAGTTGCCGAAGATGCCATAAAATATACAACAACAACAACAGTGCTTCACGGGGCGGTCGGGTTGACGTATACGGGTTCTTTCCTCGCCTTTCACCTCTGGCGTCCCGGGTTCGAATCCGGGGCGTGTATGTGGATTGGGTTTGCAGTCCCTACTTGACCGCGTGGGTTTCCCCCTGGGGCATTTCTCTGGGGGTTTTCCTCCCACTTCTAAAACTGCAACTCCTTCTTCCTCATCTCAAGTTACTAATATATAGTATAGTTGAAGCTAAAACCGTATAGTTGATGGCATAAAGGGCCTTAGTTGCCGAAGATGCCATAAAATATACAACAACAACAACAACAGTGCTTCACGGGGCGGTCGGGTTGACGTACGGGTTATTTCCTCGCCTTTCACCTCTGGCGTCCCGGGTTCGAATCCGGGGCGTGTATGTGGATTGGGTTTGCAGTCCCTATTTGACCGCGTGGGTTTTCCCCTGGGGCATTTCTCTGGGGGTTTTCCTCCCACTTCTAAAACTGCAACTCCTTCTTCGTCATCTCAAGTTGATAATATAGTATAGTTAAAGCTAAAACCGTATAGTTGATGGCATAAAGGGCCTTAGTTGCCGAAGATGCCATAAAATATACAACAACAACAACAACAACAACAGTGCTTCACGGGCGGTCGGGTTGGCGTACGGGTTCTTTCCTCGCCTTTCACCTCTAGCGTCCCGGGTTCGAATCCGGGGCGTGTATGTGGATTTGGTTTGCAGTCCCTACTTGACCGCGTGGGTTTTCCCCTAGGGCATTTCTCTGGGGGTTTTCCCCCACTTCTAAAACTGCAACTCCTTCTTCGTCATCTCAAGTTGATAATATAGTATAGTTAAAGCTAAAACCGTATAGTTGATGGCATAAAGGGCCTTAGTTGCCGAAGATGCCATAAAATATACAACAACAACAACAGTGCTTCACTTCACGCTTGCACGCTACTGCTGCACACTGCAAAACTTTTTACTTTTGAGGTACCGTTGTTTTTTTTGCTAGCCTGAAAGCAGTTGGTTCGCATAGGTCAGGCATACGTTTCCATTTTCCTAATAAGGTTTTGTGGTTTTTCGTATCTGGCCGCCAACGTAACAACGGGTGTGCGTTCGGGTAAATATACCCGTTAGCTTCAATAACAAGCTGATTATCCATGTCTTTGTTTGTCTTTAATTGTCGATTAAGCAATCGAACCTTTTATTCCTAAGTTGATGGACATGGAGTTGTTACGTGTAATAAAGCATCCAGGTCACAGCGTCAAGTGGTGTATACCAAATCATTGTAGTTGTGGTGTTTCTTGTGAAACGTGTTTAAAGGGTAGGTTTTAACGTTGTGACGATCTTCTTTGAATTATCACTTTACCGTACCGCGTTTGTAAACGCCCATAACTGCAGACGCCAATAAATGGAAAAGGCACCTTAAAATCTATGGATTCAATCAATAAAATAAAGAAAATGTTGTCCGAGTTTGTCACAAACAAATAAAAATGGTTGACCTTTTGTTTCCGGTTTGCAAGTATCTTTACGAATGGCAGGCTCAGGCTTGGTGATCTCATACATATTAACGTGGCTAAACACATTATCTGGTTTGAACGTCAACTTGAACGTTCACTTTTGTTGAGAGTACAGATAAAAACCACCAACAAAAACCTGAACAAATAAAGTATACACACGGCTAGGACAGAAAATCGCAAAGTCCGTCCGAAGCCGAATCAAGTGGCTTTTAAAACGGCTACAATGCATTTGGATGTAAAACCAAGCCACTGTTTTTTTTAAAACATAAAACTGCCAAAATTTAGAAATAAAATTGTCACCCTGGGTTAATGTGCAAATTTGGACGATGTGAACAACCAGATTCGGATTCAGCATTATCGAATTAGTAAAGATCACTTAATTTTAAGTTGCCCCTAAAAAGTTAAAATTTCTAGGCCTCCTACAGATTTTGCCCCATGGCCTACGTATTAGCGTTAAATACAGGCGCAAATATATTCGTACCACTTGCGGACTTCCAGCGATGCGCGCACTGCGTGGTTTTTATATGCTTCAAGGCTTGGGATTACCAGTTTAAAAGACGGAAATAAAAGGTCAGATTTATAATTTTATGAAATGTTTGTTTAATTAACTTTTCGCACTTTGCGCCCGCGCGATTCCATATTACGCAAACAACGACCTACTAATTGAATTACACATGTCGCGGCGCGCGCGTCCTGTACGCGTGAGAACAAAACAAGCTGAGCGTACATTGCGCACGTTAATTACTGCCAACAAACATGGTGGAAACCACTGCATTGTGACCATAGAGTTGTATAAGCCGTCACGGCTTATACAACTCTATGATTGTGAAATGTTCACCTATACACGAATCCGGTTGCTAAGGTCTCCTTCCCTGCAAGTCCGCCATTACTGGGGGCCATCCACTGCCATGCACTGGGCGCTTTGTCTTGTTGTTAAATCGAACAGCGCACAACGCGTAGGCGTACACAGGCTTCGCAGGCAAATAAACGCGCAAAATTGTTCGAAGTGACACACTGAGTTACAACATAATGTAACAGCATATCATCAACACAAAACCCACAGTTCATGGCACTGGATGGCCCCCAGCTATGGCGGACGTACACAGACCATGACTTTGCAGCTCGGATTGGTGTATAGGGCTTCTTTAAAGCCGGCCCCGTTAGGCCTACATCATTTGCAGTGACCAAAAAAATGTGTTACTTCATAGACAATTATAAACCCTCGACTAAACGTGTACTAAATGGTACCTTTATGAGAGAAATTGCCAACTGAAGGTGCTTTTTCACAAAAATAATCGTTTGCAAACGATTTTTTCTAATCATTTATTTAACACAAAAACATGCACATGCGTTCGAAAGTAGTGTTACACCACCCCACGGAAAAATGTTCATTTTAAAATTGAAATATACAAAACGATTTAGGGAACACTACTGGAGATAGTTTCATCTTAAAATAATAGATCTATAAGATGGCCTCAAAGGCAACGCTCCGAAATATACAGTATTCATTTACCAAACCAAACATTATTAAACCCACAATAAAACTGCTTTGTTATTGAAACCTCCCAAAACAATAAAGTTGTCCTTTGCAAAGCGAGCTGGGAGGCACATTGACTTCAAATTGCCAAGTACGCTTGCTGCGCACGCCCGAGATCCATGTCACAAACGTCGAGCGAAAAATGGTTAGTTGTAATTTTCGGTTTGGCCAAGGTCGCTTGCTGTAAATGTTACCACAATCATGCTTTGCTGAAGTATCACTATGGAGGAGAAACTCTCCGTAATTGAATCAAGATCCATCTGAAAATAACTAAGGTGGAGTATTTTTGTACATTAGGCACGGCTGCCTCAATGTAGGACCAAGGAAGATTCACACACGTGCGTGCTCTCGATGTCAACTTTGTTCGTCCCTGAAGATGATGCGCTGTCTTGAAACATCCAAAACATTGATCAACTTGAAGACAATGTCAATAAAGGAGCAAAGATATCATAAAGTAGCGTGTCCAAGTCACATGTTTTAGCACCCCCATTTTCCCCATGGGTGTTGAGATTTTTATACCATATCATTTGTCACATTTTTCTGTTTACCATTCTGAAATTTCGCGTTCTCAATCCGTATTTTCAAGGATATTGTAAAAAATACCTGATGTTTTGTAAACTAATTTATCTGATTCTAGAAAGCAGTGCAGTAATTACACCAACCTTTTTGCTCCAAATTCGAGATTGCAAATTGCCTGTTTTCTTCCCATGGATAGTATTTTGGGGAGGTATTGTATATGATTCTTAGGTTAAAACGAACATGATCACCACTTTGTGGAAAAATCTGAACACGCTCCTTTAAAGGAGCTTGTTTGGATTTTTCCAGGAAATGGATTTCGTTCAAACCCAACAAACATATATCAAATGCCTCCCCAAAATACTATCCATGGGGAGAACACAGGGAATTTGCAATCTCCAATTTATGGAAGCAAAAAAGATGTTGGTGTAATTACTGCACTGTTTTATGTAACCGGATAAATAAGTTTACAAAACATCGGTGGTTTTTGACGATATCCTTAGAAATGTGGATTGGGAGCGCGAAATTTCAGGATGGTAATAAGAAAAATATAAGAAATGATAGGTATCAAAATTTCAAAATCCATGGGAAAAATAGGGGTGCTGAAAATGTGAGCTGGACACGCTCCTTTAATGTAATAAGTATATGCCTACTCCATTAAAGGGAACACCGGCTTTATTGGGCTATTTTGGGCTCGAAATAGACCCATACATGATTCTGAAAGTCTTTCCGAAATAGACTGAAGAGAACCTGAAAAGAAATCACAAACTTTGGCCGTTTTTGAGCATTTAAAACAAAATCATGGTCACGTGATTTATCGGAACCAGATAGATCACGTGGTCTTGGAGTTAGTTTTATTTCCAGCCGTAGAAACCAGCGCGAAGTGCGAGTTGCTTTTGTCATTCGTGGTTGGTTTCTCTTCTTGTTAAAAAATAATGTCCTACGAACACTATGTACAAACCGTATTTTCCATTTTTTTCTGCCAACAGATTTCATAAGAAGGGTTTCTGAGTGTTGATACGGACGAGAGAATCTCTCCGATTTTCGCGTCTTCGCTTCGCGGCGATAAATAATATCCGAAGAAAAAACAGCTAACTATTTAGGGCGCTAAAGACACCAAAAAGTTGCGTTCAAGTTGCTTCCTCGAGTCAGCGCTGACCTGAGGGATCATGCAAGGTGTGATGAGTCAGGGAAAACAACGAAACGAGCTTAAACACGTGTCGACCCATATCGAACGCCACCTTAAAACACATGATACACAATACATCGCGACGCCTGGTTAAGCGTATAGCCCAACATTTGTCTATTTTGTTAAAGGAGCATGACCAGAGTTTCTGGAAAATAGTTTTCGATGTAACTTACCAATATTATCAAGTAACTCCCATGCACACCTCCCATGTCCCAAAAACCCGAAAACATTCGCGATTTCCAGTAAAAAATTGAAAAAAAATATCGAGTCGGTTTTCAGTGGATAAACATTGATACTGGAAAATTAGTTTACAAATAATCGGTGGATTTTCGACGATATCCTCGGAAATATGCGGCCTAGAAGCGCGGGAGTTTCAGTTTCGTGATCAGAAAAATATAACGGATGTTATGATATAAAAATCTCATGACCCATAAGGTAAGTCCCGGGGAGTTATGGGTAAAAAAAGTGATCTGGTCACACTCCTTTAATTTTAAACATTTCTAGTTAATTACGTGACATTTTGATATTTTTTTTCACAACGACCATCGAAAAATTATTGTCAAGGATGCTAGATCGTTACATTTAATTATGTAAACAGTAATCCGGTGTGTCCCTTTAAATGTTGATGAAATACGTGCAATGCAATAGGTCTTAATTTAATTTTTCATAGCGCATGGTTTGCAATTAGCCTCTCGCACACATTCAAGCGTGACCACCTAAAGCGGAAAATTATCAATATGGCGGCCCAACACAAAATGCGCAACCTTTTGCTCTCTTTGCCATATTGACAATTTCCGTGTTCGGCTTTCAACGCGCCTGCGCACACGTCACGCTTGATTGAGGAAAGCGAACAAAGATATTACTGAAAAATACTCGTTCCATATTGGTCTGTAAAGAATTTTTAATATTTTTCACGTGTAGACAGACAATTTTGGATACTGTTGTGTACAAACCAACACGCTATCACTTGTCATTCGCGAACATGTAGGGGCCCTACATGGTGAAAAAGCATTGTGTGCTTACCATTTTCTCATAAAAATATACTCTCGGGTAGAATCATTGCATTGGACAGATGGGACCACTTCTGTCTTCCTTTGAGTAAGTTTATTTCTGGGTCAAATGGTTTATTAACATTTTTGGGCCATTGTAAATCCTGTGTATTTACATTTCTTTTAAAATAAATTGAACTTGTGGTGGATATACCTGTCTTCTTGTGTTTTCTTGACACAATTTGTCAAGAATTAATGCCCCGGCCTTTCACAATTTGTCAAAAAATTGCCACATTTCTGAAGCGGATCACCCGATTCATTATCTTTTTACTTTACATATTTCTGTCGCCTCGAAAGCCAAAGCGTTTTGACGCTTTTGAAAAATGTGTCCATGCATCTACGAGTATAACAACATAGTGCGTTGACTCGGACGTTTCGAGTGCGCTCGAGTCGGGAAGATCTTAATTATCGAACCTCACACAAGTTAAACGGAAATAGTAATGGCAATGTTATATACACACAAAATGAATTGCGCTCAGAGACGATTCCGACATTTATCAACTGCCTATTTAATTTGACAGTGATGAATTCCCTTTTCAACCACTTTCCTTTTTCTCTTCATAAACTAGCCTTTAGGTGATTAATTCTAACAATAAGTAACCAACTGACTTCAGATAAGACAAATGTGTGATTCGAAATGTTGCGAAATTTAATACATTGACACAAACGGAGGGATTGGATTAACTCACATATTATGTGCTCTGCATAGTAATTGGGAGATGTTAAAGATTTAACTGATTGTTGTTTGGGGAAAATGATGCATAACCTTTTCCCGCCATCAATTAACTGTTTTCCTTTTAGTCTGGTGCAGATGGAAGATGTTCTGTGTTGTATTTGCTACAATTATAATTTTGGTCCGGTACCCTACCTGGTCGATGGTTGGAACCAAGGTATGAGAAGAGAAGAGTCAAATTTCACAGTGAGTTGATGTGTGTTTTGAAGATATTCTTGAGTGATTGAAATTCATCGATCAAAACCTTTGAGAGTAATTGGGCGTGTAGACTGTTTGGCGAAACGAGACGACATTTATGAGCTGGTTCCTTTTTGGATATTGATTTTCCTCCTTTTTTTGAATTCTGGTTAGAGACAAAAAGGACGCAAGAGAATACGTCGCATTTTAGTTGTCATGGTAACTGCTCTAAACAAAATTCACTCCACCATGTCCTCGTGCTTTTCAAGTGTACTTTGTCTCCGACTGGTGTATATGTTTAAAGCCACGAACAGGAATGACGTCATACTGATACTGATTTTTGTTTTGTATTGGGAATTCATCTGTTACTGTCTCACTTTTTTACATTGTTCTGGCGGGGTCCAAACAAGGCGTTCTTTTTATTCCTTTGAAAATACATTGTTTATCATCGTTTTAAGTTTTAATTCCCGCATCAAAACATATTGTACATGATATGAAAACTTTAAAAAACCGGAACATTATTACCTAACTAAAACAATAATGCTCTTGTAGCAAGCCACATACATGCAATAACATTTTGTACTTCGGAAAACCTTAAAAATCCATGCATGTTTTTGTGTGAAATGAATGTTAAAAATTCCTTTGCGAACGATTTAAAAAAGCACCTTCGGTTGGCACTTTTACCCGTAAAATCATGTGGTGTTTGTTATCATTGCTATCAGCAATAGTCAGGTTTTTCTTGTCAACTTTAGAAGTACAATTATGCAGCTTTAATGTCACCGGGCACTTACTACAAAACACAATACAGAAACAATGATCCTTCATCAATTAAATCAAACTTGGAAGCAAAACTCGAAACATTTACATGTATGCCACTGGCAGTGGCATAAATGACGTCAGCACTAACATCAACACATTACTAACATCAAATCATCAACACCGACCCAGCACAACGCCAACACCAACACACCAACATGATCAACATCAACGTTTCACCAACACCAACATTAACACATTACTAACATGAACACATCATCAACACCGACTCAGCACACCATCAACACCAACACATTGCCAACATGATCAACAACATCAACACACCGCCAACACAAACATCAACAATTTACTAACATCATCACATTATCAACACCGTCACATACAGCACACGACCAACACAACACAACACATCAGCAACACGATCAGCAACACGATCAGCAACTTCAACGCCTCACCAACACCAACATCAACACATTACTAACATCATCCCATTATCAACGCCGACCCAGCACACCGCCAACACCAACATAATCAACATGATCAACATGATCAACATCAACGCCTCACCAAGACCAACATCAACATTACCAACATGATTACCAACATCAACACATTACCAACATGATCACTAACATCAACACATTACCAACATGATCACCAACATCAACACATTACCAACATGATCACCAACATCCACACATTACCAACATGATCACCAACATCAACACATTACCAACATGATCAACAACATCAACGCCTCACCAACACCAACATCATTATATTAATAATAATAATAATAATAATAGTGGCCTCTTATAGAGCGCTCAGGTCCGTCAGGCATGACGCTCATGGCGCTGTACAAGCAAAATTACCAACATGATCAACAACAACGCCTTACCAACACCAACATCAACATATTACCAACATGATCAACAACATCAACACTTACCAACATGATCAACAATATCAACACCCCACCAACACTAACATCAACATAATTTATCAACACCATCAACGCCTCACCAACACCAACATGAACATATATCCAACACGATCAACAATATCAACGACTTCCCAACACGAACATGAACACATCACCAACATGATTACCAACACCAACACATCCCCATAAACATTAACACCAAGCAGCGCAAACACTTTACCAACACCGCCATCAACACTAACACTTTACCAACATCAACAAACCCACTCGCAGCACATTAATACGGCTGGACGAAATAATGTTTGTATACAGTCTTACGTATGCGCGTCTCTGGGAGTTGAAAACCAATCAGGGGAGAAATCCCCTTACGCTTGCAAACCAGATAAAGAAGGAAAGCGTGCGCCACAATCAGAAAGCCCGTGTGGAGTTCAATTCCACTCTAATCAAGTTGGGAGTCCTCACCGTAAAAATGTGGAGTAATTAAATGATTTTATCCGGAGAAAGCCCGGCCAATATTGCGCGTGGATATATTGACTGCCATGGTTCGGGTGCTTTAGAAGGACTCTAATTTCCTGCGAGGGGCCAGCTGCAAAACTCGGCCCAATAATACGAGCGACTCGTTTGGGGGCGAGGCGTGCAGTGCTTTTAATTACACCTGTGTGATTTTGGAATTGGATGCGATTAATGAAAGTTCTCTTGAATCGCCACAATTGAGTTGGGTTTTGTGAACTCATTAATCATTGGCAATGCAAATAGCAGCCAAGTTGACACATTAGCAATATATTGCCCCCTTCTTTCGCTATTAAACTTTGTGCAATTTTGCGCCACATCGAGTTACTAAATTGACTAGCTACTTTATACGAAATAATATTCTTCAAATTAATTGCAGAGCCATGTCAGAAATTAATCAAATGCCGCAGGTACAAAGTAAATTGACCGATTCACTTTCAGCCTCAAGTACACACATATCGCCGAAAATCCTCCCTTGCCCCCACAAAATCCATCGAAAATTACGGAAGCTTATTAGGGCCAATTCCAAATGCTGCTGCAGTTTGGATTCTGACTTTAAAGTTTCTTAGTTGTGGCCCTAATAGGCATCCGTATAAAATCGACAACGAATGAATTGGCAGCTAAAGAAATGCAAGATAAATAATTTAACGTTTTACAATTGGAATATATTTTGGTTCAGTAAAGCAGGGAAGCTCATAAGAGAAAAAAGTCATTGCGTTGATCCAGAAAATATTTTTTGGGGCGGGGGGTTGGGGGTGGAGGGGGATGGACCCGATTTATGCGCAGTCAAGCAGCACACGCGTTTTATTTTAAAGGTTTAACGAAATAAAGAAAATACCACTAAACAAATTTGATTCAAAAATCGTTACATGTGAGGGCGTTGTCCATATCTAGAGGTAGGCCTAATTCACAGTTGCATTTAAAAAAATTGTAACCTTCAGTTTGCAATTTCTCCCACGTGGCATTTTGCACTGGAAAAAAAAAATCACGTGCTGGTGTTTGTTACGATTGCTGTCAGCACTTTTAGTCGGTCTCTTCTCGTCAGCTAAGTAAAATTGTGGTTATTAAAGGCACAGGCTCGTCAGCATTGCGCGCGCCAATTTCGTGCCACGAAATACGCAGCTCCATGTAGCAAAGGCATGGAGCTGCGTATTTCACGGCACGAATTTGGCGCGCGCGCATTGCTGACGAGCCTGTGCCTTTAAACTGCAAATGATGCAATGGAGGTTTAACTGAGAACGGATGCAAAATACATGAACTTCATGATAAAGCGAGAAACTTGTTGTTCAGTGTGGTTTCATGTGAAAAGAATCCACATCGTTTTCGAGTGACAAGTGCTTTTCTGCACTTCAAACCAATGTCACGGCTCGATAACGGGTGTATTACGGTCGATTTGAGTAAATTAAGTCTGCACGAGTATTCGTTTACAACTTCAAGGCTTTATCTAAAGTCTAAATACCCCGAACGGTCTACCGAGCCTGCTTAGTAAAGGACTATGAGCTCCGTCAGTGCCTTAGAACTGCATCTTGTCCATCGTAGAGTACACTGTACACACTAGGAATTCGCCACGAGCACACCAAGAACACAAGACAAGAATATGGGAGCTTTTTCTTTCCGATCGACCGGCGATGAGCCGGCCGGATTGCCAAGCTTTGCAGGCCCCGAGGGGACGGGATAACGAAACAAGCAAATTGGACATAAAACCCCAAGCTAGACAGGGCAGGGGGAATTCGGGCAGAAGCTGACGGCCAAAAGCTTTTTTGATGGAGATGGGTCTGAAGAAAACAGCTTTGGAAAGTGCAGAAGCACGCGCGACTCATACATATTCATGCATGCTGTTGGATCCATGCATGCGCGTCACCAGATGATATCCCTCTTAAACTTCTTCTCTGTCACTGGAGAAGAGTGACGCCTCGATCTACCTTTCTCTAACTCAAACGTCTCTCTAATCTTCGGGTAATTCCTTTCAGTTATAGCTCTCCTCTTCGTTCAGAAAAAAATGTGAAGTGAGTTTGGCAGTTTTCCCGCGTTTGACTGTTTTAGGCGCGATTAAGAAAAGCTCCCAGAGACTTCGAACTTGGATTTGCCGTGATCGTACGTGACCGATGCTACCTGAGTTGCTAATGCAAGTCTGGTAAATATGAAATGAATGAGCAGAGTGGCACAGATGCTTCGGCCTTGTTTTTAAAATATAAAGGTTAAAGAAGCTTGATCGGATTTTACCAGAAAATAGATTTTGTTCTAACCTAACAATCATATTTAAAACAAAACAAAAATACCCATTAAAATAAATATTAAAAAACCGCGAAATTTTCCATGTCCAATTTGGATATGGAAGCAAAAAGGTTGGTGTAATTACTGCACTGCTTAATGTAACCGGATAATTTACTAAACGTCGGTGGATTTTTGACGATATCCTTGGAAATATACGGATTGAGGGCGCGAAATTTCAGAATGGTATATGAGAAAAATATGACTAAACCCAACACCAATGGGAGTCACTCTCCTTGAATTGCTACGAAAAAAGACTTCCGTTCCGCCTTAAACCCAAGTCATGAGTTTTACGGGACACTTGGGCTATAAAGAAAGCTAAGTATGAACAAACACGAACTCTCACTCCTTTTTCCTTATATCACGATTGACTTATTATATACAGTTGAAGTCAGAAATGTTCATACATGTAAGGCCTACACCACTACCATCATCACCCAAAATGGTAAACAGGACTACCCGAACCATTGCAAGGTGTGCAAGCTATGTTTTAAGTACTGCAAGCACGTGAGGAATTCCACAAAATAACGACTTTAGTAAAGACTGTTACAAAAATGGTGACAACGCAAGTTTAAGCACACCAGTTTTAACACAGTTGTATGTAAACTTCTGACTACAATTATTGTAAGTGTTGTCTTTTTTTGTAAACAGTATAGGCGATCTTTGGACCCATTCATTCATGCACAAAAACCATACTTCGATTTTTCAGGTTTTATGAAGTATTACTGCATCTATGACTTTTGTGGCTGAAATTTGAAGGTAGTTTTCTCGACCTATGTTTATAATTACCAGTGGAAATCATGCAATTTGTATCACTTTACCAAACAAGTATATACTACCTTTAATCAACTTTTTCAACAAACGTTGCCTATAAGTTAATATATGTGCATCGATCGGATCTATACTTAAAACAGTAAATAGTAAAACAGTACCAGTTCAGACAACGTTTAGTTAATTTTCTCACCGTTGAGAGAGCAGGCCAATCTTCACACTTTAATTCTCCGTATATTGGAGCTGGCAGCGTATAATGCTTGATATAGGATATAACTGGCGATTAAAACGGGAAGTTATCGGCATTATAGGCTATCATATTTTGTCTGGGACGCATTGGCGATACCTAAACCGCCCGCTGCATTACGCGGCGTCATTCGGGTGGCTCGCACCGCAATTATCGCTTCCCACTTGTGCCTCGTGCTGACAAACTGCGTCAATTTCCAACTGTTTTATGTGAGGCGAATAAGTAAGAAAAGTCCAGATTGAGGGAGGGAGCTTCTAGTCCATCAGTGCGGTGTGTGGGTCCCTAATAAGCTGAATGCCTTGGCGGAATAAGATGTTAAGCGGTCTCAGAATCTGGCACCAGAATGCCTTGTGCCATGAGCCTGCGATGATAGTGCAATCACATATGCATGTACAAGGTGGAAGGGGTGATGGTGCCACAATACGGTACCAGTTTTGACAGCCTACCAGTCATCGTAATCGACCAATGGAATACAAGATAAGACACAGTAGCTCATGTTCGACCAATAAAGTAAAATATATCATCTCCAGGTCGACCAATGTGGTAAAATATAAACAACATAGCATACTCAATCGACCAATTAGGATGAAAGTCCCAGAAATGCATGCAGGTAAAACCTGGCAACCTCATGTTTTCCTGCATGGATCCTGATAGGGAACTTCTTACATGAAAAATAGTTTTTATTGCATCAAAATTAGTCAAGCAAATTAACGTTATGTCTTTTTTTATGCAGCAAAGTCAGCCCTCAACTATGAGTGACTGACTATGACTAATTCTAAACAGGGTGATATATAAACTAAGGTGTGACATAACCTTTGATTCGCTTGACTGATTTCGGTGAAATAAATACTATTTTTCATGCAAGAAGATTCCCTACCATGAAGGATCCGGGGAAACTTAGAGTATGAGGTTGCCTGGTTTGATCTGGACATTTTTGGGACACCCTGCCTGACCAACAGAGTAGAAGGTTGCAAGTATCTCCTATAACAGACCGACAGAGTGGTAGATTACCACAAGGCAGTTTATCAACATTAGGCCTGTTATGTAAAGTTGCTGATTCTGTTTTAAAAGTTGTCCAATCATGTAATCTGTCTTTAAATGAATACAGACGGTCTTCTTCTCTTTAATGTGTAAAATGAGATTCTTTTCATTACTTACCTTTTAGGTTACGCACATGAGCATGTTTTTAATGGTTTTACCTCAGTATAATGAAGGAACCGTTTCTTATAATGAAAAATAACTCGAAAGGCACTTTGCGTGATTGCCTGTGAGAATGGACGAGAACTGAGTGGTGTAAGTGCCGCGAGGCTTAATTCCCTGTTTATAATAGTACGTCAAAAGACGAGAAACAACGAAAAGAAAGGTTTTCAATCTAAGACGCTAAATTACATTAAAGCAATCCGGCTGTGGTCTCCTGAAATGGCCACGATCGCGTCTGCCAATTTCCGTGTATTGATGGAAGTTTGCCGCAGTGCGCGCAGCTGTTTTCCTCCCGATCCGGCATGAAATGGTCGCAGAACACTATGATCCGGGGGAAATAATTGGGTGCGTAGATGATAAAAGAAGAAAGAGAGAGAAAAAAGGTTGAAGTGATTGTTACGAGGAGAGTGGCACACAGTTTAATTGATTATATTGTTGAGTGGTGGATGCTTTAGTGTGAAAGCAAAGAGGCTCGTTAACTATTGTTGCTGTTGTGCCGCTCGCACGGTCGACTTCATTCGCTTTAGGTAAGAACTTACTAACAGCCAGATATTTTATTTTCTTAATTTGTACCTATTTAATGTAAACAGAGTGTTTTAAGCACGACATGTAAGTGTACATTACAATGTATCGAAACTATATCCGGTTACCCCAAAACGATTTCATTTTGCGATGCATAAAAATGCCCTCTTCGAGAATCTTACCTCGACTGGAAATGGACTGGCCCGTTTCGTGCGCCTGAGTGAGAAAACTATAATAACACATGACATATTAAATGCGCCCATTTATTTCTCGTTGAAAGCCCGCCTTTTGTTGCCTACCTAAACCACATGTGATTTGGCCTGAATGGCCCAAGTTCATTACTCAGTGCGCGTAGCGAATGGGTCCTACGGAGAGCACTTAGTACTAGACTGAACGTGTGTACATTCGTCACACAGACGCAGACTGGACGAGGCTGGCCGTGCCCCATATTTTCCCGCCAGTGCCGTGTGTGTGTGAATCATTAACCAAACGAACCTACGATACGAGAACACGCAGTTGTGTTTTCCTGGCAGTGTTGAACCGGGCGTTAGAGCTACGTACGTGCACTCAACGGACATTCCTGTCATCGCATCGTACGTACAAAGTGTACCGTAGTCCGCACACGGGACGGTGTGACTCCGCTGTGTCGTCTCCCATGCACACACGTACACATACCGTGATTTTTACGGCTATTTCCAGCCGGTTTGGAACTGTTTTCTTACTGTTCTCTCTCCCCATGACAGGTTAGATGTCCTCATACCGTACCCGGTTAATATGACGAGGGAGCTGGCACGGTTACGAGTCGGCTCGACCTGCGGGATCCTCGTTCCTACATATGAGGACGACCTAGCTAGCTCCGGACATAATATTCACCACGCAGAACAGCACAGTATACGGCTGTAGCAGAATTCTACATAGGCCTACTGTACGGGATATAACTCACCACCTTGGAAGCAAAACTGCACATGCATGGTGTAGTGCATGCCTTTCGTCGTACCCCGAGGAAATCACGAGATTGTCCATGAACCACACGGTTATGAAAGGTAGGCCTACGCTACAAGGACCCAAAATGTACTGAACTCCAAACCAAGATATCCGTACACATGCTGATGACCTGTGTAAAGTAAACCCCTTTACGTTGCTGCAGCTGTGTGTATACAACATCCAGACATTTAAAAATAAATAAATAACCATTCGCAGTGAACCTACAACGCTGGGTCACTAAAACTCCAACAAACCGATATTTTTCCATTACTTGGGACCATCTTCGAGACATATCATCAGTATACCTTTGGGCCCGTCTAGTCTGTGCAGAGAGGACTACTTCACTAATTGAATCGGACATGACGCAGACCATGGACTCCGTTACTACGTGTGATGTAGGTAAGTGCAAATACGGAGTGCCCCAGTTTTCTGTTACCCAGCGCGTTTGTTGTGAAAGTGTCTTATTTTTAAATGCCTTAATTTATCTCTGGTTATCTCTGTAATTTAAAGCCTCGATACGTCATTTGCAGTTACCCAAAATTTTACTTCATGAGTTGACTTAAAACCCGCAATATAGTAATAGTAACATAGCAATAGTAACATGATTTCTTTTCTATGTGTCAAATGGTACTTTATGGGGAAATTGCCAATTGAAAGTCCTTTTTAAAAAAAATCGTTTACGAACGACTTTTTAACCATTCAACACAAAAAAACATGCATGGATTTTTAAGGTTTTCTGAAGTATTGCATGCATCTATAATGTGGCTGAAATTTCTACAAAGCAGTTTATCAATATTAAATATTCTTTAGGTATGTGAGTTATGTGACGTTGTAGTTCTGTTTTTTAAAATGTTTTCAATCATGTAATAGGCTACGTGTTTAATTTCTTTAAAAACCTGAAATAGACCCTTTGCACGAGCGGCCATGACAGGGGCAGTCACATTGTCACCGTGCGTCATGCACGAGTATAGCACTTTGTGGATCTATTGTCAATCGTTTAAATATGAAAACCTGCCCTTGTCATGGCTGCTGGTGCTAAAAACAAACCTAAAATGAGCGGTAATCAAGTAGGTTAACCGTTAATCAAACCGGTTAACCGTTTGACCGAAAACAAAAAAATTACCGAAAATTAGAAAACAAACCAAGTTGTAAATAATTAACAATAGTTTTCATAGGGTTGTTTGTAATTACTTCATGAAATTGAAAGTAAATTTATATGGGGTCGTAGTGAAAGTTTGACCAGATAAAGGTTGAATGATTATTTTGGGACCTAGGGGTATTGTGTACATTGCACATGCATAGGCACCAATAATGATCTTTAGTGTCGGCCGAACGGTTAACCGACAATTGAAAGAATTGCAAACCGGTTTATGAACTAACCGTAAATTCCCATCCCTATAATCAAGCATTGACGAACAAGGTGATGCGTAACTAATTGTCTCAAGTGCCTGCCTAGCCACAGATTAAATGGCAATTCATAAAATGAAAAAGTAGCCTCAAACGTAAACATCCAATTAAAGGAGTGTGTCCACAAAAATTTGCGATGCGTCGTAAGTACCAAATCCATCGCAACTCGCCGAACCCTTTCTAAGTTTGCCATGGGTTCGGCGAGTTGCGATGGATTTGGTTCTTACAACGCGTCGGAAATCTTTGTGAAATCGACCCCTGATCACATCATTGAGCCCCCTTTTCCCATGGGTGTTGAGATTTGGATACCATATTACGTGTATTTTCAAATTTCTCTCATTACCAGTGTGAAATTTCGCGATTTCATTCCGTATAATTTCAAGAATATCGTCAATTAAAAACCACCGATGTTTTGTAAACTAATTTATCGGTTACATAAAGCAGTGCAGTGATGATAACACCAACCTTTTTGCTTGCACATCTAAATTGGAAATTGGAAATTTCCTGTTTTCTTCCCACGGATAGTGTTTTTGGCAGGTATTTTATATTTTTGCTAGGTTAGAAATCCATTTTTAGAAAAAAATATGGACATGCTCTTTAAAAAGTCAGCCTCTAAACTAGCGGTTACCTATACGGTTTTTGGCGACTATAGACCCTTGGCCATAACCATATACCACGCTTTGTACTATACGTGTAAAACAAACATGTCATACTTTTGATCTTAAATAACTTTGTAATTTTCCAACGGATTTTAACTAAATTTTTACATTATGTAAACAAGGCTTGACAAATGTTATTAAGTGAGTTTCATCAGTTTTGACCAAGAGGGTGGGATTTTATAGCCATATACGAAAAAAAAGTCAATTTCAGAATTCGCGAAATTCGACTTGGCCTCCTCTAATGTCGATACACCGCTGGAGACTGGTGGAATGTGCATGCTGCTGCAGCCAAAAGCTTCTGAGGTAATGCATGATCATCTATAATGTTATTGCAAACCATCTCGATCGTTTCGTGCAACTCAACAAGAGGTGCAAAGGGACCTCAAACATAGACAATTGCCTTGACAATGGAGGATGCCAAGTCGAAAGTGGCAAATTCTGAAATTTAGGTTTGTTTTCTTTTGGATTTTAAATCTCACCCTCTTGTCCAAAACTGATGAAACTCACTCAATAAAATTTGTCAAGCCTTGTTTGCATGATGTGAAACTTTTGTTTAAATCCGTTGGAAAATGACAAAGTTATTTAAGATCAAAAGTAGGACATGTTTTTTTTAACACGTATATATGTATACATTTGTACATATCTATGAGAGTCTCAGGTCCAAAGCGCACGTGTAAACAAACTGCGACGACATTATGCCTCGGGTCTATGCTGCTCAAAATAATGCCTACTCTTTGCACAAGCTAAGTTTTCCCTTCCCAGACACGCAATTCCATGCTTTAAAACAGTGCCTTAATTGAAACTCAATAGGCGTGTCATATTAATTACACAGCTCTTCAAATTTATTTGGTTAATCAGGTACTTCATTAGCCTAGATACTCGTTTGTCGATCTCTAGTTTAATTGCCAATAAGCCTCGAGCAATGCAAACAAACAGCCGCGTGCACTCGTATCATGCACGCACATGGCTGTGTAGAGACAACTATCGAATTGAGTATGTCGAGGTTTTTCTTGCAATTAGCCTTTTGCAAATTTCACACTAGCGTACTGACGTGCTTCCTTTCACATGCATGCTTAGTATCCACTTGACCAGACTACATTTGTGTTGCTACGTGGTGCACGCGGCAGGAGTGAAGTACATAATCAATACCGTGTTCACCATAGGAGATAATGGCATAAAGCAACCAGACTGTTGGTTGCTAGGCAATAACATGAACCGCGTACTAACAGCGTGGTATGTGTCTTTCTAAAGTGCACCTACACAGAGTATTAAAGTAAAAACGTTACCCTTTGTGTGTTGCCAAGGATATGATTATACACTAAAACCAATGAACCGTTTCCATGCATGCGCTTTGGTAATGGACGTTTCAGATTACCAGCGAATGTATAGACCCAGTTACCCTGGTAACATGACGTCACACTTTAGTAGCCTATTTTAATTTTTATTTGGGACGCCAGCCATAACGCTAATTCACTTGCATAAAACGTAATAGTCGGGACAGATTTTTGATGGACCTTTTATGAACTTTTCAGCATTCTCCCCGGGATCGTGAACAAGGTATGTTTTAAAAAAATCCGGGACAATGTTTTGCTCGTACCCAGCGCCTTACAGGGTGCTGGGACAGGCTAATTTGCGCCCTCATTTGTCAATTTTTTAACGCCACTTGACCACGAGGTCACTTTTATTTTTGTAAACGGACGTACTAAAAACAAATTTTCCAGCAGACACGGCAGGTCTCGCACACAGTACACTAATTTTATTCGTAAATTTGATTTTGCACTGGATATGTAAGCGTCAACATACTATTTATTAATTATTTCTCGGACAGCAAGCAACCCACAATGCTCCGCGCGTCTGTATATATGTGACCTTTGCGTCACGTGTTTCCGTCACAGGAATCTGCGAAGGCACATCAGCCCGTACCGGACCAGCGCCCTGTTAGGCGCTGGGTACGAGCGAAGGACATGGGTATTTCCACAATAGAGCTTCTGCACCGGCGGCCATGACAGGGGGCAGGTTTTCTTGTGTAAATGCTGTAACAATAGAACCACAAAGCACCTACTTATGCATGACGCACGGTGACAATCTGACTGCCCCTTTTCATGGCCGCCGTGCAAAGGCTCTATTACGGGGTACAGTTCTTTGACATGCAATGTGATAGGTCCCGGTTTACTTCAAACGTCTTTGTATTATCTCAAAATTAACTGTATCCTCAATAGACGTGAAACGTCACCCTTTGTGTGTTGCCATGGTTTTTGGGTCTACACTAAAACCAGTGAACTGTTTCCCTGCGCTATACCAATGGACGTTTCAGACTACCAGCGAATGTTTAGACCCAATTACCATGGCAACTGACGTCATACTTTAGTACTCGGAAAAGAACAGTCGTCCCCCCACCCCCGAAATTTTTTCTTCTTTTCATAACCCATGTGCAACGTGTTGTAGCAAATACATAAACATGTCACAAATTGACCTGCCCTTGCTTGTTACATACTTGTTACAACCCTTCTTCGATTGATGTACATGTACATGTAGCTCTTTTGCACCGGAAGTCATGACAGGGGGCAGGTTTTCATATTCTGTAAAAAGTGACCACACCTCGTGCACTCACCCATTTTTGTCCCAAAATCCTGAACACATAAGGCAGGCAACTGCTCATGGATGAGGTACCTGATGTGTTTCTGACTAGCACCCCAAGCAGCTCAAGTAGATTAAACCACTGTTTCTCATGTACATCAATTGATGGTTAAATTTAAATTGTTTAACTCGCGCCTTATGTACATCTGGCCGGGGCCAGTAAATTAAAAAGAATTGAATTGAATGGTCACACCAGGTTCGTGAAGTAGTGGATAGAGCGTGCTAAGCATGCACTTGACGTGTAAGATGATTGGCCATAACAGCGTTTTGACTGAAAATGATTTCATCTCTATTGTGTGTTTCCGTGTAAGCTTCGACTATCACATCAGCTATCACATCAGCTCAGGCACATGAAACACTTAAGGTGATACTCACCTCAACTTGAGGTGACACTCGCCTCATCCTGAGGCGCATGCATTGCACAGCCGTAACACTTCAGGTGCATGAGCTTGGTAGAATGACGTGCATGATGCATGTATGGTCACTTTTCACAGTGTGATTAAATGATGTGGCAATAGTCCACAATATGCCTACTCGTGCATGACGCAGGCATTGTGACTGCCCCCTGTCATGGCCAACCGTGCAAAAAGGGTCTATAGACCGTATCGAATAGCTGTCGCATTGTGGGGCAGTTTCTCTGTTCCTTGAGGACATGCATTGTGCTCACATTGTTGAACAGTTTAAGTAACAAAAGCTGTCCCACAACATGGCAGCTATTCGATACGGTCTATTGCAAAATTGTACATGGGCTTTTGGGATCAAAAGGTATCTCCTTAAAACAGAAAAAATAAACCGTGATTAAATTGCAAATTGAACATTAGAAAACGGTAACTACTATCCGTTTCGTGACCATGTCCTCTTTCTTATGACATCAAGAAATCCATAATACCTTCATCATGGATGACTGAGCACTGATGGTTCAAAGCGACCATGTCAGAAATAGCTTTGTACCATGCAGATTATGAATAAGTTCGTCCATACAAAAAAGTAAACAGAAAAAAAACCCATAATCGGTTTAAAAATCCTTTACGTGTAGTGCTCGCATTATGTTTGAATAAATACTTTTTAAAGCGATTATTTGTCTTTTTGTCCTGTTTATCTTTTTGGCAGATGAACCTTTTCGTAATTTGGTACAAAGTTATTTCTGACAGGGTCGCTTTGAGCCATTGGTGCTCGGTCATTCGTGAAGGTATTTTGGATTTCTTGATGTCATAAAATAGAAGACACAGTGATGAAACGGGTTGTAGTTTTTCAAAATTCTCAGTCGTTGCCAAGTACGTAATTGACAATTTAATCTCGGTTTCCTTTTCTTCTGTTTGGGACACCCGGACCCTGTAAAGACATTTCTTTGATTCTTAAAACTAAAGAAATCTCAATAGAACTATTAATTTTTTTCAAATGTAACTCCATGACCGTGGAAAGATCCACAACGTCGCACAGAGGTAAATGTGCCGTTGAACTATACGAACTCGTTCCTTTATTAATCGAGATGGAACAAACATCCTAATTACTTTTTACGCCATGTTGAAAACGTTATCGATTCATTTCAAACCCTACGTCAGTCTCCCAGTCACATTATACAAAGATCCCTTCAGGCTATACGAATACCTTTTCAAAAGTACTAATTATTTTGGCGAACAAAATTGGCCCAAAACCCATTATCCAATGTACGAATTCACGTGGAAACTAATTTCCGTTTAATCGATTTTTAACACATCGTTTTCAATTGAGATTATCTCGCGGGAGGTCAAACATTCTACGATTGACTAAAAAACTAGACGCATAATACAACAGACAGAAGGGATCCCGTAATAATAATAATAGTGGATAATTATATACAGCGCGCATGTCCACCCTGCGGGGGTGCTCCTGGCGCTGTTGCCATTATTACCGCTGCCATCGGGGAATCACCAGAACCATTTCGCTTCAACTAGGTGGCTGCTGGCCAGGCGCTCGACCCTATCAGCAGTTAGATTGTGGCATTCGCCCTAGTAACAGCTTCCCAATAATCGCTTGGGCTGACGAGGCAAGGACACAGAGACGTTGGTCATAGTGGGGCTTTAACCCACAACCTCTGATTGGGAGTCCTGCTTTATACCCACTAGACCACACGCATTTTTCTAATGGCAAAATCAACACCTTTTTTTCTTAACTCAGAAAGTAATTGTTTGGGTAACTGCAAATGATGTATTGGGCTTATATTATCGCTACGATGGGAAAACCGACGCAATCCGAGGTGCAAACACTACACATTACCCGTGACCTGACTGCCTACCCCCGCACTCACTATTACGACTCTCGGGCCAACGAAAATGATGAATTGGCCATTTTTATCAAATTTGTCTAGAGCTTGCCCGCGCCTAATAAAGCGTTAAGCACCAGATGTTCTCAGCGTAAGGGGAACCTAATACTCGAGCATGTACGAAAATAATTTAGTTACAGATAGTGACGGCCATTAATCACGGACATGATGTGGAAATCATATTGTACGCGCGCTGAAAACGACCGTGCTGTATGTGCACAACCAGGGGCTCGCAATTTAGATTGTGCTAGCTATGGGTGAAACGATACAGAGTGTAGGTTATGTGCGCAATATCTAACAAATTGTGGCACCTTCGTCAATCATTATCAGAAGTACCGTCCATTTGGGGGTATTTATAACCATAGAAAATTACCTTGCCGGGTTCGCATTTCAGAAACCTGTGATTTGAGGAATTCGTGTGGGGAATGTATGTTTCGAATGCGTGTAGATGTTAAACCTGGTGTAAAAGAACCAAGTGAACCAAAATTACCCAACCGATAGGTTTTTTTGTTCCGAATATATATTTTACATGTTGTTGGTCATGGGCTGATAGTAGGAGATCTTGGATTGCAAGAATCTGTTTCTTCGTTCCTTTGCAAGCATCAATAAATTGTCAAAATACAAAATATTGCAAAAGCTGTAACGTTCACGATTCTTCAGATTGTTTTTGTATAGAATCACACGCAACACAGGGATTTGAAATACATTTCAACAAAACAAAAGTGGTTTTTAAGACAAGTTGCGGGAAAATGTTCAGTTTTAGAGGTGGGAGGAAAACATGTGCAGGCACATAGAGAATCTGTGATGGACTGGTACCGCTCATCCAGGGGAAGTAGCAATGCTCCTAGTCACCCCATGCCATAACGACCTGTTGGAGAAACCTAAGTAACTGCTGGGGTAGACCTGCGATGGACTGTCATCCCATCCAGGGAGAGTAGCAATTTTCGTACTTACTCCACGTATGTCATGAAATCTAACAACCTGTTGGGGAAACACAACTAACTGCTTGGGTTAAACTTGCAATGGACTGGCATCCTATCCAAAGGAGTAGCAATGCTCCTAGTCACTCCATGCCATGGAAACTAACGACACGTTCAGGGGAAACCCAATTAACTGCTGGGGGTACTGGTAGACCTGCGATGGACTGGCATCCCATCCAAGGGGAGTAGCAATGCTCATATCACTCCATGCCTTTGAAACTAACAACCTGTTGGGGAAACCCAACTAACTCCTAGGGTAGACCTGCGATGTACTGGCATCCTATCCAGGGGAGTAGCACTGCTCCTAGTTACTCCATGTCATGGAAACTAACAACCTGTTGGGAAACCCAACTAACTGCTAGGGTAGACCTGCGATGGACTGACATCCCGGAGTAGCACTGCTCCTACTCACTCCATGTCACGGAAACTAACAAGCTGTTGGAAAAAACCCAATTAACTGCTGGGGGTAAACCAGCGATGGACTGGCATCCCATCCAGATGTAAGTCACTCCAAGCCGGCCATGGAAGCTAACAACCTGTTGGGGAAACCCAACCAGGGGTAAACCTGCGATGGACTGGCATCCCATCCAGGGGGAGTAGCAATGGAGGACAAGTCCCTCCATGTCATGAAAACCAACCACTTGTTGGGGAAACCCAACTAAATGCTGGGGGTAAACCTGCGATGAACTGGCATCCCATCCAGGGGTGAGCAGCAATACTGCTAGTCACTCCATACCATGCAATCCTCGTAGGGCTGTTTTAAGAAAATTAAAGTGAGCTTTCTAGCGATCTTAGCCAGGTTGTGCATGTGTTTATAGGAAATCTATTTTTACAAAAACGGATAAAAATCACATTTTAAGGGCGGATTCACACTGTGTCTTTTCACGCATAAATGCGATGCGTGTCGCTTTGAGAGAAAGCGGCATCAGTGTAGGAAATTTGGAGTGAAACTCGGGATGAGTACCGGCCATATGAGCCAGTAGGAAAACGATTTTACCTTTTACTTTGGCTCGACCTGATTCCTCTTTTTTTTGCAACAACTTCAATTTTGTTTCAGTGCAAAGTGAAATCAGCAAAGAGAGTCGATCAGCAAGCGGCAGCAACAATAACAACAACAACAACACCGTGAGATGTTGCGCCGGGTGTGGTTGCAAGATCCTCGACCGATTCCTTCTGCACGCTGTGGACAGGTTTTGGCACACGGGATGTCTCAAGTGCTCCTGCTGTAGCATACAACTAGGGGAGGTGGGGCCTTCGTGTTTCTCAAAAGGGGGCATGATACTCTGCAAGAAAGACTACATCAGGTACGTTCAATCGACAAAATGACGTTACATATGTGCGATTTTTATGACAGTCTTTATTATAGTAGTTATTTGTTTGTTAATTGTACTTAGGCCTACAGTTTTGTTTCAAAATTTGAGAAGAATACCTTCGCACTAAAATCTTGACAGCAAATAGTGGAAACTTGCGTGAATTAAAGGAGTGTGTCCAGATCATATTTTTGACCTCCGATTTTTCCCATGGGTGTTGAGATTTTGATACTATACCATTTGTCACATTTTTCTCATTGCCTTTCTGAATTATCGCGCTCTCAATCTGTATATATTTTCAAGGATATCGTAAAAAAACACCAATGTTTTGTAAACTAATTTATCCGATTCCGTAAAGCAGTGCAGTGATTACACCAACTTTTGTTTGCTTCCACATCCAAATTGGAGACTGCACATTTCCTGGTATCTTCCCATGGATATTTAATTTCGGGGAGGTATTTTATGTCATTGTTCGATTAGAACAAAATCCATTTTGTGGAAAAATCTTAATCATCACACACGCGCGTTTCACACATATTGTTGGACTTGGTTCCAAATCTGTGATCGTGGTTTAGTTTTTCCGTATAGCGCACTGGGAACTTGTCTTATTTAGGTTCACGACCACAGTGATCGTAAACCGAAATAGACAAGTTTCCAGTCCCTACATTTCACAAACCAAAAGACGGCGTTACGGAAAACAATTAAACCAGGATCACAGACTAGGAACCAAGTCTAATATATTGCGCGTGTAGTCTAGTATCCTGCCTTGTTGCGCGTGTCGTCCTTGCATTGCGGATTTTGGTCGCCGTATTTCGAACTATGCATTCCTTTCTTGAAAAATAAAAGAATTAAACCGGCTTGTATTGAATCTATTAAATACCCTGCGGTGATTCTGGTCTTCTATTTGACGTCTGAATAATGCCGGATTGGTGTCTCGAAGTAAAAGATCCGAGCACCCGATGTGGGCAAACAGAAAGGGACAATTCACAGGGATTTTGGTTTCTATACGGCTGCGGAAGAGGCATCATGGCTATTATGTCAAAACAGGACACAAGAACAAGAAAGATGCAAGGCGATACCTAGAGATCTCAGCGAGGCCGGAGAAACGAACCACTCATAATATATTTGTATTGCCCTTCAGAGTCGCTCAACTCGTTCAGAGTATAAGTAGTGACTTATATTTGGGGTCAAGCGATTTCAATAAATCGACGACATTTTACATGTAACTTACATGTTCGCATTCCCAATCAAAATATGCATTACCAGCCATGGTTACAGCCTCTCTGTTAGCCTCTCTGTTAGCCAGGGCTGAAGATTCATTTCGTTGTACAGATCACACACTTAACAAGATTGTCGTGACAAACATTCGTTCGACGTGTGGAAGAGCGTGGCTGAATTATTCAGCAAAGACCCCAGCCCTTGAAGTTAAAAGCAATCCAACTTCGTGATAAAACAACTTTTAAGATGCATCTAACGTGCCCACGGCAAGGGGACCTTCCATGGTGAATCTCGGGGGACTTTCGGCGGGTGAACTTCTCGAGCAGGCAGTTAGCAAGGCGCGTGGAGGTTATAAGAAAAAGGACGGGGCCTGATCTAAAGTCCATCCAGAGGTCTTGCTTGGCCGATGGGCCGAATCGTTTGCCCATCACGTCCATTATTTGTCTGCATCGATTGGGGTTGGTGGTGCAGCTCTTCTCCCGGGCGCTGTCCCCACGGGAGGCAGAGCGCATTAGACGGGCCACCGCGGGCACCCGACAAGTAGCTTTCACGTTGCACTTGATGTTTATCTTCCATTAGTCAACGCACATGCACTGACTGCACTGTAGATTCTCTCTATACGCAGCCTCCGTGCATGCGGCGTCCGCAGACAAGTTTTCATTTTCTTTTTGAACGCGAAAAGAGGAAATAGGACTATCGTGTCTCGTATAGTGCATTAGGGGTTTTCTCGATCGCATTGGCTGTGTGGCCGGCACATGGCGTCTTGGACTGCATGCTAGGAGTAATGGGGCGGAACCCGATTGCAGTGGAGTGTCGGGGATATGTTGGGGGACTCCACGTCCATCAAATTGTCCCATCTCTATATTTGCCAGTTATCATCAAACAAGCAACCTAAACAATAGATTGTCCTGCAAAAAAAACTTCGTCCACAATGCCGAAATGTGCTTCATTGGACGAAGCCTCAAAGGACTCGTGTCCAGATTATATTTTTGACTCACCCCCCATTTCCCATTGGTGTTGAGATTTTGATACCGTATCATTTATCGTTCTCATTACCATTCTGAAATTTCGCGTTCTCAATCCGTATATTTTCAAGGAAATTGTCAAAGAACCCACCAATGTTTTGTAAACTAGTTTATCTATTCATTCCATAAAGCAATGCAGTAATTTACACCAACATTTTTGCTTCCACATCCAAATTGGAGATTGCAAATTTCATGTTTTCTTCCCATGGATATATTTTATATGATTGTTAGGTTAAAACGAAATCCATTTTCTTGAAAAATCTGAACACGCTCCTTTAATGTAAATTTATCCAATGACGATCGCACCTGCTCATGCAGCTTATGCCCCAATACATCGTTTGCAGCGACTTAAAATTTTACTTTATGAGTTGACAAGAAAAACCCGACTAATGTAGCAATGGTAACAAACACCACATGATTTTTGCCAACTGCAGACTATTTTTTTACTATTCATTCAACACAAAAACCATGCATATAGATTGATATGGTTTTCTGAGGTATTGCTGCACCTATGTGGCTGAAATTTCTACAAGACAGTTTTATCAACATTATTCTTTAGTTATCTGATGCGGTTGATCCTGTTTTTAAAAGTTTTCCAATCATTTAATCTGTCTTTAAGCAAAAAGAAAGCGAAATGAAGTGATTTTATTGTGTAAATATAAAGCTGTTTTGTTCTTTTGCTAACGCAACCGTACTGCGCTTACTCATGTGTACTCACAGTTACTTTTTTTTAAAAACTCACTAACCTTTCAAAAGCCATATTCGTGCAAACGCTTGCTAGCTTCAATTTAATCAAAATCCAATTTCTGAGATGCATTAGTGTGGCGGGTTATCAGCGTTATTGGCTTGGACGTGGACCGTGGAGGAATAAAACAAGTGCGCAGACCCGTGCATCTTTCATATTTCGTTTTGTCATTTGTGATGACAGGTTATAATACACGTTATTATATCGAATGCGAGGGGTGAGGGGGTGGTGGGGTGGGTGGAGTGAACGGACGGACAGAAGCAACGTGCAGGTTTGAACAATCCTGAGCGATGAAAGATGGCACGTGTCACATAATGGAATATGTTCCCGTGGGGCTGTGCTCAGAATTTACACCACTGGACACAAACCATAGCGATATACCAAATCTTGAGATTATTGTGTCTGACAAACATTCATCGTTTTTTTTTTAAATTCTCATCGTACTCTTTAAGAGCACTCACAGAGTACCCCGGGCTTGAGATTCGGTTTGTTAATGGCATTCAGATTTTATCAAGTATAAGCAGCGTTTTTCTGTCAGAATCAAAGTAAAAAACCGAGTAATTTTGTTTGTGCGTTGCTTCTTATGAGCCCATTCGGACGCCTTTGCCTATATTGGGCGGAGTGATGCATTACAGCCACAATGCAGGATTTTCAGTTACCAAAAATTTTACTTCACGAGTTGACAAGAAAAAAACGACTAAAAGTGTTGATAGCAATGGTAACAAACACCACATATGCTTTTCCCCTGTGAAATGGTATACCTTTGTGGGATAAATTGCCAACTGAAGGTGTTTTTTAAAAGGTTGCCGGCAGATTAGTGCATCTGTGTGGCTAAAATGTTAGTTTATCAACATTATTCTTTAGTTATGTATAATGCTGTTGTTGCTTTTTAAAAACCGTTTTCCAATCATATAATCTGTCTTTATTATAACGTGATCCATCTCTTTTCATTTTGGAATCAACCGAGTGCGAATCTTTCCCGGGGTTCCATTTTGGCTGATTGATTCCGCATGTGATCCAAAGCACTCGTCAAAATGACAACGGTCAAATTGAAAAGACTTGCTTCAAATTAAAGTGCATGTTCGCATTGTACCACCATATGCCAGTAAAAAGAGAATGCGTTTTGCTTTGACGCTGAGTATAATTGGTTTAAAATTGGGTGACGAATTCGCCTAATATTCCGCGTGTTGTATATAGTACACAATTCCCCACTGTGCCATCAGTAAAAGCAAGATATGTAAACATGATATAAGTTTTGCCAGAAAACAACAATTAAAGTTGCACTGCCCGTGTTTGGGCCGATTTGGGCGTACAATTTTTTTTAAAAGTTAAATAGGTATTTTTCTAGAATAGAAAAAGTTATCAAGCAGCTTTCATTTGGTACCAAGAACGTAAACATCCGTCAAGGATTAATGCCAGTCGATTAAAAACAAGAAATTATTAAATGGCTGGCAGGTCATTTAATCGACAGGGTTATGACGTAAATGTACATGTGCGCGTACATGTGTACATTGTACACATACTATGTACATATGAGCGTACGCGCACATGTACAACATGTGAAGCACGTTTCAAGAAAAAGGCTTGTATCTCCAATTCCCGACGTCGGAAATTTTAGTTTTTGATATTTTTCGTTACAGAGACACGTAAGCTTTCTAAATTCGTTCGCTTGTGTAAATTATTTTTTTAAATCCTTTCACGGGCAATGCAACTTTAAGCATGAAGTGCTTTTCTATTTGAAACTTTACTCAAGCACATCTTCTTGTTCAATCTGGCGACTATATGGACGCATTTGTACTGCGTACATATGTTGTTGTTGTTGTATATTTTATGGCATCTTCGGCAACTAAGGCCCTTTATGCCATCAACTATACGGTTTTAGCTTTAACTATACTATATTATCAACTTGAGATGACGAAGAAGGAGTTGCAGTTTTAGAAGTGGGAGGAAAACCCCCAGAGAAATGCCCCAGGGGAAAACCCACGCGGTCAAGTAGGGACTGCAAACCCAATCCACATACACGCCCCGGATTCGAACCCGGGACCCCAGAGGTGAAAGGCGAGGAAAGAACCCGTACGCCAACCCGACCGCCCTACGTACATATACAGATGTGCTTAAATTATTTATACCCTTTGAAAAATCTAACATTTTTTCCTCACTCCCAAAAACTATTGTGAAGGAACTTCCACTGTATCCCAGGACAGTTAGTTGCCTTGCACAAGACCACATGTTTTTGGCTCAGCATCATTTGCATAACAATAGTATTGTCCAGATTTACATTTTTGTGCCTGTTCAAAATTATTCATACCCCTTACAAAATATCAGCATTTAGGCCATGTTTTGTGATAATGCACCTGCTTTCGACATTCCAGTGCTTCCTTTTTGTTGTTCAACAATTATCCTAACATGTTTCCATAAGATTTGAATCATTAACATATATGTTTAATTAAATTTAAATCAAAGAATGTCATAGAATAGCACTCTGCTTGTATGCTATAAGTGAGGGGAGTCGATGCCTTTATTCTCAGTTTCTGGACTTGCGCATGGCTATTGTCAATGGCCATAGAGGAGGGAAAGGCTGCAAGGCCCTTTTGAAGCAATTTAGAGTGCTGCAGGTTCCACCGTTCAGAGCATAATGCATAGTTCCGAGATTGCCCAGTTAACCCCGCCCCTTAGATATTGTTGCTATGTGCTCACAAGCCATCGCAAAAATATGGCGACACAACGTACAAAGCAACGGGACTCGGCATGGAAAGCACAGATTCATTGGAGAAAACTTAAAGGTATTTATGCTTTAGGGTCGACAGTTAACGTAGCACACACTGAGCGAAGGGCTAGTAATGCAGGGATGACATATATTCATAAAAATGCGCTTTCCTATCCTTTGAACAGCGAATCGCCCGACATTGAAACCAAAATTCACCCGGTCACTGGCGCATACAACATACAAACTGTATGGGCAGAAAATCGCGTGATTGTGTGATGATTGCATCACTTTGACCTTTGTGGGCGCCGTCTGCTAGCTCTGTTGTGATTGGTCGGCTGGTTCGGCTTGATTGACAGGTCGGAACTATGCATTAGGAAGTACAAGGAGTTCCACACAGTGAGAAACCTTAAAGGTCGTGGTCGTAAGTCGAAGGTGTTACCTCGTCTGCCAAGAAAAGTGTGCCGAGAAGCCAGCAACAGTCCCCGCATTACCATGAAGGGTCTCCTGAACAGCTTTGGCGAGTCTGGGACCAAGATATTCAGGCAGACACTTCAGCAAACATTGCATCAGGGAGCTCTCCATGGCAGCCGACCTAGAAAGACGCCACTCCTGAGGCAGAGACATCGGAAAGCTCGTCTGGCCTTCGCTAAAGCACACCTGGACAAGGATCCAAGCTTATGGTCATCGATTCTGTGGTCAGACGAGACAAAATTGGAGCTTTTCGGGCACATGGATGTTGCTTATGTCTGGCGAAAGAAGGGAGAAGCTTACACTATAAATAACACGGTCCCAACCGTGAAGCATGGAGGTGGTAGCATCATGCTGTGGGGATGCTTCTCGGCAAATGGGACTGTGAATCTCGTAAAAGTGGTTGGGATCATGAAAAAGGAGCAGTACATTAAGATCATCGATGAAAACATCAAGCAGTCCGCTGAGAAACTCTACCTTGGTCAGCATTGGACCTACCTGCAGCAGGACAACGATCCCAAACATATTGCCAAGGCAGTCACGAAATGGTTCGAGGACAACCATGTGGACGTTCTGGAGTGGCCGACCCAAAGCCCGGATCTCGACCCGATCGAGAATCTATGGAGGGAACTCAAAACTCGGGTGATGGCAAGGAAGCCTTCCAACCTCAGCGACTTGAGTCTTTTGCGAAGGAAGAGTGGGCGAAAATCCTGGTGGAAACATGCTTTGGCATTGTAAGCTGATACAGGAACCGTTTGAAGGCTGTGATAAAAAACAAAGGCTTTTCTATTGATTATTAAGAGTGACTTTATTATATGAATAATTATGGACATGACCTTTTTTGGAAATATGTCAATAAAATACCCCCAAAATAAAATATTACAGAAAATGTCACTTATTGTTATTCTTTCAGTTGTTTGTCACATACTTATCATAAGTAAGCCAGACAAAACTCACTCATTTATTAGCATGATTCAAAATTATTACAAGGGTATGAATAATTTTGAGCACAATTGTATTAGGTGTATACAACACATGTACGTGAAAAGATCTCCCCCACAAGAATTGTGGGAATTGTCGGCTACGATTATTGAATTGATTTTTAACAAAAACTCGGGCCAACGGAAAGGTCGGATTATTAGTATACGATTATGTCTCATTTTGAAATTCTAAAGTAATGGATACTGGTAGGGTCCACTGCTCGAGGAAATCTAATTCACAAACACGGTTTTTGAAAATGTGACATGAATATTAATAAAGCCCCGTATCTCCACCAATCAGATCTCTATAGGTCCAATTCTGGTAGCAAACTCGATAGCCCGTGTACAAAGTGACAAACAACTTTCTCTAGACGGTAACTGGACGTCGACTAGACGTGTTACCATTCCATTCGCGGCTACGCTTCCGCGGTTTATGAACCAACCAGTCAGTTACCCACTTGACATCAAGTCTATTGCAAAGGCGGCCAGGGACAGTCACATTGTCACCGTGCGTCATGCACGAGTAGGCACTTTGTGGATCTTTGTTTACATCATTTAGATATGAAAACCTGCCCTTGTCATGACCCCCTGTGCAAATGGTATGTTGCCTACAAAAGTTGGTTTTCATTTTTGTCATCTCGGGTTATATAAACGGGCTGGGGCAAAAGTCGAAAAACTGAACCGCGCGCAAAAAAAGTGTCGCCGTTTCGCGCTGCACCTGTCGTCCGCGCTATCCGAGAAAAGTCGAGAAAATGCCATTTCCTTGGAAAGCTCGTAATCTCCTTTTAGCTGTCTTGGCTTCGGCAGTTTCCGGAGTCTTGTGTTGTTAGGTCTCAAAGTATTTGCAGTCGACCATAGCACCTGTCCGGAGGTTCCTTTGCACACCTGCCTCACTGATCCTCGGTGCGTTGCATGGGCACTGCTATCGCTTGCCAAAGAATGTCGTGAAGTACACACGCTGCGATGTCTCGTTGTAAATAGATATAGGCAAGGCTCACTATATGAATAACCAAGTTTAAAGTTCAAAAACGTGCACTTAAAAAAAAAAGGTTTGGTTGCATATCAGTATCATTGGATTACTTGAAGTTTTTATTTATCTTCTGTGCTTTTCTCATTGACCCGATTGGAATAAGTTTGGTAGTTACCTTACGTGATACGAGCCAGGGAAAATTAATTACAAGATGGGAAAACTTTAAAAACTTTAAAAACAGGATCGGCAGCAATACATAACAAATGAAGAATGTTGATAAACTGTCTTGTGGAAATTTCAGCCACATAGATGCAGTTATAATACTTCATAAAACCTGAAAAATCCATGCATTTTTTGTGTATACAGCTTTTTGAAAAGATAAACACCGGATGGCAATTTTCCCACAAAGGTATAGCATTTTACATAGGGAAAAAAACATTGTTACCATTGCTATCAACACTCTTAGTCGGGTTTTTCGTGTCAACTCGTGAAGTAAAATTTTGGGTAATTGCAAATGATGTATTGGGGGTTTAAAGTTGCGTACTAACTTTTCCGAGATGATATATAGTTTTCATGAAAAAAATAACACAAACGGCACATACTGCAGGGGAATTTAAGCATGCTGCAGGCTATACCAGTTGTTATACGCATGGGCTTTTCTCGGTCATACACATAATTCAAGAGTTTCCTCACAAAACGTGTCAGTACATTCTCGATTGGTAGTCTATATACATAAAACATACTCAGTGCGAGTAAAAAAAAAGAAAAACACTTTTAAAATTACTTGTTGGGTTTTAGTGTACTAATATGAGATGTTTTGACATGTATTTTTGATAAGTTCTCCTGTGTGTTTTGGTAGCAGTTTAATTAAATTATGTTCCATGCATGACCGCACATGAGGCAAATAAGGGTGTCAGGGGGAACACGACTTGCGACAATTCAGTGCGGCTATGAAACAGAAAATGATTTGAAGCAATGCAGAGCTGCCAACCCTCCCGGATTTTGCAACAGATTCTTTGGAAAATGAATAATTTTGTGAGTCCTGACATGGATAAACACCCTCCTTGGGGATTTTTTAGATGTGTTTGGAGTCACGGAATGAACCCGTTTTCCCAGATGTCTTCCCCAAAACCTGCAGAGGCTCTTTGAACATACGTACAATGAAACATCTTGTGGGCTATTCTTCATCTTAAAACATGGCTCGTCCTCAGCTCACACCCCAGCAAAGAGCCTACTTGGTAGTTGAGGGCTTGCACCAAAAATGACATAACTTTTGATTCGCGTGACTGATTTTGATGCAATAGTGACTGTTTTTCATGTAAGAAGGATCAGGATCATGATTCCGATGAGGTTGCCTGGAAATGTTGGGACACCCTGTATATTCAAACGAAACACTGTACAAGCAAGAGCTATATAGGACTACATTCTGTATGAATTGCACACATGAAGCCATGGCAAGAATGTATGTATACTGTTGTAACTTCCCACAGAGTTGTCGCAATCATTTTCAAGACTGACAATCAAGGTGCTATAATTGCTTGCGGATACCTCAAAATAAATGTAAATTTGCGCCTGTTCATTACGTTTGATTGTTCAAGGTTCCGCATCAATCTGTCAGATATACGCACAAAATGAAGCTATCATAGCTGTATGCATGTATACGACAATCAAGCGAAAATTGCACATGTTTTCGTAGCAGGCACTTCAATTCATTATACCTGCTTTGATAAGGACGCGTGTGTTTTCCACATCTAATGAAATGGGCACGCACGGCATGCATGCATCTCATTGTTCGGCAATTATTGTCTTTTTTTTTCGAGAATAAAAATGTTTGCAATCGAGGAATCGTCCAATGTGTTTTATTGCTTCTGCGATGCGAAGATAATGTCTTGGGGAGATACCCAACGCCAACACTTTAAACTTTAAAGTAATTGGAAAACTTAAAAAAACAAAACAACATTATTACATATATAGTAAAGAATAGTGTTGGTAAGCTACCTTGTATAGACATTTCAGCCCCAAAGATGCAGTAATACTTTGGAAAACCTAAAAAATCCATGAATGGTTTTTGTGTTGAATGAATGGTAAAATATCGTTTGCAAACGGTATTTCTCCCACAAAGATACCTTTTTACACGGGAAAAATCATGTGTTGTTTGTTACCATTACTATCAACACTTTTAAGCCGCTTATAGGTCCGTTTTTCATCCGTCTTGCGCGTGCGTTGGGGTTGTGTCTGACCGACGAGCGCAGCGCAAACGCAACGCAGGCAAGACGGATAAAAAACGGACCTGTGGAAAGGCGCCTTAAGTCGGTTTTTTTTGTCAACTTAAAATGTTGGGTATTTGCAAATGATGTACGGGGATTATGATCCTGACAAAGAATGCTTCGTCTCTTTGTTTTCGCTACACATCATCATTATATATACCTATTAGCCGGCCGTACACCTTGTTCCGACTCCGTTGCGATTGCACAGACACGCCATGCTCGAAATTCTTCGATTGCGTTGCGACGGACACGTACACAGAATCGTAACCACATCGCTATCGGAACGCATCGCAAAACCCGTACACCTTGTGATTCGACTGTACAACATGCGCTATCGTGATCGAATCCCGGACGAATCGCAAGATGTACGGACGGCTTAAAGCAACACAGCGATCGTGTAATTAATTCATCGCATGCCATCATCGAGTTGTAAATACATTTTATATACATTTAATTGCATTCATTTATACAGTCCGTGTTTTTTTCCTCCGAACGAATTTTTAAAGCATTCACTTTATATTAACGACAAAGCATCATATTTGTTTTAAATTTTAGACACCGTGTTTAGTCTGTGGTGCGGTGCGTGCAGCGCGCCCTCTGAACTGGTGGCCTGTCAAATTTGTCTCGGATGACTTTCTGAGACAGAGGAAACAGAAGAAAATAGATTGGACAGGCTACCGGTCCGGAGGGTGCACTGTGCGCTGCGTGTTCCAGACCGAGCACGGGAGGTCAAACTTGGGCAATTCTACGCCTTGAATTAATTGCGGACCGCCAATAATTCGAAATATTGATAGTAATTGTTCGATAACTAAACGTTGGTCGATTTTTTTCGTTGATGTTTTATTTGAAAACGAATAACTTTTATGTTTCTATAAAAAAAATTCAATTTTTATTTTTAATTTTTGGAGGTGCCACACCCAAAACACACGGACTGTACCGGTACATCTTTAATCTTAACATTCAATTAGACTCATACGGTAAAAGCCCCTGTCACACTTGTCCGAATCGTCACTCCGTTCATGTTCCGAGTAAAAAATTGTGGATTCGGTGTTTAATCGGTTTGAACTGAACTCAAACGGATTTCCCTCGGTTTCCCAACGCTATATACTCGTGTACGTTCGGTGATGCACTGAGGAACTCGGAGAAATTATTGAACCTGTTTAATAATTTCTCCGAATTGTTGCGGCAACCTCAATACGGACGGTATCCGGTATACACACGGAATATGCACGGAATGCACGGAATACACACTGTATACTCATTCGTTGCCATTCGTTGCAATGCGGAATCGGCAGTTTGTAGTGCACGTTGAAAAGTCTTGAAGCGTTGTGAAAGAAGGTGCCGGGTGCGCTCCTTTTGATAGCCGTCCCACCCTCGGTTGCCGTTTGGTGCGCCACCGGTACATGTTCGGAATACAAACGGAATGCGATCGGAATGCATGCGGAATAGTCCGGAATTGCGTCGCTTTTGACCGGTAGACGTTCGGTGAACAATTCGGTGCATATTCTTTGCAACCGGAGACGAACGGAATATAAACGGAATGTTCGGAAAGCGGTCGGTCTTGAGATCAATGAATCTTTCAAAGTTTGGCATGTCCGGTGATGATCGGAGAGGTTCTGAATATAGACGGATTGCGATCGGAATAGCAACTTATTAGATCCGGAATAAGACCGGATTATGAGCGGTGTATTTTCATTTCTGGCTGGTTTTTTGACATTTCTCTCCGAACGTGTCCGAATTAATAATATTTCAGATCGGTTTATGAACGGAATTATAGATTCGGACAAGTGTGACAGGGGCTTAAGGTACACGACTCAAGGAAGGAAAACAATTGTAGTTATACCAAAAAAAACAATCACAAAATGACAAGAAAAACATGAATAAAAATGTTGACAGCAATGGTAACATTCATTCAACAAAAAAACAGTGCATGGATTTTTAAAGGTTTTCAGAAATATACTGCAAGGGGCATAGCTGAAATTTCTACAAGGCAGTTTATCAACATTATTCTTCAGTTTAGTAATGCTGTTGTTCCTGTTTTTAATAGTTTTCCAATCATGTAATCTATCTTTTAAAATGTCCTCCAGATATTAATGTATGCACAGACTAATTGCACTTTACGTCTGTGTCAATGTCAAATGTACATAAACGACAGTGGTCCATGGCCGCCAAGTGCTTTTGTTGTTTCCCCCAATATTTCAAAGGTAACACGATAAGTATTATCTTTCCTTTCGCGGCCAAAAAATTCAGATGCAATTAAGTGCGATCACTCATCGATCCGTCATTATTGATTCATTTAAGGTAGCCATTTAACCAAAACGATAGCTTATTTAATAAAGCCGGTGATATGACGATCTCAAGGTATATTACATAAACTGGCTGGATCAAGTTTCTTTGTTTGTATCCTTTTGCTCTATTTGCGGGTGGCCTTCAAACCGAAAAGCCATTATTATTTTTATCGACTAATATTTTCTGTGACCCTCCTATATTTATATTTTCCTTGTGTACCTGTTTCCAGTATAAATAAATATACTCAAGAACATTAAAGGAGTTGTTCACATTTTTCCAGAAATTATATTTCGTTCTAACCCAACAATCATATAAAATGCCTCCCTAAAATACGATCCACGGAGGAGAAAACAGGAAATTAGGAAATTTGCAATCTCCAAGTTGGATGTGGAAGCAAAAATGCTGGTGTAATTATTAGGCTACACTGCGCTTTTATGGAACCAGATCCTCGAAAATATACGGACCGAGAGCGCGAAAATTTACCGGATCAATTAGTTTACAGAACATTGGTGGGTTTTGACGATATCCTTGGAAATACGTAGATTGGGAGCGCAAAATTTCACAATGAGAAGTGACAAATAATATGGTATCAAAATATCACCACCCATGGGAAAAATAGAGGGGAGGAGCGCTCAACAATGTATGGACACGCTCCTCTAAGGCAGTCATATAGTCTAGAGACGAATTTTTAAATAAAGTCATTAAATTGAAAGTCAAGACGTGGCGTCGGATCTGTGGCTGAATCAGTTGAAGACTGTTTTGAGCTACAAGTGCGCATGTGCACAACGACCGCATATAGGGTCATGATATTCGACAATCGACTCTGTTGCAGCATCCTCTTGCAACAGTGCCCCTTTAACGCACTCCCTAACTCCTGCGTACAGTGGCCCTGTTGAAAAAGGCCACATTTGGCGGTGGGACTAGCGACAGAAATCTTGTCGCCTCTGATGGACCAATCAGGACGCTTGCAGTGCATTGCAGCACGATTGCAGGCATTCAAATGTAACGCGCGCAGATTGTAAACACCGTGTATGCATGTGATACATGTACTCGTAATGCTGGCCGTTGTCCGCGTCGGCGATTGGCTGCTATTTAAAGCATACTGGGAAATCCGTTCCATTACATTCGTCAGCATGCATCCCTGTTATTAATTTGAAAAACTGGGGAGTAAATAAGGTTCGTCGTTTGAAAGTTTGGCAGGAATGGGACAGTCATAAGGAACGGAACCCAATACAATTTCTGGAAAGTATAGAAATTGTTTCTTTTCGGCATAACATGACCGAATTGATTAAATTACATCAAAATGACTCGGGCGTGAGTTGGCTCAAGACAACAGCCGGCTCGCTCCACAGATTTGCGTGTATTTCCTCAGGGTATTGTCACGTCGCTTTGCAAAGTGGAAATTCCCTGAGATCTCAGGATGCTGTTGCAGTGTTCAATTAGAAATGAATCAAAAATGTTGTTGCCCATGACAATACATTACATCAACATTAAGGAGCTAATAAAAACAGTTTCTAAAATTGACTGCCTTTATGTTCGTGTTGAGTTTACATATAATTGCATGGTCGTGTTTGTACGTCTTTTTACAAGCGGCTATTAACATTTGAACGTGTGTCTCTGTGCCTTATTACACATTTTACAGAGAGAAAAGAAACACGTTAATGATTTTCATCCATTTCAGGCAAATGTATACAAACACTCATTTAAATTGTTCTCCATTGTATCCAAAATCCATAAAAACGACAACACGCGATATGGTCGTAATTAAATGCATGACTCCATCATTTTAATTAAAACGCTATATAGAGCGCACCTAATAATATAAAGTACAGTTGTCGAATTCGTTGCGCGTTTTACCCTTTGGGGTTTTCCCGATCCTTTCAGAAAGGAATAATTGTAAGCTATCTTGGTGGAAAATTAAGAACGGACGCCACCAACAATAGGTGTACATGTTAACTGCGTTCGACCTTCACCGCATGGTCTTTTCCGTGCCGTGTCCGTGTGCGTATATATAGCAGAGCCAATTTCATATAGCGCGCTATTTTGCCGTCAATTACTTTGGCCGGCATCGCACCATACATCACTGTCAGCCCGCAAAATTTAATAATCCCAGTTTTGTTTAATATCCTTTAATTACGATGTTGTCATGTCGACTCGCAGTCAAGCTTCTGACAAGAGTATATTAGGCAACCGAGCATAACCTGCGCTGTCGTAATATTGTCCGGCCGGTATGCTGGAGTTTTCGGTGGGACCTCGCAAATAAAATCAGGGTAGTGTCAGTGACCATAACCTGAAATTATGTTTCTGGCCTCTCCGACTCGGCAAATTTCAAGCCCAGTACATCATTTGCAGTTGCCCAAAATGTTCCAGAGTTGACAAGAAAAACCCGACTAAGTGTTGAAAGCAATGGTAACAAACGCCACATGATTTGTTCTTTCGTGTAAAAAGGTATACCTGTAAATGAAGGTGCTTTTTTTTATAAACAAAATCGTTTCAAGCGATTTTCTTAACCATTCATTGTACACAAAGCCATGCGTGGATATTTAAGGTTGGCTGAAACCTCCAACATTATTCTTTAGTTATGTAATTCTGTGGTTTCAAAACGTGCCGTGCATGTCGACAAAATTGTGTCTTACAGCATGTGATATACAAAATAAAAGTGGTATACTAGTGGCTAAATCAAACGCAATTCGCCCATTTGATATACCATTTTTAGACACGCGTCAACCAAGTGATGAACTTTGCTGAAAGGTCGTATTACGCGATTTGCAATGTAACTAGAAATAGACAGCTCCTAGTTGTCACAACAGAACTAAAGGAACCGCTAATTAACAATTATAATACTGGAATTAAAGAACAGGTATTTTTTTTAGTTTTAGAAAATTATCATTATTGTTACCATCTTTAAAGCTAACATCGAAAACTCACCTAAACACTTTGAAATACGAAAATGATGGAACCAATCTGCTCGAAAAAAAATTCTGTCTGCGAGAAAATTGAAAAAGGAAAGAGAATTGGTACTACATTTGGGACCCACAGTATAAATTATTATACAGAAAAAAATATTTCAAGCGGGAAAGCTCCTATAGAGAAACTATAGCACAAAGCAATTAGCCTATTGTGTGTATATAATTTCCATAATGGCTGCATGGCGCCCCGAGTTCTTCACTTTCAAATGGAGGTGCAGTTTAGAAGGTCACATACTATGCCGTTGTTACGTGTGCTGGTGCAAGCCATTGCCTAGCAACGAACAGCCTGGCTGCTTTATGCCATTGTCTCATATGGTAAACACGGTGTTGATTCCGAACTTCACTGATTCTGAACTGCTGCATGCGCACACCACAAAGCAACAAACATTTAGTCTGGTCATCTGGATACTTAAAGTGTGCATGTACATGCAGTTGTGCTCAAAATTATTCATACCCGTGTAATGTTTAGAGTATTTTGAATCATGTTAATAAATGAGTGAGTTTTGTCTGGCTTACTTATGATAAGTATGCGACAAAGTGACATTTTCTGTAATATATTATTTTGCGGGTATTTTATTGACATATTTCTAAAAAAGGTCATGTCTATAATTATTCATACCCTTAATAAAGTCACTCTTAATAATCAATAGAAAAGCCTCCAAACGGTTCCTGTATCGGCTTACATTGCAAGGCTAAATCACGTTTCCACCGGGATTTTCGCCCACTCCTCCTTCGCAAAAGACCCAAGGTCGTTGAGGTTGGAAGGCTTCCTCGATCGGGTTGAGATCCGGGCTTTTGCTCGGCCACTCCAGAACTCCACATGGTTGTCCTCAAACCATTTCGTGACTGCCTTGGCAGTATGTTTGGGATTGTTGTCCTGCTGGTAGGTCCAATGCTGACCAAGCTAGAGTTTCTCAGCAGACTGCATGATGTTTTCATCGATGATCTTAATGTACTGCTCCTTTTTATGATCCCAACCACTTTGACGCGATTCCCAGTCCCATTTGCCGAGAAGCATCCCCACAGCATGAAGCTACCACCTCCATGCTTGACGGTTGGGACCGTGTTCTTTGGATCGTACGCTTCCCCTTTCTTTTGCCAGACATAAGCAACATCCATGTGCCCGAAAAACTCCATTTTTGTCTCGTCTGACCACAGAATCGATGACCATAAGCTTGGATCCTTGTCCAGTTGTGCTTTAGCGAAGGCCAGACGAGCTTTCCGATGTCTCTGCCTCGGGAGTGGCGTCTTTCTAGGTCGGCGGCCATGGAGACCTCCCTGGTGCAATGTGCGCTGAAGTGTCTGCCTGGATATCTTGGTCCCAGACTCGCCAAGGCTGCTAAAACAACTCAGTTAAAAATAACTGATTTTCAGTTGCACCCAGCGGAACCTAATTGTCTAGTCAGTTTGATTAGATTTTCTAATCAGGATGACTAAAATCGTTGTAACGTCAAACATATCTTGTTAAAACAACTACTAGGCGGAGTCAGATTTACTGGTATAACTATATTTCTAGTCATTTATCAGTAACTAGGTTTTCAGGGTCCGCTAGGTGCAATGTTTTGACTGATTTCTAGTCAAATTTGACTAAGTGTTTTTACAGTGTGTTCAGGGCCCGTATTCTAAAACCCTCCTTTAAATAGGCCTAAAGTAGACCTTTATAGGGCCTTCCTTTATTGATGAGTTCCTTAAAGGCTCCTTTAACAAATGGTATTCAAGAACCACACTTTAACTTCCCTCATGTTAAGGTCTTCCTTTACCACAAATTGTTTAAAGGCTCCCTTTAAGGAAGGGACACTTTCTCTAAGGCTCCCTTTATGCTCCTAAATAAGCTGTTGTAACAGGACGATGTCAGTTTTCTAGTCCCGTGTTAGCCTTGATCAAGGCGCTGGGCTTGTCTTCTAGACGGCCCGCTGAAGATAAAACTGAACAAAGCGCTTACAACCTACGGAATCTGTTGCACGTATTGGCTCACAACGCGCCGCGCTACGACTATGCACACGTACACATGCGCTATGCACGTACATGTATCGGTACGGTCCTAAACCCGAAGCGTTGATGGTTCTGCATTCAGCCAGCGAAACTCATTACAGTAATAGGGAAACCACCCCAGCGTGAGCTGAAATTTCATTGGTCGACGCACGGGAGGTTCTGTTTGAAAAACGCTATGATCTGCGATCCCCACTGGCAGTTTGTTCATCCGAGGCAGTATTAAGAGCTCCCACGAATCATTCAGGAAAGCTGTCGTATTACGACCGTTGTCCCCCAGAAGTGTAATCAAATACGTAAACAGACAAGCACAATAAATGCTACGAACCCGAGAATATTTGTTGTTTTCGTCCATCGATCATGTCACGGTTCTCGTAACATGAGGACGCCATCACATGCATAATGCATGCTCCTGATTGGCTCAAGACAAATGTTAAATATTAATACCTTGCATACCCGCATATCCAAAGCCCGCCCATTTTCGGCCAAAACTGGCCGAAAACATAAAGAAAACTATTAAACCCGGAAGTACAACTCGCCAGGCCGTACGCAGCTAGTACGCAGTATATGTACGCAGTCAGTGTGTTGCCGTACGGGTTGACTACGGTGGTTAAATCCATCCTTGGTGAACCGAAAGCGTTTTAAAAAAGGCGTCATCACTGAAATCATCCTCTTGAAACTGAGGAAGACGTGTCCTGATACGTGGCATACCCCTAATGACGTCATATAACGCGCTAGTCGGTTGACGTAATCACCCATCACTGAGGTATCAGAAGAGATCCTTGCACATTGGCTGCTAAAGGAAGACTAAAAGATACTCCAGACCAACCTTACGTTTAAAGGCCTCCTTAAGGCAAAATAAAGCATTTCCTGTAATGAAGGAAGGTTCTCGAAACGACCCAACCTTTGCTAAAGGAAGGTACCTAAAGGCGTCCTTTGACCCGAGATAAAGGTTGGTTCTTGAAATAAAATTTAGCTAAAGGTTGACTTAAAGTCTCCCTTAACGCTAAAGGAACGTTCTAGAATACGGGCCCAGGACACCCTTCATGGTAATGCGGGGATTGTTGCTGGCTTCTCGGCACACTTTTCTTGACGGACGAGGTGACACCTTCGACTTACGACCACGCCCTTTAAGGTTTCTCACTGTGTGTAACTCCTTGTACTTCCTAATTATGCTCTGAACGGTGGAAACTGGCACTCTAAACTGCTTCAAAAGGGCCTTGCAGCCTTTCCCTTCTTTGTGGCCATTGTTGCGCAAGTCCAGAAACTGAGAATGAAGGTGGTTGTTGTTGTTAATTTTATGGCATCTTCGGCAACTAAGGCCCTTTATGCCATCAACTATACGGTTTTAGCTTTAACTATACTTTACTATTAACTTGAGATGACGAAGAAGGAGTTGCTGTTTTAGAAGTGGGAGGGAAAACCCCCAGAGAAATCCCCGGGGGAAAACCCACGCGGTCAAGTAGGGACTGCAAACCCAATCCACATACACACCCCGGATTCGAACCCGGGACGTCAGAGGAGAGGCGAGGAAAGAAAAATACGAGCAATTCTATGACATAGAAATTTAATTGAACAGATTATGTTAATGATTCAAATCTTATGCAAACATGTTAGGATAACTGTTGAACAACAAAAAGGAATCACTGCAATGTTGAAAGCAGGTTCATTATCACAAAAAATTGCCTAAATGCTGATATTTTGCAAGGGGTATAAATAATTTTGCACAGGCACAAAAATGCAAATCTGGATATTACTATTGTTATGCAAATAATGCTGAGCCAAAAACATGTGGTCTTGTGCAAGGCATCTAACTGCCTGGGATACAGTGAAAGTTCCTTTAGTTTTCGCGAGTGAGGAAATTTGAAAAATGTTAGACTTTTCAAAAGGTATCAAACTATGAATAATTTTGAGCATAACTGTACTACGTCATGCAGTACACCAGAAGATATTCACGTGCAACGTGCAAAAGGCTAATTCCACGCAGGGCGCGGAAATAAAACTGAACTTCTTTATACAGTTGCCTTTTTTTGTTTGTGATTAAGCATGTTCACAATTTCAGATTAATTAAGGAAACTTCGATATATTGCATGCAAGGTTATACTGCAGAGAGTTTAATAATATATCACACTCGTTCATTGTGGTGACGCAGCAGTTACACGCGACCAAATGGGACCAATTATGGCGCGCTTACCGCTGAGTGTCCATTGATAAATTAGCGCTTAAATTGCCATTGAAAGGCGGCCTTCTGTAGTAGGCAGAAAAATGATTAATATTGTACACGCTGGCGTCCTACGAAACAAATATTGATAATGAATAATGAGAAGTTGGAAAGAGAGGTACTCTTGAATGTTGGAGCCATGCGAGCTTACCGACGACTGTTTATTGATCTACGTTTGTGTCCAAAGGAAGTTTGATTCGTTTTGTATTGATGATGTCGTTTATACACAATATTCAGTGCAGGTTCGAATGTCTTGCACCTATTTTAAAGTTCCATGGTTCTTGGACAAACACCAACATATTTTATAAATATTACTGTCACTTTTTATGTCGTATTTTTAAATTAAGTCCTCACAAGTCACTGGGCCATTGAACTTATTTACAGTATGTGCAAAATTTGCATTCTTATGTGTGTGTTCAATATCGTAGCGTACAAGGGACATCGCAAATCGCAAATATCTTTGCAAATATTTGCGACGTTGTACATTTGTTTTCGCAAAAATCTTTGCAAATCTTTGCGATATCGTATATTTTTGTCGTAACTATCTTTGCACATAATTTGCAATGTCGCACATTTTATCGCATATTTTATCGCATACTTTGCATGCTTTGCATGCCTAAGCGTGATGTATTCTGGTATGAAGCTAGAGGGCTTCGAAGATAGCGTGGGCAGACGTACGGTTGCAGGTCAACTCGACCGTTTGACAACTCGACTCGGACCAACTCGACTATATTGCGTACTCATTTCCGAACTTGTAGCACGCGTTTTTTGTGCCAAGCGAAAAAAATAACGCTGCATTGTATAAGACAGGGGAAAAAAAATAAATTGAATCCCCAGCGCGAAAAATCACACGAAAGCGAATTGTTTTGCGCCGCAATTTTGCAGAAAGTGCTTCATCTGTATACCACTGGAACCATGGGGATATACATTATCCCCCATAGATAGAGGCGTGATGCCAATATGGTTGTGCAGCAACTTTAACAGGGGTATACATTAAACTATGGCTAGTACAATAACCAAACTTCGTCTGATAGTTCTTAAGAACCTTATTTTGCGTGTGTCTATGGAATTTTTGCAGAATTTGTCCATTAAATTATCGGAAATCCACAGTTTAGAAGTCGATGACAACGGTATGTCATGCGAAAAAAAATTATATGGAAAAAGTCTGCCAAAAATCCATTGATGGCCTATACACTAAAGGCAAGCAAGGTAAAGGTCTCAAGAACTACCAAGCGAAGTTTAGTGAGGATTAGGTAGCAGGTTAATGCGCTAGCCAAGTTAATGTTCCCATGTTAAAGATGCTGCACAACAACCACATTGGTAAATCACGCCTCTATTTATGGGGTATATCCCTTATATATATAGTTCTAGGGGTATAGAGGAAGCACTTTCTGCAAATTTGCGGCGCAAACAAATCGCTTTCGTGTGATTTTTCGCGCCGGGGTTTCGTATGAATTAATATAAGCTTTTGCTTATCTTCTCACGAATTGTGTTGTTTTTTTCTTCGCTGTTTTATACAAGTGAACGCAGCATTATTTTTTTTGCTTGGCACAAAAAAGGCATGCTAATGGTTCAGAAATAGCGGTACGCAAAACGGTCGAGTTGGTCGGAGACTCTGAGTCCAGTTGGCAAACGGTCGAGTTGACCAGTCCTGCATATTTGTAAAAAAAACATTGTGCAATATCGCAAATATTTGCGATGTCCCTTGTACGCCACGTTCATCATTTGTTACTTGTCGCTGACTGCAATTGACTTATAAAGTGTGATGTCAGTTGCCGTGGTAATTGGGTCTAAACATTCGCTGGTAATCTGAAACGCCCATTGGTAAAGCGCAGGGAAACAGTTCACTGGTTTTAGTGTAGACCCAGAAACCATGGCAACACACAAAAGGTGACGTTTTTACTTCAATACTCTATTGAGTTTTTATAGACCGTATCGAATAGCCGCTATTTCGTGGGCCTGGGGCACCTTTTGTTACTTAAACCGTTCAACAATAGAAGCACAATGTGTGCAACCATGCATGTCCTCAAGAAACAAAGAAACTGCCCCACGGCTATTCGATACGGTCTATTGGAAATGCGTGTACTTATTTGTGTACTTTAAAATTGGAGCAAGCTGGGCAGGCGTTTGGGTCGTACCTTATAAGCGATCTCAAAGAGGGATGGTTATCTCATCATCAGTTATTACAATTATTATTTCTTTCTGCATGGTATTCATACCAAGGATTCCTCAATAGTGCTCATTGCACTGTCACTCGTAAGCGTGAGGAAACCCATGAAGAATTATAATTAGAAATGGCCAGAGACACCGGGGAATCCCCTTGCTCTTCACGAAAGAATGCTCTGGGATATTTAGAGTGCGTTACCATTACCTAACACACTGGACCAACGGCTTTACATCCCTTCCGAAGGATGGAGCAAGTGTGGTTGAGTGCCTTGCCCAAGGGCACAGGTACCGCAGCCGGATTCGAACCCGCAACCCCAAGTTTTCACCCATGATTGCGAGTTGATGGCCCTAACCACTCGGCCACGGTACCCCATGTGTTTTGAGACCACCAATTGGCTTCATAGCTCAATAGACCCTATTCACACGTTAGAACAGTGCAATCGTGTCCCCTGAATCAGTTCTATAGAGTGCGAACTGTCGATTGGAAAGGGGCCAGTTAGGTATGCGTTCTGAAGCTCGATCAAAAGACGAGGCTTGAAATGCATAAGTAGTCTGGCACCGTTTTAATCAGCAGTCTGCACTTTAAGCAGAAGGTCTGTGGTCTGAATCCCGGTAGGCTACAGTCAATTAAGACTGCCGAAGTGAATACGTCATCTTTTGTTGGTTGCCTAGGCAATTGGCTCTAGAATAAAAATCACTAAACCGTGTTCCTGTGCTTTGCAATGGTATACTTTTTCCGACGGCTTTCCGATAGTTTAGAGCCAATTGCCATGGCAACCACGTCTATTGTTTTCAGTGCAGCCAGATTGCCCAAACGGGGACATTTGTCAACATTTTTTATCAAAATTTTAGACTCTAAAAACTCATTTGTGTCATTTTTGTTCCCAGGTTATTCGGTGTTGGTGGCGCATGCGCAGCATGTGCACAGCAAATCCCCGCCAGCGAACTGGTCATGCGGACGCACAACAAAGTATACCACCTCAAGTGTTTCTCGTGCAGTTCGTGTCACATACAGCTGGTACCCGGCGACCGCTACACGCTGATCAACGGCAGCCTGGTGTGTGAAAACGACCACAGTAAACTGTTCAAGACACACGGCATGGCACCAGCGGTGTCTGGTTTCCGACCCGGCAATAAGGTGTGTATTGTGCTCTCCAGTTGAATCCACAAAATGTGATTTGATATCCTAAAGCGTGTTACAACGGTGCGGAGGAGTCACCAGTACAATAGCGCAGTGCTGTGAACTCAAAAGAGCACTTTGTTTACGTTCTCCAGTCTCCATACGACTTTCCCCCAAATTTCGATATTTTCGGCTTTTTTATCGAAAAGATAAAGACTTATCTGTGCATGGTTGTCCTGACAACCACTCATATTTCACCAATCGCACTAATTGAGTCCCAGTGTGCTAAGGTCTAAAATTTCATTGGCTTTAAAAGCCTTTAGAAGTTTGCTTAATTGAATCCATTGCTATGTATATACTACTTTTTTACGGTTCTGATTTTTTTTTGCAAGTTCTGTGTATGCTGAAATGTATTTAACTGAAGAGCGTGCATGCATTTTTTGGACTATATTTCGTACTTTGGCGCGCTTTAGTGGATTATAGCATGCGTGGATTTTAAAGGTTTTCTAAAGCAATTGAAGCATATTTTGCAGGTTTGTAAAACATTCTTTTTTAGATACACTATACTCACAATGATTTAGGGATATTGTGGGGTGTAAGCAGATTATTTTATTGATTTTGCGTATGATTAGGCAATTGTGCAGGGTGCATATAAGCAGCATGTAAAAAGTATATGCTGCATCCAACTATCGGGAGTCTCATTGCTATTCTTACGTGACCGCTATGTGTGAACTGTAATGAACACAGCCCGAATTCGTTGTACCCTTTGGCCGGTTGTGTTCACGTATTGAACCAACGCAGGTCGTTGGCATACTGCAGGTAACATAGTCCGAAAGACGTTTCCCTTCCGGGCAAACAGCCATCTCGCCACGTATTAAGTTTGCAATTAGCCACCCAAAATAATGTTTGTATTCGTTTTCCGTGGGCCCCTGATTATAATGCCGGGCAAATTAGCCGGAAAATTCTGACTAGTTTTCTCGGTGGCTTGTGGGGATAGAATTCGCTCGGCGAGCATGCGCAAGTTGAATTAGGCTCTGTGTGCCTCCTCTTATGCATGATGTTGACTTTTAAATTACAGCTCACGTTTCGTGAGACTTACTCAAGAGCTATACATATTTTGTAAGCGTGATATAGGCAGTTAAGAGGCATGCGTTTTCATGAAGGCGGGGAAACTGTTCAGGTAACATGATATGACTGAAAAAACAACATAAGATTCTCAACCAGTCCTACGATTGTTGCCTAACGTATGGAATAATCTGGAAATGATACACATACTGTTGTTTTCTCACTCTAAAAACACTTTAGTCAAAAAAAACTGGACAATAAGGGTCAGCTGATGGGTGCAACTGAAAATCAGTCAGTATGACAACATTTTCTAATCAGGATGACTAGAATCTTCGTAATGTAAAATAGATAGGCCTATCTAGTTAAAACAACTACAGGCGGAGTCAGATTCTTGTTAGTAACTATATTTCCAGTCATTTATCAGTAACCAGGCCCTTAGGGTCAGCTGGGTGCAATGTTTTGATGGTTTTCTAGTCAAATTTGACAAATTGTTTTACAGTATACTATAGTGTAACAATCGGCGTTAATCTTGGCGCAATGCTGACGCGTATACAATTTTATTTTATATATATATTTGAAAAATGATATATTGGCCTTTAAAACATTGGTTTTTCAGTCTCTTGCACTATTCGTATAGTTATATACAATACTAACGGGTACTATTTTAGTAGTGGTCACAATCACGTATTTACTCAACTGTTCGCGCTATCTGTTCACATGCACTGTGGGACGTGCATTGTGGCACTTTTGAATTGGCTCCAAAGCTTTTCCCTATGTATAAATCATAACGCGAGGTATTCGTTGCTATGCCAACCGCTAATAAATTGAGTTTTTATTACCCCGGGCACTGGAACAGACTTAATACTCCTTTCCTTGGCACCGCTTTTGTTAGTCCATTTTGTTCAGAAAATGCTTGAAATATAAGTATGGGTTTTCTTCTTCGCTTATTAAAGTCAAGATAAAAGACCGGAAGTTCCGTTTTGCGTTGTTCATTTTCGCGATTTGAATATAGATGACTTTTATATTTATGCGATTTTTTTGTGGATGAAAGTTTGAAAGATCTGTGCACGTAATTGAGCGAGTGAATTTATTTTCTTCGTTGCCGAGACTACATCAGGGGGGAAAGTCAACTACCATTTCAGAGTAAAATGGCAAAATAAAATAAACGCAGCTTGTTTGGGGATACCCGCCATTTATTTTGTATACGTTTGAAGTGAACACGTTGCAGTACGCCAAGAAAACTGTCAAATTTAACCGAACATAAAACCGTGTCAACAACACCGACACTGGTATGATTTTGTTCATTGTTCTTAGGCCTAATTGTATTATCTGGATCAGCGTCAAAAAGCGGCAGATTTCTTGGAAAGCTTTTAAAAACAGGAACGACAGCATTACATAACTAAAAATAATGTCAATCAACTGTCTTGGAGAAATGTCGGCCATATTAGATGCAGTACGCTTCAGAAAACATTAAAAAATACACGCGTGGTACCGTTTTGGTGTTAAATGAAATAAGAATGGTAACAAATTGTCTGCAGACAATTTTAAAAACAACAAAAAACAGTCACTATTATCGTTGGAAATTTCCCCCACAAAGGTACCATCTTATACAGGAAAAATCATGTGGTGTTTGTTACCATTCCTATAAACACTTTTAGTCGAATTTTTCTTGTCATCTCGTGGAGTAACATTTTGGGTCACTGCAAATGATGTATTGGGACTTTATATATAGCAAAATGTTTTTGATCTAACATGCCAGATATTTATGAACTTATCAACCATGCCAAATCAGCCTTTTGCGTGTAATAATTTGCATAATGGCTGGTGCCCCGAATTCTTCACTTTCAAATGGAGGTGCAGTTTAGAAAGTCACATACTACGCTGTTGTTGCAATACACGGTGCATGGACGCCATTGCCCATGCAGCAACTAACAGTCTAGTTGCTTTATGCTATTTTCTCCTACGATGAACACGGTACTGATTAAGCACTTCACACTTGCCGCGTGTACCACATATAGAAAGAAATAGTCTGGATATGTGGATACTATAAGGGTGCATGTGAAAGGGAGTATATACAGGCTATATATACAGTTGAAGTCGGAGGTTTACATACATGTACACCTATACCATCATCACCCAAAATGGTAAACAGGACTACCCGAACCATTGCAAGGTGTGCAAGCTATGTTTTAAGTACTGCATGCACGTGAGGAATTCTACAAAATCACGACTTTAGTAAAGACTGTTACAAAAATGGTGACAACGCAAGTTTAAGCACACCAGTTTTAACACAGTTGTATGTAAACTGCTGACTACAACTGTATAAATATAACCACATCTGGGTGTCAACGGCAGAGTTTCTTGCCGACAAATTTACCGTTTTAGTGGTCTCCCAGAGCAAAACGGTCGTCCTATACTGGAAAAAGTAGTTATGTATATATATACGTCAGTATAGCAGACGCTATATTTATGCAAAACACGTAAACGGCTAATTAGATTCGCACATAACGATGGCTGTGAGATATCGCTTGTACAGCAATTTGCCCAGAAAGTACGTTATGGATGAAATAGCATGTTGTCGTATTCACTGATTTCAGCTGGTACCCGGCAAAGTTTTGCTGGGCGGGAAATTGTGCGCAGTGCAGTAATTTCTACCTAACGATTTTTATGATGAAATTGGGCCCGCTGGGCGTGTAAATAAATAGTGGCGAGAGAGGCAATTACGCGGGTTAATGTCCAAACCATTCAACTTGCCAGGCCGTTATTAGGTTTTTAATAAAAAAACGAACTAGAATCGGCTGAACAATCAGGTTTGAAGCGTGGCGTCGGATTTTAATCAAACGAGTCCTTGGCCTCGGTGTGAGGAAGTGGTGCAATGCCGGAAATGACATTCATCCGCGGCCCAGGATAACAATCTGCTCCCATGCTGTTACGAGGAACGGTCCTTAATTAGCATTTTGCGTGTGGAATTTGCATAATCATTGGCGCCCCGAATTATTTACTTTCAAATGTAAGTGCAGTTTAAAAAGTCACATACTGCTGTTGTTATTGTTGTTGTGTATACGCTATTGTCCAGCAAACAACCTGGCTGCTTTTTGCCATTCTCTCCTTGCCATTCTCTCCTACAGTATTGTTACTGTATTTCATACCTGCCACGTGCTCCACATAGCAACAAAGATTAGTCTGGACAGGTGAAATGAAAATATACCAGACGCTATTCACGCTTAGGCTTCGTTTTGTGTCCTTTCTGTCATTTGAAATATTGTTCATAATAACCCATAATAATTCCTGATCATTATCATATTTGACATTAAAACTGAATGTGACGTGATAAAAATACAAATCGGTGGTCTTGAGTTGGATTGGAACCCAGGACCTCTGACACAGTGCTATTACCGGTACATCTTAACATAACTCCATAGAGAATTAACTTGACCTCTCAAAACCATTACAATATTTGCAGTGACCCAAAATTTGATTTCACGAGTGGACAAAAACCCAACTAAAAGTGTTTCATGTGTAAAATGGTACCTTTGTGGGAGAAATCGCCAACTGAAGGTGCTTTTAAAAATCGCTTGCAAACGATTTTTTTACCATTCATTCAACACAAAAACCATGCATGGATTTTTAAGGTTTTTTGAAGTATTACTGCATCTATGTGGCAGAAATTTCTACAAGGCAGTTTATCAACATTGTTTTTTAGTTATGTAATGCTGTTGTTCCTCAATTCGTAAAAACAGTTTTTGGAAGTGATATTATTGGCCTTTATTTTGGCACTGTTTTGCTCATTTGCACGGCTTTGTGACAAATTTCATTGTATTGTATGCTGCTTGGGTTTTGTATACAATAGTGGCGCAGTACACGTTGCAGTAGTCGAATCTTGCTGTCACATATGCCTACATTTTATACATGATGGTAATTGTGGCGCGCTTGAAACTATACAGAACCAGGTTTAATTTGATTCGATTGGTTGCTGATGGAGTTTTTCTACGTTGTTTCGATCGCTTGGCCACCTGCGTTCATAGAAAAAAAAATGACAGTGTGTATCTATTGCTCTAAAAGGACTCTGTGAGCTACCGTTTGACGTTTGTGTATGGTTTTAACAAATTGTATACATGTATATCGTTTGTATTCTTTTGAAAGATGTTTCGATGCATACAGTGAATAGACTAAACCACAATATATTTAGGTATGAATTTTTAAATGTTAAAGGTAGTAGGCCTATACTTGTTTAGTAAAGTGTTAAAAACGGCATGATTTCCACATGGTAATTGAAAGCATAGATCGAGAAAACTACCTTATATAAATTTCAGCTACATAGATGCAGTAATACTTCAGAAAACCTAACAAATCCAAGTACGGTTTTTGTGCATGAATTAAGAATGGCTCTCTAAAGATCGCCTATACAGGCGATCTTCGGAGATTCAAATCATGAATGGGGGCACTTCAGACGAAATAATACCATTATACCATCTTGATAACAAGTAAGCTTAAAGATAATAATTCATAATTTTTTTGGAGGGTAATTACCAAACAAGTAGACTACCTTTATAATTGCTAACTGGCTGATCGTATTTGGTCCGATTTTAAGAGATTTTTTAGTGATAAATTCCGTGTGATTATTATATATTTTGGTGTTAAAGTAACACAAAAATATTCAAATCTTATTGAATACCTTGGTGTAAATTTTTCTGGTTTAAAAAAATAATGCTATGAGAGCATGTGCGGAAATCCGGCTATTTGATTGGCTACAGGCGTTTCTGATAGTTTGTCCACGTTTGTGCATACAAACCGTAATCACCATGTTCTACTTATGGCTAGACATGCCGTGGTTTTCCTTATGAGATCACCATTGCTCCTTGTGAAGAAATAAAGAAAAGGGGCGTTCGGTTGTCTTCTCAAATTATGATGAGGACAATGGAATTTTGCCAATTTCACTATTGTTCCACCACGAACAAATTAGTGCGAATAAATTGAATTTTGTTTGTATTTAAGTGAGAAGCAGTAAAATAATGTGCTCGTCTATCAAGACGTTTCCCAGTGAAACGTCTTAATTCTTTTAGGGAAAGTGTCTTCAGTATTAACACCAAAATGGAATCGAGTGACACCAATTGTATTACAAAACAACACCGGCTCCTGGAGGAAAAAGAACACCAGAGTTGGTGTTTACAAAAAAAACACCAAATGCTGGTGTTAATTTACACATTGGGTGTTGTCTTATATAGATACCGGGAAAGAATCAAATTTAACACCAATGGTGTTAAATTTAACACCAGAGTTTTTGCAGTGTACATGATTGGAAATCTTTTAAAAACATGAACAACAGCATTACATAACTTAAGAATAATGTTGATAGACTGCACTGTATAAGTTTCATCCACATAGTTGCAGTAATACGTCAGAAAATCTTAAAAATCACGCATGGTTTTGGCGTTAAATTACCATTTTAAAATTTCTCATTCCGTATATTTTCAAGGATATCATAACAAAAACACCGCAGGCTGCTTTTTAAACTAATTTATCCGGTTACATAAAGCAGTGCAGTGATTACACCAACCTTAGTTTTTGCTTCCACATCCAAATTGGAGATTACAAATCTCCTATTTTCTCCCAATAGACAGTATTTGGGGAGGTATTTTATGTGATTGTTAGGTTAGAACGAAATCCATTTTCTGGAAAAATGTTGACAAGCTCCTTTGAGAAAACCAGCACTGAAATGTACCAGGTCCTCCGCCTGTGATTTACCAAATGTAGTGAATTTATTTCCCATTTCTTTAATTGCTTCAAACGCCCGCAGTTTTTCCTTGCAATTAGGAACCCCATTATGTCGCCAACACACACAGGACCCGTGTAATAAAAGCTGGGTTTGCCTTAATTACTTGGCAATGCGATAATACTGCACTTTAATTGGGCTTATTCGAAATTGGTCCAGCTATAACTGCACCTCTAGGGGGACGCGAGACCTCGCAATCTGCACTGTAATTAGATTGAGGTAACCAACTTGCCTCGCGGAAATACTGATGTTGACTTGTATACTTTGCCAAATGGGGCTCGCTTTTGTTTAACTTTCCGCGTGTTGACTGATTGGTTGCGTGATTGATGGATGGATGGGTCGATTGATTCATTGATTGTTTAAAATAATTGATCTGTACATGTATGTTTGATGAACCAATCGACTACCGGTACTGGTTGAACTGATATATTAATCCGTATATTTAATACTTTGGTTGATTATCGAAAAATTTATTAAGCAATGTCCCGAATGTCCATTAGACCGTGTAAGTTTACCTCGAGAGCGTGCGGGACTCCGCGAGACTCGTCAACTTCCGGAGACCTCGTATATAAGTTTTAACACATGCAGCGACCGTATTTTTCGGTACCATTTTCACAACACGTCAAAATTAGCAGTTTCACCTACCGATTCGGAGTCTACTGTAAAACAAAAAAAACCTTAAAATCCCATTTATCACCTGTACGAAAGGTTAATTGAGTAAAATGGTAACCCTACACGCCATAGAAAAACCACACAGTCATGACACAGCGCGTCGCAGGTAGTCCGCAAGTGCGCGAATATTTTGGCGCCGTGTAGTTGGTGCGAATACGGTGCATTATAGCCGTTTTTGTTTCGGCTTCAGACGGTCTTTGCGATTTCCGTCAATGTAGGCTATACTTTATTTGTTTGTGATTTTTGGTAGTTTTATCTTTCAAGTTGACGTTCAAGCCATATATATTTGATTTAGCAACGCTAATAATTCTGAGATGCACCAAGCCAGTGAGCCTGCCATTCATAAAGGTACTTGCAAACCGGAAACAAAAGGTCAAACATTTTTATTTGTTTGTGACAAACTCGGACAACATTTTCTTCATTTTATTTATTGAATCGATAGATTTTAAGGTGCCTTTTCCATTTATTGGCGTCTAGGCGTTTACAAACGCAGTACTGCAAAGCGATAACTCAAAGAAGATCGTCGCAAAAACCCCATTGCTATTCCTTGACTGGTCTCCGGAAGTGTGACCCGCCGCGAGACTTACACGGTCTATAAATGAAACAAAACGTTTATTTATCAATTGGAAATGCAACCAGCAATCAATCAAATGATCAATTTTAAAGACCCGATATAAAATTTGGGATGGAACTCTTTGAAGATAGAGTACATGATTGGTAAACTGTTAAAAAACGGCGTTATTTCCACCCGTGTATATAAAAGGCTATAATAGTGTATGTTGATAAAACTGCTTTGTAGAAATTTCAGCCACGTAGATGCAGTAATACTTTTTAAAAATATATATATAAAAATCCATGCATGTTTTTGTGTTGAAAGAATGGTAAATAATGTCTGCAGATGATTTTTATAAAGCACCTTTAGTTGGCAATTTGGTAAAATTTTGGGTCACTGCAAATGATGTATTGGGGGCTTTAAATTAAAGTACCATTGTGTTTGTGAGCCGAGCATAACATATTCACAAACTGATGGCTTCAGTAAACTGAGAGATTTACAAGTTTGTATTTAAACATATTTTTTAATGTGAAATCGGCTCGGACAATATGCCTTTAACGAGCCTGCTTTTTCCGTAGAAGCGCCGTGCAGCACTAGCAGCGTGGCCGGGAGAGAGTTAGCGAGTGCATGGAGTCTAGCTGGTTTGATCCCAGGGCGCCCTTGGCCCTGCGCTAATGGCAACCGAATAAATGACTCGTCCAAGCAAATTACGCCCGTACTCCCTTGTGTGCAAGCCTATACATCTATTGCATAAATATTGGATGCAGCCAGTAAATTGAGTGGAGACTTGTGTCATGCAATGCGCTGTCCAACACATCCATATCTGCTGATCGTAGCCAAACTAGCTGTCAGCCGAATATTAGGCACCGTGGTTCCAGGCACCGGAATCTTGATTAGACAAACTTCGAGGAAATAGCCCGGAATTTGTAGTTAAGGGGCCATGAAATAGAATTTTTATCATGATTGAAAATATGATTTTTAAATCTATTTCATGTTTTCTCTATATTAAAACTAAATTAAAAACCCGTTTTAAAAGTGTAATTGTAGTCATGTTTATTTCTTTATTCATGAACAAAGTTATCACATCAGCCACTTACAGGAATTTCCCATTCGTTTGTTTGTTATTCCTTATTACAGGTTCCCTGTGTTTAATCAAGTAAAGCCAGGAGCGGTTTAACAATATTTTACAAATACGATACAAATGGCGCGCGCGTTTAACAATACATAGCGCTACTGAGAGTTTCTGTCGGAGAGGGCATTTTTGGACTCGGGGGTCGACATAGGTACTGGTGCTTTCAACTTGAAAATAAATTTAATTTGAAAATAAATACTTGATTTAGAGGTTGGAGTTTATTTCGAAAGCTTGTACTTTTGTAATTTATTAAAACACGTTCGAGAGTTTGTAAAAAAAGAAGTATGTGCCTTTTCCTCGAGAAATATATACCATTTGCACCTGCCGCCATGACAGGGGGCAGTCACATTGTCACCGCGCGCCATGCACGAGTATAATTATACTTTGTATATAAGTTTTAACACATGCAGCGACCGTATTTTCACTTTGTGAATTGTCACATCATTTCAATAAAAAAATTTTCCCCCGTCATGGCCACCGGTGCAATGGGTCTAGGCCTATACATCGCTATGTGCTTTATCACACGATGTACAGCGAAAATAGCTTTTCCACTTGAAACTCTTGGTGGCGCCTGTACTGTTAATAGCCCGAATATTGACTGACCATTTCAGGCCCTTTAAAGGAGCCTGCCCAAATTTTCTGGACATTTTATTTAGATTCTACTCAACAATCATATAGAATACCTTCCAAAAATACTATTCATGACAAAAAAACCAAAACAATTACAAATATTAGGGTGACAATTTGAGAGTAAGTTAACGACTTGACCGTAAAAAGTGACACGACCCGATATCGCGATGTTTCGCTTCAATACCAGAATTGGAAATCGGACTGAAGTTTGCTTTTCCGACTATTTTTCATAGTGCTAATAGCTGTATAGCATACATTTTATTCACATTGGAACACTCTCAACATAAACTAGTCAAAATAACGTAAATTAGTCACATGAGGCATCATTTTGACTAACCTTTGACAAAGGTTAGTCAAAATTATGCCTCATATGACTAATTTACATTATTTTGACTAGTTTATGTTGAGAGTGAACCTCCATGCAAAATATGCAAATGCACAGGATCAGTATTTCGAAAGAAAAATACTTTTAATGACCCATTCTTGAACTGACATTGACAATTATAACGAGCTCGTCCGGACATGGAAGAGGCTGGTACCTACGCATCACCCCCATTCCCCCAATATTTATGCAGACGCATTTGAGGCGGTGCGTTCAACCGCTCTGTTTTCCGCTCTCGATAAATTAGTTTACTAAACTTCGGTGGTTTTTTGTCGATAATCCTTGGAAATATTTGGATTGGGAGCGCCAAATATCAGAAAGGTAATGAGAAAAATATGACAAATGATAGGATATAAACAATATCAAAACCCATGGAAAAATGGGGGATGTGGGGGGGGGGGGGGGTGTTGGGGGGTGTCACGCTCCTTGAAGCAGATTTGTGTATGTAGATTATGTTTGGACGGAGATTTCAGCTTCGAGTTAGGAACAATTTTCAATTAGCAGGATTTTTGAGTAATTATATTTTGATTTATGGACATTTTGCTGGGTATTATGACACCTTGGCTTTCATGTTGCTGTTCTTTATAAAGAGTAACTCCAAATCTTCCAAAATAAAACAGTAGCAATTAACGAATGAAATTAACTACTTTTGTATTCTGCCAAAAATGTTTTGGCGACTCAAACCAGAAATATGTTTGTGAATTTAACCAACATTTGTATACATGCACCATTGGTTGCTGAAAAGTGACAACCACAGCTGATGATTGTGGGTGAACTGGGGATTACGTCAGAATTTCGTCAGAAACATGTTTCTGGTTATGGAGGCGAAAACGGAATGCATGTTTGCAATGGTCACACGACATACAAAACATGATGTCCTTATATTGTATAATTTTCCTACATTATCTATATTTTCTGGACTGCATATAGAAAGATTGGGTTAAACGTGCTAACGATGACGCATCTATATAAGAGGCGCCGTTGAGTGGTTACTTGGCTCGCGGCACGGTGTGTGTATACGAAAACATAAAATTAACTGGCACTTATCGCTAGTGATTGTGGCCGAATTGGAGCGTAGATTGTGTAAAAAGGGATGATGGCTCCCTTCTCCTTTCCGCGCGCGCGCTTTCAATCCCAGTACATAGCCACTTCACGTTGACTGCAACGGTTCGCATTAACTCGCCGTCCACTTAAAACTAACCGGTGTGTCTCCGGGATTAATAATGGAGCTTTTAATGGCGCCTCGGAGAGCACCTGCCGTTAAAGGCAATATTATTGCACCTTTATCAAACATTGGCTTGGCCAAAGTACGACCGTACCACGTATATATTCTTTTGTCTGGCTTTCAGCTCCAGAAAAGGGCTGCTTTATCTACTCGTATATTTGCTTGCCCGTTGCAAGTTGTAAAAAAAACCCCACAATTTGGCGGTTAATAAATTAAAAACAGAAATACTATTAATTACAATGTAGCTCGCACAACGCAATATTTCTGACACATCTATAAATTCTCCACTCCCTTCCCTCCCCATGCATCACACCGCTGCCCCACCCCGAGGTATAGGGATTGATGGCGATTTCAAGGTTTAATATAATACGGATTGTGGTCTTCCTTTTGTAGTAGAAATACAATGCCCCTATGCCTTTATGCAGGGCGTCCCAGAAAAAGGAAACCGAGATTAAATTGCCAATTACTCGGCAAGGACTGATAATGTTGGAAAACGGCAACTACTATCTGTTTCATGACCGTGTCCTCTTTCTTATGACACGAAGAAATCCAAAATACCTTCATGGATGACTGAGCACCGATGGTTCAAAGTGACCCTGTCAGAAATAGCTTGATACCAGAATATGAATATGTTCATAGGCCTATGTTCATGTTAAAAAAAGTCAAACGGGATAAAAAGAAAAATAATCACTTTAAAAAATCGTTTATTCAAACTTAAACTTTTATGTTTTTAATGCAGAGAGCACTACGTAAAGGAGTTTAAACTGATTATTGTTCTTTTTGTTCCCTTTATCTTTTTGTATCGGTGAACTTATCTGGTACAAAGTTATTTCTGATTGGGTCGCTTTGAACCATTGGTGCTCAGTCATCCATGAAGGTAATCTTGATTTCTTGGTGTCTTAGCCAACGCCGAGAAAATGGAAATTTAATCTAGGTTTTCTTTTTTTTCTGGGACACCCTGTATACCCCATGGGTGGGGAGGTGGTTAGTCTAAAATTAGCAATCCCAAGATCCTACGTTGAGCAGCCCGGGGTGGGGGTAGGGGTAGCAGTTGATGGGTGCAGAAGGCATTTACACACTAAAATTACATGCATTCCATATCTCCATACTCACGGCCCATCCAATTCCCTTTGCGTTATTGATGGGCATCAAAATTATGCGTTGTGACTGCGCGTCCGAAAGCAATTTCATTTTCGATATGGGCCGTAATTGCCAATTAAATAAAACATGGATCGCGCGCAAAAAGCAATCCAATCCTTGGCGCCATTTGGTCACGTGACACCAGAGAGAGAAGAAAAGCGCCCAGTCATGCTTGAAATGAATATGCAAATTTCCGTGATATGTTTCTGTTAGGCTCGTATTAATTCGTAATGATCGCTCGTCATCGTTGTACGTGAAGATGACGCGTATGTGAAGAACTGCACGTGTAAATGGGAATATATTATCGTTTCGCTCAGCAGCTAAGGGTGTCGTCGTGACCCAGCCGTATCGGCAGAAATTAGCTAAATAATTTTGCTGTACTCGTTATTCTTATTGTGAAATATTTCACGTGGAAAATGGCCCAAAGTAAAACTGTACTCTTTACATGTATTTCAATGTATAAGGAACAACGTATTTTTTTGTTATAAGCAGTTACATTAAAGTTGTATTGTCCATGGTTCTCAGCAAATTCGATTTGTTTTTCTCCGAACAAATTTTTACAGCATTGACTTTATTGTAATGAAAACAAATCATGCTTTGTATTTTAGACATTGGCAACACTGTGAAAAAACGCCGTTTTTTATACGGCCGTTTTTGCGCCTTGCCTAGACTTGCCCAGGTCTGACTTCCCGTGTTTGGTCTGTGGTGCGCGGCGTGCGGCGTGCCCTCTGGGCTGGTGGCCTGTCAAAATCTCATTTCGTCTGTTTCGGAAGACTTTCCGAGACTCACAGAAGAAACAGAAGAAAAGGGATTAGACGGGCCACCGGTCCGATTGCGCGCTGTGCGCTGTGCGTTACAGACCGGGCGCCGGTGGTCATATTTGGGCAAGTCTACGCCTTGAAAATATGACAGTAATTGTTCGATAACTAAACGTTGGTTAGTTTTTTTTCGTTGATGTCTCATTTGAAAGCGAATAACTTTTATGTTTCTAGAAAAATATCAATTCAAAAACTTTTTATTTTTCGAGGTGCCACACCTAAAACGCACGGACAATATATCTTTAAAGGACATATGAAATAGGATTTTTATTACATAAAACTATAGTACAGGATGTGTTTTACACATTTCAATCAATTTTAGAGAATTTGATATAGTTGCGTTTTGGTGTAATTGGACGTTTTCTATTTTAATGCTAATGAGAATGTCCATATTCATGAGCAAAGCGGTGATGTCATCTCAGGATAACAGAGGAATTCTCCATAGACTTGTGTACAAAAATGTTGGTGTCTTTTTCAGTGGCTTCTTGATATCATGAACTGTATCAGTTTACTGAGTTTGTTTAGTATGTCAGTTGCAACAATCCCGAGTTTGTTTGAGCCAAAAATGGATCAGTGGGGTACTGTTACTGTTTGAAATGTAATGTTTTGTCTTTGTTTATCAACTGTGGGTTCCCTCCATGACTAGCTTTAAACAGCGCCCTCACCTGTCATGAACAAAAAAAAGTGACCTTTAAGGTCACTTTTTTTCTGAAATAAAAACAAATTTGAGTTTGCCCCTTTGTCTGCAGCAGTTTGATCCTTTGATTTGTGTATAAACCCAGCTTGTTGTTAATTTTCACTTCACAAATCCTTTAAGGAAAAACGAACAACGCATGAATAAAATGTGTTCGCAAATTAATTTTGTTCTTGAAAAAGTGTATACTAGGCCTACAGATGCATAATATATGGACGAAAAATATATTTCAAATTCATGGTCTGTAACAAGCTGCTCACCAAGCTTAAGCCTATATGTGCAAATTTCATTCCGGAATTAATGGTTGTTTGGGACGGTGTTTTACGCGCAATGCTAAAGAGTGTTCAATGCGAAACAAACATTTTGCCGATATGTCATTTGGATTAACTGAAACAAATAATGACCCTGCTGAACAATACTTTATATAGCATTGTTACTCCTCAGAATTGGTACACTTTAGATGGATCGGGTGAAAACTGCAACTTCCCAAATGTTGGTGTAATAAACGAACCCAACTTTGTGTAGTTTTTACCAAAATTTATGTTCGTTTACATCAAACAAATGAGTAAAAACTACCGAACAAATGTTTACCCCGATCCATGGGTTAATATAACCTAGGTAATTTTCAGTGTACATTATTGTGTACACTGGTGTAAAATTATAGTTATTTCGTCTCACTTGAAAATTTGAAATGTTGGTTGAAAGATATTTGATGTCATTTTGAAATACCACTTTCTTAAACAAAGCCACCGCAGATCGATTTATCGTTTGTGTTTTTGCTGCACTTTCTTCGATGGGAAAAGTGTTGTATTGAATTGCAGTTATTACGAATTTGGCCCTTTAACGCAGAAAGCACTAAAAATAAAAACCTTACTATTTAAGATTTTGTTCTTTTTATGTCAATTTTTCAGGTCTGTTGAGACGAATCGACGGGTGTTGAGAGAACCACACTTTCTGCATCCCAGCCTCGTTTGGAGAACTTGCCATTATACCTTGTATCGGTGCAGCCTGTATCGGTGTCCCCTCTATATGTCTGGAACCTGAACTACAACTAGGCGAAACATTTTGCACCCATGAAGTCAGAACACGTGTGTGTCCATTGCGCCGTACCTCGCGCAGAGATGTTCATAATTGTTTTGATGATGTGGATGTTCGGAACCAGGGAATCGGCCATTTTCTGCGTGAAGTTTAATCCCTTCGCGCCTGGTACAGTACTGTGCGAGTATCGATACTCCGTATACCTCGACACCGCCGAGTCAGTAGTAGCTGTATCGACGTTTGATAGTTCTTGCTACCAATGTTACAGTTCATTATTTATCAAAAGTTGTTATTGCCAATCAGTGAAAGCGACCAGCGATTGAGATGCTGAATAAACAGGACTTAATATGTTGTTTGCCGCGACCGGGGACTGATTTGATCAGCAGGCGCCGGTGTATCTAGAGACAGGATAGACTTCACGAGCTACAATACATGTACAAAAGTTGTCAGACCGCACACCATGGAACATTCTCAGTTGTTACTTCAGAGACTTGACATGGGGATCCTTCCAGGCTACACTGCACTTTTATGACCCTTTACTCGTTGTGACATGGTGACCGTTCATTATTTGTGTTTTCTCCCGAGAACATCTGCTTTCCTTTCGTATAAAGTTCCTCGTTTTGCCAACAAGACGACGGCAAAAGTATGTAGGCCTACAACAAGGAATATTTCGCTTTTTTGCGGTTCCAGCAATTTATAAAGTTTCATCTGCTAATTATACTATGACCTTTAAATCTTTAGCCATCCATGCAAGATAAATACTTAACCCAGAAATCGTTCCTTTCCTTTCTACTTGATATACAGTTACAAATGTTGGGGTAAAAACACATTTGGCGATATACTTGACCGCGGTGACAATATACAACACCGTTTCTTTTTTAAGTAAATGTATGTGTGCGATACTTGTATCAAAAAGTATCGACTAACTCGATTGTATCATAGTACATAGATTTGTACATATTTGATCATAACTTTATAACCAAAGTACTGAGATTGTTTTTTGTTTATACATGTATGTCACAACTGTCGGTAAATTCTTTGATTTTCAGCGGGCATGTGTTTTTTTGTTTTTTTTATGCTGTTCATTTTGTGGATTTGCTGATTGTAAACGCGCCAACATGTTCTATACAATAACACTATAAAACATCAGTAGGTTAAAAAAACGTTTCAGTTCTGGTCAAAATTATAAGAAATTTACGTTTTTTTCTTCAGGCGTTCATCTTTACGTTCACAAAACTTACACTTTGAATATACAAGGAGCAAAAATTATAATTGTAGGCCTATGCATGCATGTATCTTTATTTATGGGCTGCTTCCAAATAATTATGCAAGATTGCCTTGAAATTACATACGCGACAATGGTGAGGTCACGATTCTGTGTGTTGCGTGTTACTGTTAGTGTAACAGATTTGTTAACTCGGTCTTAATCTGGACCCCTATCCGAATGTCGAAGTTACACTGTTACCAAATCTGTTTGCCTGTGTTAACAGGATTTAACGCCATGTTAACTCAATCAAGACTTACATATATATATAAGTTGTATTGAAAACAGAACAGCCTGCAATTTGTTAAGAATCACGAAACACCATCTACCTTGTTCAGATTTGTTTAACAGATCTGTAACATTAACATTATCTGTAACAGGAGCTGTCGGGCTTACATGAGCTGCAACGATAATATCATGTTAACATCGAGTTAACTCGGTGTTGGTTCCAATGTTACAATTCTGATTCAGTTAACAAAATCTGTTAACAAATTTGTTACACTAACATGATCTGTAACGGAAGCTGTTGGACTCACGCGAGCTGCAAAACTAACATCGTGTTAACATATATTTAACACGGTGTTTGTTCTGTCAGATTTCTGATTTAGTTAACAAATCTGTTATAAACATATCTGTTACACTAACGCTAAATTGTTACCTCACCCATTGGCAAGGTTGACCCCTTTCCATAACTCGTGTGTAATTTCAAGTCTTTCGCATGAATGTAGCAGTCTGGTGTACTGATGTACACTTAGCATCCACTTGACCAGATTAACGTTTTTGTTGCTATGTGGTGCATGCTGCGGGTGTAAAGTACAAAATCAATACCGTGTTCACCGTAGGAGAGAATGACATAAAGCAACCATACTATTGATTGCTAGGCAATGACGTGCGCCACATTGCAACAACAGCGTAGTATATGACTTTCTAAACTGCACCCCCATTTAAAAGTGAAGAGTTTAAGGCGCCACCATTATGCAGATGTTGCATGCAATAGACCAATTCAAAAACGGCCATCTTTTCCGTGACAAATCCAAGCTCCGCCCTTGTGACTTTGCCCTATATAAAAAACAATAAATGCTCAAGATCAGCACTACAGATACCCGAAAATGCTATATGGCGATCATTTCCAGAAGACGGGGCATAGATATTTATTGGTCAATCTGTCGGTCGACACCACTGAATACAATGGACAATAGGCGACCCCTGAATGCAGTAACAGTCCGCCATATTACTTTAAGTAGACAATGCATAGTTCCGATTTTGCCCAGTTAACCCCGCCCCCTTGGACATTGTTGCTATGGCTCACACGATATCGTCAAAATGGCGACACGCAACGCACAAAGCAATGGGACTTTCAACGGAAAGCACAGATTCATTGAAGAAAACTCAAAGGTATTCATGTTTCAGGGTCAACAGTTATCTTAGAACACACTGAGTAAAGGGCCAGTAATACAGGGATGTCATATCATCAGGAAATATAGCTTTCGTACCTTTGAACAACGAAACGACCGGCCTTGAAACCAAAAATTTACCCGGATCATCGCATACAACACTGTACAAATTGTATGGAGCCGGCAGAACATATCGCGTGATCATGTTGTTGTGAGACAGTGCACTTTGACCTATGTGGGTGACATCTGCTAGCTCTGTTGTGATTGGTCGGCGGGTTCGGTTGATTGACAGGTCGGAACTATGCATTCACTACCTAGACTGGTTATACTACTTAGTGAAACTGGTTATACCACTTTCACTAGAGTACATTTGTTAAGTGGAATACAAGCGGTCGTGTTGACCGGAGAGCAGTCTAGGTAAAGTATTGTCTTGCTTCAATTATCGCATAGCCATCTACGGTTGTAGACTGATCCCCTGTCCATGTGCGCCACCCTGCTCTCCGCTATACAAGAACAGGCACACGCCGAGCAATAACCACGCGTGATCGGTCGTGATTGGTCGTTGTATTAAGTATATGCGCGATCCGGACATTATACCGAGCATTTGAGTAATTTGCATAAACCTCCAGAAATTCCTGGATATTTCTGCCAAACATGGCGGCGTCTACCTGTCCTCATATACGAAGGGGATGAGGACTGGGAACCAGTCTACTATGGTTGTACATTGTCCACCGTATAATTATACACTACTCACAATAGACTACTAAAGTGTGACGTCAGTTGCCATAGTAATTGGGTCTAAACATTCGCTGGTAATCTGAAACGCATTAGCATAGCGGAGTAAAATAGTTCACTGGTTTTAGTGTAGACCCAATAACCATGGCAACACACAAAGGGTGACGTTTTCACTTTAGTAGTCTATAAGATATAAACCACTTCGCCCTGAACTATTTCGCCCTAAACCACGGCCTGTGCACGAAGTGGTTTTGGGGCGAAGTGGCATTTGGGCGATGTATTGTTTGAACGAAGTGATTTGGGGCGAAATGGCACTCGGGAGAAGTGGTTTGGGGGCGAAATGGCACTTGGGCGAATTGAATTTTCGTCTCATGAGACGAAAAATAATTGTTTTACTCATTTCTCAAAGACTATAGCACTTCAGACAAAATCATTTCAGGGGAAGTTTTCTGCGGTCATCATGTTTATATTGTGTAAGTTAGGCGTAAATCTGTAAACATTTCTAATTTTCGAGATACCAATCATGTAGGCCTATACTGCCTTTAAAAAAACCAAAAAATTCCAAACTTGACAACATACCAATATCCCTAACTTTATTGCGAGTGTAAACCAGTGGTCAACAGAGTCACCGAATTAAGGCGGGCCGATTTGAAAATAACGTCGAATTGTGCATGTCACAGACAATTCCTGTGATTCAGATTATGTGTTGATTTTTGTTATTTTTGTATGTCATTTTCATTTAGTTTTCAAAATAAATCCAAACTCGTTGACATCTATAAAAGACAGAAATTAACCACTCCTCTTTGTGCTTTTCGTGCCTTTTGTAGTTTTCTCTAATGCATAGTTCCGACCTGTTAATCAACCGAACCCGCCGACCAATCACAACAGAGCTAGCAGACAGCGCCCACATAGGTCAAAGTGCATTGTCAAGGCCGAGCGATTCGCTGAGAAAGCGAATTTTTATGAATATATGACATCTCTGTATCACTGGCCTTTTACTAAGTGCGTGCTACAGTAACTGTCGACCCTGAAACATGAATACCTTTGAGTTTTCTCCAATGAATCTGTGCTTTCCGTTGAAAGTCCCTTTGGCTTGTGCGTTGTGTGTCGCCATTTTGACGATAGCGTGTGAGGCATAGCAACAGTATTCAAGTGGGGCAGGATTAATTGGGTAATCTAGGAACTATACATACTGTACTTGTTATAATCATCTTCATCAATACACGTATGACGCAATGGCGCACGTTTTGTTATTTCTATGGAGTCTTAGACTGGTTCCCCGTCCTCATATTTATTTCCCCTTCGTCGTACATGTATATGAGGACAGGTACACACGCCGCCATGTTTGGCATAAATATCCAGGAAATCCTGGAGGTTGATGCAAATGAACGATTGTGAAATTCACTCGTCGTTGAGCCAACTCTAAAAATAGATCATGCATATATTTAATACAACGACCAATCACCCGTGGTTATTGCTCGGCGTGTGCCTGTTCTTGTATAGCGGAGAGCATCGTAGCGCACATGGACATGGGACCAGTCTATAGGAGTCTCAGGGGACAGGCGGGACAGGACAGGCCATTAAAAAAAAGTGACGTCATTGTGTCTGATGTCTATACACAAATTTAGTATAAATAAGGGTCGGTTTACATTGAGCCTTTCGCGCGTAAATGCAACGCGCGTTGCGCGCTTTGAGGAAAAGTGGTGCGGAGAGAATTTAGAGTAAAATAACGCTAAACTGAAAATCACATAATTACAAAAACTTCTTCTGCCCAAGCTGATTTTGTGGTTTTTCTCCACACCGCCTTTTCTCAAAGAGACGGGCGTCGAAATTACGCGCAAAAAGGCTCAGTGTTTCACGAATCCACTAAGGACGCAGTTTGCCATATCTGTACCAGGGGCCAATAATTCATGGCGCTGCTTAAGCGCTAGCTGAAAACGTGTGCTTACTGTAGCAGAAAAGTTGTGCTAACTTTAGGTTATTTCACGGCCGCGGCATGCTTAAACATGCGCGTGGTTGGAAACGGGCATTGTTGCGTCACTAGTGTTTAGCAAATTTGCCTCTGAAGCTACGGTCTCCGTGAAATAGCCGGAGCCTCCGTTAGTACAAAATCGGCTGCTAAACAGCTCCATGAAATTGGCCCCATGAAAATGTGCTTAATCCAAAATTTGTTTCCTTTATAAAAATGGGTTTTCAATCAAAACCTTTTATTTGCAGCGTTGTAGTACTCGTACTCGGTACTCGTACTCGAGTAGGCCTACTACTCGAGTACCATTTTGATCGTACTCGTACTCGTACTCGTACTCGTACTCGAAAGTCAAAATACTCGTACTCGAACAGTCCGTATACTCGTACTCGGCAAGCGAAGTACTCCCCCTCGGCACTGTACTCGACTCTCCAAGTACTCGTACTCGAATAGCAGTATACTCGATACAAAAAAGTGTAGACTGCACGCAAACTGCCCTCGATTCCTACTGCGCGTAGCGATTATGTCATTCGTCTACTGTTTCGTGCCATATTTCTGAGGAATTTGTCGAGGTTGTCGTGAAAAAAATGTCATCAAGAAACTATCGCCCATTTTTTGAAGTTTTAGGTTATAAATACTCTTGGAATGTTGAATCTTAAACGCAGACTGGTGGCGCATTTGAGCGACGAGTGGTAAATTTTAGCGGGACGTGTCGCATGACCATCATGCATGGGGCCAGCGCAGCGCGCGGTCGGCTGCAGTCTACGTGGACACGCGCTGCGTATGGGGATGTAAGTACTCGGTACTCGTACTCGGATGTTGAAGTACTCGTACTCGTACTCGTACTCGGATGTTCAAGTATACTCGGTACTCGGACATACTTGTAATCGGTTGGCAAAATACTCTCGTACTCGGCTGTCTGAGTACTCGGCAGTACTTGGTGCTCGGATAAAAGTACTCGACTACAACGCTGCTTGTTTGATGTGTATTACAATTGATTGCTGTTCTGCTATTCTTGCTAAAAACACGAGTTGATATACAATTTTGACAATAAACCTATTTTTATAAAGCAAGCACATTTTGGATTAAAGGCACAGCTCGTCAGCAATGCGCGCGCGCCAAATTCGTGCCACGAAATACGCAGCTCCATGCCTTTGTTATGGAGCTGCGTATTTCGTGGCACGAATTTGGCGCGCGCGCATTGCTGGCGACCTGTGCCTTTAAAGGCCCTGTAGATGATCTGTTTTTGAGCGATTCTGCGAATAAAACCATTATAAATCAAAAGAAAGACATCAACAAACTCATCCGAAGAAATTTCAGCTTTGTCAAAGGTATCACGTTTTGAAAAAAACATGAACATCCATATGCATTTTCCTGGTCTTGGCGAGGTGTTTCAAATATTCGTTCTCAGTTGATCGGGTACTATGTGGCTTGCGTCATGCACTCTGTGGCGTACATACTGCGTGTGCGCGCGATCCATAAAAATGCATCGCGTTGGAACACACATCTGCACATATGGGTAGTTATGGGGTACTTCCGGGTTGTCTCTTTTGTTCCCTCGCACACTTCCCTTTGTCTCCCCTTTGTTCCCTTTGTCAAAATTCATCCCATAGGTAAAGCACTAGTTTTACCTTGTGAGGTACCAAGTGGACAAAGACCGACTTGTGGGGCACCATTGTTCCCTTTGTTCTTTTTTCCTTGTGGGGTACCTGGGTACCCCACAAGTGTAGGTATGTAGGATCACGCACACGGAGTACACAGCGCCCATGCATTTTGGACCGCGTAGATGCGAACCAAAAATAAGTAAATCGTTTGCAAACGATCTAAATAATTTCATCTTTACGGATTATTTTCTGGTAAAATTATATCATTTTGAGCGAAAACCTTTCATTGGATAGTTGCTAGTAATTCAATCTTTACTTTCAGAACTTTTTCCCGGTAAACTCGTCGATTACTTTTTGGGGTCATTGCAAATGATCCACTGGCCTTTAAGCAAATGTTTATGCTAAACAGCTTTATGAAATTGGCCCCGTCAGGCACGTAGACTCATAAAGCTGCTTAGCAGAAATATTTACTTTACACTTTTGTTTTGCTTTACAAAAAATAGGTTAGCAATCAAAATCGTATGTGATATATATTTTAATTGACAAGTATTATGTTACTCCTGTTAAGAACACAAGTTGACATACGATTTTGACCGCGACACCATTTTTACAAAGCAAATATATTTTGTAATTGGTTCCTGTTCGCAGTGACAACGCAGCGTGGGCCATGGGATCCATACACAACGTGCTGTTTGTGCACTAAAAGCACCACACCTATGGCGGGTCATGATAAAGGAAGAAACAGATTCGTGCATAATGTTGTAAGCCAGTGTACGCGGGATACAGCTGCCGTTTATTGCTAATTAGTTCATTATTCAGCCGAAAGCATCTGGCCTTCTAAGTTCTGAAACGCCAAGACCCTTCCAGCGATGTCATTACGAGGTCTTCTTAAATATTTAATGCACATGGCCATTAGAGGAGCTTCACGCAATCTCCGAAATAGCCAAGATGCGGAATATCACCCCCATTATGAAACACTTTAGCGAAGAAAAGGTAAAAAGGGTATATATTGCGAGATCTCGTCAATTTCCGGCGGGTCTCTAGGGTTGAATTGCCTCTAATGCATCGGTGGATTGGCAGCTGAAAAATACACCACTCCGATCACCACTCTGAAAGACGACTCGGCTTTTGAATTTTGGATTACATCTTAAATTTTATTCCAAGAGGGGTATTAGTGTTTAATGGACTTGATTAATGCGCTCTTAGAATGTTTTTAAAAGGGCGATGTTTAAATTGCATGTGATGGGTTCTGTGGCTTTTAGAATCCCCATGTATAGATTGCGTCTCGAGATTTGACAGACAACTTAAGTGGATGCGTTAATGGGGGAGCCAGGTCACGTGATACTACCCAAGTGACGTAATGTACTTTAACCATGCGCGTGAATAGGGTCAGGTGCGCAAAAGTAGATAGCCTTTTGCGCGTTTCGCATGAATCGCGTCTGGTGTACTGACGTACTTCCTTCAATTCACGCGGCGCACACTTAGCTCCAAATCTTTGCTGCTATGTGGTGCACGCGGCAGGTGTGAAGTACAGAATTCTTGGGTTTCACTTGGCTTGACAACCGGTTGCTATCCGCCATTACTGTGTCCATACTATGGCACGCCAAAGCGAAAAATTATTCAATACTGAGAATTTAATGTTGACACATATTTTCGCAAATGTTGCGCAAGAAAAAAAAAGGTTGTTATGACTTTTAAATATTGATAGACTGTTTGAAACTGGCATACCGTGCTTTTGTTGGCAAGTTTTTAAAAAAATTGAGACTTGTTTTACAGGGTTGATGGCAAAATTATCAGTGTTAAATTATTTCCGCTTTGGCGTGCCATACGCGTGACGTCACAACTATCATATCCGTCATTACTTTGTTCAGCCCAGTGAAACCCAAGAATTAATACCGTGTTCACCGTAGGAGGGAATGGTATAAAGCACACAGACGTGTAGTATGTGAATTTTTAAACTGCACCTTCATTTGATTTAATGAAGATTTCGGGGCCCCAGCCATTACGCAAATGTAACACGCAAACGGCTAATTGGGAATATTGGTAATTCTATAAAAACGGGACACAGTGTCCCCCTAACGTCGTGACACTTCTGGAGTTGATTTTTTATAATTACCCGACTTCAGAGAACGATTACCTCGGTATATAAAGAATATATGACCTCATGAATCGAACACCACCTTTATCTGTTGATACTACCCAAAACATAATGAGAACGATTCAATAAACTAGTGCGATCTTGTAAATGCAAGTGTGACGTTTTGAAACTTTCGCTCAAAATGTAACAAATTTCGCTCATAATGTAATTGCAGGTTCTACAGCTGGGTAAAATCAGTAACTACATTTTCCAGAACGAAACTGGTAAACAAAGATTTGAAATGTAATCGCAAACGTTGAAAAATGCCTTGGAGTCCCCCCTGCGTCGTGAAACAATTTTCTTGAATATTTTCAAGACTATGATACCAAGACATGCATAACCGTTTGTAAATTATTTAAAATATTCTTCATTATTTATAAATTGCACAGACATTTATTCAAACAATTTTGTAAACTTGAAAAAGGCAATTTTTACAAATGCATCAAAATGTCACACTTTGGCTCCAGTTTTTATGGAAATACCCATATGCGTTTAATTAACATTCATAAATACATCTACCTGAGACAGTTTACCATTCCTCGGTCGAGAACATGTCACATAAGTAGTATAAAACGGACCATAAAGTCCAGTCTCATACAATCACTTTTCCAAGTATTTATTATGAAAGAAAATATGAAATTTTAAGATAAAAGTGTACATTTAACCATTTGACGCCGGATGACGTTTAAACACGCCAATATTTCCGCATCGTTGCAGCGGAGGACTTGTTAACACGTTTAGGAGAAATTCACTTGTTACTATACTGCTTTTGACGTCTACATGTGCTCGCAGTAATTTACGAGGAAAATGGGCAAAGAGTTTATAACAAAGCAGCATTAGGGTGTACAATGACGGTGTATCAACACAACAACAGTACTTTAAAGAACGCTGAATGCCGCAATGGGGCGACATTTCGGGAAGACTCTCACCGGGGACCACCGAAATTTCGGCAAGAATCACTCAAAATGACACCTTATTTTTTTACCCAAAGCTTCCAGAGATGGTCACAGACCTAAGAGAGACCGTTCCAGACCTAATAAAAATGGTTCTCGATTTTAAAAAAATGGTTTTTGACCTAAAAAAAATAATTTTAAACCCAAAAATATTAGGGCGACACCAAAATGTCGCCCTATTGAGCACGTCGCCCTAATATACCTTTTTTACACACGATTTGTCGCCCTATCCTACAATTCATAGTTTTTCAACTACTGCTTCAACTAAAAATACGGACAGCAATGTTTGAAATGATCCCAGCATTAACTGCATGGTTAAAACCATCCCGGGGCTTGTACAAATCAAAATTGCCGTAGGCGTTCGCCTCGGGCTGCGGGCAATTAGCCTTTTGCATGTTCCACATAAATAGCGTCTGGTGCACTGACGTACTTTCTTCCACGTGCACATCTAGTATCAATTTGACCAGACTAAATTTTGTATGGCAAATTGCACATATCGGGTGTAACCGGGGGCAAAAAATGTCACACTTTTGGACCCCTAATTTATGGAAAGACCCTTATATGACATGACAAAGCGTTCCCTGTCCACACATTTTAAAACTAGCCCAAGTCCACAGCTTTAATTAGCTGTACATTGTTGTGTAATTAGCCGAAGTACATAGTTATAACGCAATTTGTCTTTGATTTGTCACTACTGAGCAAACGCACTGAATGTTGGAGGAAGGTTGTTCGATGTGTATAGTCGAGCCTGCGTGCCCGTTCGAGCGTCGTCAGCAAATAATTTCTATACGATGCCACATGCACACGGCGTGATGCATGCATTACGGTCCCGTAATAATGAGGCAAGGTAATGCACGCTAATGTGTGTGTACTGCCCACATTAGCTGAAAGCAATACACTCCAACCCTTGGAGCGCTGGGGAGAAAATGAAGGATATTAATAGCGTGTTTGTTCTTACAAATTGTCCGTAAAGTACTCCGCCTGAACTGGCATGGACTAGGCCTGCATGGCGAGCCTGGTTTTTCGGACCGAGGTCTGAACAAGCGCGTGCCCCACTAATTGGTTAAAGTCTCCCTTGTCCATTAACGAGTCCCCCGTACGCAAGACCTGGCGTGCGGATGTCGAAGAAGTGTCTGAAGAAGATAGGCGGAAGTGAAAGTGGCAGCTCGGCCGTCTGCTAATGTTTCCTTCTTCCATTTCCAACCAACGATTGGCAAATAGAAACCGGAGAACTGGGCTCTCCCCTCCATTTTCCCCGACTGTATATACACCCTTTTTGTGATCATTCTGCCACAGTGCTAAGTGTGTAGCCGAATTTGATTTGGGGTAATTAGCCGAGAAAAGTCCCGGGTTCGGAATCCACGCGACCTGGTGGAGCCTGGGTAAAACGCGCCTGTTTTTACATCTCGATTTTCTGGTGTTTGCTTAATTTCAAGCAAATGCATAAGAGTGATTCGGGCAATATGCTGCAGTTCAATCAAAATGAGACACGAAACTGCTTGGAAACAAGTCTTTTCGGAAAAGGATAGAGATGTTTTCAAGACATTTAAAGATGTATTATCCGTGCGTTTTTTCTAGAAACATAAAAGTTGATGTCTTATAAATTATAATGAGACATAAACGAAAAGAAAGCGACCAACGTTTAGTTATCGAACAATTACTGTCAATATTTCGAAATTTTGCGGTCCGCCTTCTTCTTCTTCTTTGGTATCATCCCCTAAAGGGATCTATTGCTGAAGGATTTGCCGACTTAGGTCGACTTGCCCTGTAGCTACCTAGGAGGTTCTTCAGCTCAGCCACGAAGTGCGAGAGAACAGAAAGAAATTATCAGTTTTAGAGGTGGGAGGAAACCCACACACACCAACGTGTGGGGAAAACCCACGGAATCAAGCATGGACTGAGAACCCAATACACATACTGACCCGGACGGGAATCGAACCAGGGCCGCATTGTTGGAAGGCGAGAAAAGAACCGCTACGCCAACCCGATTCCCCGGCGGTCCTCCAATAATTCAACTCATGGTAAGGCGTAGACTTTCCCAAGTCTGACTTCCCGTGTTTGCTCTGTAATGCACAGCGTACAGCGCGCCCTCTGCACTAGTAGCCTGTGTAACCTGTTTTCTTCTTCCGAGACAAAATAAATGAGATTAGACAGGCCACAAATCCAGAGGGCGCGCTGTACGCTGCGCATTACATACCAAACACGGGAAGTCAGACTTGGGCAAGTCTAGGCAAGGCGCAAAAACGGCCGTATAAACACGGCGTTTTTCACAGGGTTGCCAATGTCTAAAATACAAAGTATAATGTTTTTTCGAATTTGCTGAGATACACGGACAATATAACTTTAAAAATTAGACAGTCTTCGCAAAACACCCGTTTGCCAAATGAAGGCAGTTTATCAGCATTATTCTTTTGTTATGTGATGATGTTGATCCTGTTTTTATTATTTTTTTTCAATCATGTAATCTGTCTTCAAGGTTCTGGTGATTCAAGTACAATCTCTCCGAGCTCCATTGTGTTCAGTCATGGATAGGCTTAAAATTCGACGGCTTAAAATAAAAAATGGTTCGTTGTGGTTTTTCGTGGCTCGGTTTCGAAAACTCCCACGGCCAAATCTCTAAATAAAAGGTTAATTTGCAGCTACTTATTGCATTAAGTAAAAGAACATCCAAATGCTTTTTGGCCCGCAACCTTTCAGACATTCCTCAGACATGTGGAACGAGCCCTAATGCACAGCCTGTCTCGCTTTTTAGATCTAATAACGACTGCTCTTAACCCATTTTTCAGGCCATTTGGCCACTTAGGAGCACTTGGTCAAATAAAAACTGCACTATCTAGATTATAAGACCGCTCGAAACCGACAGGCTTTTTGCCCATTTTACTGCTGTTCTGCCCGTGGCAATCAGGGGCCAATTGCCTGCACAACACCGGTATTTATGAAAGACAATATATATGTATATGTTTTTACTCGTTGTATACGGGTATGGCATTAATTTGCCATGAAGTGCATTTGAATGGGATGAAACGGATAGAGGGTTTTTGTCAACGGTTTGCCCATCAAGCAAACCGTTCTGCCCGGGGTAAAATTCCGAGGAAAAAAATACGCCAGTGCTTTTCCTTGTAATGTACCATAGGTGGCGCTGTGCGGGTTTCAGATTAGAACTGAGGCTGAATTCGAAACCATTGGACTCGGTTTCAGGCTCAGTTTTGTCTGTCTTGTCTGTGTGCGCCGCCATTTTGTCCGAATACTGCATGGGGGAAGAATGACGTTTTTGCGTACACAACTCCTTTGTGCATTTCTATGGCAATATATATATACAAAAGGTCATACGCATAAACGTCATTTTTTTGCCCAGTTCTCGGACAAAATGGCGGCGCCCATAAACCAGTCTTTATGAAGTTCATACCCGCTTTTCAGTGGGTTATATTAAATTTTTTTAATTTTTATAATTCTTTGCATAAAAATGATGTACGAGTTACACTTGTTCAGCACAATGTCTTTTGTTTCTTGATTTTAGTGAAATATCCACTCCATAACAGCTGTCCCTTATAAGTATGGCTCTAAAAAGGGTGGTTTTCACTCGTTTATATTTATAGACTAGTACAATTGCTCAGATTTTTTGTTCGCCTTAAATATTATGTCAAACAGAGATGAACGTTCCGGTTGGTGTTAATTTCAGTTTTTTTGAGATACACCAAGCCTGAGACGTCGACGAGGCCGGCCGTTTCGAAAACAGCCTGATATGTGTCTAAATTACCAAGCTACGGCTTGAAAATACATGGTGTGTTATAGACGTTATTTCTGGTACAGATTTAGCCAGTTTCCCTAGTCAGGTAAAATGTCATTTCTCAGCCCGCAGTTTTCTACCAGTCAATGTTAGCACGTTCCAATGTTGTTTCCTTGCAATAGATGGGGCGATAATAAAGTAATATTGACCAGTATACTTAATGCTTAGGTTTTTTTTGTTCGCCTTAAATATCCAGTCCATCATTTGCATGCAAGTACCCAAAATTTTACTTTACGACTTGACAAGAAAAACCCGACTAAAAGTGTTAATAGCAATCGTAACAAACAACACATGATTTTTTCCTGTGTAAAATGGTACCTTTTTGGGCAAAATTGCTAACTGGATGGTTTTTTAAAAATACAATTGTTTGCAGACAATTGTTTTTACCATTCATTCAACACAAAAACCATGCATTAATTTTTCTGGTTTTCTGAAGTATTACCACATCTATGTGGCTAAATTTTCTACAAGGCAGTTTATTAACATTTAAGTACTCTTTAGTTATGTAAAGTTGTTTTTCCTGTTTTTAAAGGTTTTTCAGTTATGTAATCTGTCTTTAATGGACCGATCCAGTTAACCCCGCCAACGTAAAAACGCGTCTATAGCAACAATCATTAGAACGTTTAGATCACTATTGTCCATCAAAATGATTGGAAGTTGGACATTTCGGGGGCGGGGCTTAAACGATTCTGGATGGGTCTATTGCACACGTGCGGGCAAGAACGGGAGGAGTATGGTGCGTGCGTCCGTGTGCATTAATTAAACACTGACACAATTAAATTTCGACCTTGTGCAACAAAACGCTCAATTATGCAGAGGCCATTGATTGAGGTAATTGCCGCGCTTCTTTTGGAGTCGAATAAAACGAGAAGGGAACTCGAATTAATGGAAAATCGATCCCGGAGAGCGTAGTTTGGCTATAATACAGCGGGGCGAAGCGAGGTTGGTACCGTTGGCCTTTTCAAGACGATCGTAGCGGACAATATCAATATCGGTGATTTATTTAGTTTAATTATAAAGCTCAAGGAATGGGCTATGTCACTGTAGCACGGGATGACGATGCAAGTTTTGTATATAAGCCCCTGGAAGGCCGTCGTAAATTAATCGCAAATATCGGCGCCGATTTCGGCGCAAATATTTGGGACGTCATGAATTTGGTCGGAAATAGCGCCAATATTTGTGACGTCGTGAATTTTGTCGCAAATATTTTCGCTAATATTAGCACAAATACATAGTTGCAGCGTCGTGAATTTGGTCGCGTATTTTTGGTGCAAATTTCTCCAAACCTATAGGGGGCCTGGCAAAATTATAAAGCCACTCTACGTACATGCAGAGTCTGAAACTAGACTGGCGAGCAACAAACTCCCTAGTTTCATGAAAAAAAAACTTGCACCAATATTTGCGACAAAATTCACGACGTCGCAAATATCGGCGCCGAATTTGCGCCAATATTTGCAACCAATCCACGACGTCGCAAATATTGGCGTCGATATTTGCGACAAAATTTGCGACGTCGCAAATATTGGCGCAGATATTTGCGATTTACGTCCCTCCAGGGCTTCCATAGGTTTGGGCCGTAATGCGGAGCTGTACACGTTTCGGAAACGATGCCCGAGACATGTCGACTACACGCCCGAGGCTACGTACGGAGAGAATTACGCATTATGTAAATTCAATGGCATTAATTATTCTGGGTTTGTATTTCAATCTGCAACATTAAAGGTGTGAGGGCCGTCTTCCGCTGCGTGAACCAACTATTTTTTTGTGGGGGGGGGGGGGGGGGGGGGGGGGGATGGTTGGGGGTGGAACGGATGAGCGGACAAGACAAATATAGTGCAGACCTAATATAGATACCGCCAGCGCCGTAATAGCATTGGCGATATATATTTTTTTGCCTACAGCACCATGTATTTGCCGACTGTACCATGAATTTCCAAGATCACAGAAATCGACTTCTCCAAAAGAGAGAAGTCGGATTCCCAACATAGGAAACGATTCTTAAGGGGCGTTCACATTGTCGCGGAAAAAATCACACTACGACGCTACATGAGCTCCCAATAACCGATCTTTCCAAAATAGACAATTCAACTCAGGTAACTTGGGGCTTCTCTGATACCTTATTGGCTGCGCGTTTAAAAGGTCAGCGCACCGCGGTCAAAGTTCAACAAGTTTGGGTCAAAGTTTGAACTTTGACCCAGCTCAAAACGTTTTGCGCGTCGCGACAGACCGCGCACAAGCGGCTAACCAGTTTCTGTACAAACCAATGGCAGAGGCGCGCGCAAAGCCATTTTTCTGCGATAGTGTGAACTCCCCTTTAGTCTGGTTCCCGGACCAAAAGATTCCCGACTGATCTTTTGGTCCGCCAGCCGCCAGTATACATGTTAGTCCGCCATATTGAAACAGGAGGAATTCCTCCCGTTTCCGAAGGTTCCCGAAGTTACCCGAATGCACGTCCGGACTTTATCGTTAATCGTCCGGTACGATTCGTCATTGTTACGAAAATTTGAGTTGACGTTGCGTGCCGCCGCGTGTTTATTTATGATGATGCAGACAAGGTTTGAATTTGATTATTGATGCTAAACACCTCAACAACAGTAAGTTCCCACCTAAATAATTGACTCTCCCAAAGTAAATTTCGGAATTACACGAAACTTGGTATTTATTATTAGTGCAATGCATGGAACATGCATTTCAAATGGTGGGTCCAACCTTATGTCATGCATGAATGAGCAGCATTTAAAATTTCAAAAATTGCAAAATGCAGTCAACAATTCCCTAATTCTTTTCACACAAGACAAGTACAGTTTTGGTCCTCAGTATCTCGTGGTGTTCCTGCACCGTTATGCACTAACCAGTTTAACTTAAGAAAATGCCACGCATGCCCATTCAAGACAGGGCCACTGCCATAGGCCTGCTAGAGACCCTTACACCTGTAAAACAAGTAGCCCGTAGGACGGAGTCAGTCCAAATGCAATAAGAAAATTGCGTTCAAAATTCGAATTGATTGGAGCTGTCGCAGACTTGCCAAGAACTGGTCGACCAAACGTTACTACCCCTGCAGACGATCACTTTATGACAATGCATGTCCACACAGCCTGCATAGGGCAAGAGTGGTCAATGAGCTTTTAGAGATTCAAGAAAATGACCGGATGATATGGCAACAAACTCCCCAGATCTTAATCCCATAGAACATTTGTGGGATCAACTGAAGCGGATATTTGATCGGAGAACTGAGTATCGAACAACACTTCAGGACTTGCCCCTGATACTGCAGGAGTCGACTCTACCCTTCCGCAGCGGAGGATCACCGGTCTCATGATCGATGTCATCAGGTGTTACAAATTCACGATGGTTACACAAAGTACTGAGGACCAAAACTGTACATGTGTGAAAAGAATTGGGGAATAATTTGTTGACTGCATTTTGCAATTTTTGAAAAGTGTCCATTTCACCTTTAAACGCTGCTCATTCATGCATAACATTAGGTATGGACCTACCATTTGAAATGCATGTTCCATGCATTACACTAATCATTCACACCAAGTTTCGTGTAATTCAGAAATTTACTTTGGGAGATATAAGCCAGTATTTAGGGGGGAACTTACTTTTGTTGAGGTGTTTATAATGGGCATGTTAATATTTTAGGGTTAATATTATTGAATTTTTAATGGCGAAATAACCCCTTTCAAATTGTTATACACTCGTGCCGTAGCGCACAGCGCGCTTTGAACATGAATGGTTATGCGCTCCTAAAAATAAACGCATGACGTCATACTACTGTTTTAAACACTACGGCAGCCGGTCCTTATATTCAATCGTTGTATGTGGAATATGTGGAGTGGGAACCAGTCTAACGCCCCTTAACTCACTACAAATTGGATTTTACCCAACCAGATTATAGCCTTTTTGAAGTATGGCGGACACAATATTTAAAAAAATAGAAGGGCGCACTTTTATTGGGGTATAAATTCGAATTAAATGCAAAATAACTGCAGTTTTCACTTATCTTATTAATAATTATGTCTGTGTGTTAAATTACAACTTGTAAATCAAGTTTTTGGAAAGAAATAAAATTGCTGAAACAAATCATATTCAAATAAAATATTGCGCCCTGTTCTTTTGTTCCGTCGTAAAAGGCCAATTCGCTGCTATTTGCTTTTTGAGGTGCCGTGTCGGAACTCATCGGCTGCGTCTTAAAATTACACACAAATCAATAGGAAGTGATGAATCCGTACCTCACCCGTGTATAATTTCAAAGCCAAAACCAATGAAATTTCTGGCGCCGGTACCATGGGTTTATTTACGCGCATCGCTACACAGCTCATGATGCACCCGGCCATAATATCTGCCGTTGGTGGCGCGGTCTAGATTGGTTCCCGATCCCTATAGATTGGTTCGCTTATTGCGAAAATATAGGGATCGGTAAAGGGCAGCCATGACGGGCAGAATTCTGCCCGTCACGTGGTTATTATTTCAAAAAACAATTTAGTAAGTGCGCATATTTTGCATTGACATTTGTAACTTGGCCGTGCGTGTCGAACATATCCAATTATGTAAATAAAGTACATTGCCTAAAGCAAAGGGCTTGGCCAATTTTTAAATATAAAAAACACAATGCGCACGCGCAAAGACGACCAATTACAGATCAAGATGAAGCGCCCTTTACCTGTCCTTATATTCTCCTGTGTGGAATATGTGGACGGGAACCAGTCTATGGCGCGGTCCTGTTGTGGCGATTTAGACTGGTTTCCGCTCCACATATTCCACATGCCTGTACCCTTTGCACTATGGCTGACGCTTTTCTTTCAAATGAAGTGCAGTTTAGAAAGTTAGCATGCTGTGCTGTGGTTGCTACGTGATGCACGTTAATCTAGTCTAGTCATCTGGATGTGCATGTGAAAAGAGGTATACGTCAGTACACCAGACACTTGTCATGTGAAACACACAAAGGGTTAAGTCGGACGACGGTCATAATATACTGTCGTCTGGTTTCACGGCATGATTCCCGATGGCCATTTACAGTATACCATAGTCTATACCAATAGGCCTGAAACATATGACGTCATGGTTTGTTTACATGCGCGCAAACGTGAACGCGAAATGGCTCGAGCACTGGTCATATCTCTAGGTCTGGAGGTCTCAGAACCCAGGTTAAAATTTTGGTCACGGCAAAAGATACGAAAGTCACATTAATTGTGATTTTTTTTTGTCTGCTCTAAGGTTTGCTCAAAGTAACGACCCAGTCCTCAAAGCAATTCACGTTCACGTTCGCGTGCGTCTAAACCTCCCTATTATGTTTCATGTCCATTGTAACGTTTGCATTGTTGATGGTGTCCCCTAAAGCGGGCCTCCAATTGTGCGATTTTTGCCACGAATTTCCAACAATTAGGTACGATTAGGTACGATTGTGTATATCTACAGATAGTCTCAAATCGTACCTAATCGTTGGAAATTCGTGGCAAAAATCGCACAGCTTAACGTTGCGCGCTTTCATTAAAGTTGCATTTCTCTCTTGGCTTAACAAACAATCTGTTAAACTTGCAGTTAGAAAAACAAAAGTTCTCAAGACAAGTATCCTTATACAGTGCAATGCTAATAAGATTATTCGTTTAGGCAAAAAAAAGTATTCTGGTTCTGGTCAGACTGAAGTTCCGGAATTGATGCAGCGACACAGGTTTCTTTTTTGTTTACCCTTTTTTTCTTTTTCATCGCACACAGATTCGTACACAGTAGCTGGGCCTATAGTAAACTTGCAGAGCCATCACAACACTGAATGTTCTGAGAGTTTTCACTCCACAAACAATGGACACGAAAATAAGTGGCATATTTCAGTATTCAGCTCAGCTCAGCTCAGCTCAGCTCAGCTCAGCTTAGCTCAGAAACGCTCTAATTCACATTTGCAATTCCTTGTTGTGTCGCGTGAGAACTAGCCACTGATTAAACAACCTCATATTCACTATCAATCGTTCTCATTCGATATCATCATCGTCCGAATCTATTGCCTTGAGTACAAGGTCGAGCTGCCCGGAAAAATACATATACTTGTTTCCATTCCCAGTACGTAGTCTACAGGACTGGCAATCGATCTAGAAAACGTGAGGCGGTGCGGAAATAGAGGGCGCTGTTTTAGCTGCCGCAGGAGAAAAAAAAGGATTGACGCGCATGCTTGAAATCGACGCGAGCGCGGACCAGAACCAGAACATCTTTTTGTTTTGGCCTTAAAATTTAAAGTCAGTGTTGTTTGTTTCAGGTTGACGTGACAACACACACAATAGCCTGTAAATGAAAATCAGCCCCGTGTTGTTGTGTCCTGTATAACAGTGCGTGCGTGCAATTTGTTTTCACAGGCCCCCGTAGTATGGTTCTCAACATTTTAGCCAATAGGAAACTTTCCGGAATATTTCTACTGCTTCGGTCGGAGTTTCTACATTTCTGCATTTTTTTGGTCACTTTGTACTTGGCCAAAATCTATGTGAATGAACGTAAAAGTATGTAAAAGCTGTACAAATATAAACCTGATAGGCTTATGGATTTAGCTGTTCAAATCGTAAATGGATCTCCATAAAAATACATCGTTGAAGTGCGCCACGTTTAATAGGGGGCATCACTATAGACCATGTGCCCTCCGAAGTCACAACAAACCAAAACATGCCCGGCGTTACATAACTTTGATTTAGGAATGAGGTCACCTGTCAAATCGTCTTTGAATTTTGTGACTTTTGGACATTACCAAACCAAATTTATGCAAAACTGGATGCGCGTGCATAACTCTTTTCAAAAGAGTGTGTTTTCGATAAAACAGAGCATATCGTCTATAAACCCACCACTAGCGGGCGCCAGTCAACATTTACAGTGGGCAAATTCGAGCCGACAGGAGTGACAAAAGCTGTTGTAAACACGGGAAAGTGGATCAGCGCCCTCTGTTGACAAAACTGTACACATGAATCTTCGATACACCGCTACAGAAAATACTCCCTACACATTTAAAGGCAGTACACATCATTGGTAATCTCGAAAATCAGAAATGTTCACAGATTTACGCCTAACTTACACAACATAAACATGATGACCGTAGAAAACGTCCCCTGAAATGGTTTTGTCTGAAGTGCTATAGTCTTTGAGCCAGTTTTCGTCTCATGAGACGAAAATTCAATTCGCCCCAAAACCATTTCGCCCAAGTGCCATTTCGCCCCAAACCACTTCGCCCGAGTGCCATTTCGCCCCAAATCACTTCGTCCAAACACTACATCGCCCAAATGCCACTACGCCCCAAAACCACTTCGTGCACAGGCCGTGGTTCAGGGTAAATTGGTTCAGGGCGAAGTGGTTTTGGGGCGAAATGACTGCAAAACCCTTTTTTGACTGTTTTCTCAAAAGTTAGACGAAGTACGGAGCTGGTTTTTGCTCAGGTTAGTTTTAATCATGCATATCGTCAATCACAGAGGGGGATAAAACTATTTGTAGCAGTTTACCAATCATAAGTCGCCAGCCAAGTTGACAAAAATACCGACTTATGATTCTTGTCTGTACATGTATCACCTTGTTTCTTCCTCCATGGTATCACATACACCTGGGCAAGATTTTACTTAATTATCTACACCAATTATTCCATATTACAGCTTATTTACCTCCCCAGCAAAAAGTGATTTTTAAAAATAAGAAATCATTATTGTAGCGTAGAAAATGTTAAATTTCTAGAACGTTTGATTTTTAAAACCAGGTCCATAGGGTTTGTGCACAGGGAGAAATTAAAGTAAAATCTTTCCGAATCATAAAATCAGATCTCGCTATTAATAAAAAGTTCTCTAAAGTTTGTAGATTACCTTGTTATAACAGATAATGTATTATCAGGTTTAAAAACGAAGAACTAGGAATACAGCAGTCGATTTCACGAAACATTGCGCAGCTTGCGCAACTTTTGACAAATGGCGCAAGCCCCATAGCTTGCGTGTTGTCTTCGGAAGAATGTTGCGCAACTTACGCAATAAAATGTTGCGCAAGTGGGCTTATACGCAACTGCGTAAGTTTCGTGAAATCGGCTGCAGATCTTAAAGTACCGAATTGTTCACCATAGCTTCACCTCTTGTGTACAAAACACATGAGACTTGTGAAAAATAGTGTTTTCCAAGAAAATCTGCAGTTTTTTTCCACTCGTAAATTTGAGTTTTGGTCAGAGCGGATAAGTTGATCAGACTTTTCTTCCCGGTATGTTTTCCGTATACATTGAACAAAGATTTTAAGGAAATTACCTACTGGAATCAACAGATAATCCCATTCTAAGATATACTTTCCACATGCACTTTTGTCGAAAATGTTGCTTTTCTAGAAAAAAAATCACATTTTCTTCTTCAAAAATTGCATTCAGTTAGTGCACAAGATGAACCATTTACGCGCGCTTGCAGCGCCCTCTAATGTCGCGCTTACGCACGGAGCACTCGCGCTGTGAGTTATATATAAAAAAAGGCTAGAGGGCGCACTCGCCATGCCTCGTGTACAATGCCGCCGGACCGCGATATATTTTTCCGTACCACATATTCGCTATGGGGCTTCATCGAGGCGTTTGATTGGTGCATTGTAAATGAATATTCATATTTTCTATACAGCGCCTTCAAGATATAAGGAATACAATTTAAGGATTTGTCGAGTCGTTTGGTAGTCTAGTGGTTAAGACGTAGTACTGTCAATCGAGAGATTGCAGGTTCGAATCTCCTTTGAGTCGTATTAATTCTTTTCACTATTAATTGAGGGAAGAGTGTGGTATGGTGTGGGGTTATGTTGAGGTAGTTAATCGACAAAACACATCAGTAGCAATGTTTGCTAAACTGCGGTACGGAAAAAAATATCGCCCGCCGGACCACCGTGGTGCTCCAGGCGCCATGTTATGCCTAGACTGGTTCCCGCTCCACATATACCACATACAACGACTGAATATGAGGACCGGCTACTGTGGTGTTTAAAATAGCACTTTAAGCATTACGTCATGCATTTATTTTTAGAAGTACATAACCGTTAATTTTCAAAGCGCGCTGCGCGCTATATGGCATGAGTGTACAACAATTTGAAAGGGGTTATTCCATATTTGACCAATACAAATTTAATATATTAACCTTGAAATATTAAATATGCCCATTTTAATATACATGTAGGATAGCATCAAAAAGAAAATTCAAACCTTGTCTACTGTTGCAATCCCGTAACTATAGCCACTGACAGCCACTGGGTATAGTTTTAAATCCGTGGCATCACCATAAATACACATGCATGTAGGCACGCGTACGTACGTGCACGCGACGTCAATTCAAATTCTCGAAACAATGACGAAGTGTACCCGACGATTAACGGTAACGTCCGGACGACCGGACGTGCATTCGGGTAACTTCGGGAACCTTCGGAAAAAGGAGGAATTCCTCCTGTTTCAAAATGGCGAAATTGGCGGCTGCCGGACCTTAAATTCAGTCTAGTCAAAAGATTTTTGGTCCGGGTACCAGACTATGTTATGCCGTGGCAACTGCACGCGAAAAGTACCCGGATGACCATGTGTTTGTGTGTACGCGTGGCGATTTTTCTCGGTATATTTTGGTCTGTAATCCTCATTCCAAAATAATAAATACTGGTAGTACTAATTTTTAGCTTGCATTTACTTGCCATTCTTACTTGAATTTTTCTTTCTTTTGGATTTTGAATCGAAATAAATGCCATGTCCACAGTCAAGTTGAATATCTTGTTTTGTACGCTGTACGTGTACGGTAACCAAGTTTTGTATCGCGATGGTGTTGTGAATTCGCCATAAAATGCAAATGCTATTTTACGGCAGCCGTAAATGAATTTCCAAGTGCTATTTTCACAGCAAGAAAATATTATTTTTCATTAAAAATCCAACAAATTAAACCACGATTACCAAATAAAACAAATTTTCTTTTTATCAATGTCAATGGGCCTGGTACCAAGGGACCGACCAAATGTGGCCACCATAAACAGGTGGCCTTTATATGCCGGTGCAGTGGGCATATGCACGGATATACAAACATCCTAGAACATACTACAATGCATGTGTATTGTTGACGAACAGCTAAAAGTGAAGTGTATGAAATAGTTCCTCATTAAAAAGTTGAAATTTGTTAAGTTTTTAATAACACTTTAAAGCTCCTCATAAAATTGTCCACAGTAGGTTGATTCATTGAGGCAATTTACTGTATGTGGCCAGATTATCTAGGTTCAACTTCCATAGGATTGTACACACAGAGATCATGGTGCCCTGGCCACTGGTCGCGTTAGACAGGGGCCCAAATAGAAGAATTGGGTCTATAGGGAAAACCTGAGGGAGTATACCAACTGTGCCTTATAGCTGAGCTGGTAGAGCATCTGCCTAGTGAAAAAACAGTACCCAATAGTAGTACAAACATGGAGCGAGGTAGGATACAAATCTGATATTGGTCAGTGCTGACAATGACCGATCATCGATCATGGACATCATCACATAATCGAGGAAGGAACAAACTGCAAACGGCAGTGTTCCGTTTTAACTAATATATCTGTTTAATAGGTGGTATAGATAATAAAATTCCTCACTCGTGAAACGAAATGCCAATACTTTGACAACTACACGCAGCTGTATGTAGTCTTGGCCCAAGACTACTCTAGTCGATATTGGTTTGTGTACGCATTGGCCATATAGTGCGCCCTCTTGCAGCACTAACGGACCAGTCTTTGCTCACTAGAGTAGTCTTGGGAATTTCTCCCGGAAGGTTTAACTTTTTCTTTGTTTTTGCCTAGGCTTTCCTAGGGAACCAATCAGCGAGTGACCCAAATACAGCAGAGCGTGGGAATGCAGCGAGCGACCCAAATACAGCGCGTCGACCGCAGAGCGTGACCCAAATACACCGCGTGCACGCGCTTCGAATGGTTTGAAAAATATAAGGCGGCTTACAAGAATCATCGAACATGACCGTTTTATCGTTGCTAATATTTTCGGTGGCATAAGTTTCTTGGCAAATGTTTGCGAATATATTTACAAACATGTTTGCAAAGGCGTATGACATCGCAAAATACATTTGTTTATGAAGATAATTGCGACATTGCAAATATTTGCAAAGATATCTGTGGTATGCCATGTCCCTTGTGTGCCATCATAAAACCCTCTGCAGCTATTTACATAAAACGGTACCGCCCCCAATGCTGAACTTCCGGGAGAAATTCCCAAGACTACTCTAGTGAGCAAAGGGCTGGCCAGTTAGTGCTGCAAGAGGGCCCACTACTGGGAATGGCCAACGCGTACACAAACCAATATCGACTAGAGTAGTCTTGGGCCAAGACTAAGCTGTATGCAGTAAAGTTTACTGTACATCGTGCGCAAACGCCAGATCTTGCCACGGCAAAACATGGCTGCCCCTCTAAATGCGGGGCCGGCAAAACGTCCGAGTGCGCCCTCTAGCCTTTAAAAAAAATATAGAACTCTATGGATTTTGTCTATACGGGGCCTCGGATTTTTGCATTCCGCGGCCATCTTGAAAAAGATCCAGTAGAGGCTAATGGCAGATACCCATCGATATATATACACTGGATGAAGCAACGACGTCTAAAATTGAAGCCACCATCCGCCATTGTACCCCACCAAATACAATGCCTTGCCTAGACTGGTCATACTGTCTTCACTAGTCTACATTATGGTCTACATGTGTTAAGTGGAATGCAAACGATAGCATGGACCGGGGAGCAGTCTAGGCCAATCATTGTTCGTGGGGTACAATGGCGGGCGGGGCGCGTAATTCTTTTTTACACCACTGCGAGGGGAAAATGAGGGGTTTTGTACCTTTTTAGCGTCTTGAGAGGAGACTATATAATAGGTTAGGGTTCAGGGTTAAGGTTTAGGGTTAGTTATTTTAAAGGAATTTAGGGTTTTGAATGCGGTTGGTTTGCAACCAGCTTCGTGGTCTGGTTAGAAGAGAGCTCGACTTGTAATCATAAGGTCCCTGGTTCGAATATCAGTGTTGTTAGGGGTTTTTCGAAATTTCTCGGTTTCTTCTTTTTCTCTAATAGTAAGAGTTCTGGCTATTTCGAAGATTGTCACTTGAGAAGTATCAGTCATTGGAAACCTAGTAGACTCCATTCGGGTTGAAAAATTAGGGTGTATCCCTCGCTGTGGTGTAAAAAACAAACACGCGTGCCGCGCAAGAAATACAACTGTTACGCTTTGAACAAAGGCTAATACGGAAACCGACGCACAACACTGAGGGCGCTAAATACCGAGGACATTCGCTCATTCCCAGCGCGCGCTGGGAATGAGCGAACCGAGGGCAGCGCCAGTGGCATTGTCGTGTTATGTAATTTGTTTGTCAGAGTCACTTTGTTTCTTCCTCAGTTGTTCGAGAAGAACATTGCCCATTTCAATCGAGATAACGAGCGGTTTTTGATTGGCGCAGTGTAACTGAATAATCGATATAGTGAACCCCCAACCGCCGCTATAGACTGCCGAAGTGAATACGTCATCTTTTGTTATAGGCAATGCATCCTGAGATCTCAGGGAATTTCCACTATGCGAAGCGACGTGACAATACCCTGAGGAAATACACGCAAATCTGTGGAGCGAGCCGGCTGTTGTCTTGAGCCAACTCACGCCCGAGTCATTTTGATGTAATTTAATCAATTCGGCCATGTTATGCCGAAAAGAAACGATTTCTATACTTTCCAGAAATTGTATTGGGTTCCGTTCCTTATGACTGTCCCATTCCTACCAAACTTTCAAACGACGAACCTTACTACTCCGCAGTTGTTCACATTAATAACAGGGATGCATGCTGACGAATGTAATGGAATTACGGATTCCCCAGTATGCTTTAAATAGCAGCCAATCGCCGACGCGGACAACGGCCAGCATTACCGAGTACATGTATCACATGCATGCACGGTGTTTACAATTTGCGCGCGTTACATTTGAATGCCTGCAATCGTGCTGCATAATGCACTGCAAGCGTCCTGATTGGTCCAGCAGCGGCGACAAGATTTCTGTCGCTAGTCCCACCGCCAAATGGGGCCTTTTTCAACAGGGCCACTGTACGCAGGAGTTAGGGAGTGCGTTAAAAGGGCACTGTTGCAAGAGGATGACGCACAATGGGGGAACAATGGAAGGGAGTTGGGGCGAGGGGGCGGGGGGGGGGGATTTGGGGGGGGGGGGGGGGGGGGGGGGGGGGGGGGGGGGTGGGGGTGGTTGGGTGGGGGGGGGGATTCACTCGGTCTCACTCGTTTAATAGAGTACTAAAAGTGAAAACGTCACCCTTTGTGTGTTGCATTGGTTATTGGGTCTACACTAAAACCTTTACCTGCGATTTAGCAGTGGCCGTTTCAGATTACCAGCGAATGTTTATACCCAATTACCATGGCAACTGACGTCACACTTCAGTAGTCTATACTCTCATGATGCGCTAGTAAAGGATAAGGCCGTCCAAAGTTGTCAACATTTTCACGGTTCTACAGAGCGTAGTATTTTTTAAGACGCCCTCCCTCCCCGAAATACTACTTATTAAAGGCACAGATTCGTCAATGCGCGCGTGAGGACACCAAATTCGTGCCACGAAATACGCATGGCCTTTGCCACGGAGCTGCGTATTTCGTGGCACGAATTTGGCCTCACGCGCGCAGTGACGAGCCTCTGCCTTTAACATTTTTTGTCACTATCGTGAAAGTAAAGTTTTAGCCAAGTTTTGATAATATAAAATTCTGTTAATTTGTAACAAAGCATTTATGACTCGGATTTTGCTGACAATTTTAGAAATTACTGTTTTAACTTTTTGGCTCTTAACGGTATTATGGGATTCTTGCTGTTTTTTTGTTCTAAAATCAATGTTTTTTATTTCGAAAAAAATAGCATAAGGTATGTTTTCAAAAAATTGGGAACATGTTAAGGTTGACAAAAAATCATTTCTGAAGTACATGTACGCACAAAAGAAACAAGAACACAAATAATTTGAAAGTGAATCGATTTATTTTGTTCACATGCTCTAAAATGAAAAATATCAAATCGGGCAAGATGGAATGTGAATATGGATTGCCTCTATGTCGTGTCTACGAAAATATATACAAATCGGTTAAAATTGCACTGAGTTTGTTTAGGGGCTCATAACAATAAATATATTTCAACAAAAACGGACACCTCACATTGATGAGGTCAAAGACAATATACGGAATGTGTGCATGCGCAGTTATAACCATTGTGGATTCAAATAGACTGAGAAGCATATCAACATTTGTTGTACATTTTTTGTAAGTTACTAAGACTAGCCACTAGTCGTTTCACCACTTTCTGTTCTGTAACACGCTCTCTGTGCGAGAACAGATTCTCTAGTTTATGTTAGACTGGTTTCCGGTCCACAAATTCCACATACGAAAATGGATATTACGAGGACCGATACTGAAAGCAATTTTTAGCCAGAAACTGAATAACGTTCAGCCAAACGACGCCATTTTATATGGTGCCCACAGCACAGGTTGCAAAATATATCCAGTTGTTACGGTGGGCTTACTAAGCTTGCACATTTACGGAATTTCAGTAAAGAATACCTCTGTCATATTTGTGGTATGTCACACATAATCTTGTAAAATATTAGTGACGTGAAGAAAGTCACATTGAATAAACATTGTCTCCAAGCTGTCAGAACTCGTTCCCAAAGCTCCATACGCAGTATAGACTATGGGAACGATGTTGGTAACGTGATGTCTTGCAAAAGTGCGTTTATGCAAAGCAGCTGTATGCTAAATAAATATTTCCGGCATATATGGCCTAGAGTAACTAAAATGCTAAATAAAGCCAGTGATCCTTTTCTGCCCCTCTCTCGAGTTTCACCTAAGCTGAAGCGTCTCAAAATATTGCCACTCTCATAAAATGATAGACTACTAAACTGTGACGTCAGTTGCCATGGTAATTGGGTCTAAACATTCGCTGGTAATCTGAAACGTCCATTGCTACAGCGCAGGAAAATGGTTCACTGGTTTTAGTGTAGACCCAATAACTATGACAACACACAAAGAGTGACGTTTTAACTTTAGTAGTCTATTGCATCAGTACAGTTACTGTTTTTGCTAAAAGAATATGGCGGAAAATAATAATGAATGATTATTAATGGTCATCGGGTAAAGTCGGTGGTCTTGAACAGCCAACCAGAAACATAAAGGAAAGGTCCTCAACTGTTGTGAGTTTCCTGGGCATTATATTAAACAACACACTTCTCTACGGCTTTAAATCCCACCCGAAGGATGGGTCAAGCGGTTAAGCACCTTGCTGAGGGGCGCAAGTGACATGGCTGGTCTTGAACCAATGAACCGTGAATTTTGTTTTTCATCTGGTGACCCGATCTTTAGCCTAATTCACTAACCAATTGTTTCTTAAAGCATATGCAGCACGATAAGTGGCAGAGGGTATCCCCGACCATTGTTCCCCCATTGTGTCTCAAACATTCAAGGAATTCCTTTCAGTTTTAGGGGGGTGGAGGGGGGTTGGGGTTGGTGCGTTAACAAAAGGAAAGAGTGTGTTGAGGTATAGGGGCGTTGGGGGCGGGGGGGGGGGGGGGGGGTCCCTTTGCCACATATCGTGCTGGGTATCTTAACTGCGTCAAATTGAACTTGTAACATATTGACACAACGCAATGAACATGAAAATGAACATGTCAAATTCCATATGCTGTTTTCGTAGCATCCAAAATCATGGATGTTTCTTGTGACAATACCTACTGGTAATGAGTTATTTCATGCACTTTGCTTTAAGTTCGATTGTATGGTTGAAAAACATTTTGCACACATTAGATTAGTCGTTGCTAGGTAGGATAAACCCAGACAAGCTCTGTGGTCGTTAAGGGTAACCTTTAGTTGTTAAAGTATGCATGAAATTTACATACATTACGTAAATCTCCTATGTGCCACTTTTCTCTTACAAACAGCTGATAATACGTGGCTCGTTCAATTAGTTTACGAGAGTGACGTATTGCACTGTATTATTGTTGGAGCAAAGACAGCAGAAGTGTGACGTCAGTTGCCTATATAGGTGGCGGCTTCAAACATTGAGCAATCGACAAAAACGTCCATCACAAAAGCATAGTGAAGCGGACCAGTGATTTTAGTGCAGAACCATCACCTTGGCAACTGACTAAATGTGACGTAATTAAGGGGCCGTCCAAAGTTGTCAACATTTTTACAGTTCTACAGAGTGTAGTATTTTTCAAGACTCCCTCCACCAGAAATACTACTTATCAATTTTTTTTCTGGCAGTACCGTGAAAAATCAACATTTCGACCCCCCTCCCCTCTGTGAAATTTTTGACAGCTTTGGACGGCTCCTAAGGTCTTGTGTGATATGTTTGTCTAACGCACTAGTGATCAAGCACTAAACTGGCCTCTGACTGTGCGATTTTTGTTACGGATTTCTTGCGATTAGGAAAGATTTGTTGAGACTGTATACCTAAAGGCTATAGACCCTTTGTACCGGCAACCATGACAGGGACAGGTTTTCATATTTAAATGATGTGACAATAGACCCACAAAGTGTCTACTCGTGCATGACACACGGTGATAATGTGATTGTCCCCTGTCATGGCCGCCCGTCTCAGATAATCTCAACAAATCTTACATAATCGTGGCTAATTCGTAGCAAAAAAAATCGCATAGTCGGACGCCGGCTTTACACACACCCGGCATGGCAACTATACTCAAATAGTTAGGAGTGCTGCCGTTCTTAACCAAAAGACTCGCTGAAATTTCATAAAGCATGTATGAGATTCTGGTCTACAATAATTGTCCTGGAGCATTATTCGTTGTTATTACATACCATATGAGAACGTCTTGCGAAGAGACTAGGGTAGGGGTAAAGGGTTAGGTGTCAGGGGTTAGGTTTAGGGTTAGAGTTCGTTTGGTGTAGTGGTTAGAGTGATAACCTTCTGTTATGAATGTCCCTGGTTCGATTCCCATTTGTGACAAATTTTGTGCAATAGAGCTTCTGCACCGGCGGCCATGACAGGGGGCAGGTTTTCTTATGTAAATGCTGTAACAATAGAACCACAAGGCACCTACTTATGCATGACGCACGGTGACAATGTGACTGCCCCCTGTCATGGCCGCCGTGCAAAGGCTCTATACTCGTTACTTTGTTTTAAAAGTATAGAAGCTTGAAAGAGCCAGAAAACAATTGTAGTCTTTGTTCAGAGTGTTAAATGTGTTAAAGAAAAATGAGAAATTTGGGCTTATGGTCCAGGACCAGGGGCCAATTTCATAAAGCTGTTTAGCAAAAATATTTGCTTAATCAAAAATTTGTTTGCTTTATAAAAATGGGTTAATAGTCAAAATGTTATGTCAACTTGTGTTCTTAGCAAGAATAGCAGATATTCTTGTGAAAAACACAAATTGGCATGCAATAGACTACTAAAGTGTGACGTCAGTTGCCATGGTAATTGGGTCTAAACATTCGCTGGTAATATGAAGCGTCCATTGGTATAGCGCAGGGAAACAGTTCACTGGTTTTAGTGTAGACCCAAAAACCATGGCAACACACAAAGAGTGACGTTTTCACTTTAGAAGTCTATTGTGACCCATTTTTATAAAGCAAACAAATTTTTGATTAAGCAAACATTTCTGCTAAACAGCTTTATGAAATTGGCCCCTGTACTGTAGGCCTCAAAACTCACGCGTGCATTTCACAAAGCTGTTTAGCAGGAAAAATGTGCTTGATCAAAAATGTGTGTGCTTTATAAAATGGGTTAGTAGTTAAAATTGATATGTCAACTTGTGTTACGAATAGCAGATATTCTTGTGATTAATACAAGTTGACATGCAATTTCGACTATTAACATATAAAGCACACAAAATTTTGATTAAGCAAATTTTTTTCTGCCAAACAGCTTTATGAAATTGGCCCCAGGTCTGCTAGAAACCCTTTAAGTTTTTTTTACACAGTCTGAACAGAGTCTTCCAGCTTGCAGACGATGGCACTTGAAGCCTATATAACATTTGCATTTTTCCAAAATTTTACTTCACGAATTGACAAAAAAAACGACGAAAAGTGTTGATAGCAATGGTAGCAAACCCCACATGCCTTTTTTTCCCGTGTAAAAAGGTACCTTGAGGGAGAAAATGTCATCTGAAGGTGCTTTTTAAAATCGTTTCAAAAAAAAAAACATGCATTGAAATTTCTATAAGGCAATTAAAAGCTGTTGTTCCTATGTTTAAGTTTTCCAATCATGTAATCTGTCTTTAAAAACTACAAATACGGAATGCAAGATTGATTGTCACAAATTGTCTGAGGTACTGATGACGTCATGTATTTATTTTTGTAACGAATGCCGGGATTTACGGAAACGTATTGCCGCCACTTGAATAATCATTTTTTGGGTACTTATCGCGTACGTACATGATAACTATCGAGTACGTACACGATAGTTATCATGTACGTACACGATAAGTACCCCAAAAATGTATTCAAGTGGCGACAATACGTTTCCGTACGATTCCCTGACAAGGAAACATATGATAAATTGAAGAAAAATGTAAACGGGGGTGTGGGAAAGGGCACCCAGCCCCCCGAGCGATTTCGGACAGATTCTCACTTGACGATTCTCACTTGTCAGGAGTTCCGCTTTCGTGAAAATCGCACCCACACGAGCAAACCAGGCTACGTCTATGCTTTCAAGCGTGAATAGCCACAGTTTTAACAACATCCTTGTCATATACACAGCGACCCCATTCCATCCCGTCATGCACTGCGGTGAGCAAAGTGAAGTGATTAACCCTATTCACGCGTTTGAATGGTTCAATCGTGTCCCCTGAATCAATTCTAAAGAATGCAAACTGCTGATTGGAAGATTGCCAGACTACTTATGCGTTCCAACTTTCAAGCCTTGTCTTCACATCGAGACTGCCAAAACTGTTTCTTGTGCCGAGGTTTTAGCCATTATGACGCTCAGCTGAACTTCAAATTCCGAAAACGTCAGGTTGATTGGAATCCAAGATCGCACCACCGAAATATCGAGATTGAAACATGACTATGGCATCTCCGTTCCTCGGCTCCGTTCAATGCTCTACACTGTCCATGTTGCTTCACGTGATATAAGTTTTCTCGATAATCGATAAAATCGATTTCGGGCGTATAAATGATTCACATTCGCCACTTGCACGGTTGTGTTCGAAACGAGGCTTTCCTGGCGTGCGTCATATTTTATAAAGTCAACGTCACAGCAACCGACGTGGTAACGACGCGAGGGAGTCATTGTTTATGCAAGTACAGCCTCGCTGTTTTACCAAAATGGCGGTTCCGTGCACGTGGCGAATTACGTTTGCAACTGCGCAGTTCCCTAATCTGGCGTAGCCTTCTTCTCAAGACTGATTTCGACCTGTCTCAATATTGCGGCTGTTCAATCCAGGAGTGCTGGCTATGAAAGTCATCATATCCGGCTGGTGTTGGCGCATGTTGGAGGTCTGCCACGGAGCTGACCATCACCCTCATAGCTTCACCTAGACCGTGACTGGCCGAACTGAGCAGGCCGGGCATTCCAGCATCGCTGTACGGTACGGCAGCGGACAGCATGCCTTGTTGACTGACGGGAAGGCTAGGCGAATGGTTCAGTGAGTACGCCGGTCCGTCGTGGCGGGCGCTCGGCACTTGGTGCGGGGGAGGGGACCCGTAACCACCGCTGGTTTCCCGCGCGTTCATCAGATAGCTGTTGAGGTGGATTGGTTGGGGAACACCATTGGTGGGCGTGGTCTGATCGGGGTTAGTGTAGTTCAGGGACTTGTCAGATCCGGCTTCAGACGAATCTGTTAAACGCAAGAAAAATCAGCATATGGGTCATTCCGTGAAGTTGGGGCACAAAGTGGGACATTTCTTCATTTCCACAAAATATAATGATATTGCACGATATGTTGGTTTGCCTGTTCTGTTCTGTCTTCTAGTCTTGAGAGACTTTGGCAATGTTGGATTCTTTTGACAAAATTATGGTCCGTGGTGTAACGGGGACGTCATGCCAATTTATCCCATTTCACTAAGTCCCTAAAAGTGATCTTGTTGAATTTGACATTAGCACACAGTTCTTGATCTAAACAATCACTTGTAATCGAAATGTGGAGGATTCTACCTTGATTTTTTGTGTGGTTCAAGAAAATCTGTTGAAAACACTGAATGTCACACCTGCGTTTGCACAAAATCCCATTTGGTTGACTGTTGCATCTCTATTTGTTTTAAAATAACGGAGGTTTTTAATTTATCACACTCAGCCGCTGGTATTTCTGTGTACTATTGGCTTATGAAATTCATATGGTAAACAAAGTTCACTGATGTAACGGGGACGCCGTATCCCAACTTAATGGAATGACCCATATATGATGAATTTGTGGAAAACACTGGTATACGTTCTGAATAAGGCTTTCACTTGGAAATTGAATTTGGGACAAATCGGTATTAGAACCCGAACATTTAATTATGACCTATAAGCATTTCCATGCAGGACGTCGGCGGAAACCAGAAGTGTGGTGTTCTGACTTTTTCCGATAAATAAAAGAATACACTTTGCTGTATATGAAAGACGATCTATTTGGGACTTTCATTTAACCTGGGTTGTGGGTTCGATTCCCGTCCACGACAGATGACGACATTTGTGTCCATACGCCAGACATTTTCCGCCAACATGCGTTAGCAGCGTTTAATACCTTCCAGGTGGTCACGTGACAACTATATGACCAGTTAATCTCAACAAACCGTTTGGACAAAGGATCATATAAAATTTCAAACAAGAAATTTGAAATTAGAAATTACCTTCAAAGTCCAGCTTGTCGTCCCGCGATTCCATTTTAATCGGAGACGACAGGGAATCTATGGGGCTGTTCTCGTTGCCTTGTTTAACCGTCCGAAAATACTGCCCCCAACGTTGGCGACTGGAATCCTTCTTCAGTCGTTTTTCTTTCGCTCTTCGGTTTTGAAACCAAACCTGAAAGTAAAACAACACGACAGTTTGTTTGACTATAGGTCCAGCACAAGACAAGGCCATCGCAAGGCTATCAAAAGGCCATCGCAAGGCTATTGCAAGGTTATCACAAGACCACCACAAGGCCATCGGAAGGCAATCGCACGACCATCACAAGGTCATCACAGGGACAGCACAAGGTCACCACAAGGTCACCACAAGGTCATCACATGGCCATCGCAAGGCCATCGTGAGGTCATCACAGGGTCATCACAAGGCCACCACAAGGCCACCACAAGCTCATCACAAAGTTCCCACAAGGCTGGTAACAAAGAAAAAACACATCGTTGCGGCTTATTCAAGTGGCGTGTGGCTTCGACTTATGATTGCCTCGACTACAATCCTGATACCTTCTGACAATTCGACTATATATTGTTGTTGTTAATTATGTGGCATCTTCAGCAACTAAGGCCCTTTATGTCATCAACTATACGGTTTTAGCTTTAACTATACTTTATTATCAACTTGAGATGACGAAGAAGGAGTTGCAGTTTTAGAAGTGGGAGGAAAACCCCCAGATAAATCTCCTGGGGGAAACCCACGCGGTCAAGTAGGGACTAGAAGCCCACATACATGCCCCAATCCACACACATGCCCCGGAATCGAACCCAGGACGCCAGATGTGAAAGACGGGGATAGAACCACAATTCGACTACATCTGCTTTCTTTTATATACCTCACCTGCACAACCCTCATGTCCAGATTCGTTTCTTGAGCCAGTTGTTCGCGGACGTGCCTTGCCGGTTTGGGGCTGTTCGTGTAAGCCGTTTTCAATGTCTCCAGTTGTTTGGCCGTGATGGTAGTCCTTGGACGCTTGTTGGAATTATCCATCTCAACCTCTGCACAAAGACAGCCAAACGCAAACAATTAACACGATGACCAGAAACAATTCGTTTGTATTGTCATAAGAATGAGTTTCGGACTAAATAAGTTTCGCCAAATTTTCGGACAAAATTGCGGCGACCATACTATAATGCATCGCCGGGGCAATCGCCATTATTGGTAAAGTTCATGTCCGCTTTTCAGTGGGTCATATTTAATCCCTTTGCATAACAACAATGTACGAATTGCACTTGTTCAGCATGTCTTTTATTTCTTTGAAGAAAAAAATGGTTCAAATTTGGATGTTAAATTACTGATGATTGAACGAAACTGATACGCCAAGGGGTTTTGGCGAACACCTCAAAAACCTGGTAAGTTTACGAGGTGTGGAATGTGCTTTTGATGTGGCACAACATAAAAGGCCCAGTAGGGCCCCCTGTATCATTTGTAGATGAAACCCTTTTATGAATCTAACAGGAACAACAACATTACATAACTAAAGAATAATGTTGGTAGACTGCCTTGCAGACATTTTAGCCACATGTAGACAGTGTCGTAGGACTCGAGTCCAAGACTCGGACTCGAGTCCACCTCTAGTCATAATTTTTGTGAGGAGCGCACGAGCACGTAATCATTTCACATTGTGTGAACGAAATATAGCAGATTCAGTTTCATTAATTTGGCGAACAATTAAGTGACTCGTGACTCGGACTCAAGGAATGTGACTCGTGACTCTGACTCGGACTCGAGACTAGTGACTCGAGACTCGGACTCGGACTCGACATTAGTGACTCGACTACAACACTGCATATTGGGCGCATTCACATAGTTCAAAAGGTCACGGCTCACTGTTTGCTTGTCCTCCAGATAGGGAGAGAACGATAGAGCACGAATAGAGCCAAGTGGAGGAACGAACTTGGCTGCCAGCAAAAAAGCACGTGCTCTATTGTTGTTTCCCGTTCTGGAGGACAAGCATTAGTGACCTCGGGTCAAGTGAATACGCTCTATAGATGCAGTATATATATATATGTAGTGACTACGAGCCGCATAGAAATCACTACATAATTGCCACGAGGGCGTCCTCAACCTTGATCCAGGCCCAGCAAGGCTCTTACCTTTACTCCGAGCCACTTCAAGTGACTTGTGACTCGGACTCGAGGAATGTGACTTGTGACTTTGACTCTGACTCTGACTCGAGGCTAATGACTCGAAACTCGGACTCGGACTCGTGGCTAGTGACTCGAGACTCGGACTCGGACTCGACATTGGTGACTCGACTACAACACTGCATATAGATGCAGTATATATGTATAGTGATTACGAGTTGCATAGAAATCACTACATAATTGCCACGAGGGCGCCCTCAACCTTGATCCAGGCCTAGCATAGTCTCGTACCCAGACCTGCTGTGGATGCTCGCACATCAGGTCTGGGGAATCACGATGAGAGCTCATCACTGATTAGTTGAGGTCCGCACTGAATTTTGGTGCGGGACCCCTGCGAAGCTTTTGGCCATTATCATAAGCATCGCGGGTAAAGCTCAGAAGGCTGCACACAAATCAGTACCATAACACACCCCAAATGGTCTTTACAAGAAACACGACACGTACCTTCTTCGCCCACATTACATTACATGTTCCTATTTAGTAGCTGGAACTTCTTTATGACGTTGTCCTCGTTAAACACGAAAGATTCCCTCCCAATCGCGGTCAAATTCAATCACAACAGGTACTGCATAGCATTTGAAACACTGACCATTAGCAGTGCACGTACTATCAACGACGGCTCACGAATGGGTAGCACGTTTAGACCTGATGTGCGAGCATCCACAGCAGGTCTGGGTACGAGACTAGGCCTAGCAAGGCTCTTTCTTACCTTTACTCCGAGCCACTTCAAAATCGCTTTTGCAGACTAATTTGTTGTCGTTCATGAGATAGAATTCGTCGCCCGTTGCCAGCAGACGATTGCATATGACGCAGGCAAAACACTGCAAATGGTACGCGTTGTCCTGGGCCCGCCGAACCTTCTCTTTTGGCGCGATGCTTTTGTCGCACGAGGCACACCTGGCTGCATATCGTCTGCACACACAGATTAAAATAAGACAAAAAGGTAACAAATAATTTTCTTGATGCCAATAGACCGTGTAAGTCTCGCGGCGGGTCACACTTCCGGAAACCAGTCAGGGAATGGCAATGGGGCTTTAACGTTGTAACGATTTTCTTTGAATTATCACTTTACCGTACCGCGTTTGTAAACGCCCAGACGCCAAAAAAAATAAAAAATATAAATGGAAAAGGCACCTTAAAACCTATCGATTCAATAAAACAAAATTAAGAAATTGTTGTCCGAGTACATGTCACAAACAAATACAAATGTTTGACCTTTTGTTTCCGGTTAAGATTGTTGTGGTGCTCCGACGGGATGCCCAGATAGCTCAGTTAGTAGAGCAGTTTGCCATGTATGCCAAGGATCTGGGTTCGAATCCCAGTCGGGGCATTGCAATTTTCTCGTGGTCAAAGGTCAGATTTATAATTTCATGAAGTTTTTGTTTAATTAACTGTTCGCACAGGTAATAAGTGGGATTTAAATAATTTTTCGCTCGTAAATGCGACGCGCGACGCTTTGGGAAAAAGCAATTTGGAGTGATACAAAGCACTGAAAATTACATAATCAACTTGGATGGCAAGCATTTTTTAAGATTTTCAGTTTGTTGTTTTTCATGATTTTCAGTTTATTTATTTATTTATTTATTTATTTATCACATCCAACAGCGGAAGAAACGCCAATTACAGGAATGGGATCAATTAACATAGATATTTGAATAATTATCAACTTATAAGTTGAATTAGAAACGGACAGAGACACCGGGGAATCCCTCCCATTGCTCTTCACGAAAGAATGCTCTGGGATCTTTAAAGTGCGTTACCGAAACCTAATACACTGGACCAACGGTTTTACATCCCTTCCGAAGGACGGAACAAGTGTGATTAAGTGCCTTGCTCAAGAGCACAAGTGCCACAACGCGTCACGGCCCGGTGTCACGATCTCAGATGTTCCGCGTGCTCAGATGTTCCGATGACGTCACGGAACGTTTCAGCATGTTGCGTGCACGATCTCAGATGTTCCGCGTGCTCAGATGTCCCGGTGTAAAAGGTAAAACTGTCCCCTTGTAAATGTGTCCGCGTGCTTACTGGCCTCATCGTATTGTGTTTCTCTCTTCTGACTCTCAGAAAGCCCTGCTGCGTAAGACCCCTGCTTAGCCTAAGTAATCAATTATTTGTTTTCTCTAAATACGGCGAAACGGCATGAACGCTTCGCCATGTCCGCGGCCGCCATCTTGCAAAAATGTCACTACATCTGCGCGCATCAAAGTACGTAGGCCTACATGGCGCGAATTCTGCTGATCAACTCAGCACTGCACCTAAACTGGTAAAAATACATACGCTGTGCGCATGACGTTCCGTGACGTAAGCTACCATATTTGGTCATCGGAACATCTGAGTACGCGGAACATCTGAGAGCGGGACACCGGAATCGAACCCACATTCTAGTACTGGCACAGGAACTTGAGTTCGACGCACTAGACCGCTCAGCCATAACACCCCACAATGTGCGTGGTTTTCAGTTTGTTGTTTCACTCAAATTTCCCTCATCACCATTTTTTTCTGTAAGCATTTCGGGCCGGTCTGACCGTACACCATAGACCGGAGCAAATCAAACTTGTTTGATTTTTTTCCGGATCCGATGGTCCGGTGTCCGATGTGCCGGTAAATCGCAAAGGTGTGCGGCGGGCTTTACGCGCAAAAAGGCTCCGCAGTGTGAATCCACCCTCGAACCAGCCATAATGATCATCGCGTTGTGTCACTAGACAGGAAGACTTCAACTTCTGGCGCCGATTCTTCACTTTAAAATGGAGGTGCAGTTTAAAAAGTCACATACTATGCTACATTGTATTGTTGCTACGTGGTGCACGCTATTGCTTAGCAATCAACAGTCTAGTTGCTTTATGCCATTCGCTCCTACGGTGAACACGGTATTGGTTCTGCACTTCACACGTGCCGCGTGCATGTGACAGGAAGTAGTCAATACACCAGGTGCTATTCATGCGAAATACGCATAAGGCTTATAATTCCGCCATATTCCCAAAACGCGTTATAATACAGTATGCTACTTTCGGAGAAATAAATGCTGTATTTTGGAGGCAGGCTAGTTTATTTATTATTGGTACCAAAAATCCTGCTAATGAAGTCTTCTTGGCCGGGACCGCAAAGCGCACAACCGTGTATATTTGTTTATACTGTAGGCCTATAGTCTGTAAATGATATACACGCTGTAGACGTAAGCATAAACTGTATGAACATGGTATCGGTTATTTCCCTGGGGGTAGCTAAATGAGCGAATTCTGGCTTTCTAATTTAGCCCCAGCCGGGATAATTTCCGGCAGAATGGTTTGGGAGGCCGGGAGGAGATGACAGTTCATGCCGTCTACAAAGCGGCACCGCGCCGCGGTGTCGTGTTCCCGGGGAATCAACGGGCCGAAAACTGCTCGCTGATTCGGTCTCAAATCGCGCGTTCTCGCTACATCGTAGACCTATATCCCGCAAAACAATACAGTATCTGGACACATAAATTGTATAGCTTTGTGCGCATCAGATTGCGCCAAACTTTGGTATATAGGCTTTATTCATGGTTCTGTCTTGGGGCCTGTTTTCGCGGCCACAACCAGAAACATGTTTCTGGTGTAACTGCGGATTTCACGAATGGCCAGCTTTGGTTATCGGCAACAGAAGTCCCTGGTTGAACCAATAATTACGTCATAAACATGGTAACTGCTTCATTCGCTCGTACCCATGCAGCACCGCCCTTACAGGGCGCTGGGATGGGCTAATCTTTTTGCGCCCTCATTGGCCAAATGTATACGACACGTGACCACGAGGTCACCTCTTTTTCTAGTCTGGTACCCGGACCAAAAATTATTGGACTAGACTGAATTTAAGGTCCGGCAGCCGCCAATTCTGCCATTTTGAAACAGGAGGAATTCCTCCTTTTTCCGAAGGTTCCCGAAGTTACCCGAATGCACGTACGGTCGTCCGGACGTTACCGTTAATCGTCGGGTACAGTTCGTCATTGTTTCGAGAATTTATGCATGGTGATGCCACGGATTTAAAACTTATACGCAGTGGCTATCAGTGGCTATATTTACGGTAACCGTATGAATGGCTATATTTACGGTATTGCAACAGCAGATTAAAACGTACAATATGGATAATGGAGCTCACTGGGTGATGCAGACAAGGTTTGAATTTTCTTTTTGATGCTAGCCTACATGTATATTAAAATAGGCATATTTAATATTTTAAGGTTAATATATTACATTTGTATTGGTCAAATATGGAATAACCCCTTTCAAATTGTTGTATACTCATGCCATATAGCGAAAATTAACGGTTATGTGCGCCTAAAAATAAATGCATGACGTAATGCTTAAAGTGCTATTTTAAACACGACAGTAGCCGGTCCTCATATTTAGTCGTTGTATGTGGAATATGTGGAGCGGGAACCAGTCTACTCTTTTTCAGGCAGGTTTTGCACACAGTACACACTCATTTCATTCATAAATTTGCACTGGATATATTAAGCATTAACATACTATTTATTAATTATTCGTCTTGCAGCAAGCTACCCACAATGCTCCGCGCGTCTGTCGCTGTGACCCTGTGTGACGTATTTCCTTCCCAAAAAAATGTGAAACACATTAGCAATTGTCACTGTTGCAGGGGTAGTTTTGTTTCAAGTGGAAATTAGGGAACAAAAGTGACAGATTACCCTCATTGAACAGAATTGAAAAGATGAGACATCAATGAATATTTTGGTTGTTGTCCTGAGAAGCTGAGAGAATTTTGAGTATTTTTAAATGATTTTTGAAAATGGGGCATTTAGCATTAGTTCCTATGGGAGCCCTATTTACTTGGGTGCACCTATAAGGGCGGTGGGGTACGAGCGAAAGTGATTCAGGGACACGATTTTTACAAGGGCGCCCTCATGTGAAAGAAACTATAGACGATGTGCTCTTTGTATTATATCTAAAGCGCCCTCTATTGAAAACTGATCGTCGTCATGCGCGCGCACTTTTTGCATAAATTTGGTTTGGTAATGATGCCAAAGGTCACACAATTCAAAGACGATTTGGCATGCGACCTCATTTCTAAACCAAATTTATGCAAAACATGATGCGTGCGCATACCGCCAGGCATGTTTTGGTTTGTTGTGACGTCAGAGGTCACATCGTCTATTCCCATGACTACCGTAGTACATGTATAACGGGTCAATTAACTACGTTAACGGCCTAAATAGGACGGCGGCTTTGCACAATTTCTTGAAAGCTTGGAAGCAGTTTTTCTCTGCAAATCATGCATTACAATCCTCGTTGTGAAGACGTGGTTTGTTGTGCAAAATAGTTTGCGCCTTTAAAATGTTCAGAACTGATTCACGAGACACGACTGTACATTACCTCCAACACTCCCCAATCCTCCAAAATCAATACGATTTTACATACACCATTGGGAGTTATTGGGTTAGTTATCTACACTTCTGGGGCATCTGGGCCGAATTCCATAGAATCCATGGATTTCCATGGAACCTGTTTAGCAACAGGTTACCAGCTAAAATCTCATCAGCCCTTTTGGAGTATGGCGGACATTTTGGAGGGCGCACTTTGATTTGGGTATATATTCGAATTAATTCCAAAATAACTGCATTTTTTTGTATCTTTCACTTATTTGTTTTATTATAATTCTGTCTCTGTATTATAATTACAACATGTAAATCAAGTTTTTGGAAAGATTACAATATTGTAAAAAAAATCCCAAATAAAATTGCGCCCTCTTTTTTTGTTTCGCCATACTTCTGAAAGGCTAATGTTTTTCCTTATCATAATACAGAGAGGGAAATGTAATTAAAATAAAGAAGCGCAAAGTGAAAGTGCAATTATTTTATTTATTTCGAATCCTCCAAATCAAAGTGCGCCCTCCTATTATGTCCGCTACATTTCAACAGACCTTTTGAACGTAACATTTGCACTATGCCTGGCACCCAGAATTCTACACTTTCAAATGGAGGTGTATAGTTTATAAATACTACGCTGTTGTTGCTACGTGGAGCACGCCATTGCCTACCAACCAAAGTTTGGTTGCTTTGTGCCATTTTCTCCTACGGTCCGCGGTATTGATTCTGTACTTCACACCTGCCGCGCGCACAACGTAGCAACAAAAATTAGTCTGGTCAAGTAGATATAATAAGTGTACATGTGAAAGGAAGTATACGTCAGTACACCAGACGCTATTCAAGCAATACACCAATCCGGTAATAAGGTCTTCTTCCCTGTACATCCGCCATAGCTGGGGGGCTTCCACTGAATGAACTGTATGTTTTTGTTGTTGCTGAAGCTGCATTTGTTTACTTCGAACAAGTTGCGCGTCTTTGTAGGGTTGTGTGCGCGCGAAGGCGGGCGCGTCGCGTGTACGCAAAGGCGGGCGCGTCGCGTATACGCGAAGGAGGCTCGTTCGTGCGTGTAATGGATGAGCGCTTTTCATTCTAACAGCAACACAAAACGCACAGCCCATGCACTGGACGCCCCCCAGCTATGGCGGATATGCAGGGAGGAGATCTTAGTTACCGGATTGGTGTATAGGCTAATTTTGATACTTTTATTCCTAAATGTAAAACATTCTCTGGTGGCAACAACAAAAAATGCGGCCCAGACGGGATTTGAACATGATGGTCAATCTCTAAATGTAAAAGAGCGCAAAACCATTTTACAAGATCCTAATTAGGGGCAATTCATTTCAGAGTTGATATCACTCATTGGGAGTGGGTTTTTAACTCGTTTTTTTTCATAGTGAAACACATTTGAAAGAAGTTGAATGTCCATTCTAAAACTAGTTGTCGTTTTACACTTTTACGTTTAAAAACATGAAGAACTATATACTTGCTGATATTTGGTATTTGTTATGTAATTCTGTATGCTACGATTTAAGTGTTTTTTTTTTTCTTCTTATTATTTTCCTGGAGAGCACTTCATGCGAATGGAAAAAAAGAGAGAAAATGAGAGAAGATATGACTATTTTAATAACGAATGACTGATGGGCGGGCACCTTGCCGGCCGCCCAATGGTTCCCAAGGGAGATGAGAGTGATTACACGCATCCTTTGATTCAATTCCATTCTTTGAAGACTCCGAACAGATGTCTAGTTGAGCGTAACACCGAGTTGTCTTTCCACTCACTCACTGCAATTTAATTTTCTTTCACTCTCGTTCTGTCCGAAATCAAAAGCCCCGTTTTTTCTTCTTTCTCCCTGTTCGGCTTTTGTCGTTTTGACAATCTAACTGGTGGGAGGGAGGACATGGGTTTTATTTGCCGCCTCGGTGAGACAAAATCAAGGGCAACCGCGCTCGCTAAACAACGCTCGCCCGATTCCTTGGCCGGCCTTCGGTTTCTGATGTTTTCGGATGCCAAGTCATTTTTTCAAGAACACTGCACAAAGAACTTACAAAAAGAGAGGCTCCTTTTTTTCATCAGTGTGGTTAGATTCTCTCTTGGTGCGGCTGAATATGCAGTCGCAAGAAAGGAAAAAAAAAAGCAAGTTGGCGAGGTGAATTTATTTGACAAGCGAGAGCGCGTTTGTGGCAGGTTTGTAGACCGTCTAACCCTTCTGATTTCCCCAGGTGATTATCTCTGTCAACCGGGGCTGATTCAGCGCTCCCGCGCAAGTGACCCAATTCGCGCTTGCACAGACACAATCACATAAATTAGATGTCGGCATATTATATTGTATCTCTTCTTTGCTCATTGTGTATCTCGTATAACGTCCGTATATATACAACTACGATATCCCTTCGACCAACTCGCGCGATAAACAGCCCTCTTGTTTTCTACCCGGCCGATTGATTTATGCATTGTATAAGTCTTTCCACCAAACTGCTCCCTGTGTAATGTTTGCACGATCAATCATTAAGAATAAACTTTTTCGCACTTTACGAACCATAAAAACTATCCTGGGTAATATCTCGGGGCTTTTAGCAGAAGATTTACGTCATTACCATATAGAAATACAACCATGTACATATGTGCACTTGACAAAATACACAAAGTTCAAACCAATATTAAGCGGCAATGAATTGTGCAGTTTTAAAAGTCATTCTGACGACATGTGCCTGCACATGACTGAGAAATCTGCATTCAACATTATATTTTCGCGCCCTAGTCGAATTAGCTTTTTGTGTGTTTCGCAGGGATAGCGTCTGGTGAAGTGACGTAGGAGAAACAATACCGTGTTCACCGTATTATGGAACGACAAAAAGCAACCAGATTGTTGGTTGCCAGGCAATGGTTGCGTTACACCACGTAGAAACAACAGCATAGTATGCGACTTTCTAAACTGCACCTCCATTTGAAAGTGACGAATCCGAGGTGCCAGCCATTATGCGAATGTAACACGCAAAAGGCTAATTGGTCTAGTACGTAAATTAATTCTGTCAACTGACTTCGACTTGAAAATAGACAGCCGATGTCTGACGTGTTGCCATGGTAATTGGCTCTAAACATCATGGCCGTCGGGAAAAGTACCATTGCAAAAGGGACACGGTTCAGTGATTTATTAGTATAGAGCCATTACCTAGGCAACTAACAAAAGACGACGTATTACTTCGGCAGTCTATGCATAGTTCCGACCTGTCAATCAAGCCGAACCCGTGACCAATCACAACAGAGCTAGCAGACGGCGCCCACATAGGTCAAAGTGATGCAATCATCACACAATTTTCTGCCCATACAGTTTGTATGTTGTATGCGCTAGTGACCGGGTGAATTTTGGTTTTAATGTCGGGCGATTCGCTGTTCAAAGGTAGGAAAGGGCATTTTTATGAAATATATGTCATCACTGCATTACTAGCCCTTCGCTCATGTGTGCTACGGTAACTGTCGACCCCAAAACATCAATACCTTTGAGTTTTCTCCAATGAATCTGTGCTTTCCATGCCGAGTCCCGTTGCTTTGTACGTACATGTCGCAATTTTTTGCGATGGCTTGTGAGCACATAGCAACAATATCTAAGGGGCGGGGTTAACTGGGCAATCTCGGAACTATGCATTGACACGCGTATAATTTTATAATAATTAATTCGTTCAAATTTGTGCACGGAAATGTAAATGTTCCGCCCAGTCCCGCAATCTCCCCGGCCCCACCAAAGCCCATTTTCTTTTCAAAAGTGGAGAAACGGGGGAGACATTTGACTACAGTTGTAGTTAAGTGGGTTTAAAGGAGCGTGACTAGGTCACTTTTTTGACTCCCACTTACCTCGTGGGTGATGAGATTTTTGCATATTATTATGTGTAATTTTTCTCATTACCATTCTGAAATTTCGTTCTCTCAATCCGTATCTTTTCAAGGATATCGTCAAAAACCATCGATGTTTTTGTAAACTATTTTATCCGGTTACATAAAGCAGTGCAGTGATTACATCAACCTTTTTGCTTTCATGCACAATTGGAAATGGATAGTGGGGAGGTACATTATATGATTGTTTATACACTGTAAAAAAATGCTGGGTAAAATAAAGTTGGAGAATTTCATTTTGATGTTTATTGGGTCATATTTCCTTAACATATGCAGAAAATGTTCTGTTGGGTAAAACATTCAGGACGCTATAACGTTGGTTACATGCAAAGTTCTGTAAATTGGGGAAACAGCGGCTATTTATTGGGTATTTGTTTACCTCTTGCTGAAAGTATTAAAAGGTTGAGCATATTATACAGACCAACAATATTTTCTCCATCTGTTGGAGATTGTGGAGACAAGAGAGGGCGCTTCAAAGTATACTGTAAAAAATATGGGTAAAATGTATAGTTGGAGAATTTCATTTAGACGTTTGTTGGGTCATATTTCCTCAACATATACAGAAATGGTTCTGTTGGGTAAACCATACAAGCGACCAACGTTGGTATTATAACATTTGAAGTTCTATATACGGCCCTTACGATTTTTGTTTCATCCCAAGTTACGTTGGTCAAAGGGTGTCCATTTATTGGGCACTTATTATAACGTGTGCTGAAAGTATTAAAATGCTGAGCAAATTATACACTCATGACATTTATCTCCAGTTATTAGGGAATTTTCAACACAAAGCAGGACGCATTCTAGCAACCGCACACCTGGGAACAACTGCAAACCTGCACTGTAAATAATAATGAGTAAAATTTGCCCAACTTTTTACCCAACGTTGGTTCAAATATCAACATGCCCATCTTTGGGGCGCAAAATACCCTTGGATGCATAGTATTGTATGTACAATTGTTGGTTAAATTCTATAAACCAATGTTTGGGTAGATTTGCATATCTAATTGTTGGTTAAAAGTTAATTATCTAACTTTTGGGTAAATGTGCTTGGCCAATTGTTGGTTAAATTCAACATAAAGCAGAAATCTGTTCGTATATATGCCCAACATGTTGGGTATCTCTGGCCAAATATGATCGACTTTTGGGTAAGCCATGTTCATGATGTGACCAACATGCTGCAGAAAATATTTGCTGTATAATTACCCAATGTGTTGAGCAACCCAGGTCTAATTTGCTTGGAATTTTGTGATTTTTCTCCCAAATACTAAAAACCACACCACTTCGTTACCAACATATACTGCTAAAAAGTTTGCTGTATATCCAACGTGTTGGGCAGCAGAGACGTCATTTGCTTGGATTGTGGTGTTAGTAATTTTATCACAGACTTGCAAAGAATAAACCCGAAACACAGTGTGACAATATATTGTAGAAAAGGTTTTTGTATAATATGTATCTTAAGATGAATGAAATACTAGGGTCTTTTGCTTGAATATTTGGTTCAGTTTCCTCGGCTTGCAAATAATAAACAGCAATATAGTGTATGTACTGAATTTGACAAGAAGGCTGTTGAAATAAATGATTTGGAGCGCATGTTTATGAACGTGTTAGTGTGGATAAGTATTGAATGAAGGAAACTACATATTAAAAACAGAAAAAATGTGCGAAAGTGTCCTTTATTAAAATGTAAAAACACCAATCATTGGTCAGCAGACGCCCAACGTTTTAGCTTTTCCTTGTGCCAAATTATTGGGACAAGTCGGGGAGGGGAGAACACCAGTTGGTAAAATGGTAACCAACAATTGGCTATGCAATCTTACCCAAACCTTGGGTGATTGAATTGAACCAACAATTACATGTACCCAAACATTTGGTGATTGGATTTAACCAGCAATAATGGCGATAAACATTCACTTAAACCTTGGATGAATTAATTTAACCAACAATTGGCTATGCAATTTTACCCAAACCTTGGATGATTGAATTTAACCAATAATTGGATATACACATTCACCGAAAGATTGGTTTATAGAATTTAACCAATAATTGTGCATACAGTATCACCCAAGGCTTGGGTAAGGCTGTTACCCAACACCAGTTGGGTATTTTGCGCCCCAAAGATGGGTATTATGTTGATATTTAAACAAACGATGGGTAAAAAGTTGGGCAAAATTTTTCCTTTTTTTATCAGTGTATAGGTTAGAACAACATTTTTATGGGAAAATCTGAACAAGGTCCTTTTATGATTAAAATGATGTTTTAGGATTAAAGAATGTTTACAAGTCTGGTTTTAATGCAAAATGAGTATTATAGAACATAATTTGTGAAATAAAACTGTATTGTCCCTTTATTTTTCATTTACTTTTAAAAGTGCACGTGTGTGGGAGGGGGTGCTTGTCACCCCTATCCCCACTACCAACACCCCACCACCCTGTCCACACTCTACCCCCTCCTCGCTCATCCACCGTGAAACAACTTATACACAGTATGTCGAGAACAAACAACGTAAAAACACTCCTTGCCCCTTTTTTACCGGCTGCGGTGCTGATTACTTGACCGTCAAAAGTCTGATGAGTCCGACCGAATGAAGTGGGGGTGTGGGGGGGGGGGGGGGGGGGGGGGGGGGGGTTGCGGCATCGGTTAGCATGGGCAAGCAGTTTGCTAGATTGATTAGTATACCGTGACAGCTCTGGACTCGTCACGACTCACAGGAATGACTGGAGCCTTGCAAAATCTCCGGCCCGAGCAGGCCGCAAGCCTTGGTCCGCCGCTGATTAATTTTTCTGCGAGCGGGTATTTGTTTACATCGCCGAGATTGGTTCCGACTCCATCAACGACGGAAGGGATTTCTACAAAGTTTAATTTAGCGTGCTCGCCCAAGAACTCCCGATCGGCGGCCGCGGAGCGCGCTGCCCTTCGCATCCCTGCGGGACCGTCCGAGCACTGTTCTTATTTTCAAGAAGAGTCAGGATTGAGGAATAAAAGAGAATTGAAAAAAGAAAGTAAAACGTACAAGAGGAAAAACATCTGCTCACTTCACTCGCTTGTTTTTGAAGTAATGGCAGATTACGAAAGGATAAAAATAACGGAGGCAGAAAGTTAATTAATCAAAGTGACGAAAATAAAATGCTAATTAAATAGCGACCGAGTTGGGCCCGGCACCAACCAAAAACATGTAGAAAATATAAATTTACATGACGTGAAAACCAACTGTAAAGACATTGCAAGTTATGGAACCGAAGCTTGTATATACAAAATATTGAAAGGACCTTTACGCCAACATCGAAATCTGACGAATATAAAACATTATATGTATTTTTATAATTTGGGCACGTTGGTTTTATATTAACGCTGGCGAGAAAGTTACTTAGCGTCGTAGGTTACGCGATTTGTATGTCTTTGTGGGTGTTTTTGCAATTCTAAACGATAAAACAGCGCTCTGCGCCAAAACAAATTTGCGCTTGTTAGGACGTACTCAAAGCGAGGGCGGGAGAGTTGTTAAGACGCAAAAGAGGGGCACTTTGTTCACGATCGCCCGGTCCAGGATTTTGTGGTTTACATAAAATGTCATAATAAGCCCGCTAAAAAAAAAGAACACAAAATGGTCGTCATGGTCGAATGCGTTTACATTTTACAGGATAGATGAATACACAATTAGCCTTTTTGAAGAGTCTGGCGGACACAATAGGAGGGCGCACTTTAAAGTGGGAATAAAATTTAATAAAATGCAATATAACTTTTTGTTTTCACTTTGCACTTAGTTATTTTATTGATAATTCTGTCTCTGTATTATAATTGCAACGTGAAAATCATGTTTTTGGAAAGAAAGACAATTGTTTAAAAAATTCATACCCAAATAAAATTGCGCCCTCTCCTTTGTTCCGCCATACTTCTAAAAGGCTAATGGCACAGGTCGAAAGTCTCAAAGAGGCGTGTCCAGATAACATTTGTTGACACCCCCCCCCCCCCCCCATTTTCCCATGGGTGTTAAGATTTTTGCACCATATCATTTGTCATTATTTCTCATTACTATTCTGAAATTGCACGCTTTCAATCAGCATATTTTCCAAGGATATCGTTAAAAAGTTTTTAAAAAATGTTTTCGGTTTCGACTTAACGAGATTTTACTGTTACAATTTATCCGTTCCACAAAGCAGTGCACAACCTTTTTGCTTACACATCCAAATTGGAGATTTCAAATTTCGTTTTTCCACGGGGAGTATATATTTTATAGGATTGTTAGGTTAGAGCGATTAACATTTTCTAAAAAAATAAAGTGTGTAGGCCTATACAGATTTTGACGAAATGCAACAAAGTATCTGTTTATATCCTCCGATCTATATAGGTAAAAAGCTAATCATTGTAAGTAGTGAAAAACGAGAGAAAATTTAGAGAGAGAGAAAAAAAAGTACGAATTGTGTTTTGCGTTTGAAACAAGAAATCAAACACCCCTAGGCAAAGATTTCCAAAGATACACAGAATGTGGGAAGAACAAAATTGTGTGTATACAGATTGGTTGCTTCGCGACTTCGAGCTTTAGTGAATCCCCCGTTCCTATGCAAGTCCATCGCATAAATGTCTCATATTTTCCCCGTATTTGCACTCGAAATATCAGAACAGCCCGCAGCTATTGTGCTAGTCGGTATACGGGAAGCCAACCCGCTCGCTCGGAATGTTGGTAATTTATTAGGTTAGACCCTCGAGCAAACTATTTAATCAATTCTATTAACGCCCCTAGCAACACATATGTTACTGTCGTATTTAATTCCCTCTTTCGTCTCCACTTCATGTTCCGATTTTCAAACTGTAAAGAGTTGGTGCTTGATAATTTCTCGCTCTTCAATCTCAACTCGTCCACGCTTTCGCTCCGTTGTTTTTGTCTACATGTATTACTATGCATCGAGTTTTGTATGCATCGAGTACTTCATTTAGTATAAATAAAAGAGAGGCAAACACGAGATTGTTGTGGTGCTCCGACGGGATGCCCAGATAGCTCAGTTGGTAGAGGAATTGGCCATGTATGCCAAGGACCTGAGTTCGAATCCCGGTCGGGGCACTGCAATTTTCTTGTGTTTCTAAATTCATCTTTTAGTATAAATAATTATATGTGAAGTACACACTTAAATTGAAGGCTTTTGTGTTTGAGTGTTTGCAAAGTGAAAAGCAACATTTAAGCGATTCATTTAGTTCGTGACTAAATAGTTAACAATCCCATTTATTAGGGTCATCCAATTGCACGAACGCGCAAAATTACATTTACATTTTATTTACGGCCTCGTTCTTTTGTCTGTAATTTTCGTATTTTTAAAACTTGACCCCACACCCTAGAAAGTGGTTGTGACAGTAGTTTTTGTTTTGTTTTGTTTTATTTTATTTTTTTGGTGAAGGGGGGGGGGGGGGGGGGGGGGTAATGATTTGTATGCGCTTGCCAAAATGCTGTCAAAATGGGATTGGAAACATTTTCCCTGATCGGGGTATTTTGTTTAGATATACAGGATAAACAAATCACATTTCTATTTTTGAAAATATAAAATATAAATGAAAATATAAATAGTCATCAATGTATGGAGATTCTGCGGTCTATAAGTGTATGCGCTTGCCAAAATGCTGTCAAAATGGGATTGGAAACATTTTCCCTGATCGGGGTATTTTGTTTAGATATACAGGATAAACAAATCACATTTCTATTTTTGAAAATATAAAATATAAATGAAAATATAAATAGTCATCAATGTATGGAGATTCTGCGGTCTATAAGTGTATATTGTCAGTTTCTGTACAGGAGCCGTCCAAAGTTGTCAACATTTTCACAGTTCTATGCTGTATTTTCAAGACAACCTCCCTCCCCAGAAATACTATAATATTAACATTTTACAGCGCATGTAATGTCCTACGTGGCCCTCGACCACCTCCCCGTCCTACAGAACCATGAACATGTAGACAGCTTTGGATGGCCCTTTAGAGATGAGAGAAACCCCTCATCTTCCCTGTACCGTGTTGGAGAAAATGACAACCCGTCAAAACCTTGATGTTTGCATACTTGAGGGTTTCTGAGTAATTGACTACGGGATGGGTCTAAACACTTACTTGAAGAAGTCCTCTTTACAGAACAATTGGCCTCCTCTCGTGAAGCATCGCTCGTTGAGTTGCATTTGACAATCCACGCATTTCAGGCACTTGGCGTGCCACGAACGATCTTGGACCTTATGAATGAAGCGATCCAGGATGGACTGGTCGCAGCCAGCGCATTTGGGTACACTCTCTGAAGGGAAATACGAAGAAAAAGAATGGCAAAAATAAATAAATTGTACCTGAATTTTGATCGAGTCAGTCACAACTAGTAGGCAATATCTGTCTTAATTGGTGTCTCTATGGCGATTATATAATGTATTTTTTTTTAGGACTGACTTGCGATGAGACTTGTGACTTGTGACATGATTTGCACGCGACCTGTGATGTGGCTTGTGGTGTAAAATGTCATGTGACTTGCCACGTGATATGCCATGTGACATATGATGTGTATGTGATTATAGGGGCGTTCGAGATGCTGACACCGGGTAACACCAACTTACACCGGAGCGTTCTTTTAGCCATCACGTGCTACACGAGTCTGCCCCGGTGGCAGCCACCATTACCCGAGCTCGCGGGCGGGTCTGTGGTGTAAAGCAAGGTGTAATGACGTCACCTAGTAACCGCGAGTAGTAAAACATGGCGGACAGTTTGAAATCGTGACGTGGTACGAAGAAAAACACAGATTTATGACACAAATTAGGAGGTAATAGGGCTGTATTATACATTTTGCTGAGTCAGTAGATGTCTGTGGGCATTGACGAAGTTTATTGCGGTACTTTACGACAACTATTTTTGCGTGGCGCCGGCTTCATTTTTCATCGTGGGTAAAACGATAACAGCGTTTATAAAGCCCCACCCGGCAACAACCTTTGACCACGTGTTCCCAGAATTCAAAGCGAGACCCTGTGTCGTTCGTTTTGCATCTTCTGGGGGCTTCCCCTGGTGTAAACCCCGTGTTACCCGGTGTAAGCATCTCGAACACCCCTGCTGTGACTTGTGACATGTGACTTATTTGACCTTTGACATGACTTGCGATCTATATTTTAATGGCACATGTGATGACTTTTGATATGATTCACGATGTTATACTCCAAAATATATATCCACTTCATACGAGCTCTTCGCACGAGCGGCCATGACAGGGGACAGTCACATTGTCACCGTTTGTCATGCACGCGAGTAGGCACTTTGTGGATCTATTGTCACATCGTTTAAAGATGTATAGTCCGTGCGTTTTTGGTGTGGCACCTCGAAACAAAATTTCTTGAGTTGATATTTTTCTAGAAACAAAAGTTATTCGCTTTCAAATGAAACATCAACGAACAAAAATCGAATTATTGGCGGTCCGCCAATAATTCAACTCACGGTAAGGCGTAGACTTGTCCAAGTATGACTTTCCATGTTAGTGGCCTGTCTAATCTGTTTTTTTCTCTTTCCGAGACAGAGAAAGAGATTAGACAGGCCACTAGTCCAGAGTACGCTGCGCATTACAGACCAAACACGGGAAGTCAGACTTGGGCAAGTCTAGGTAAGGCGCAAAAACGGCCGTATAAAAACGGCGTTTTTTAACAGTGTTGCCGATGTCTAAAATACAAAATACTATGTTTTTCCGTTAAAATAAAGTAAATGCTTTAAAATTTCGTTCGGATAAAAAAAACAAAAAAACAAAAATCGACTTTGCGGACAATATAACTTTAAATATAAAAATCTTCCCCCTGTCATGGCCATAGGTGCAGAGAGTCTACTAACCAATTATAGTCCGAAAGAACAAAATAAGTAATTCTGGCCAATCTGTCGACGAAATTAGCAAAATCAACACGAACGAAATATCGCAATCCTTGCGCTTTCTACGCATTTTTATAACCTACTCCATACAAAGACATTACAATGCAACCTCCAGTGACTTTGGATGAATATTTTTTTAAGACTCTTCTTTGCAAAGACAAAGGAAATGTTTCAAGTTAATTTCACTAACACGGCGCGCCCCAAACATCGATGACCGTGTGTATCTTAGCACGCGTCTCGGAGCCGCAGTCGGCCGTGTGGCCAGGCCAAGAGCAAAGGCGCCACGCTGCTAAATTTGTTTGGACAACGGACGAAAGTTAATTTTGGAAGTACACTATAGATCCAATGCGTAGAAGGCATGTCCGAGGGTAGTTCTTTTATACCCTTTAAATTTCTCTACAAAATGTGCGCTTATTGTATATCCTTGGAAACAAAGACTTGCCATGAGCATGAATAAGAATGTCGGGTATGCAAATTATGTTGAAAATCGCAAGATTATGATAGATTATAACGATGATAATAATGATTGATATCTGTGACAATACCACATTTTGACAAAAATGAATTAGCCTACATGTATTTAAAAATGCATGTTCTAAAATTAAGTAAGAAAGTGTTGCGTGGGTCAAAACGATAATTATTAATGATTATATTAATATCTGTCATAAAATTAAGATTTAAAAAACACAAATTGGACAAATGCAAAAATCGATATTTTATAATGTTTTTTATAAATATTCAAACATTTCTAGCGATGGTTATTCCTCGTGACAAAGCTTCCCGAGAATTGAGTCACCGGATTAGAGGGATCTTGCATAAATATTGACATTACACTGCAGTTGTATTTCTGCAGACCGTCTCCCGTAAAACTCACGATTCGGAGCATAGCAGGGATTACGTATAACACTGATTACACAAGCAGTTTTGCTTCAGTAAGTAAACCAATATTTCCTTTCAAACAAAACATTGAAATTAGCCTTTTTGTCTTGAAGTAGAGCAAAACAACAAAAGCAGGCGCAATTATTTTTAGGTATATACTTTTATTTATGAAACTATTTTTAAAAACCTGATTTACCTGTAGTATTTATGTTTAAGAGGGACAGAGTTAAATGAAATTTAAAAAAAATCAAAGTGAAAAATGCATTTATTTTGCATTTACTGAAGTGCGCCACCTTCTTTGTTGTCTGCCAAAAAATGCTGATTGCTTTGTACAAGTGTAAAAAAAAAAACCAAAACAAAACAAAAATACACACAAATAAACCAAAATACACCAACAAAGCACTGGTTGAGGTACATGTAATAAACACACGGCCTTCACTGGGATGCGAACCAGAGACCAATATTCCAGGGAACAAGTGCTGTATCCCTTTGTGTGTTCTTTGTTGTTGTTCAAATTTATCTACGGTCGGAAACTTGAGCCTTTTATCCCGCCTACTACAAATGTCAAACTAGCACTGGCAGTCTCATTTTAGATGTTAAACCATTGTATATCTATATATACGTCACGCGTATTTGTATTTAATTTGTTCACAAAAGAAAGCACTCAGAACCTCGTTTTCGATGACAATTTAAAATTCCTCTATGCGGTATTAGAAGAAAAAGGGAGATGTTCGTATAAAATGTGCCCGCTACACCTTTATATAGTGACTACCTGTTTATTCTGTCCACTTTCTGTCGGTCCCTTGGGTGGCCATTATATACAGCTTTGCCTTTGTGGTACGTCAATGGTCAAGTAACCAGACTACATCCTTGCCTCAACCCCTTCTAACCCCCTTAAAAACATCTTCAAGCTAATGGCAAATAACTTCTCGATCACTGATCAATATAGGCACAAAGATATTTTTTTGGTTCGATCATATAACCGGCCAAACCATCAAAACGTATTTCGTACTCCACTATTTTTGCATGTAATCCGAGCTTTGGGCATATAACGAAAACATGACAATACAACAAGATCTTCATATTTGTTGTATGCATTGCTATTAAAGACACTTGATTGGAACTACGGTATTACATAATTAAATAATATCGTTGATAAATTGCCTTGTAGAAATTTCTACCACATATATTTCAACTTCATATATTTCAACCGCAATATTTAGGCCTATTATGTATAGGCCTATGTGCTGGGTATATTACATTGCTAGTTTTGTCCCGGGGGGGGGGTGGGGGGGGGGGGGGGGGGGGGAGGGGGGAGGGGGTGCCCGTTTGCACCACCTCGAAAATTTACCTCAATTTGGTATAATTATGTTTCAGGCAATCGTCACTTGCAGGTATCATGACAAAACAGAAGTCCCTGCTCTCGTGGGGGGGGGGGGGGGGGGGGGGGGGGGGGGGGGGGGGGTGCGCGCCCACCCCTCTAACCCCCACCCTCATCCTACTCCCCTGGTTTATCTTGTCAGTTCGTGAAGTAACATTTGTGGGTAACTGCAAATGCTGTATTAGGGATGTAATGTTTTATCGCTAGTTCATTTTCATAATGCGCTGTACAGATGCAGTAATTAAATTAAAGATCAAGATCTACATTTGTTAGACATAATTGGGTTACCTGTTAGACATGCACACATAACAAATTTAATTCAAACAAAGTTAATTTCAGAAAATATTCATAAACTACATCCAAATAGAAAGCAAAACCCTTCAGAAAACGTGATGTATTACACATTTTTCTAAAAAATTAAAACAGGGTCTGAATAACGTTTTGACATATCGCTAATACAAATTCGCCTTTGTTCAGATTTCTCCTTCCCATTATTGCTCATACGCTTCGATAAAAAAACAAACCAAAAATGTATTTTTTATCAAATTAATGTTCATAATTGACACAATAACGATTGCCACTCGTATGCAACAGGCATCGAGTGCATGGATCAAGTGCAATTTCCGATTCTCGTAATTATGAAGCGTTAGTCGGGCATTTTATGATAAAAAAACCTACAATTTCGAACAATATCGAGGAGAAGCAATGAGCGCAATCGGACGATTTAATTTCGTCACTTCCCCATCAGTCACGAATATTACATGGAGTCAAATTACCTCATCTGATCGACTGCCGAGAATGAGGTTGCTCCGTTGTCATGGTTACCACAACTCAGTTCTAAAGTTCTTGTTTTATAAATATATTTTATAAAACCATATTAGGCTTATGATATGGATTAGAAAAGTACCAATATTCACCCATTGCAAGCTTTAAAGTGTTAAAATGATTAAAGTGAGCACACAATAATTATGAAATGTCCCAGCTCGCGAATACATAAATATTCCTTTAGGTAAATAAATATCAAAGAAATAAGTTTTCCCGAAAGGCATGTGATACTTAACCTGAAACACAAAGAGTTGTTATCGATATTATCAATGTGGCTTAATCATCATTGAAACGCTAACCTGGCTAACCTAAGTAAATTAAAGTAAATTATTTATAACTCAGATCTTTTAAACTACGAGTGATCAATTAAAAACTTACGGCAAAAAGGGAAATCTTTGGTGTACGCGAAGTCAGCACCATGTGACATCGTTTTCAGGGCGCCAGTTACGAAGTCAAATTCAGTCACAGTGTCGCTTTTCATGGCGAAATTGAAAACAGCCACTGCAGAATAACTCGGAATACCGTCTGAAGAGATTGTCGTAGTGCCTCGTTCCAAACTCCGTGGACCCCGCCGTGAGCTCGGTTTGTGATATGGCTGCGCGGACGTGTTCCCCCGTGCTTCTGACGACAATTTACGCCTCGGTGTGTCTCCTAGCTTTTCACGGTAGCCACTGATGAAGTCACTTCCCAAATCCCGTATTCCTAGCTTCCGTCCACTCAAAGCATCTACACAAACTGCGCCGTTGTTGATGTTCCGCGCTGCCCCATGGGCCACGTGGCTCCCGCGCGGGGCTTAAATAAGTCACCGCAGCGACAGACGGACAAGGCACGGGGAGACTGCGCGTGCTGGCCCCGGTGCCCACACCGTGCGTCTCATTGGACTGCCGGAGTTTGGACAAGAAGTCGCGTCGTAAGCACCTCCCCTCTCTGCAAGGCGAGGCTACAAAAAGTGGGCGTGGTAATCACCACCTTGGACTGATTAAAGACATGTCTGATATTTAAACACGCAATCATGGAAATGTGAACATCAACGCACAGTGTGTTCTGTCACTAACATAAAAAATCAAATCGTTAGGCCTATCCACATTTCTACACTTGTAAATGTTTGCACTACTCTATTAACCAATATGCACAAACAGTAGTTTAAAATAGCATTATATGCTCCCTGAGTCGAAATTATATGCTAGTGTGAGGATTAAACAATTAATAGACAAGATGAAAGAAAACACAACTAAATCGTAACAAAATACCAAATCGCTTCGGCTTCAGCTTCGTGTCAACTTTGATTTTATTTGGACCAATTTATTCAAGAAATTACCATTAAGCCTCCAGGAGTTGTCGCGTCAAAAACCTGTGACTTTTCGTGCAGTATTGATTATTGCATGACGTAATTAATTTGCAAATTAACTGATCTTTACTCCCGTTCTCCCCAAAATTATATTAGTATAGCTTATCAAAAACAAATTATTTTTATCGTCTTATAACTATGATAGAAAGTAGCCGAACCCCTATGCCTTTGTAGAAAAAAAAATCCACTATATTTTCGATTTACTGCCCATTTGACTTACAATTTAAGAAAATTTCAAATTGAATTATTTTTTAATGAGCAATTAAAACATTTATACGTGAAATAATGAAGTCATGCGGAAGACAATGCATTGGCCGCTGAATACATGTTATCGCATTATTTTATACACGTGATTATTTGTGTGCTTCCACATTTTGCAGTTACCCAAATTTTACCACATACTTGTTTTCGTGTAAAATGATACCTTTGTGGGAGAAATTGCCAACTGAAGATTATTTGTATGTCTGCCATTTTTAACACACAAACATTTGCATGGATTTTTCAGGTTTTTCGACGTAATGCTGCATCTATGTGGCTGAAATTTCCAGGCAGTTTATCAATATTACTCTTTAGTTATGTAATGCTGTTGCTCCTGTTTAAGTTTTCCAGTCATGTTGTGTGTCTTTATTAATTAGGGACGTTTAATGATAATAATAATAATGATATGGAATTATACCGCGCACTTATCCGGGGAAATCCCGATCAAGGCGCATACATTATCATCACCCTGATCATAGGGCTCCATTAAATCACTCCATTATACCATCTCAGCTCCCTGGGGAGTTTACTAGAATTCAATATATTTACACGGCTAAAGAAACCGAAATCGTAGGTGGCTTTTTGTTTTAGACATGCTTATTTTTATTTAAACAATGATCGACCTCAGTCCTTGACTACTAAAGCCGATCATTGGTCGAATCCGTGATACATCATAGTTATTAATAAAATGATCGAACAAAATTGGCCTCTTGCGCCCTCACACGACCAGCAGGCTAAAATCGTACTCATTCTACACACGAATCACGAACTTCCCCCCAAAACTCCTGGAACTCCCCTTCCCCCAGTCCCGCACCCCCGACTCTGAACGTGCCATTCTTGTGAGGTTCCGTGCATGGTACACAGGTTGTGTATTTCGCTTCTTTGAACCATAATAAGTGTAAGTAAATGGGCAGAGCCTTGTATCTATATACTTACATGAAAATATAGGCCCTTTGCACTGGCGGCCATGGCAGTGGGCAGGTTTTTATATTTAAAGACATACATCATTGGAAAACTTTTAAAAACAGGAACAACAGCGTTACATAACTAAAGAATAATGTTGATAAACTGCCTTGTAGACATTTCAGCCACATAGATGCAGTAATACTTCAGAAAACCTGAAAAATCCATGCATGGTTTTGGGTATGACTGAATGTTTTTTTTTTAAACCACCTTCAGTTGGCAATTTATCCCACAAAGGTTACATTTTAAAAGAAAAAAAATGCAAGTACGGTGTTTGTTACCATTGCTAGCAATACTTTTAGTCGGGTTTTTCTTGTCAACTCGTGAAGTAATGATTTATTGGGGCTTTAAATATTATGTGACACTAGATACATAAAGTGTCTATACTCACACGGTGACATTGTCCCTGCCATGGCCGCCCGTGAAAATAGTATATGTGGATATTCAATGATTCATTGAAACAAATGACAACATGTATATGCCGATCTAGTCAGTACACTATTTTATTCCATTCGAGCCACACAGTTATAAAACTCTCTTTTTTTGGAAGGTGTTATACAACATACGCGTCGTCCGTCTATTTTTGAACTCAACGAGCGCGCCGAATTATTTCCCATTTACTAATTGGGGTCCATTCACTTTCTTTGTTTGTGACTTTTCTATGTAAAATGCCTGTGGTCGCTCCGCGTTTTTGAGGATTTATTTTCGGTTTTATGTGGCGGAAGATGACATGTTGCCGTGCGCATAATATTTTCCGAGGGAGCACTTCTGATTAATTGGCCAGCTGTACACGGTGCGAGCATAGCGTGCGCGCGGTGCCTCGCAACAATCGTGTGTACGTACTATAGATGCGCATACGGCAAGTGCCCGTGCAATTAGCTGATTAAAAACACGAAATGATTTAGTGTACCCGGTTGCCATTTTACTATTCCGAATTTTTACCCCTTTTATTTTCTCTCTTTTTCAGATAGAGGTGTTCATTACTAAGGATTGATTCTACATACGCGGAGACGCAAATGCAGTAGCCAGAAATGGTCCTTTATCACCCCTCAGCGCGTTTGCAATCACTGGCGTTGGGTGTATTAGGCCATGTCCCCACCCTAGACCTTCTGGTCGTAATCTGCACTTTTTTATTTTTATTTTTAAAAAACTCTTTTGGAGAGTCTATAGTCTCTCAGTAAATATTTATATACCCACGAGCCATCTTTCCCTTCCCCTCTTTCTTGTCTGATACACCCCCGCCCAAACCACCAGAGGCAATTCTGGATACTCCCGCTTGTCTAAAAGCCTTTGCACGAGCAGCCATGACAGGGGACAAGTTTTCATATTTAAATGATGTGAAAATAGATCCACAAAATACCTACTCGTGCTGACACACGGTGACAATGTGACGGCCCCTTGTCATGGCCGCTACATGATTTGCAGTGTAAAAAAAATACTATATTTGACCAGACAGCTTTACTCAAACGGAAGATTGTAGTATACTAGGTTCCAACTGTCCAATGCAATTATTCTGCCTGGGATGATACACATGCATGTATCTTTATAGCCCCATTACATCATTGCCGTTACCCAGAATTTTACTTCACGAGTTGACAAGAAAAACCCAACGAAGAGTGCTGATAGCAATGGTAAAAAAATGGTACCTTTGTGGGAGAAATTGCCAACTTAAGGTTTTTTTTCTTCTTTTAAATAGTCAGTTGCAGACGATTATTTTGCCATTCATTCAACACAAAACCATGCGTCGATATTTTGTAAGGTTTTTGAAATATTACTGCACAGGTATGTGGCTGAAATTTCTACAATAGTCAACACTATTCTTTAGTTATGAAACGCTGTTGTTTCTGTTTTTAAAGGTTTTCCAATCATGCAATATGTATTTAAGCACATAATCTTGGCATAATGTACAAAAACAGAGTGCATGACATTTTTAAAAAATAACTTATTTTACTGCGCTGAACATGTTTCGGAAGAGGTCTCTACTATGTTACCTTTCTGTCTATGAATTGTGTTACAAGCTATATAACCCATTCATTAGGCGGCCATCTTGGTGAAAAACGATAAATGTCCCACTGACACAAGCACAAGACGGAAGTCCCATCGTTAGAAAGCACAAGTCTCTGATGTGACATCGTTTGCTATTTCCGTGATTCAAAATGCACAGAGCCGTGTTTATTTTCGGTTTTTTCCTAAAGATATATACATAAATTGTGTATGTTTTTATATGTATACAATGTCACGTTCCAGTACGGTTTTGTTACATTTTGTCTAGTTTTTGGTTGCAATTTTTGTCCCTCGTATACAAACTGTCCGAAGCAGCATGGAATGCGGGCGGAATGACGTCAGACGCTAAAAATGTCCTTTGTTTTCTCTTATTTTTATCGGTTGCTACGGGTTGCCAGTCTTTATTCCATTCACTTTTATGTAAATTAAGTTGGGAACAAGACAAAGGCAATATAAGGAGTTCCTGCATGGATGTCCGTACCCGCCCATATCTTTAGAATGGCTCCCCGCTCGGACTAAATATCACCAGGACAATATTTCCTGAGAGAAACTTCCTGAAGGACAGAATATATTGGCAAGATTAGGATTTCGTTTAGATGTTTTCCATAATATTTTGTCCAGGGAAATATGCCCTGGGGATATTACAATATACGAAAAAGCACCGGTGGTGCATTGTCATTATTTGTCATGTCAATATCGTTTTTACACGTCGGCAATATGCTACCTTCTTGTCGTCATTAAAATGTTACATAACGATGGATGTTGTGACTGTTAATTAAGCCATGTTGCGATCTGTGCTCAAGGAGTTTATGCGCGGGCCCGGTTGTTTATTACACGCGTGCCCAGAGTGACCATCAACTTGTATTAATTTGGAAGTATTAAGCACCTGATTTTTATGCCAAATTGCCCGCGCAGACAGACCAGACCTGGTCCTATACCGGAGTCCATGATGCTAATAAGGCCCTACTCAAGGCCCAGTCTGTAGTCCTACTGGTTTGGTTGAGTTGATATTCGAAAGCGGCAGCATCTCCCCAATCAAGCCAAATGAGGCAATTAAGCGTGTAGAGTCCAGACGTGGCCAGCTTCGGTGAACTGATTTGCGCCAAGCTCACGCAAATCTCGCGCCCAGCTTGTCCATGTGTCCAACCAAAAAAACTCTCCGCGTCCATTCAATCAAGATATGACCGAGGCCAACCAGGAATAAGGCGTTTTGCGGGCACGATGGCTCTTCCATACCGTGTCCTAGGCCGCAGCGGCCGGCACGAGCAAAGGGCGATTTATGGCGACACCTCTTGCTTCGGTCGAAGGCTCGGGGTGTGTGTTTCCTCACCATACGCTTGGTAATTAAGACACGTTACACAATAGCTGGTATGGAAAACTGTTTTGGATTGAGTGAAGACAGACACATATGAGAATAGGTAAATGTCCCGTGCATGAGCGATGGTTAACCTTGAGTATGGCTGTACAATCTCGGTGAAATCACACAATCAATATCTGGGCATACACTCACTGGAAAATGTCTGCAAAATCGCTGGTATATAACCCCCAACACTCAATCAGAAATACCACAAAATGAAGAAGAAGACCGAAAGTCGAACTAACTTATATTCAATAAAATGACAACCATATTAAAATTATCTTTCCATGCTTATATTAAGAATTTGGAAGAATATATATCGCTGATTTTAAAGAACTCAAACTACGATGCATGAATAAATACAAGTTGACAGGAACGCGAATGACAACTGTTTGTGTTCTAATTTGAACATTATATTTTCAAAACATAATTTCTTTACAATTCTTGACGGGGTCACGATTTATTGTATGTGGATTTTTATGGCATCACATGCATGTTTATGTGTTTGAGAAAAACAATCTGACTTGAAATAACAAAATACATGCAATTGAATGTTACGCACTTTGCATGTGCCGTTGTCGCGGTACATTCTGTAGCGTGAGTAACGCGTTTGTCTGATACATTATATGATGTTTATGGTTTTCCTTGTCATTTTGCAGAGTGGTAGTGTAGCGCAACCTCAAGTTTTCACCACTCGGCCACGGTACCCCGGTGAGGTACCATGAGTCACGCAGAAATCGAGATTCAAGATACTCAGTTTGGGCCATACGTGTGTGACTTCATCATTTGCAATTACCCGAAATTTTACTTCACGAGTTGACACAAACGCCGTGCGTGGATTTTAAGAAAGGTTTTCTGCATCTATGTGGCTGGAATTTCTACAAGGCAGTTTATTAACATTAATCCTCAGTTATGTAATGCTGTTATTCCTGTTTCTTTTTAAAAAGTTTTCCAATCATGTAAGCAGTCTATTAATGAAGTTTTCCTTTTATTGAAAATGGTTCTTTTCACAAAAGGGCAAAAAGAACAACAAAATAAAGAAAAACAGACACAAAATAACAAATTTAAAGACTTTTCGAAATGACAGTCAAATTAATATCGGCCCACCCCGGAGAATAATCGTCAATACTTAGATTCTCCCTCCGCTACCGCACATAATTTGACTTGAAAGCCCAACAGACACCATATTAACCCGTTTCCCCCAACATATTGCATTACACTGCTTCAGAGGTCTGTATAACAACGCTCAACATTTCAATTTATCTCATTGTTAAGTGATGGTCCATCGTTTTTGTGATTTTTATTACGTTATATAGTGATGTCACTGATGTGTACAATAGCGGTGCTATCCTACTTTTTTTTATATTCAAGGTTAACAATTTCACCAAGATGGCTTATTGAATTGAGTGTCAAGTGTCGGCCCAAAACATTGTATTTTATTTGTTTTTTAAGTGTTTTTTAAAATTAATATTCTTACAATTTTTCGGTTTTAGTTTAGGAAAAGAAAAAAAGGAAAACTGTTTTGTCGTGTCCATCATTCATTCCTGTTGCTATAATTCATAGGCGTAGCAAGCTCTTAAAAAAAGTGGGGGGGGGGGGGGGGGTGCGGGGCGGGGAGGAGGGGGGGGGGGGGTGTTCAGCAGGTCGCTCCGGTGTCGCTCAGCGGGGGGAGGGGGGTGGGCGCTTGGACCTGGTGAGCGCGTGAGCACCCTCACGCAACAGCTTGTATGGACATGTACATGTAATAATATAATGTGATAAATGCCATTGCCGTGGCGTTTTATCAGCAGCGTTATATTAGTTTCATTAACTTTTTTATTTTTGCCGACAGTAACATTATTTTGCCGAAAAAATATGAATTACATCATATAGCCTATGGGAGGCAAAATATGTGGGGGGGGGGGGAAATTTACAGCTTTGCCCCCGCCCCCCACCTTTGAAAGTGGGGGGGGGGGGGGGGGGGGGGGGGGGGGGAGCATCAGCACCCCTTGCCCCCGTCTCCTACGCCCATGTAATTATATGTATTTTCAAACGCTCTCCTTCCTTTTTGTAAGTTCTAATGACGTCACTATGTCGGAAGGATAACAAACAAACAACGGAATGGTTTTGATTAATTAAGCAAACCACGTGCCTCTCAAATCACCAGGACAATCACTGGGAAAGCGAGAGTCGAACAGCTCTTATATTTGCATAAACCAACAACCTACACATCTACGGGAGTAGATTGAAATTTAACGAAAACGGAGAAATCGAGGAACCGCGGCAGTGTTCATGCATGTCTTAAACACGAATATTATGCTCTCATGACCCTCTCTCACCCTCTCCGTTCTATCTACCGTTTCCCGTTTTCTTCCCTCGGAAACAAAAACGAAATTAAACGAGAACCGAAGTGTTTGTATTAACAATAAAGATTCCGGAATGTTGACCGTACAGTCAGAAAATGATCGAGTAAAAACGGAGAACAGCGATTGGGGCAGAGTCGAGCAAACATCAGGCGAGCATTGGCTTGAATGTGGACTAGGCCAGCACTAATCTAATTTCACCAATATTGTCTCGATGCCTCCTAAGTTAATTCGATTTAGTCAGCGTTCAGTGGGAATGTGTTGGAAAGACTTGATGCGCTGCTCGCTAAAATGAGAACAAAATCGCACGGCGAGAGCGCGGGAAAAAGCAGACGAAAAAAAAAATGCTCAAAACGGCGCGAAGCGCTATTCGATAGTGTAACCGTAACGGGGAGAGCCCCGCGCGCTGTGTGCACTTCTGCACGGCTCGAAGGAACCCGATTTTCGATGAATAAATAGGTGATTTAATAAGCACCCGATGAATTTTTTTCTCGGAGGTTAATCACATGAAATCGATAGAACTCTTCGACTCAAAACTGCCATTATGCGGAGAAAATTGCCACTACCAGCGCTGGTGCCTGCTTTGATGATGCACGCGAGACTGTCATGAATTCATAATGCTATGGCTGAACATTTATTCTGCTGATATGAAGCCTAATTTAATAGCCATTCACACGTATCAATTTAGTTCTTGTTCCACATTAATGCAATGAAACATTATATAATACATGTAATATGATTGTCACTATTTTCACACTGTTAAATTATGGATACACATCCGTGGTGTATCCATGCATAGTGAGTATAGCTTTCCCCTCATTTTCACTATACGTGCATACTTTAAATTCAAGTTGTTCAAAAATTAACATTTGGTTGTTGAAATAATTATTGATATTGTGAAATTCTGACGTAGGCCTATGCAATTTTCTTCAGCATCGATCAATATGTTCAATTTTGATACGGGTTTGGAAGTATTTGATTTTTACACCATAGTATTCAAAACTTTGCAACCTGAAGAGAACTGTAAATCGTGAAAGATAAGCATTCTCTGAAATCTTTTATATGGAATTGAAGGAACAAAATTCAGATTTATCGAGCATTGCGAGATTTGTTATTTCCTTTTTCTTCCTTTATTTCATTTCTATACCATAGATATAAACATTTATAGCAGTTTGGATGTGACAGGAGTTACGCGACAACTTATGCTTTTCTCATCTCATTTTAGAGGGTCACTGACATATTATGAAGACACCAATTTCGTAAATTGTCTCGCCAGCGTATGAGTTAAAATCGGCGAAGTAAAATGCCCACACGTGTGACCGCACGGCAGTCATTACTCAACAGTGGCGAAGCGATCGCCTTTGTTTTAACAGGCATCGCTTTTGCATAACTGTTTAGAGTTTGGGATTGCCTAGCCCCGTGTGCCGTGCATGCAGCCGTGTCTAACTCCACACTATAAGGGGGGCAATCGAAGCCGCTAGCCTCGACTGTCATTCACTGTGTCATTACGCTAATGGATCCTGCAAAAACAAAATCCCGGCATGAAAAATCCGAAGGAACACAAAGTGTTGGTGCTATGGGGGCGAGACCGGGCGAGCTGCACGGCGCTCAACTGCGGCACCGCTTCCTAGCTTCTACTATTTGGGTACAGAGCTTTAGTTTCATAGCTGCATGGCGTTCTTAGTCTCGGGGATAATCTTACAATGATTAAAAGACTCACAGGCGCTCGCTCGCTGACTCCTCTCTGCAAAATATCCCCTTCGCCCATCTTCATTTTTGCCCCGGAGCGGATCATCTGATCTTAAAAAATCACGATGCACACAGAATGTACGATCTAAAGGCCATATACGCACAACCGATTCTAGGAACAAGTGTTCTTTTATATTCCTTCAAGAAATTTCTTTTAACTTGGCAATTTTACAAAGTCGACACTGGGAAAAATAAAATGATAACACAATGTACTTCATACAACGGTGTTTGATTAAGCAAACGCTATATGTTTGCTGCATAACAAGGCAGATGGTTCTGCCTTCCAAATGAAGTTTAAAAAACCCGTATACATGTATTACATTTGGGAGAAATATCCTATATTACTCCGACTCATTTGTGTGAATCACAATGAACCACTTATAATACTTGTATTTAAAAAAAGAGAAAACTAAATTTCGACGAAGAGTTTCAGAAGCCTTTGTAAAACAACAGATGAAACAGCTATACACGTGAATCATTATTGGTTTTTACATTGTCAGGCCTGATGTTTTTATCCAGTGTAAAATATGTGATTTTTTTTCTTCATATTTTTTCCCCGTAAACGTCATTTTACAGTATTTCTTATGTGAAACTGTCATTGCTGTTTTGAATTTCCCTATTATAACGGGAATTTGTTAATTAACCGCATTTGTTGCCAATTTTTGTTTAAAATAACCGTGGCGCTGTTAAATGTGCATTATCGTGCATTATTTATAAAATACAGTATACATTGCTGCATTATTTAACAGCGATGTTAACCTCGATTTACATGTTGACCCGAATGAGCGTATTAAACTTGCTTTCGTTGAGTAATTTTGGCAATTTCTTCATTCTCACGCAAGGGGGAGGGGAGGGGGTGGGAAAGGGGGTACCGTGGCCGAGTGGTTTGGGTCATTGACTCGCAATCATGGGTAAAAACGTGGGGTTGCGGGTTCGACTCCGGCTGCGGTACCTGTGCCCTTGGGCAAGGCACCCAACCACACCTGCTCCATCCTTCGGAAGGGATGTAAAGCCGTTGGTCCAGTATGTTAGGTAATGGTAACGCACTCTAAAGATCCAAGAGCATTCCTTCGTGAAGAGCAAGGGCATATTCCCGGTGTCCCTGGCCATTTATAATTCTAATTATCCATGGGTTTCCTCAGTGAGAGTGCAATGAGCACTATTGAGGAATCCTTGGTATGAATACCAGAAAGAAATAATAATAATAATAATAATAAAGCGTTTCGTGTTATTTTGGTAACAGTTTGTGCTTGATGGTTGTGCTTTTGTGTTAATGCCACCCATTCTCTGAAACGATAAGATTTACAAGAAAACATACATGTACAAAAATCAGTTTTTGGTGTTCCAGTCATGAGGGCGGTCGTCGGGTTCTTTCCTCGCCTTTCACTTCTGGCGCGCCGGGTGCGAATTTGTTTCTCTCCAAACGACAGCGGAGGTTTCTGTGCCTTCTGATTGGTGCATTGTAAATGAATATTCATATTCTCTTCATAGCGCCCTCAAGGAGTTGTTTAAATAAAGGAATAAAGAAACGAAATAAAGAAACGAAAATAATAAAATAAACGAAATAAAGAAAGTAACGAAAGCGAGTTGCTTGGTGGTCTTGTGGTAGGACTACCAAGCAGAAGGACCCGAGTTCGATTCTCGCTGTGGTTATACCATTATCTTTTTAAGTGAGGCAAAACTTTGAAACATTATTTTCCAAACTGCAGTTGGGTTTGAAGTACGTGCACTAGCATGCATGTGATCCACGAATCAGGAAACACGAGGTTCGAATCCGGGCATGTGGATTGGGTTTGCAGTCCCTACTTGACCGCGTGGGTTTTCCCCCGGGATTTCTCTGGGGGTTTTCCTCCCACTTCTAAAACTGCAACTCTTTCTTCGTCATCTCAAGTTGATAATAAAGTATAGTTAAAGCTAAAACCGTATAATTGATAGCATCAAGGGCATTAGTTGCCGAAGATACTATAAGATATACTGCGACAAAAACAACCCATGCAGTCGTGATTAAATCAAAGGGGCCAAACAATGCATATACACCAACTGGTCACTTTCTCTTTAAATGGAACGGCCGTTGTTAAGACTCGTCTTTTACATACATGTGGAATTTCACTCGTGATTCATGCTTGCTTCGTCATAAAATAACTGTAATCAATGAATTCTATAATTCACTGTGACTGTGTACAGTACAATGGAGTAAATTAGCTGCGATGAATTACCGTCAATTGTTATAGTATTACTGTCAAACTAATTAACAGTAATTTACCGTCAGAAAATGATTGTAATATATTTACATTTAAAACAAATTTCTATAAATTGTACATTTAAAATTTACACATTAAAACCGCAAAGTTTTAAAATAGAGAACCAACCCACTGCTGTGAATTAAAATAAAATAAATCTGGCGACGCAGCTGCCACCAGTTCTGAGGTAAAACTATACATTTTAATTTTTTTTTAACAGATCACATACGATGCAGTTACAGGAATGTACTTCTCATCATTGAAGTGATTTTTGATTCTCTCCATATAATGTGCATACGGTGTGCACACAGTTTCCACTATGTGTGATTTGCCACGTATGTGCCACTGGCACCGTATCGTAATATGTATATACGACCCCAATATTTCTGCCGATTATACCATAATGCGATTTTTCTACAAAAGAAATCATCGATGGCCGGGCGTTCCTTTGTATCAAAAGCAGGTCGTCAGGTTGGGGGTTTCAATTCGGGGTTTTCTTGAAATAAATATGGACAAGTGCGACACCCTTCGCGTTTGGAGCCGGTGGTTTGTCCTGGTTTGTCGGTATCTTTGAGCCGTGTACCGCAGCTCGTGCACCGAGCGGGTGGGCATGTGTATAGCGCCGTGCCAAGGCAAAACTTGGCCTACATGCGCTACATGGGGTATCGCCTCTAGTCGACCACTTCTGTGTGCTAAAAACACCATAATCCTTCTCTTTTCTCCCTAGTTTTTGGAGACAGCGTGATAGAAGAACTCACCAAGCATCTGTTTGCCGATGAACGAAGTAACGTCATTAAAAAGCCCTCGAGTTGGAGTTTGGACATTCTTGACTGCAACTTAAAGTATGCAGCGAATATATAGGCGGGAATTTAGATATTTTCCCCTAAGATTAAAAAATTGGAAAACAGAATACCATCTGTACATTCGCCTACTTGTATAACGTCGCATGTCACGTCACCACTAACTTACCCAGTCACGTGACAAGTCATGTGACAAGTCACGTCACAAATCATGTCATAAGTGACATCGCAAGTGACATCGCAAGTCAACGCAATTCACATTGGAAATCATATTGCAAGATGCATCATAAGTCGCGTCACATTGATTCGTTTGAACTTAGTATTTTGAAACGATTTAATAGGGCCTCCTGAATCAGTTCTGCTGATTGGAAAGGTTTCAGACCACTCATGCGCAGTGGCAGAACCAGCCTCATTAAAATACAGGAATTCAAAGTGAAAGCAGAAACCTCCTAAATTGTATTTCTGTATTTAAAGACATATTACATGATTGGAAAACCCTTCAAAACAGTAACATAACTTAATAATAATGTTAATAAACTTAACCCTGGATTAGATCAAAAATGAGACCAATGTTTCTTTTGAATTAGACGAAGTAGTTATCTTGTAATTGATAGTAAATTTAAATGTCTTAACCTTGTACTTTTAATAGCTAGTTTTCATATTTATAAAATAAATATGAATAACAGATGTCCTTCTTTTATAGCTTTCAAGAGGGATTCAACTGAAAACGTATTATTTAAGTATTTATCTGTTGTAGGCTAAGTGGATCAAGCCGGAGGTTTTCCACAAAATGGGGATTTTTTTCAGCTCTCTGTTCGGGGTAACAAATGTTTATTTGTATTTTTAATGTGTTATTCGTAATTTTGAGATACCAGAAATATTATTTGTATTATACATGTATTGAATATGTTGGCTGATTAAAGAGTAATAGAAGTATTGCCGGAATAAATTATTATTCTTTTTGTTTTAATAAACTGCCTTGTAGACATTTTAGCTATAAAGATCCATGCATGGTTTTTGTGTTAAATGAAGAAAGCACCTTCGGTTGGCAATTTCTTCAACAAAGGTACCGTTTTACACGGGAAAAATCGTGTGGTGTTTGTTACCATTGCTATCAACACTTTTAGTTGAGTTTTTCTTTACTTGTCAACTTATGATTTTGGGTCACTGCAAATTATGTATTGTGGCTTTAAATGAGACTGGATCCGCCACTGATGTCTTCAGAGCGAGATTTGGAACGCATGACAGTGACATTTTCCACTCGGCCGTTTTTTTGCATTCTATACATGAAAGATGAATTCAGAAACACGAGAAAATTGCAGTGCCCCGACTGGGATTCGAACCCAGGTCCTTGGCTTACATGGCCATAATTGCTCTACCAACTGAGCTATCTGGTCATTGCCTATCGTGAAGAGAGGTCTTACCTCCATAGGGGGTTGGGGGCCGGGGGAGGAGGGGGGGGGGGGGGGGGGGGGTGCGTCCATACCAACCTATTCACTATAGAGGTCATTATTATATATTGAAGGTATATATATGACAGGATTGATAATTGAAAGATGAATTTAGAAACACGAAAATCCCAGTCAGGGCACTGCAATTTTCTCATATACCTTCATTCTATGTATACAACTGATTCAGGAGGCCCGATTGAAGCGTTCTATATAACGCGTGAATATGGTATATTGCCTGTAATGTAGTCCGGCTTATATCATATCTTGCTTTGAAAAGCAAAGTGACATATACGATATGAACCTTTCAACGCATAATCTTTGTGTGTTTGTAATTTATTGACAGTTGCTAAAGTTTTGGAAAAATTATTGTTATGCAATGAGACAAAGGTGCTAGCCTTCACATAACACCAACGCCCATGAGTTGCTTTACGGTAGCCCGGGGGCTGGATTCAATCCCCCGGCCACGTGTTGGCCCGACAAGCCACAGGAAAACACGAGGCATCATCGTGACTTGATAGTTCCCAAGTGAACTCGCCAAAATACCACATCTAACAGCAAAAGTGTCTAAAGCGCAATTTCCGCGCATCATCGTAAAAGTTTAATACGCGTGGAGACAGAGCATGAAGCTAATTTACAGCATCTCGCGACGTCCTGTGTCTATTCTAATAATCTTGAAGTAAAATGCCATTGTCTTTACCAAGCGCAGTTTAGTAATATGTCTCCCCTTGGGGTATTTTAAGTGGTAATCACGAACGAATAAAATGAAAACGACCCGATAACGTGTTGTGGTCAGCGTGGTAGTCGATATCTTTAGTATATTTATAGGCCTACATCATTTGCATGCAGTTAGCCTAAATTTTACTTTATACGCGTTGACAAGAAGAAAGTGTTGATAACAATGCATGGTTTTAAACAAACACATGGTTTTTTCCCGTGGAGAAATCGCCAACTGAAGATGCTTTAATAATCGTTTGCAAACGATATTTTCCCCATTCAATCAACATAAATACCACACATGGATTTTTCAGGTTTTCTGAAGTATTACTGCTTCTATGTGGCTGAAATTTCTATAAGGCAGTTTATCAACATTATTCTTTAGTTATGTAATGATGTTGTTCCTGTTTTAAAAACGTTTTCCAATCGTGTAATCTGTCTTTAAAACATAATCATAATATTTCAGTGATCCAGTGATCAAGTATCATTTCTTGTGAAGGTAGGGTAATTCTGAAGTATTCACAGTGTCACACCTTGTTCATAGCGAACGTGACCTAAACTTTTGTACTCAAAGAGATTTAAATCATAATAATAACTAATATTTGGCATGAAAATAATTATGACACGTCAATTGTCACGGCTGTCACTTTTGTCACGGCCATAGCACGGCATCAAATATGGCACGAGTACATGTATAACATGACGATGAGCATGTATATATGACGTGACAAATGAACGTGAAAAAGCATGTGATCATGAGATGACTGTGAAATGAAAAGGGTCATGACATGACAATGGCCCGTGACAATGACTACATACGACACATTGTAGTAATCATGGCATGATTATGCCATGGCAATGACCACATGTGACATTGACTCTGACATTGTCTGTGACCATGCATGCCATGTCTATGACGCGATAGCATGCCTATGACCACATAGCACGATGATGAACGGAGCGACGAGTATGTTAATGACATATTACACAATTGAAAAATGTTTAAAAACAGGAGCAACAACATTACATAACTAAAGAATAATGTTGATAAACTGCCTTGTAGAAATTACAGCCACATAGATGCAGTAATACTTCAGAAAACCTAAAAGATATACAGTCCGTGCGTTTTGGGTGTGGCACCTCGAAATATAAAAGGTTTTTTTTTAATTGAACATTTTCTAGAAACATAAAAGTTATTCGCTTTCAAATGAGACATCAACGAACAAAATTTACGAACGGTTAGATATCGAACAATTACTGTCAATATTTCGAATTATTGGCGGTCCGCCAATAATTCAAGGCGTAGACTTGCCCAAGTCTGACCTCCCGTGCTCGGTCTGCAACGCCGGCAGCGCACAGTGCGCCATCCGGACCGGTGGCCTGTCCAGTCTGTTTTTTTCCTGTTTCTTCTGTCTCAGAAAGTCTTCCAAGACAGATGAAAAGAGATTTGACACGCCAACAGTCCAGAGGGCGCGCTGCACGCACCGCACTACAGACCAAACACGGGAAGTCAGACCTGGGAAAGTCTAGGCAAGGCGTAAAATGGCCGTATAAAAAGGCGTTTTTCACAGGGTCTAAAATGTTTTGTCGTTAAAATAAAGTAAATGTTTCAAAAATTCGTTCGGAGAAGAAAAAAAATCAAATTTGCTGAGAACCACGGACTGTATATCTTTAAAAATCCATGCATGTTTTTGCGTTAAAAAAGTCTGGAAAAATCGTTTGCACTTTCAGTTGGCAATTTCTCCCACGTGACCATGTCATAACAGTAATCATGATAAGACGAAACATACAACGAACACAGAAAATGGCAATAAACGAACGTAAGATCGCATCGATCATGACAAAATACGACTTAAAGCCGCGGACACACTTACAACGATCACATTATGTGACAATGGTCAGGTGATTACATGTATCATGACAATACTACGAGACTATGGAGTGACAATGGCAATATTCGTGACACGATGGCGACGACGATAATAACGATATGCGATAAATAACAATGCGATGCTAAAATAACAAAGGATTATGACATAATAATGACTTGCATTATAAAAAAAGATCAATAATTTACAAACAAGCACTGACATTTAATAATCGAAACAAATAACACAAAATAAAAAAGTGTAAAATTAGAAAACAAGACAACATACTAATGCATAGATGTTGCACAAGATCTGACATTTTGGGCGGGAGCAACATGGATTGGTATATAGGCCACAATAATTATGGCCGAAAGCAAAGTTAACAACGGTGATGATTATCATGATAATAATGATGATGACATTTTCAATGTAGGCCTAGTTGTGGTGATTTTTATGATTTTGAAGATCCTACAGTGGCACCGGCGAATTGTTCTGATTTCACTGACGATCAGCTTGTGTGTATGTACATGGCACTTCGACAACAATGGCTGTGCTGAAAAAAGCCCAGGTTTTGAACAAAAGGCGTTAGTTTCAGACATTAACTACAAAAATCCACTTTGGTAAAACTCTATAATTACCAAGATATTCGCAAAATGGATTTATAGAGCCACTTGGAAACAAAAACAAAATACAAAAATTCAATGAAATGTGGATGTTATATTAAATCTTACCATGACTGGTGTTTGAATCTTCGATTAATGAGACGGACAATTTTCTGACGATACAGAAAAAGCAAAACAGTTGCAGAGAGGAAGTATTCCATGGCGGCGTGCGATTTATACCGGGGAGTACGCGGCAAATGAGTAGATTTCATTCACCGAATCGCTATTAAGGTTAGCACATTGAATAACCGATGCCGTTTTAGCAGGTTAGGCCTAGCCAAAGCTAGCATATCTGCGCTATACACTCCCTTCATAGCCATCACCTTAATTGGCGAAAGGACTTGCAATTTACTAAAGTGGCTGGGCCATGCTAATAATATCGTGCTTGGTGCGCCCGCAAACTAATTTGGCCCAAACAAATAACCAATATATAAATAATGAAAACACATGATGAAAAATTCACGGGGCCGATTGGGGCAGGATTGATCTGGGCGCGTGAGCGAGGCCGAGGCTTACCTTGTTTCAGCAGACTATAGAGCATTTCCGGGGTGCTATGTTTCGCCATCGCAATACCAGAATAGCCTTGATGTACTCGTACCTGGCTACCTCTAGGGTCTACAAGAGTCCACGGTGGATGACTTGACTGGTCGCCCAGGAATTGATGCGACTTCCAGCCCGCGAAGTGAAGAGCAAAACGCGGTGTTCGTTCGGCAAACGGTGATTTATCGGCAAGTGGAACGATTGTTGCAGATAGCGGGCGCATCTCTAGTCATTACTATGCATAAGCTGGGGCAAGCAACGTGCACACACCGGAATCAACCCATTGGCTCATCACAGCAAGATGACTGTATGTTGCGGATACCACGAAACCCTCTATACTGTAGCCACATCTCCGGGGCTCTTCAGACATTCCAAAATACAACCACTGAAGAATAAAACTTGCCATCATTTCTCATACCCACTTCACGGTTTATGATGCTCAACACTTAGGTGACGCTAAAATGCTAGGGTTTCTAGGTAATGCAATCAACCGCCCTTTTCGGACTGGACATTTTTGGGTAATGCACCTGATTGAATTAGGCAAGGCGAGGCATCGGAAACAGCGGAGATGCGCGATCGATCTTAGACCCTTACGCTGCCTTGGTATTTCCACGCACGGAACGCCAAAAGTCAACCAAGCAAACTGCGATGGCGGAAATGCCAGGGAAATCGCTGTTTATTGACGTTTTGTGCGGCAGGGTCAAACGAAATTACCACATTTAAGAGGAAACTATAAAATATACACAGGGTCCGGTACCGGCTCTTGTTGGATAAAATTTACTGTAATTACGGAGATGATTCAATGTTGGTGGGGAAAAAAATATTTAATTTACGTGATTCCGCGTGGTTTGGTGAGAGTTTGCGAGTTTTGAAGCAGTGTCAAGCGCTACAAATGGAGTTGGCTGAATAATAACCCACAGCATAAACCAAGTCGCTCCAAACACGCAGCCACACGAGCGTCTTGGCCAGCCGACCGGCGCCATGGGAAATCAACGTGAGTACTCCGACATAGCATGCTCATTCAGCTAGTAAGCTCATATACAAACGCTAACAAAAACTTCATTATCCTGCAAAAGAATGCAACGACAGGGGCCTTTTTCCAGCTCCTTGGTATGGGGAATATCAGCCGTGAAAAAGGATGCAGTGTCCTATTCTTTGCGAAGGCTATATTCGAGGTTCATTTTCGTCCAAGACAAGTGTACTGAGCGTATTTCTTGTATGGACCATTGATCACTTTGCTGTTTGGGGGGGAGGGGGGAGCTGTTTTATTATCAATGAACAATTTAAGGAAATGGACAGGAAACTGATAAAAAAAGAAAGGGTAAAAAAGAAAGGGTAAAAGAGAAGGAAACGATACCGGAAAAAAAGTATAATGGAAGGAAAAATAAGCAAGGAATTCAAGTCGTTGCAAACCTTGTCAAATGTTTCAAATAATTGAATGACGAATCAAAACTGGAAACAACTGAAATCATACTGACATGAATTAATAAAATCAAAGATCTAATTCAATCTACTAATCAAAACGTACAAAAGAGTCAATCTTAACGCCAAGTTTTCATTTTACTTTTTTTGATTTTGATTTTTGGACAACTAACTGAAATTCCCTTAATTATTATAAATAAAACATTTTAATACATTTATATATTCTATAAATGTTTTTAATTTTATTATTGCCATTAGTTAAATGACGTATATTATTGTGTTTTACCTACGTTTTAGAAACAGATACATCTGGGTCGTGTAAAATGACATGTTCACTTTTATGTGCTTTTATGTAGGTCTGATTCCCTGACGCATGTACTAATGATTGAAATGACCGGTCGGGTTCCAACAGTTCTCCCAAACTACCGTAAACTGGTGATTTAATTTCATTGAATGATTGATTTTTTTTTTATTACTTGGATTTTCTAAAAAATATTTAAATTTCTTGGATATTTTTTAAAACTCAAAATCGTGTATATCGTGCAAACACTTGCAAACATTTTGTTTGTAAACATCACCAAACATATATGTTTGCTGATGTCTTTCTGTGTCTCTATTATTGGCAAACAGAAGCAAACTTCTTGAACGGTCACATGATCACGATTGGCTGGCTCTAATCACATATTTAAACTGGTTCCTGATTGGTTGAGACATAATACATCAGCAAACAGATGTTTGCTAATAACTGCATGTCCAAACACCGGCAAACACGGTTTGGTGAAATTTGCTGTTGTTTGCTGATGTTTTATGGGCTGTTAACACCTGCAAACCTTTCTGAAAAACATGACCATATTTACCAGTATAGACGGGGCTTAGACCAAACGTTTTCATGCTACATGTAGCAGGCCACAAAGACTATTCGTCCTCGCTGAAAATTTTACTTAAATGGAGCAAAACACAAAATGGTGGGAAAATGAATAATTTCTCTGTTAATGAGGATGCGAAGCAGCTTGAAATCAGGCATTAAAATAGTAATAGTTCCTTTCCAGCAATTTGACAGCAAGGCTGCTTCATGAACGTCCACATTCGGCGCCGTCATGTGGACTGCGAGACCCAAGCTCTGCGCAGGCGCGTTAGCAACAGCTTTTGGACGCTCTCAGACCCACTTCAAAGTGCAATAGACGATCGTGCAGCGCGGTTGTAAAGAGGATATCCTTGTGTTTGGACAATGCTTCATCGACAATGAGAGTGTTTTTCAGTGGACAAGTTTCTGGATGTCAAGAGCTACTTATGGCCTAGCTAAGGGAGAAGGTATAAAGGGGCGTGGCATATACAACATCATCCCTTACTCAAAAGAGTAAAAGAAAGACAAGATTTCTTGTATAGTATATAACGGTAGTTTTTTTTTCGGTTTTTGAGCGGACACAGTGCAATCCGCAACTGTTTTCCCTCACGAAATTTGTAGACATCTAAAACCATTAGCTCTCGATTCCTTCTTAAAAATCAAGAGCCATTTTCCTAGAAGTGGGAATCGATACATTTTGTTTATAGAGTATAAAATGAAAAAGGATATAGTGGAGTAAACTTCAATAAATACGGTGCACCGTTTTTTTTATTTAATAAAGTGCGAAATCAAAGTAATTTTTTCAGCGCAAAAATTACTTTTAATTTTAATTCCGACTTTAAGTGTTGATAGCAATGGTTACAAAATACATTATTTTTTTGGAGAAATTGCCAACTGAATGTGCTTTAAAAATTGGTTCACAAACGATTTTATTACCAATCATTTAACAAAAAAAAAATACGCATGGATTTTTAAGGTTTTCTGAAGTATAACTGCATCTATGTGGCTGAAATGTCTACAAGGCAGTTTATAAACATTATTCTTGACTTATGTACAATGCTGGTGTTTCTGTTTTTAAAAGTTTTCAAATCATGTAATCTGTCTTAAAATAAAAAGGTTCATTTCCAAAGTCAAATATTTTTTAGTTTAGACTTTATATCTCTCAAATGTCTTACTATGTTTTGAAAGGTGAAAAGAAAACTTATTTGGGATTACTTTGTGCACCTTGATATAGTGCAATTTGTGAACGCGGCATTTACGATGGAAGCACTGTCAAACTTGGCACACAAAAGGCGCGGATAAGTAGGCAAAAAACGGTAAGCGCTTCCGATAAGATACACACGATGCGGTGTTGTCGCCATGCACAGCGAAGCGCGTCAGATGGGGAAAAGTCTGTCCGCATGCAACGCTGCGTGGCCGCCGGAGAACGCGGCGCTCGTCCGTAAAGCGAGCAGGCTCCGTCTCAGACGCATTAAGTTGATTAGTTTCTCTCCCAAATCGGCCCTGCTTCCATGCAGACCGCTCTATGATTACTCTCCCCTCCGAAAATGTCATTATTGTGATTAGAAACGAAACCGGCTCCTCTTAATTTAAGCGAGAGTATAATACGGTATTAGGATCTGCAACACAGGACCTCAGGTGGGGCCGGCCCGGGTGTAATCTTTTATAGCAAGATGGTCAAAAGGGGTACATACGAAATGGCCCTTTTTAATCAAGCTGGCATGTTGATTTTTGGCCACACAGACCATGCACTGTGACATTTCATGTGAGGCTAAACTATCACGACAACATTGTAAAATGTGATATAAATCTCGTCTGAAAGGATTAAATCGTGTGTATAAAACATGCAATACATGCGAACTCACAAAATGTTATATACGTCTTCTATCCACACCTTCATTGGGGTTTAAAAGTGGCAAATACCTGGAAAATGTTATTTGAGGTTAACTTTAAATTGATCCCTATAGCATGTGGGATCTTTTGATTTCCACGTGGTACATGTAATATACTGTGCTGTTTGGGTATATAATTATGTCTTGTACCCCATTTGAGTATAATCTGGTGTGGCGCACCAGATATAATTATGTTTTATAATATTTTAAGCGTTAAATGGATTTAATTTCCCCACACACGACGCGGTATATGCATTCTTCACAATATTAAGTCTGCGTTCAATTTTTATATACGAATTAAATGATGAAAAAAGTGAAACAAGTATAATGAACGTAATTCAATACGAAGAAAGAAAGTGATGGACAAGAAAATTAGAACAAAAGGATACTGTGTATAGGAAATCCGGAAGTAAAACGATTTCCGCATAATGTCGTGGCAACATTCATCATGATAATGCGCAAAATATAGGACCGCGTTAATACTGCTGGAGTACGGCTTGTTTTTCTGCACGGATGAAGGGGAACACGTGTTTGTATTATATGTCATTGACCACAATGAACAAAGGCTACACACGGTGGCGTGTAATTTTTATTGTTGTTCGGGGAAGATTTTCAGTGTATACTGAGCAAATTCAGCGCCTGTTCCTGTCATTATGATAACATCAATTATGATCACTGTACAAATACGTGTAAAGAAGAGAAAATGTGAGATGGGCACCGTTCCAGCCCGTTGGTTTGTTCGCCACGCCTCTCCTTTGTTCGCGCGCGCGTGACCGTATCGTTGCGTTTCGCCCGCGCTTTCTCATTTTCGCGCGCCTTCTATTCACAAAACTCCGCCATCAATGTTGCTGAAATTCCCGCCGGTTTCTGCATGGCCCATCATTTCCTAGCTTGATTATCTTGGAAATCCTCTGCATATCTGCCGCATATTCCACCGGTTTGTAGACTGTTATAACCTTCGGAATAGATTGGGGCTCGGTGTTATAATTGATGTTTAAAGCTGCTCATAATTCCACTTGATAAATGGCATGTCCAAAATGGAGAAGGATAACTGCTAACGACTCTCAAAGGTGAAGCCACTTTATCGTTTTCATTTAATTTTCGGCTACTTCCATACAAAGCAAAATGCATAATGAAGCCACATCAGCTACTGAAAATGTACTTAAAGTCTGGTACATCATTTTGCAGTTACCCAAAATTGACTCTATAGTTGACAAGAAAAACCCTATTAAATGTGTTGGTAGCAATGGTAACAAATGCCACGTGATTTTTCTCCCGTGTAAAATGATACCTTTGTGGGAGAAATTGCCAACTGACGATGCTCGTTAAAAAAAGTTCGTTTGCATATGATTTGTTTCCAATTATTCACCACAAAAACCTACTTCCAAATACTGAAAGCCACCCAGACCAAACTGGGTGGCTTTCAAGAACAGCACTTTTTTTTCCCCATCAAAATCGTTGCTCAAAATGGAATCTTTAGACAAGTCATTTTACAGGAAATTGCAATTTTTGGTAAAATCAAAATCTCTACACGTTCTACATACCTCCCTGGCCGTAATTTTCTCAAAACTTACGTACACAACTCCGTTTTTAACAATTTGACGATCGAATTCAACTTCAACTCGTGCTGACCTCGTTGCATCGTTTTTTCAGAGCAATGGCGCTCGCCTCTGACAATTTCAAGCACCAGACCAGTTCCAGCACGTACCATTTTTGGACGAGGGGGGATTTGTTTTAGCGTGCCACTGTGTGGTCGGTGAATGAAGGATTCACGTCAAATTACCACCAAACGGCTTTTTGTCAAAGCGACCCGCGTGGCAATTTTACGAGTGAAAAGTAATTTGACGTGAATCCTTCATTCACCGACCACACAGTGGCACGCTAAAACAAATCCCCCCTCGTCCAAAAATGGTACGTGCTGGAACTGGTCTGGTGCTTGAAATTGTCAGAGGCGAGCGCCATTGCTCTGAAAAAACGATGCCACGAGGTCAGCACGAGTTGAAGTTTATGAAGTTGAATTCGATCGTCAAATTGTTAAAAACGGAGTTGTGTACGTAAGTTTTGAGAAAATTACGGCCAGGGAGGTATGTAGAACGTGTAGAGATTTTGATTTTACCAAAAATTGCAATTTCCTGTAAAATGACTTGTCTAAAGATTCCATTTTGAGCAACGATTTTGATGGGGAAAAAAAGTGCTGTTCTTGAAAGCCACCCAGTTTGGTCTGGGTGGCTTTCAGTATTTGGAAGTAACAAAAACCATGCATGTTTTTTAAGGTTTCAAGTATTATACTGCGTATGTGGTTGAAATTCCTATAAGGCAGTTTAACATTATTCCTTTGTTATGTGATGCTGTTGTAATCTGCCTTTAATTCAGAGTTAGGGTAAACCAAAATTGTAAAAATAAGCCAACATGTTAGACAATATGTCTGTTCAGATTTTCCCCTGTTTAAATCCGTAAAACCCTTTTTGCTTTCATTTTGGAAGTCACACACATACAACCACATACCAAAATATAATCAAGGTCACAGGACAAAAAGTCAAAAGAAACAGGAAAACAGACTATAGTTGTCCATATTAATGGATTCGGCTAGCAATAATGCACTATATTTATAATTGTACATATTCTTGTATGTTTCCTATAATTTATAATTCCTTTAAATTTTTATTGCTTTTGTCTTGTATCCTTTTGCATTTTGTTGCCTGTGATTGCTTTCATTTTTTTCGTTAGGTCCGTGAATTTGTTTGTTAATTTGCTTGACTGAGTGTTTTAATCCTGCTTTATTCTCGTATAATATATTTCGTTTGTCCTAGAACATCCCCCTTTTTTGTGGATTTTATAATAATAATTAACTTTTTATCAAGTTTTTGTGATACTTACTGTTTTAAGTTTTGATTTTATTTGTTTTTATCCGGAGAGTGGTTTTTATGGATTGTATAATCTTTACCACGACCCTTGACAATGGTCAGAAATATATAATAAGAATAAATAATGTGTAGTGCCAGTTTGTGGAAAGTATAGAAAAATCAACAACCAATCATTAACCGACTTCAAAAGTAATGTTTCAGTTTATTGGGTCTTGTTTGAGTGACGTTTTCGTGTTAGTTGCAAGCCAAAAAAAAATAACTGCATTTTTCACTTTGCACTCATTTATTTAATTTATTTTAAAGGAACTTGTTCAGATTATTTTTCAGAAAAATGGATTTCATTCTAATAACAATTATATAAAAAATACCTCCCCAAAATACTACCATTTGCAATCTCCAATTTCGATGTGGAAGCAAAAGGTCGGTGTAATATCACTGCACTGTTTTATGGAACCGGATAAATTAGTTTACAAAACATTGGTAATTTGTTGACGTAGGCTTGGAAATATGTGGATTGGGGCGCAAAATTTCAGAATGATTATAAGAAAAATATGACTACATGTATGATATAATTATTATCAAAATATCCACACCCATGGGAAAATGGGGTGAGGGACGGTGGTTCAAAATGTGATCTGGACACACTCCTTTAATTCTCTCTCTCTAACATAATACATCACTGCAGGTTTTTAGAAATACATGTGGGTCTTTCTATAAATTAGGGGTCCAATGTTGGTGTCCCCCGTTACATTTTACATCTTGTTTTTGTAAATTCAGGACACATTCTTTAAATACTTTCCATCTCAAAGAGTGAGTACATAAAGTACAATTCATACAAAATGGTTTAAAAGCCATTTTAATGATTTTTGTACGAAAAATAACACACATCAGGTGTAACGGGGGACACCAAATGTCACACTTTTGGACCCCTAATTTATAGAAAGACCCATGTAAATAAAATAAAATAAAATAAAAATGCACCCTCACTAATTTAGATATCTTTGAAAGACAAATGAATCCATGATTGGTTACATTTTGCGTTACAGTTACATTTTGTGCGAGTAATTTTGTGGCGTAACAGGTGTTTAGTGCTGCGTCATTGAATATGGCCAGGAATGCTACCGGTCCCAACCGAGTTCCCTGTGGTACACCAGCATTAATTGTGCACCTGCAGTGTGACCAGTCGGAGTACGCTTTTATAACGTATCGATTGGTGACATTCACACAGGAAGTCGCAGATCCACGGTCGTGTACAGAGGTTCAACAGTTTGGTAATGGGTAAAGTGTGATCCACTCTATCGAACGCTTTGCTGTAATCTGTGGCAACTAACGTCGACAGAGTGTTTGGTTTGTCTGCGGTTTTAGCAAAGGTGTCCACAATAGTAGTCAAATAGTGGGTGGTTGAAATTCCTTTAATATTTCCATACTGCTGGGGATCCATGTTGGCTTGGATGTCATGAGGGATCCACTGAAGGTCAAATTTTTCAGTTACCTTTGCAAAATAGTCGGTCAGTAATATTGGGCGGAGCTTATCGATGGTAGGTGGGTTGGCTTTGGGGACTGGAATTACCTCAGTTTTTTCCACTGATGGGAGGTTGCTGTGCTGAATGACCGATTGAGTGCTCAATTCACAAGCAAACTCATGGATCAACCGTAAAGGGATGCCCCCAGGTTACGGGTATTAAAGGCACAGGCTCGTCAGCAATGCGCGCGCGCCAAATTCGTGTCACGATAACGCAGCTCCATGTCTTTGTTAAGGAGCTGCGTATTTCGTGGCACGAATTTGGCGCGCGCGCATTGCTGACGAGCCTGTGCCTTTAACCTTATTAAGTTCAGCGAATACCTGCCAGGAGAAGACTTCAGGACATGATGAGTTGGTTGGCAAGTAAGCTGGAAGTGCTGCCGTGGAATATCTGCTGCAATATTATTGACAAAAACTGATTATTAATGGCATCAGCGAAGGTTAGATGAACAGACCTTATAGAGTTTCACACTAATGTTTGCGTCTGCTGCCCTCTAAATTTCCCCATTCCGGTTTTCTTGTAAACCTACTGTAATTTCGAAACATGTTTTAACCCACGGTGCTAGTATGTAAAAACGAACACGCACAGCCAGTAACCGGCTGAACGTATCTTTACGTCACTAAGGACTGGGAACAAGTCTAGTTGGTACTGCTCGTGTGAGTTGCGTAGTGATTGCCCAAGATGTAGACTGCTTTCCGGTCCACATATTCCACGAACTAACGAGCATGAGGAGCGGAACCAAATCATTGGAAAGCATCGTTGATTGGCTGATCGATATGCGGCTATGAATAATAATTGCACAATTCACCGTGAAGCAAAATGCATGTGTTTCTTACGTCGTTCATATGGGTAGACGAACTGTCATTAATGTTGTGGTCAAAAAAATATAAAATTCTATACAAAATGGTAGATCAGCCGTGCAAGCTTCGGAATAACAACAAATGATAGAGTATAGCACTTATAAGCTAAGATGGTGCATGAGCTTTCGTAGCAACAACTAGGCCTATACGTCAGATGCAATGAAGATGGGACAAAATAGTGAATGTACTCAGATGGTATCTTCACTATTTTGTCATATTTTCCTTGCATCTGATGAAGTAGTTGTTGCTACGAAAGCTCATGCACAGTAAGTGTTTTTCTTTTTAGTTAGCTTATAAGTGGTACTGTATCATTGTTTTGTATAACATTTTATGTTTTGCCATGGCGTTTGTGGATTCAATAATCCCGGGGCAACATACGAACATGCCGTGAATTGCAGGGCATTTTGCTTTATCAACGATATTTTAAGTGGTATTTGCCATGAAACACGCGGTGCGATGACATAATCAAGTTTCTGACTAAAATGGCTTAAAATACTGGTCCTCGTATTCGTGTTCATGTTTGAAATGTGTTTTGAAACTGTTCAAAACGAAGGAAAACATAGAATAAACGTTTTTCCGTCTTGTTGATAAAAAAACCCTTAAAAACCCAATACATGTACGTACATCATTTGCAGTTACCCAAAATTTTACTTCACGAATTGACAAGAAAAACACGACTAAAAGTGCTGATAGCCATGGTAGGCCTAATAAACAGCACATGATTTTTCCCGGGTAAAATTGTACATTGATGGGAGAAATTTCAAACTGAAGTTTTTTAAAAAGTATTACTGCATCTATGAGGCTGAAATTTCTACAACTTAAGGCAGATTATTCTTTAGTTATGTAATACTGTTGTTCCTGTTTAAAAAAGGTTTTCCAATCGTGTAATCTGTCTTTAATGCATCATCCAAATTATGTCGGCAAATAATCACCTTCAAGATATCTGACAATCACACAATTAGCCTTTTGTGTATTTCACGAAAATTATATAATATTGGATGGCTTTGAGGGTGATATGAGAATATACCGCACGAGTCATGAACATACGGAACGAGCCGAAGGCGAGTTTGGTATTTTCATGACGATTGCAGTATATTCTCATATCACTCGAAAAGACATCCAATATTATTATTGTTATATACAATGAAGCTTATACCTTCTTTGTTTTGTAAGATTTCCGCAAGATTTTTGTCTGTTTGGTGTTGAAAACTTAAAGGCACAGGCTCGTCAGCAATGCGCGCCCGCCAAATGTGTGCCACGCAATACGCAGCTCCATAGCAAAGGCATGGAGCTGCGTGTTTTGAGCACGAATTTGGCGGGCGCGCATTGCTGACGAGCCTGTGCCGTTCATTTGCAACGTTTGCAACTGCACGCGCTTTTGTTGCTGTTTTACAGTATTTTTTGTTACCGTACTCACGTGCGCGTAGCACACACGCGCAATCCATTCACTCGATGCATGACGCGAGCGTAACCCGCTCCTCGTCAGGTAAGACTGAATATTAACAAAATACACAAAATGCAAATCACAAATCTATGCATGGTTTTTGTGTTGAATGAACTGGGGAAATGACCGTTGGCTAACGCTTGTGAACTCGTGAAATAAATTGTCGGGTAATAATGATGTATTGGGGCTGTAATCAGCGATTTTTAAAACATTGTATTTTGACATTACAACACTTTAAAAACAAGCACACAAATGACCACACTAAATTATTTTTGCTTGGCAATGTGACCGGTTGCAAGCGACAGGTGTAAAGTACAAAATCAATACCTCGTTCACCGTATATAGGAATAAATGACATCAAGCAACCAGACTGTTGGTTGCTATTTGGCTTGCACCACGTACAGCAACAACATTCATATGTGGACTTTCTAAACTGCACCTCCATTTGAAAGTAAAACGGAGAGCCAGTCACAGTACAAAGGTCGCACGCAAAAGGCTGATTGGAAATTCGTCGGTAATGGCGACATAGATCATGCAACATAGCTCCCGGTGGAGTCATCTAAATCGGTCTGGTACCACAAAACTACTACCTAACATCATTATGCATCTTAGAGGTAAGCCATTTATCAACACCAAGCCTTTCCTTTCTTGTGCAGGAGCAAGGGGAAAGCCTTATAGCATAACCCCTTGGGACGCGTCCCTTGGAACGCGTCCCCCGAAACGTCTCTCGAAACGTCCCTATCTGCTATACCTCCCCATGCAGGAAATAAAAGTTTGGGTCGCATCCAGGAGTCACATAACAAAAATGCGATATAGACAGGGATATCATTTTTATTTAAATGCAAGTTTGCCCAAACAACGCTAAAGCCACTCTGGGTATAAGGGGTTACAAGAAGACATCTAAAGATGAAAACAACTCAAGAAGACTGAAGGTATATATTGATATTCCTCTTAAGACAATCTATATTGTAGGATGGAGGGAAACATACAAGCAAGGAGTTCCAAAAAGATGCAGTACGTAGAAAAAGCTGCTGGAGTATCTTTGTTCTACATCTTGGGAAAGCTAGAGAGTATGGGTGAGAACAAGCAGAAAGTCTGGTCTCATGCTCAAACACCCTGATAGGACAAACCAGATTGGAGAGACTGGTGGCACATTCACCATGAAAATATCTACGGTGAGAAAGAAGTTGCAACAGATCCCAACTCTTTAGCGATGTTACTGGAAGCAAGGAATAAGGACGGTCGATACAAATGGCAAACCATAGCTCAATCTGCGGACTGGATCGTTCGTGCAATGTTGTTCTAAACGACCCATCACTAGAACCTCATGCATAAACTTAGTGCATGTATCAGATAATTACTTCTGAATTATTATCTGTAAGCTTATACTTGTTATCAAGCTGGTAATGGTAGTAATCATCCTGCGAAATTATTTCGTCTGAATTGACCCATTCATGAGAACAATTACAAAATTATTTGAATCTCCAAAGATCGCCTACATCAGGCGATCTTTGGAGCCATTCATTCACGCACAAAAACCGTATACTTGGATTTTTCATGTTTTCTGAAGTATTACTGCATCTATGTGGCTGACATTTCTACAAGGTAGTTTTCTCGACCTATGCTTTCAATTACCAGTGGAAAAACAGTTTCATCTGCAAACGATATAATGGGCCTTTAAAGAGACAAGGCACCAAAGAAAACCAGTGTTTTAATTCTGTTTTAGTTTATTCTGTTGAAATAAATAAAAAAAATTAAAAAAACAAAAAACAAAATCTGACCGATTCTGAGAGGGCGTTTTACAGGGAGTGTAATTATTCAACCCAATGAGAAACAAGGACATTGCTAAAATCATCAACCTTCCTAGGAAAAAACACGCAGAACGGTTCTCTGTCTACAAACCGTCATCTTTCGTTCATTCAACCAGGATATTTTACACGCGTCTGCTCTGGCTCGTGAAAACGCTTATACCATCCCTGGGGAAATTGCACTGCGAATACATTTGAGTATTTTACCGGTCATGCTTCGCAAGCCACCCGATTCCTTCCCCATCAACAACCTGCTGTCACGCTTGACGGCACTCGTCACATCATAATCAAGAAAGCACTCCCATCGCTGACGGTGCTGTATTATTATCCACACGGTTTATGGCAGTAATTTCTAGAATTACCGCCATTTGTTTTTATATTCCTGTGGAGGTTATCCTTTATGCATACAGTTACAAGTAGTGATTTCTGTTTCAAAAAATACTCAGCATGAATTTAGTATAAGCCAAGAAGAAAAAGGCGTTGCTAGTCTAAATGAAATTCACTTGTGGTCTGATTATTTAATGAAGTCCATAATTTGCATCTATTCACACTGTACAAATAGTGGCCTAACGTTCTGAACCAGTTTTTGGTAACATTTATTAGGACATGCAAAAAGGCTAATTAAAGGAGCGTGTTCAGATTTATCCAGAAATGGATAGTTTCAACCTAAGAATCATATAGATTACCTCCCCAAAATACTATCCACGGGAACAAAACACGAAATTTGCAGTCTCTAATTTGGATGTGGAAGCAAAAAGGTTGGTGTAATTACTGCACTGTTGTACGGAACCAGATAAATTAGTTTACAAAACATGATCGCTGGTTTTTTGACGATATACGGATTGAGAACGCGAAATTTCAGAATGGTCATAAGAAAAATATGACAAATGATATGGTATCAAAATCTTAATACCCATGGGAAAAAAGGTTCAAAAATGTGATATGGACATGCTCCTTTAAAACCCAGTGCTGGGAGGAACACTGGCGGCCATAACAGGGGGCAGGTTTTCATATTTAAATGAGGTAACAATAGATCCACGAAGTGCCTATCATGCATGACGCACAGTGACATGCCCCCTGTCATAGCCTCCCTTGCAAAGGGTCTTTACATGATTGGTAAATTGTTAAAAACGGCGTTTTTTTCCACTCGTAATTAAAAGCCTATGTCGAGAAAACTGCCCTGTAGAAGATTCAGCCAATATAGATGCAGTAATACTTCAGAAAGTCTGAAAAATGAATGGTTAAACAAGAATGAATGAATGGTAAACAAGTTGCCAATTTCTCCAACATTTTACACAAAAAGAATTCATGTGGTGTTTGTTACCATTATATACAATCAACACTTTTAGTCTGTTTTTTCTTGACAACTCTAAAAGTAAAATTGTGGGTAACTGCAAATGATGCATTGGGACTTTAAGCTTCTTTTGGAAACAAACTGTTGTCAGTCCAAAGCGCTCATGTCCTATTTGCATAATGAACCGTATAGAGTTGAGATAACATGAAAAGTTTGAGGATTCCCCCAATGGAAAGACACATGAACTTTTCCCAAACAACTGGATATAGACACCAGCATTTGGTTTAACATGTTTTTGTCTGCTGTGCTTTCTTTCAAATTACTTGATTTGATTCTGGACCTCAAATAATATGGGAAACCGATCTGCAGATAAAAACCGAAACAGTGGCCAGGCGTTTCGTATTAAAATGAAGCTGAAGCCAACGCTTGAAAAACGGTCTTAAAAAACACTAATGGTGGGGAAAATACGTGACACCGGCCCATGCAGGCAGATTTGACTGTATGAGTGATAATCGACCAATAATGAACGCTGCCATAATGGAAGAGAATCGATTAATATTCAACGCAAATTACGACGATAACAACCAGCGAGGGTGACTGGTAAGCGATGGCGAGTCGAAGAACCGAGTAATGGCTGTGCCCCAAAACACGCCCCGGAGAAAATAGAAATTAATGGTTTTATGAGAAAAGAAAGTCCATACTTACCGACAGATTTATCTACAGAATGTATTATTCGATATGTCATGCTATACCATTTCGCGGTTAAACTGCGCCATCGGAGCTTTGCAAATACGCCCTATAGAATTGCTTACGTCACACGCTGCTACCGAGGTCACGTGATGTCCAAATCAATCGATTAAAAAAATGTAACGCAAATTATACTCTGACCAAAAGTGCGAGCAGGCTGTGGGATGTAACATCATTATTGTATCAGTCAGTAATGTGTTTGAACACGTCTTGTGGCAAGGCTGACCGCACCAGGTTTCGTGAGAATCGCTGAGGCAGGTGTGCCTCCCTAATTTCCTTCACTTATGAGACTGTTTTTGAGACGCGCGGCTCCAGAGGTCAGCTTATCTCACGCAGGTTTAAATGTTGAAAAAAATGAGAGCCCCTAACTACATACCCGATTCCAGGGGGTACCGGTAAGAAAATTTGCAGACATCCACTACAGTGGTAGGTCCTGTCGTTTTTATACTTATTTCAAGTCTGACTTCGTGTATAATGTACCAGTTATGCATAGGGTACTTCCCATGATTGGTTAAGTATACGCGATCCCAGACTTGAAATAAGTCTAAAAACGACAGGACCTATACCGCTCCCCCCCTCCCCCCATAGTGGATGTCTGCAAATTTTCTTACCGCTACCCTCTGTCGATTCTTCTAGAAACGGGAAACGCCACATTTCAACGCTGTGGGAATCTTTTTGTTCAACCTGGACGAAAAGAGCTTGGTGTTTAGGATTTAAGTCGGTTTTCGCAATTGCACAGATGTAGATAAATTACTCCACAGATTAACTTAAATTGGTCTGGCCTCATAACCCTCCCCTCTCCCATTAAGGGCGGTACTCCTCTGACCTTCTAGCTCTTATTCCTTGAGATTGCCACTGCAAGCGTGAAATACAAAAAACGGAGACTTGTGAGTTGCGAAGTGGCCGTCGTGTGTTTGAGCTTGCTAAGCCGTGCTTACAGCTCGCGATATTGGCTGGACGGCCAGATATCAAAGGGTGCCGAGTCTAGTGGCCGTGTGGTTAGCTCGACGCCCACCTCCAAGCACCACTCCCACAAGCACACCAGAAAATTTGTCAGCAAAGCGTGCCGAATAATAAAAGGCAATGCTATGGAGTCGCCTGCGGCTAAAACACAACGCAATCCGACCCCTCGGACAAAAACAAGACTGGCCGAGCGGCACATTTCTAATTAATTAAAAGCACCAGGTAAAGAAGTCAGTGTTGGGAAAATTTGTCCAGCGATTACCTCAACTTTGTTCTTGGCTTTGTTCACATGTCGCCTTCCCCCCAAATCGGCCCTGGAGCTGGGGTATATAGATCTATATCTCGTCACTAAATTGCTGTTTTTCTTTTGCTCAGTCGCGCTTTGCTTTTCTCACTCTATCTTGACAGATGTTGGCAGATTGTCTCTGCGGTCCAAATCACCCCCTTTCCGATCATCCTCTCTGGCCCCCCGTGCACCTCTTACGAATTTCACTTATGATGTGTCCCAGATAATCTTCCCAGCACCGCAGACTTCCACTCACACATTCTATCATTTGTCTCTCTCGCATAACTCTTGGATTCTTTTAAGCAGTGATGAAGATTCTCTATAGGGCTCTGCGCAAACCTTAGTCAGATTGCACTGGGGAATTCGCAACATTGGCCACAATATGCAGCACACGCAGAAGGATTTTGGTGCAGTATGGCAAACCACGCCTTACAATTTATCATCACCATTTCCCGACAATCTCAGGAATGTTTTGGAGGTCGCATATAGGTGACGAGTGTAACAAATGTCATCATGTATGAACGGACGTAAACATCTACGACCAACGTTGCCTACGGTCTGCCTTTTGTTCACCCTTTGTCCCATTTGTTTTGTAAACTTTCTCCAACTAAGGACCCTGCAACAATAGACAGCCGAAGTGTGACGTGTTGCCATGGTAATTGGCTCTAAACATCATAGCCGTCGGACAAAGTACCACTGCAAAAGCACAAGGTCACGGTTCAGTGTAGAGCCATGGCTAGGCAACTAACAAAAGATGACGTAGGCTATTCACTACAGCTGTCGATAGGGGCCATTATTGCTTTATGCCAACGGCCTCCATATAGGTCAATGTGGGCTATAGACTCTCTGCAGCTTCACAGTGGTCCGTAGGCCTACTACACAAAGCACACCGACGAACAAATGCACCCTTGAAATTGACCAACGACAAGGCTAGTTGTGAGAGCTTCTAAGACAGTCCGAAGGCGAACGTCTTTTTTAACCACATGCTCACAGTGACTGACTCGAGTCCCCCAGACCAACCAGCCGTTCACTTTCAGACCACTTTCCGCTTGCTTTAACCGGGACAAACCCTCTAGTTTCCTGGGCGGAAATTCCCACACGCTGGCCAGGAAATAATTACGGGCGGCGATTATAGGCCCTATGACTTGCACGACACATTTTTCATAGACACGCCAAAAAACACCGTATCTATTCTCCATAAGCCCGCAATGCTATCAGTCAATCTGCGCCTTAGGCGTTCACACGGTGCCTGCTCAGGCGAACTCGTCTCGTACTTGACGTTTTGACTTGTGTGTACTCGTTCGTCCCATTCAGATGGAGTTCTGTAGTAGGACGGCACATATATTTTTTTAAAGCTAGTGTTCAAGTGGAGACGTCAAACCGTGTAGTTACGCAGTACATTATAAATCAGGTCAACTCACCAGGGGCCAATTTCATAAAGCTGTTTAGCAGAAAAATGTGCTTAATGCAACATTTATTTGCTTTGCAAAAATGGGTTAGCAGTCCAAATTGTATGTGACGTGATTACAATCGATTGTCGTTCTGCTACTCTTGTTAAGAACACAAGTTGGCACAGGCCTACATAAGTTTTTACTGTATTTTTCACAAGGAAGAAAATACGACCCACTAAAAAGTGGATACGATCTTAAAAATGACAATTGCAGTGATGGGCCGCCATTTTATCGGAAAACCGGGCGAAGAATGACCGTGTGGAATTGTGTTGTGCTTTGCTATATAGGAATGTAAAGAGTCATTCATCCGGCAGGTTTTTTTGGGTAAATTGCGGCGCCCACAGTACAAGGCATCGCTGCAGTTGCCATTCGTTGTGAGGTCGTATCTGCTTTCTATTTTGGTCACATTTCTAGTTGCTTGCACAACACTGATGTACGACTTACACTTTTTTTTAGCACAGCGTAGCCTTGTCCAAGTCTATGAGCTGTGGCATCATTAGCGACCTCTCGCAATAAATTGTAGCCAGCGACTAGGCTGGTTACCTGAATATCTTGGTCTGAAATCCAGACTTACACGCGCGAGGCTAAATCATAGCCTTGTTCTTTCTGGTTGATTACAGACGATTTGCCGTTAAATTACAGGTTTGTTCAGGAACAAGACACTTTGAATCTTCATCTGTTAAAATACAGCCATGTTACTGTTTAGTAACAGAGGATCTTCTGCCTTTTATCGATGCTCCCTGGTATTCGGCAGCAATTACGCGGCGTTGATAGCGAGTACCAGTATACGTTGCATGCTGGGAAATCACTGCAGTAAATTCAAACTGCGCAGTGCGCTTTTTGTAGTAATACAATAGATTCAGGCGGAAATTTCCCCTGAATTTATCGTTTTCCTATATTTCAATGAGTCGGGTTACATTTTTGATACCCTATACTATACCTTGTTGAAACTCCACTGCACCCCGGCATGCAAATAAAAACTAGGAAATTAAGAGAAACATGCCGACTTATTTTCCACGAAGTGTGGTGCATCTACAACACAAAAAGTGAACTGTGAAGTGCAAACTGTCAATCCACACTCAAACGAATAACAAGAAACAGTCTTCAATAACCTGAACTGCTTCGTTCAGTTACATGTAATTGTTCCTGTACAGAAGGCTTTGTTAAAGAACAAAACCATGCACAAAACGAACACTTAGTCGTCTGTTGAAAAACAGAAAAATCTTCTGTAAATTTACAATTCCAAATAACAGTTTACAGGTATTCCTCCCATCCCTATAAAACTGAACATACACAAGTTTCTTCAAGCTTACGAGTTACAGTGCCATGGGCACTTTGGTGGAATCCTTGGGGTCAATACCATCAAGATTTAATATTAGTAGAACCGCGATTTGTGAGACAATAAAGAGGCGACACTGTGTTTTTCTTTTTCTTTGGGGACGCAACGCACCAAGCCAGAGATGGATTCACCAGTGTAAGGCATCGCTTATGGGGTTTTTGAAAATTAAAATTCTGAATGTTTCTCCTTTTCCTTACTGTCTTTCTTTTTACCCCTCCCTTTTGCGATTGGGGCGGGGGCGGGGGCGGGGGAGGGTGGAGGGGGTGTGGGGGGCGGGGGGGGGGGGGGGGGGTGCACCTGGGACTGCACCCGGGACACGGACATCAGCACGTGCTCCTGTTACATGCAAGATGCTATATAAAAAAATATAAAAAATCGGTCAACAAAAAGGACTCTGTTACAATCAACCATATACCCTTAACAAAACTTTATTCAGTTTCTGGTTTATCAAACTTGACTCGTCAGTTGTTCATTCCCGTTTTCAAAGTGGAAAGTGCATGCAGCTGGTTCCAGGAGCAGGAGACACCACACTCTCAGCCCCTCTCAAACCTGTCAAGGGCCCGGAGAACCACTTGTTATCTCAGCTAGAATGGCAATAAATTTTACAAGCCGAGCGCGGTTGGTTGCGAGGCTACCGCGTGGCGTTCACCGCGCACAGGTGCGCGTCGCGGTGAAATATTCGCGCGCGAATAGTTGGTTTTACACCTTGCACTTAACACGTGTTCAAAAATGGGAGCAAGGGACCTGCGACGACCCTAAGCGTGCGCCGGGTCCCGACGGCTTCTGCTTTAACGCGGTAGCCACCCAGACCGTACCGCTTTTCTCCACGAAATATATAGATCAAAACAGGCCAACTCGACAGGGACCGGGAGATGTAGCGAGATATTATATGCTTTGTCAGTCACAACAATCACAACGACAAGGGAAATTCTGTGAAAAGCAGGTACATATGAGAAGTGTTTCTGGCAGAGTTATAATCAAATCAGAGAGACAATAGCACAACATATCTTGTTAAAAAAGGAAGGGACAACACTTGCAAAGGGTTGCCTAACTCTGTACGCTTCATGCAAGTCGCCACTTTTTACAGTTCGGCGCTCGGACTTGAGAGGGCGTGAGTCAGGACACAACATATTTGTACATACTTCACGGCGTATGGGAGTCAGGCAACAAGGCATCAATCTGACGTCATCCATGCATCGTTGCATGGTTGACGTCTTTATCTCTTTAAAAATGTCCAATATGGCGCAGGACATAGTTGCATTAGTTGCATAGTTTATCATCAAAATTAATTGGGTTGCCGACGTTGAAAACATGATTTATGCACCGGGCAATACATGGTAATATTTTTAAAAATTAAATTCGCCGATAACTTCAAACAAGCGTTGTCCCTTCCTTTAGAGTACATTGGTTTTCCAAGCAAGACCATCCCGAGATCTCAGGGAATTTCCACTCTGCTAAGCGACATTACAATGCCCTGAGGAAATTCACGCAAATCTGTGAAGTAAGGGGCTGTTGCGTTCAGCAAACATGCACACCCGAGTCATTTTGATGTAATTTAATCCATTTGGTTATGTTATGCCGAAAAGAAACGATTTCTATACTTTCCAGAAATTGTATTGGGTTCTGTTCCTTATGACTGTCCCATTCCTACAAAAATTTCCGGCGACGATCTTATTTACTCCGTAATTTTGTTAATTAATAACAGTGATGCATGCAGACCAACGTGAATGGAACGGATTCCCTTGTATGCTTTAATTAGCAGCCAATAGCCGACGCGGACACGGCCACCATTACTGAGTATGCATACACGGTGTTTACAATCTGCGCGCGTTACATTTGAATGCCTGCAATGCACTGTCAAGCTTCCTGATTGGTCCAGAGAGGCGACAAGATTTCTGTCGCTTGTTCCCCAGCGAAACGGGGCCGGTTTCAACATGGCTTCGGTATATGCACGAGTAGGATAGTGCGTTAAAGGGGAACTGTTGAAAGAGGATGAAGCAATAATTGATCAGAGTGTTGTCCACGCCAGGGGCGGATCCATGAGATACCATAGGGGCCGTCCAAAGTTGTGAAAATGTTCACGGTTCTACAAAGCTCAGGAGGGAAGGGGGTGGGGAGCGGGGGTTGGGGGTGCCTAAGGCCGCGTAGGTCTTTACATGCATGGTAGTGACAAAAAATGTTGTGGGAGGGGGTCTTGAAAAATACTACTTTCTGTAGAACTATGAAAATGTCGACAACTTCGGACGGCCCAAGTAACATTTGCATAATTGACTGGCGGCCTGAATTCTTCACTTTCAAAAGGAGGTCAGTTTAGAAAGTCACATGCTATGCTATTGTTGCTGTGTGTGCACAGCAATGCCCATCCATCAATAGTCTGGTTGCTTTATGCCATTATCTCCTACGGTGAACACGGTCCTGAACTTTACACCTGCCGCGTGCACCATATAGGATAAAATAGTCTGGTCAAGTGGATATCAAGTGTGCATGTGAAAGGAAGTACGTCGGTACACCAGACGCGATTCATGCGAAACACGCAAAAGGCTGATTGATTGAAGACAGAGTACATTGGAAAACCTTTAATTTCCACTCGTATAAAAGCCTATGTCGAAAAACTGCTTTGCAGAAATTTCAGCCGCATAGATGCAGTTATACTTCAGAAAACCTGAAAAATCCATGCATGGTTTTTATATGAATGAATAATAAAAGGTTATCTGCAGGCAACATTTTTTTTAAAAACTCACCTTTCATTGGCTATTTCTCCGACAAAGCTACAATGTTTGTTACACGGAAAACAACACATGTGGTGTTTGTTACTGTTGAAATCGACTCTAGTCGGTTTTTTTCTTGTCAACTCGTCAAGTAAAAGTTTGGGTAACTGCAAATAAGATGTATTGGGGGTTTAAAATCATACTTTACAAATGTGTTTCTGCTTAAGGCCGCAAAAAGTGGACCCATAATGTTCACCTCGCCCCCAAATGTACACATGCGCTCGCGTGTTTATACCCCTGTGGGAAATGTCCACTGACAACAGTGATATTTGGACCAATTTCATAAAAACTAAAAATACTCCAAACCCTCTGAAGATATGACGCTGTGTGGAAAATGCCCAAACTTCCATTTTCTTTTAAATTTACACTTACACTATGAGCAACTAACAATGGAAATTGGGCACAAACCATTGTTAATAACAATGGTTTGTACCCAATTTCCATTGTTAGTTGTTCCTCGTGTTAGATGACCAAATAATACTGGACCAATTTGATCTTGCGAATACTAAAAACGACTGAAGGGACATACCGGTTTTGTTGGGCTATTTTGGGCTCGAAATAGACCCATATATGATTCTGAAAATCTTTCCGAAATAGACTGAGGACAGAATCTGAAAAAAAACCACCAAATTTGGCCGTTTTTTTGCAATTTTAAATTACGTGTCCTTGGATTTAGTTTTATTTCCAGCCGTATGGCCGTAGTTTATTACTGCAGTACTGCATCAAATGAGAGACTATTAATTCAGGTTATGAAACAGAGTTAAACATAACTCTGAAAAATCGAACATAACATTTTGACACAAAGTTCGGGAAGCCGAAGCGAGTTCCACCGTGGACAGTCTACCCCACGGCACTGTGTGACATCTACCCAACGGCACACACACGCTGGGACCGGTACAATACCGTGGTTCGTGCAGCTATAGACTGCCGGATGTGTTTCGTCATTAGGTGTTTTAGTCTGTACACCTACTCTTGCTGCACGCGGAACTACAGTTGTACGTTCGTGAAGACAAACCATAAAATCTGCATAAAACGGAAAAACCCATTCGGTGGTCCGGGCTGTCCAGTGAAATCTTTAGCAGAAAATGAGAGATATCCAAAGCAAAAGCTGTCAAGTGAAGAGCGAATCGTTTCCGACAAAGTCGTGAGTCTCGCGCGATAGTGAACGGCTGGTAAAGCATATAACTCGACTTACTGACCGTTTTGTTTATTAATGTTAAGCTTTTGCAGTTATGCTCCTATCAATTGTTTCCCCCACCCCTCTTCCCCCTCCCCCCGCGCTGTCCACCCCCGGCGACTAGGTGGGGGTTTGGTCACGTTTTCAAGCCCCAGGGTGAGGCATTTGACCCTTTGAAGTAACATTTTATGTGTATTTGTATACAAGACGCGCATGTTTTGTCACCTAAATGTTGCCCCAGGGGTTGGGATTTTGTCACAAAAAAAGGTGGGGTAGCCCGGGGGGAGGGGGGGGGGGGGGGGGGGGGGGGAGGGGTGGGGAAAACAATTGATAGGTGCATTAATTACGAGACATTTTGATGATCTTTTTTTCACAAGGACCATCACAAAATTGTTGTCAAGGATACTACATCACTAAATTATCTAACTGACAGTAGGCCGGTATGTACCTTTAAGTTAACTACAGTTTGACCAGTGTCCCTCGATCAACGTGTTGCCCTCTTTCGACCGACCCAAAAAAATCTGAAAAATCTTGGGTCCTTTTTTTGTTGTTGTTGCAAATGCTTACCTTTCGCAACGAAGAGCGGATTAACGGTTTAGGCACAGTTAGACTGGTACCCGAAGCTCATAGTCCACACACGTACATTAATATTGCTGTTCGTGTGTTCACGCTTGTAATATGTGGACTGGCAACCAATGTGCGGCTTGTGCGCATGTGCAGAAACACGTCAAGTCAAAATGGACGGCTAACAAGGCTAGCGTTTTTATATATAGTGAAACCTTCTATTAAGGCCACCTTGATAAACAGGCCAACTGCATATAGTGGCCACCCACCTTTGGTCCCAAATGCCATGTGTATAATGCTTAAGAAACCTCTATAAAGAGGCCACCTATTTATAGTGGCCAGTTACGGTCCAGAGGGTGGCCACTATAGACAAGTTTCACTGTACCGTAGTCTATGGAGAACGAGGTGTTTTGGTCTTTTGAGCGTCTTGAGAAGAGAATATGTCATTATGAACATGTTAAGTTTTAGGTCAAGGGTTATTTTTAAGTGATTTGGGGTTTGGAATGCGATGAATTATTTTCGATTTTTCCAACTTTCTCGGTTTCTCTTCTTTCCCTTATAATACTAGTGAGAGTGGAGTCCTGAACATTTTCCAGAATACCACTTTCGAGAAGTATCACTTATTAAAAACTTAGTAGACTCTTTTGGGGTTGAAGAGTTGGGGTGTACCCGAGGGTATTGTGTAAAAAGAAAGCGATGTTGGAAACTAAACAGCTTTTCAGCTGCGTTGCAAATAACATTTAACATGCCGATTTGGCTATTTTCTGCACAAAATCCGTTCTTGTTGAGGCAACATTATTTTTTGGCCAAGTCGCTGATCGAATTTGTTCTTGTGTACAAAACATAGTTTTCGAAACAGCGCCCTCTGTTGATTTTAACCGGCGCGCGGTGCGATTACAAGATTTTTCTTGAATTCAAAACACTATTTGCTAGTCAAATCGTTTTTGCCTTTTTAGTTCGTATAAATGTAAATGAAATGGAAACGGCTCACGAAAAACGACTTCAATATTTTGACAAGACAAAGGAGTTTACGAAGAAAAATGTGAGTTTTGGGGACAAATGACATCATAGGCAATATTTGTACGATATTTGTGTTTCTCCACCTGTTAATTGCAGCAACGACAGAAGCATGATGATACAACAACGCTATACATGTACATGTATACATAGGACGGTCGGGTTGGCGTACGGGTTCTTTCCTCGCCTTTCACCTCTGGCGTCCCGGGTTCGAATCCGGGGCGTGTATGTGGATTGGGTTTGCAGTCCCTACTTGACCGCGTGGGTTTTCCCCTGGGGCATTTCTCTGGGGGTTTTCCCTCCCACTTCTAAAACTGCAACTCCTCCTTCGTCATCTCAAGTTGATAATATAGTATAGTTAAAAGCTAAAACCGTATAGTTGATGGCATAAAGGGCCTTAGTTGCAGAAGATGCCATAAAATATACAACAACAACAACATGTATACATATTTTTGTGCTTTTACACTCTGCAATAAACTTTCTACAAATTACATATTCCTTTAAAGCCCCAATAGAGCTTCTGCACCGGCGGCCATGACAGGGGGCAGGTTTTCTTATTTAAATGATGTAACAATAGAACCACAAAGCGCCTACTCATGCATGACGCACGGTGACAATCAATTTAAATCGCTGCTTAACTAATTTTAATATTAATTTTAATTTGTGTATATAGATAAATATATTTATGTATAGTGTTTATCTTTTATTGTTTCATTTTATCATGCTTCAGTGTTTAGTCCTTTACTAATTTAATTGTATATGTTTTAACTAATTACATGTAATTGTTTATGTTTTTATGTGCTTTCGTATAGTTTTATCACTTTATTTCTTGCCACTCTTTTAAGTATTTTAAGTTCATGTCTTGGTTTGATTTTATCATGTCCTATCCTTCCACATTATTTTATTAATTTATTCCTCAATTTGCGTTTCTTTTGTTTACTCTGTTTTATAGTGTATATTTTTAACAGGGCCCTTATTGATAGCAGTTTTTATGTAAACTGAAGAGGCCACCCTGTATAAATAAAACAGCTAATAATGACAATGTGACTGCCCCCTGTCATGGCCGCCGTGCAAAGGCTCTATACATCATTAGCAGTCACCGAAACATTTACTTCACGAGTTGACAAGAAAACCCCAACTAAAAGTGTAGATAATAATAATAATAATTATAACGAATATTTATACTGCGCCGGTATCCGTCATAAATGACGCTCATGGCGCATAACAATAAAACAGAATACTTAGACTAACAAAAGAAGGTTAAACATGTTTTGAGTGCACTCTTGAAATCAGAGAGATTTGTGAGTGAACGGATGGTCTGAGGAAGTTTGTTCCACTGCAGGAGTGGACCAGCATGTAAAAATGATCTATCTCCCCATGTGTTGGTGGTACGTGTCAGCTGGCAAGCAATTGTAACAAACACCACATAATTTTTTCCCGTGTAAAATGATACCTTTTTTGGGAGAAAATGCTAACTGAAGGTGCATTTTAATAAACAAATTACTCGCAGACTGTTTTTACCATTCATTCAACACAAAGACTATGCATGGATTTTTCAGGTTTTACGAAGTATTGCAACTATGTAGCTGAAATTTCTACAAGGCAGTTTATCAACATTATTCTTCAGTTAAATAATGCTCTTGTTCCTGTTTTTAAAAGTTCTCCAATCATGTAATCTATCTTTAATGTTATATTGTCCGTGGTTCTCAGCAAATTCGTTTTTTTCTCCGAACGAATTGGTAAAGCATTTACTTTATTTTAACAAAAAAACATCATACTTTGTATTTTAGACATCGGCAACCCTGTAAAAAACGTCATTTTTATATGGCCGTTTTTGCGCCTTAACTAGACTTCCCAAGTCTGACTTCCCGTGTTTGGTCTGTAATGTGCAGCATACAGCGCTCCCTCTGGACTAGTGGCCTGTCTAATCTCTTTTTTTCTGTCTCGGACAGAAGAAATCATGGGTCGATTTCACAAAGACGTGCCGCGACTCGTAAGTACCAAATCCATCGCAACTCGCCGAACCCTTTGTGATTTTGCCACGGCTTCGGCGAGTTGCGATGGATTTAGTACTTACAACGCGTCGGAAATCTTTGTGAAATCTACCCCGGATTAGACAAGCCACTAGTCCAGATGGCGCGCTGTACGCTGCGCATTACAAACACGGCAAGTCAACTTGGGCAAGTCTACGCCATACCGTGAGTCTAATTATTGGCGGACCATCGCCATCATCGCCATCATCGCCATCATCCCCATCCCCATCCCCATCATCCCCATCCCCTTCATCCCCATCATCCCCATCCCCATAATCATCATCCTCATCCTCATCCCCATCCCCATCATCCTCATCCCCATCCCCATCATCCCCATCGACATCATCCTCGTCCCCATCCCCATCCTCTCCATAATCCTCATCCCCATCCTCGTCCCCATCCTCATCCTCCTCATCCCCCTCATCCCCGTTCACATCATCCTCATCCTCATCCCCATCATCCCCATCGACATCATCCTCGTCCCCATCCCCATCCTCTCCATCATCCTCATCCCCATCTTCATCCCCATCATCCTCATCCTCCTCATCCCCGTTCACATCATCCTCATCCTCACTCACATCATCCTCATCCTCAACCCCTCATCCTCATCCCCATCCCATCCCCATCGACATCATCCTCGTCCCCATCCCCATCCTCTCCATCATCCTCATCCCCATCCTCATCCCCATCATCCTCATCCTCCTCATCCCCGTCCACATCATCCTCATCCTCACCCCCATCCCCATCATCCCCATCATCCCCATCATCCCCGTCCCCATTCCCATCACCCCCATCATCCCCATCATTCTAATCGTCCCAATCCACATCATCCTCATCCCCTTCCCCATCATCCTCAGCCCCATCATCTTCATCATCCTCACCCCCATCCCCATCAACGGCTAATGCGATGGAGCCTGTTGCTCCAAGGTTATAATCTTGAGTTTGTTCACATCCCTGGGAAAGAAAATGTGCTTGCAAACAGCCTTAGTCGAGTTGTTCAAATCTAAGGTTGACCGGGCAACTGCTAATCAAAGTGATGTGGTGTGCTTGAATTTCTTTTGTTATATCGTAAATTTTGGAAGTAATTGTGCGAATTAATGTATTGAAAATTATGAAATTTGTAATTTTTGATTATGAAATGGGCGGCGAGGGGAATGCTCCCTTTATAGACCGTATCGAATAGCTGCCATTTCGTGAGGCACCTTTTGTTACTTAAACCGTTCAACAATGGAAGCACATTATGTGCAACCATGCATGTCCTCAAGGAACAAGGAAACTGCCCCACGAAATGGCGGCTATTCGATACGGTCTATAGTCGTATTTTTCCTTCCAAGGGGGAGGGTGTTAAGAGTTGGGAAAACGTAAAAAATGTATAGTATTCACTTATTTACTCTAGCTACTGCCGGTTGTTTTTTATGGTTAATTCCCAGGCATTTAAATTCAGTTCGCTGAGTGGTTATGCATGGATGTTGTTCGAGTCTTTAAAGGTTCCACACTCAATAAAATTCGTTAGGGGCGTCCGGGTTGGCGTAGTGGTTCTTTCCTCGCCTGTTACCTCTGGCGTCCCGGGTTCGAATCCGGGGCGTCTATGTGGATTGGGTTTGCAGTCCCTACTGGACCGCGTGGTTTTCCCTCCCACTTCTAAAACTACATCTCCTTTATCGTCATCTCAAGTTGATAATAAAGTATAGTAAAGCTAAAACCGAATAGTTGATGGCATAAGGGGCCAACAACAATGTAAAGGTTGTTGAATTTTTGCATGGATTTTTCATGGATTCGTTAGAGTTCAAGTGTACGGGAACAGTTTTTTAACAAGCACCTCCGGTTGCCAGTTTTTTCCCACAAAGGTACGATTTTACACATGTGGTGTTTGTTACCATTGCTATCAACACCTTTACTCATAATGAAATTTTGGGTAACTGCAAATGTCGGCTTGGGGCTTTAAAGTATAGATTTTCAAAAAAAATACCGTTGTCAAACCAGTACCTAAACAAGCAACAAGCCAAACTACGTTTTCTTTTAAGCAAAAAGGAGATGTTATGTTTATCAAGAAAAAAATCAAGACGTGTATGGAAAGGCTATTTTAAATGTCACTCTTGTCATTACCTGTGTAACTAGAAACCGTTTTGGAAGAGAGTTCAATCAGAGAGTAGTGGAAGGTTCGTAACTCTTAAAGTTTGATAAATTACAGTTAGATACTTCCGAAAAGTACAAATTTCCTAAGAGTGGAATACTGTACGGTTCCTCCATTAGTATTTTCGATCACTGTAAACAAAATAGATTTAGTAAATTCTGATGCGCGTGTGAACTTACACATTTCTACCGCGTAGCGCAATCGATTTATTTTAAGGGATCATTTAGAACAATGTTCTTGTTTTTAACTTACAGCAAGTTCTTTCGTGGATAGTTCCGTTCTCTTCTTTCACAAAGAGAAAGTTTGAGCATAGCCAAGGTGCGGCAGTATTGTTGTGGTAAGAACACGTGCAGCAACGAGAGATAAAGATTGAAGAAACCTTAAATGTCTCCTTCTTCGAAACCTAAAACCTACTTGAGCCAAAATACTAGACTCAAGAGAAGTCACTTCTCGGGAGTAAAGAGGATTAAAAATCTCAGCCTGAAACCGGCTGGCCAACTGTTGCTGATCGAGCGTATACACAGCGTCTTTTGCCAAGCCGCCTCACCGTCGCGGACGAAATCTGCCGACCAAGTGTCACGCAAGACTCACCAGCTTAACTTGATTAATTTTTCCAAGTTTCTTTCCGAAATTTAGAAATATTAAAAAGGCGAGGTTTATTTTTTTGTGGACTGGGGTGTTTACACTGTTGCTTTTGTCTGAGGCAGTGGGAGTTTGGGCAGCTCGACAACAGATAGTCCCGGGCATTGCCTTTGTTTCATCGGCTCCCATCTGGTTGCATTTCACATGACGTGAAATATCACGGACTCACCTAAAAGCTCCAGTTTTTTTGTACAATAAAAAGATGAATTATGCCTACAGGCCTGTATAATACTATTTTTCTTCAACAGGCCGTGAGAGAGTTTGACTGAAAGGGAGCAAGAAGTTGGCGGTTGCCGAATACCGGCACCTAACAGATGGTCCGGGCGTCGGACGGTTGGCGAGCAGTGGGAGAAACCACGGGTTTGCGCTGGGAATTTCCGATACAAAAAGACATTCCGATTGCTGTTGACTACTCGCAGTACCCTTCCAGATGGTTGCAGAACGGTTGCTTTCATTTGAATTTAGCGGCAACGCCGTAGTTCCCACACAACGCGCGACATGACGGTTGGCGTCCATGGGTGTCGGCCCGTCGCTCCTAACTCTCAAACACACGCACTCGTCAAATCTTCGGCTCTACCTAGCCCCTCCAATCAGACTTCGAGGTAAGTTTAGCCAGGTTTTTATCCAAATGGAAAAAGGGACCCTCTCTGGGAGAGCAAACCATTCTAGGCACGTGCCCGAATTTTGGGGAGACTGTTTCCTTCCCCTTTTCTCTGCGAGTGACAGACTCTCTGAAATGTTGACGAAATGTGGCACAACATTTCATTCAGTTTCGTCATTCATACGTTCTCAACCGAAGTTCCCCAAGCAACAAAATATTTGCCTGATTTTAGGGGTCCTACAATAATGTTTCAGAGGAGAGGGCATAACAGTTTGGTCTCCGGGCTGTACTTCCTCTGCCAAAGAGATTTAACTTTTTGCAATGATAAAATGTATCCATTCTAAAAAAATTGAGTCTCCTTTGTCATCTCAATGAGGTCTTGAACATTCGTCAACCACATTTTTGTGCCACCCCGTATCGCCTAAATTGTCTACTTGTCTTCATAAGGTTAAAAGATCTTAACGTCACTTGGAGATTTCTATTATTATTCAGAGACACACCCTTTAATTTTGGTTCCTTTGTTCCTATGTTTTAACATCCATCCATCTAACTTATTTTTGTCAAATGGCTTATTCGTTTGTTGCGGACAAACTAGTGTGTAGGAGCGAAGTATAGCATGTTGTTTGGTTGGTAAAATGAACGGCCTATTAGTTGGATTACTCAGTTTTGTAGGATCGCTGACGGGATTTGTTTAGTTTTACTTGCCAATTAGTTGGCGGTTTGTTTGCTGTTTATTTGTTTGTTTATTATTGATCATCTTTTGGTAAGGTTCTTGGGTGAGTTTGCTTTCTTTGTGTTTTTGGCCATTTAGCCTTCTTGTAATATCAAGTAGCGGTTTGTACACTATTTTGTACAAGGTAAATGACCGAGACCTACAAATACGTGTCCGGCTTTGTGAAAAGCCACATGATTCACAATCTACCCCATATAATAATAAATCTACCCTATAAATAAATAAATAAATAAGTAAAAACAGTAAAAAAAACAAATAAAAACAAAGACTAACAATTAGCGGTTCAGTTGAAAAACAAAATATCCGAAGCCCATCAAATAAATAAAACTTCAACTGTGTTTTTGTGAAGTTTCTATGAAGAATTCTCGCACCAGGGAAAACATTACAACGGATAGCATAAAATGCAACCCCACCCCCTCCCCACCTGCCTCTAAAGGGATTTTTTTGAGTTGTTTGTACTAATTTTTTTCGGTCTGTTGTTGTAAGCATTAGATGTTTGTTGAACACACACATGAGCGTGATTTAATTGCTAGATAACCCGTCTTCAAACACAACGTTAGAGCCAGCTTTGACGTTGGTGGCGCTCATTTATAATCATGCACCTAATCTACAAACATTATTTCAGGGTTTCAAGTACTTCAATAGCTGCACGAATTAGATCAGAAATATTTGATCAGAAATGTTAGATCAGACATATTTAGCGAACCAAGCTTTGGTCCCAAGATCATGGATTATATATACATGTAACGCTCTTCTAAAGTGACCTATAACATGGATGGTCCATTTGTTAGTTAAACCAGGGAGATTGACTACGCTTTAAGCCCCAGACCAAAAATCATCCTTTCTCATTTCTGATACAAAATGATTTAATACTATACTCCGTCAGCTCCCGGAACAAAATAGTGGTTGGATGATTTGTTTGTAATTGGAACAATATTTATGATCTGTTGTTGGTAAACTGTCAACGAGTTTGACATGTCGGATAGATTATACGACTATCGCCTCTTTTCGACATATATTTTAACCAGCCAAGTTTACGTTCAAATTTACCTTATCGTCATTAATCTTTATAGTTGGGATCAGATTCAACGAACACGCGAGACCAAACTCCAATATATTTTCTGCGACCATGGGTAGGCCACGCGTAGTCGAGCCCAACAGTGACCGCTGGTGGCGCTATAATCGCCAATGCAAGGAGTGCCAACAAACCGCTATAATACGTGTAGACAGACTGACCCATCTGCGATACGGACTTAACGTGCAGCTGAGGGCAATTTAATTACCGTTGTTTGTCCGAAATGGCCGGTTGTCCACGCTTTTGTAAATTTTACACCGCCCCCTTAGAATTCATTTTGTATTCACTGTGCGTGTGTTTCTACGGTTAGCATCCGAGTCTGTTAGGCACTGCTCACCGGGTCGAACTCCCGAGCGCGGCCGCAACAGCACATCGCACGTCCTCCTCAAAACAAAATAAATAATAGCCAAATAAACAAGTTAATCAGTTAACCAACGAGCAAAACAGTTAATCTTACCGCACGTGGCCGAAAAGTTAAATTACATAAGCAATGGACGGCGGCTGCAGTGTATACAAGTTAACTTGGACCGCTTGGACTAGGCAACTAAGCTCGGCCAACAGCGAACGGGCCGGCGCTTCGTTTTGTTCTTTTGCGGGCTTTATAAATTTATTTCCCTGGTATTTAAGATTTAAAATGTGTTAAAATTTAATGGCAAAGTTTGGAAGGGCAGATTATGAAACCACGAGGGACAGAGGTGGCTGGTTGTTCCCACAACGGGGAACAAAATAAGGCGCGGTAGTGTAATTCCCATCCAAAATACACGTATTTACTTAATAACTCGTTAAAAAGCAGGGGCGAAGTTTGTAGTCTTACCTTGGGAGTCGGAAGGTTTAGAAGGACGAACTTGGATCTTGTGTCAGATCAAACCTTTTCCCGTCATTTCATTAAAGAGTCCCGTCATCACACGCAACCTTGAAGAAGAAAATGTTTCTTAACTCAGTGTCATAGGCACAATTTTAATCTAAATTCACCCGCATATTTTACATTCTGAACGGGTTGACTACCCGCGGTTAAAGCTCTCTGCCACGATAACATATAAGAGATATACATGCCTTCTCGTGTAAGTCTTATATCCATCACGATAGCATGACGCCCCCACTATACTACGCCTCAACAATTTTTCGGCTTACGTGCATACCGTCTACTCGCAAATTGTAGCATATTAATGATGTTTCGTGTATTTTTATGTTGTTGTACCTTGTTTGAATGTGTTTTGTATATACGATTGTGAATTAAATTTTGATTTTTATTGCATGTTGTGTTCGCATGGCCCTATGAAGAAGCGTGTTCAGGTTTTTCCAGAAAATGGATTTCGGTTTAACCTAAGATTCATATAAAACACCTCCCAAAAATACTATCCATAGGGAGATAACGGGAAATTTGCAATAACGGAAGCAAAAAGGTTGGCGTTACTGCACTGCTTTATGGAACCAGATAAATTAGTTTACAAATCATCAATTTATTTTGACGTTATCTTTGAAAATACACGCATTGAGAAAGCGATATTTCATGATGATGATGATGATGATGAAAAATATGACAAATGATTATGGTATCAAAATCTCAACACCCATGGGAAAAATGTGGGAAGGAGTTCAAAAATGTGACACGCTCCTTTAACTATTTGGGCAAACCCTGAGTAAAATTTGTTAACGCATCAACTCCGCTCCCTTCTACACACATGCGCATACCCCGCCCCTGAAAACCTGAAAAGAATTCCTTTAAAATCCTTTGGATGCTTAAGACGCAGTGGGGGAACAATGGAATGGGTACCCTATGCATCTGCCACAAAATGGGCAGAATGCCATTTTCTTGTCTTCTATGCATTCTGCAACCGGTGTCTCGGGTTCGATACAGGTCCCTTTCTTTTTTTCGCCAAAACAGTACACTGCCATTTGCGTTTATGAGTTCTGGCAAACTGCCAAAAGTACATCTTGAATTACAGACAAATTAAAGCCCAATACAACATTTGCAGTTGCCCTGAATTTTACTTCACAAGTTGACAAGAAAAACAGACTAAAGGTGTTGATTGCAATGGTAACAAACACCACATTTTTTTCCGTGTAAAATGGTACCTTTGTGGGAGAAATTGCCTATTGAAGGTGTTTTTTTGTAACCATTCAGTTCTCTGAAGTATTACTGCATCCATCATGGCTGAAATTTCTACAAGGCAGTTTTCTCAACATAGGCTTTTAATTATGAGTGGAAATAGCGCCGTCTTTAACAGTTGACCAATCATATCTTTAAATAAATCAGAAATTTATCCCCCAAATTGCCTTTCTTTGTGAGCGAGATTTAAACACCATGTGTTTCTTTGTAAAAAGCAAACAATCGGCGTGCAAGATTTCTCGCTTGACAACACAGTGCGAGTTCTCACAGCGCTAAAATTTGTTCTGACACGGCAAAGACTGATGTTCGTAACCGTGTGGTTTGCGTCAGACACGACTTTGAAAATCGTAAATATACCTCTGCCTTCACGTGTTTACCTACTTAGCACCAATGCTAATAGCCACCTATATACAATTCATATGCGCAGGTTTGGCAAAAAGCTCTGGCTGTCAAGTACATTTCACTTACAAACAAAATGTAACCAAATTGATTTATATCACTGATGGCAAACTAGTCTTTTGAAAAGCGAGGTCATTAGCCTTTCAGAAAAATGGCCGAACAAAAGGAGAGGGCGCAATTTGTTTGGGTATAATTTGTTTTAACAATATATTTCTTTCCAAAAACTGGATTTACTTGTAATTATAACACAAAGACAGAATTATAAATATAAATAAATAAATGCCAAGTGAAAAGTGCAGTTACACAAATTACATATTAGACAGATTACAATTTAACGACGTTATTGTTTACAAACGGCGTAAAGAAGACAATGAAAAACCGTGTCCATGCTTTCAAGAAATGTGTGCTTAGCCGCCGTCGTATTTAGTCTGGGTCCGTGGTTACAGCTCGAACAACGGTGCCATAATACCACGGTAGCCAAGAGCCCAATTTCTTTCACAAGAGGGCGCCCTTTTAAAAGGTGTGTGGACACAAATTTATACAATTTTATTTTATAGTTTTCTTTTGGGAAAAAAAATCATTGCATTGGACAGACAGTTAAGACCCCTTTTATCTTCCATTTCCGGTCAAATAGCTGATTAAGTTTTGGGGACATTAATTGCAAATCCTGTATATATCCGGTCTTTAAAACATCAAAGATGGCAACCCAATACTTGAGTCACACTATAGCTAGGCTGACTAGGGAAACAGGCTGCGGGTCCCTTGCGCGGTCGCGTTCAAAACGATTCGAACGTCATATTTAGCCAACGTCTCAGCAGTCGCCATAGTAGTAACGGCAAGGAGCATTTGTTATTGCTTGTTCACCCACGTTGTTTAGTCAACATGGTGATTCCGTTCAAGAACCCTGTAGCAACCGTAAACAACTCCATGACAACACGTACTGTTTGTGCACAAAGTTAAATTTCAGTAGCCTTTTCAGCAAGAATTTGCCAGAAATACCAAGTTGGTAGATTACCAAAATATCATGTGGGCAGTTGGAAGATTACGTTCGCCAGCAAAAAACTGATCAGAGCACCTCAGACGGAGGTTATTTGGAGGGATTTGTTAAAGATTTCGGGGCGATCGGTGATATCAATAATTTTATTTATCGATAACTTTTGCAACCATTGGGGTATCTGCCTCATATGACATTACACTTTTTCCTGCTTAAAAGTGGTTAAATATTGCCTGAGATCACATAAGCGGGCCCCGGACCACGGCGCCGTTACGGCTTCGCGCTAAACGATCGCCATTTGACTGTCTTCACCATTTCATGCTTAAACATTTCACGCCCACGCAACCCCCCCCCCCCCCCCCCATGGCTTGTTGTTTGGTAAAATATGGGACAATTGGGCGTCTTGAGCGGAGTATACAAAGACTAAGCGAACGTTACGGGTGTACCACACTAAATGAATCTCCATAGACACAACAGTGCTAATTGGACCAACTTCAAAAAATATTTCAAACTCTCTTAGGACATGACGCCAGGTGGAAAAACAATGTTGAAGACCTGAACTTTCGTTCTCTTTTCAATTTTCACTAAGTTGACAATTTATTTAAAATGGCTCTAAAGAAGACCACCCCTAAAATAAGCATATTCAAAAGGCAGCCATGTCTGACAATTATCCATCCACTACAGGGAAAATTAGAGCACTTTTCAGCCTTGATTTTCACCCACAATTCTCCGAGTTGCAAGACCACAAACCAGACTTCGTGTAAACACCTACTTCTTTACAACATATTACATTCGGGCCCACAAGACGTTTTATCCTAAGTTTAATTGAGGGTGTGCAACAAATGAATGAGCTCCGCCCACGGATCTGGCCCTTTTTTGTTTTAGTGTGGTGCACCCTCTTATGCATTCTGCTTGCCATCGTTCGGCGTGTGTAGACTCTACTCAAGTCACCAAACCGCCCAAATTCAAAATGCATTGTGAAAGGGTTACCCTGAGGCATGAACATTTTGACCAAATCTCCACCTAAGGGGTGGGGCAGCGCGTGGTGGGGGGGGGAGGGGGGGGAGGGGGGGGGGGGGGGGGGGGGGGGGGGGGGGGTTCAGCAATTGATAGGTGCACAATTTTGCTAGCACTAGTCTATATATTCAGTGTATGCAACTATCAATTGTTCCCCCACTCCTCACCCCCGGGCTGCCCCAACTAAGAGGTGGGGATTGTCACGTTTTGCGTGACAAAATCCTTACCCCTGGGGCAAAATTCAGGTGACAACAATTTCAATGGGTCAAAATCCCCACCCTGGGGCACGAAAAACGTCACCAAATCCCCACCTAGGGGGTGTGGCAGCGCTGGGGTGGTGGTGGGGGAGACAATTGATAGGTGCATTACATCATGTGTTGATCAAACTTTGCAAGCACCTCGAGTTGCAATTTTTTTATTGCAGACTTTAACCATTCTGATCATGGTATGTTTACATGTTAACGTTTTCTTGAGAAAATGAACATGTTTAAGTCTAACAAATGGGTCTTTCCACAGTAATGGGGTACATTTCTGTGACATGCAAGATCTTAGGTCCCAGTTCAGTTCAAATGTCTTAATTTTATCTTTAAAGTATCCAGCTAAACTGAGGAAATAACTGTTGCACGAAGGAGTAAGAAAAATAGTCCTACAACACACATTTCTGAAAACCCCGTGCACAAATTTTCCTATTACGTATGTAACAAAGACAGAAAAAAATGTCACAAAATGGTCTGTCCACGTTACATACGTAATAGGAAAATTTGTTGTGGCAGCAATTTGTTACCTTTTTGGGCAAAAGTTATCTCCTGAGAGCAGTACAAGGAAATTTCTTTCATTTTGTGATAAACTAAAGACATCTGAAAGGAATTATTGACTTATTTTTCAAATGTACCCCATTACTGTGGAAAGACCCAAATACCAATAGTAGCATGATCTACGTAATATAGCCAACTTTATTGGTCGCATGTGCACAAATACAAGATGCATGTGCAGAACATTCAAGGTTTCTGGTTGCATTTTGACATTTCGAGTTGCCTTCTGTAACCAGACTTGTTGTAGTACAGTTTTAAAGTTAATGTTTTCATTTTATTTTTACAGACTTTGCATGTACCAGCACGTCGTTTGGGCTTCACTCCAAAATCCATCCATCTATGGTTCCTGAAGCCCAAATTTAATAGCGCTGTTTAGCAAACAAATTTGTTTAGCACAGAATATTTCTTTGCTCTGTAAAATGGGTTACCAGCCAAAATGTTATGTCAAATTGTATTTTTAGGAACAGGAGCAACATATCAGTAAATACACATCACAGACGATTTTAGCTGGCAACCCAGCAAATTTGTGTGCTAAACAGCGCCATGAAATTGGCCCCAGGAGAGTACTATAACAACAGAAAATGACATGTGGCAGCCCGCTGCCACTACGTGAAGTGTGACTGGTTGAGGCACTGCTGCCAGTGATGAATCAAGTCTTTTCCCCAACATTTCGTTTAGCTGTGTTCACAAACTTCTACGACACTTCACTCCACGTTGTCTCTCTTCACCCAGGTGTATAAATAGGTACCAGCAAATACGGTTTGGGAAACCCAACTAGTTGCTGGGGGTAGACCTGCGATGGACTGGCATCCCATCCAGGAGGATCAGTACATGTAGCATTGGTCCTAGTCACTACATGCGACGGAAACTGGGGATGAGTACCGGCCGTAAACGACCTACCTGTTACGCCGGACAAGCTTTTTTTGTAGTGCCCCCCAAAAAAACATTGTCATGAAGTTTGCCGAAATATTTGAAAACCCCAACATTGATCAAAATAAGCCAGTTGCGTGTTACCATTTGAATAATCCTAGAGTCACGCCTTTGAGCTATGGCGCTCGCGTATGAGTGAGTCAAGTACCAGACTACCTGGCAAATCAGCTTCTCGGTCAAACCCGGGTTGCACTCCTGGATGTTTGCGTGTCCCCTGGTCCGGTACATGTTAGCCGGCGCGAAAGTCTGTACGGTACCTTGAATACATCGCACAATACTCTATGCATTTTTAAAGGTACACACCGGCCTTTTACTTTTATGATGGTCGTTGTGAAAAAAAATCATCAAAATATCCCGTAATTTAGTAAAGAAGTGCAAAATTAACAAAAACGGTCAAAAGACGGGTTATACGCTTTACCAGCCGCTGCAACTACGCGCGAGCTTCACGACTTTGTCACAAACGATTCGCTCTTCTCCTACTCGGGATATCTCTGATTTTCTGCTCACGACTTCACTGGACAGCCCGGACGACCAAATAGGAATTTCCGTTTTCTTTTGAGGAGTTAGCATCATGTTTTCTCTTCACAAACGTACACCGGAGCAACCAACCCGACCGTGTGTGCACTCGGACTATTTGCCGTGCTGCGCGGGGCAAATATCTAACACTCCACGGTAGCCTGCCATAGCACGCGCTCGCTCCCGTTCTCCGGACTCTCGAAACAAACATTTATGCTCGAATTTTCATACCTATGTTTAACTTTGTTTCATGCCTGTATAAATAGTCTCTCTTTTGTCAATTACTTATAAATATTGGGGGAAAATCAGAGTTGAATTTGGTGCAGTTCTGCAGTAAGAAACTTTCATGCGGCTGGACCCAAAACTAACTCGAATCTGGTTCCGAAAAGTCACGTGACCTTGAATATTTGAAAAATGCTCAAAAACGGCCAAATTTGACGGCGTCTTTTTAGGATATATGGGTGTTTCTATAAATTAGGGGTCCAAAAGTGTGACATTTGGTGTCCCCCGTTACACCTAATATGTGTTATTTTTTTGTACAAAAATCATTAAAATGGCTTTTAAACCACTTTTTATGAATTGTACTTTATGTACGCACTCTTTGAGATGGAAAGTATTTAAAGAATGTGTCCTGAATTTACAAAAACATGATGTAAAATGTAACGGGGGACACAAAAACTGGACCCCTAATTTATAGAAAGACCCATATCTAATTTACTCTGGAAAGCGCTTCAGAATAATGTCTGTGGCTATTTCGAGCCCAAAATAGCCCAACAAAGCCGGTGTGTTCCTTTAAGCTGTGGACCATCCGAAATTACATGGTGATTGAACATGTTAAAACATGTACTCGCCATGAAATTTCGTCAAAATAACGAGTTAGAACGTGTTGTTTGACGTGAAATGGATTTCAACTTTGAAAGATGGAACGTTTTCAAACTGCAATGATAAATTCAAGAAAGTGGAGTAACGATTTCGGGTTATGAGACTGGTTTGAAGTTGCCAATTGATCCGAACGAAGGGAGAGGTAATACACTACATACAGCAACATTTACTTGAAATAAGATGACATGCAGCCGGTAAATATTGCCACAATCTGATTGTGCCCGTCAACAACTAACCATCATACCAGTGCGTTCGGTTGTCCCCACGTTTACACGATCTCGGGGCATGCAGAGGAGCTGAGGTACGGTATCCATGAGAAAGCCTTTACGAGTTTAGGCTTATGTGAATCTTCTCTGGCATATGCAACACGATATGTGGCAGAGGGTATCTCATCTCCCTTCCATTGTTCCACAGTGTGTCCCAAACATTCAAGGAATGTCAAAGGAATTCCCTTCGGTTTTTAGGGGAGCGTTGGTGCGTTAACAAAATGGAAGAATGCGTTGAGGTATAGGGGCGTTAGGGAGAGTCGCTTTGCCACATATCGTGCTGATGGGTATATTCTCTGGAGTCGAGTAGAATCGATTCCAATTAAGTTAGGAATCGGAATCCTGATTCCGTGTTTTGGAGGAATCGATCCCCGTTATCTTTCGATGAAGTACTCGGCCGTTCTGGGTTTGAATTCCGTTCATTGGTCGCTAATGAGATGGTGTATGTTATATGTCTGTGGAACATGGCAGAAAAAGTTCAAGTATTTTCAAGGAAATTGTTGAATGTTTTCACTCTGATTCACTTCCCTTTAAAATAATTATTAACACGTTTTAGTCGTTATTGGGTCATTATAAGGGGAATAAGTGGCAACCAGTAAACGGAGTTCTTTCCAAAATATAATCACCCAAGAAAACTTCCAGAAACCTGGAGGAGAAAAGTCAATGTACACTGACAACTCCAGGGGCGCGCTACGCATTGCGTGCAAACATGTTGCGTCGACCGGAAGCGCTGAAGTTACCGGCACAGAACCTTTCCGCTTGACCTTTAAAGCGCTGTTTACATGCGTATTTTATAGACAGCATCGTCGCCTCGCTGGCAATATTCTGCATTAAAAACCTCTTCTCCCCGCCCTTCCCCCCCCCCCAACCCCCAACCCCCACCCCCCCCCCCCCCTCCTCCCCCGCCCACCCCCCCCCCCCCGCCCCCACCACGCCCCCCCCGCCCCCCGTCAAAACACCGTAAAATGGACGAAATTGACAACATACAAGTATGGAGCGTCAAAAGTTACAACCTAAATTTCTCATTTTCTGCTAGTAGATTTTCAGGTTTTTTTGTATCGCAAAGAGTATTCTACTAGCAGAAATTTGGATTTTACTTTGACGAGTTTCGCGGCGTGTCAAAAGTAGACAACTAAAAAATTCAAATTCCCACTAGAAAAAATAACGTGATGCTCCAAAAGTGGACAACCCAATTTTCTCGTTTTCTGCTAGTAGATTTTAAGGTTTTTGGGTTTCGCAAGGAGTATTTAAAAAAAAAAAATTTCTGCTAGCAGAAATTTGGAATTTAATTTGACGATTCTCGCGGCGCCCCAAAGCGGACAACTAAAAATGTATCTCGCGGTGCCCAAAAGAGTAAACAACGCGCCTATATTCAAAATGGAATGGTCTTTTGTAAAGCCGCCCTACATGCCGCGCCACCGGGTTGGCTGCGCGAGAGAGTCGGAAGTGAGCCGCACATCAAAGGACCACCCAATCGAGTGCATGAGTGTCATGTCGGACCGATCGTTTTTCTCTGCTGAGACAGAGAGAAACTCTGGATTAAACGACTTCGCACCATCCAGCCACATGGTCTCAACATTCAGGAGGGAAATGATTAATGTCTTATTTTTCTCGTTACCTTGTAATCTGAACAATGGGTATGAAATGGCGTAGTAATAAGTCGGAGAAACGACTCAAAAGATGGACTTTCTTCGTTTGCGACGGATTTCTAGGCATTTTCGGCCGGGGCCCCACGGGACTCCTTGCGGCTGCCAGGTCATTTTTGGGCATCGGGCGGGCATCGAGTTACTTTTAACACCGCGTTTACACTCGAATCGGCAAAGGTGGATACAGATCCAGCATTTTTATTGCGACCACAAAACTGAACATTTGCCGCGTTTACACTACACCCCAAATCGCTTCAACTCGCTTCAGAAACCGCAAAAGTCACCACTAAATGTAACTGCAGCGCATGCGTGAGCTGTTAGGTGTTGCTGCACTAGTGCCAGATTGGTCAATTAAATCTACTACACTGCGGGCACCGCCCCAATGACACTCAAATTGCCGAATCTGTATTCGGGTAGCGTTTACACCACAAGCGACCTTGACGATTGCAGGGTTCAACCCCGCAATTGCGGGGTTCAACCCTACCCCAAAGGTGACTTGAAAAAGGCGAATCAGACCCGGGTCTGATCCGCCTTTTTCAATTCACCTTTTGCGTTTACACTTAGTACATACCCGGCTTCAACTCCCCTTTTTGGAAATTGCGGAGTTCGATTCGGCAAAGGCGAATCGAGTGTAAACGGGGTGTTTCTCGGACTCAAAACCTGGTGCGGCGTTTCGCATCGCAAACTGATCGCCAATAAATCGGTCGATGCCTGGCCGATGTCCGGCAGGGCATCGCACACATCGGGCGGGCTCCGGGCCAAATTTTTGACAACCCAGACAATCCATATATCGGCCAGGCGCCGCCCAGGCGCCGTCCAGGCGCCGCCCAGACGCCGCTCAGACGCAGGCCGGGCCCTGTCCGGCGTCCGGCCGACCTGGCGGCACCCGGCCGGAAATCGGCCAGATATCGGCTGGGGTATCGCAGTGACATAGGCAGGACATCGGACGAGTGCCTGCCGGACACCGGCCGATAAACTGGCCAAGAAATCGACCCCATTCCGTCATGGCAGCGTGCGGGGCACTTTTAATTGTGACTGTGACCGTCCAATCGTGCGATCTTTCGCCGACCTCTACACGCCGGCCGATGCCTATAAATCGCACACGCCGCCCGGCCTCCGCTTTAATTGTGACTTAGGTATTAGACGGGTATACGGTCTTGTAAATGCATCACAAACGTATTACGAGCATGACGAGTTCAGCGAGCATGACGAGTTCAGACTTTTCTGAAAATGTATTTCGATCTAACATAATATATATATTATCTCCCGAAAATACTATTCATGACAAACAATTTGTAAGTAGCCTATATGGAGGCAAAGAAAGCAAAGTTGTCACCGAACTGCCGGTCCGGGAGTTACTGATTTACATAGTTTTTTTGTTGCCGATATCCTTGGAAATATACTGTTTGAGATTGCAAAACTTGAGAAAAAGGAAAAAGTTGGAGATCACATTAAGCCCTCCTGCACTAGACCTATAGGATAACTTAGAAGGTGGGTGGGGTGGGGGGGGGGGGGGGGGGGGGGGGGGGGTGCATTGATGCGTTTGTTCGTGTACACGTATACTTTCTCCCAAACTGAGAGATTTCTTTGAAGGACAGTTATTCTCTTTGAATGACTTAATTCATGAATTTTAAACTTGGGTGTTCAAATAATACTGATTTCCGAGGGTCGCAAATCCCATGAATCCCATGCTGTCATCATGTTTATATCGTGTAAGTTATGTGTAAATCTGTGAACATTTCTGATTCTTCGAGATACCTTTCAGTTCAGTTCAGTTCAGTTCACTTTATTTCCATACTCCAGATGAATTACAATTTTACTAATACACTGTACATAGTATAATAAGGTAGTATGGGGGGGAGCTCACAAAAAGCAAAGCTTATCGAGTGTGAGCTTCCTCAGAAAAAATATTAAGTTATAAAGTTAACCAAATTAATTAATAGTGCAAATAAATGTAATATGAGCCAGACTATTATTATAAGTAAATAAAACCAAGCCAGCAAATCAATATAAATAAACCAGAAGCGCAGCAATGGTCAGCATTAAAATTAAATAAAGCAACTAAATTGAGCTGTGAGTGAGTTATACAAACAAAGCAGCAAAGCGAGTTAAGGTAAGTAAATTAAGCAAATATGGCAAGTAGGTTTAGTTAACACAATGCAGAGCTAGGCAGGTAAAAACTGCCATTCGTACAAAGTTATTCGTACCTTTCATGTGTACTACCTTTAACTCTTGTGTAATACACTTAAAAGATGCCGGAATCGTTGTATATAGGAAAGGCACCATCCATGTTTTCTAATCTAGTTTGCGAACACTGCACAAGGGGAATACAAGGAGCGCGTGTGGTCTAGTGGGTATGGAGCGGGGCTCGCAATCAGAAGGTTGTGGGTTCAAGCCCCACTACGGTCAATGTGTTTGTGTCTCTGAGCAAGACTCTAATCCCGATTGCCTCGTCGACCCATGCGATAATTAGGGCCCTGTTAGGGGGGTATATGTTACAATCGAAGTACTGATAGGATGTGCGCCACGGCCGGGCAGCACACCTAGACGAAGCGAAATGATTGTGATGATTTCCTGATGTCCGCGGTAATAATGGTACAGCGCTTTAATACTCTGCTTATAAAGTGCTATATCAGAATAGCTATTATTATATACGAATACACCTCGCCACCCCGTTAAAACCGAGAAGCTAATTTAAAAACCAAAGATGTGCTGCAGTTGAGAAGTGACAAGAAGCTTTTGTTCATTCACGATGGCCTAATGAGGTAAGTGAGAGTTCGATCGCTCTATAATAGACCGATAATTGAAAAGACGGATGGCCGAACGATGACCTAGCCTTAAAAAACTGCATGCCTCCCCTCCGTCTATCCCTGGCACTAAACAGTTGTTGGATTCTTCCGGCTCTCTGCATAAGCGCCAAGGGAAACAAAACGGTGAGCATTTCGTCTATTCAGAGTAGCCTATCTCATGCTCGCTTCAGAAGAGCGCGTGTGCGATAGCAAGGAACTTAAATAATCTCTCGGAAAATTGGGTAAAAATGCAGCATATGTGAAATTTGCAATGATCGGGGATGTGGTTCGTGGTTTGGACGGGAAAGGGCGTGAGTCGGAGGGAACAGGGGCTTGACTATGCGACAGTGGACCGAGGGAGGTTTGGTGCATTGGAGAGAAGTGTGGTGCCCGCAGCAAGCTCGTAGCCCCTATTCTACCCGCTCAATCTTTAAGCACATGTGTGCAGCGGATAGCTTGCACGTCAAACAATGCACACGTGCAAGTATTGGTAACAAACGCTGCGGTCGTAGGTGGGTGGAAACGGAAGGAGAAATCTGTCACGAAGCACGTCCAAATGGGTGCGTGTCTTATACCTTGATATGCATACGTGTAGACTGGCCGGAACCTCAACTGTGCGCTGTGTGTGATGGGCCGGGGGCCTCTACCGGCCACGATGGCTGGTTCTGTCAACAACACACGCTGGTCGGGCTAGGGGAGAACAAACAATGGTTCACTGACGAAGAAAACGCGCCAAAAACTGACCGACTTAAATCAGTGCCACACGCTACGCGGTGCGCTTGGGTCGCAGTAGCACTAAGTTAAGGTCAACCAATAACTACATTAGCGCTAACGTAAAAGGCTATGAATACTAAATAAACAACTGGTTACCAGCGTCGGAGACCCGGGCATAAAAACCGCGACACGCGCACACACGGCACCACCCGTCGGCCCTGTTCAGTGCTAAATTGGCTTTGAAGTACATAATGCGTATAATTATTGCTTGGACTAGCTACGGACCTGTAATACGCGCAAACGAGACGTGAATGAGCCCGTTCGGTAATCGCTGATAAATTGGCGGGCTTTCTCGTTAGGGGCCCGTCTGCCTCGCTTACACGCCAAATGTTATTATGAGTGTCAGAGCGGCGTGCTCGGGCGTTGACAAAATAAATGAATTAATCAGAGAGGCAGTGGGCAGCGCTCGTTTCAAATCAACCCAGTGTCGATTTACCTATCTTAACACGACGCCGGAGTTTACGCTAAAAACTGTGTTAAGTGGAATGAATAACCCAGGGCTATTACCGGCTCGTATATATGTACTGTACTAGCTGTGTGTGGTGCGTCATACGTAAGCAAAGCGACGGGTTAAACACTCCGGATGAATTACGAAACAAGCACGATTAGGACCGCGGTTCCCGGCCGGTCGGACGGATGGACGCACGGGCCGTTGGCTTATTTACTTGACTGGTTGCCGTGTATCTACGGGACGCTGTCACCAACAGCCACTTTCACGCCCATTTGCCCAGTACAGTGAGGGACCTGCAAGCTCCACGCCACAAAACACCGACCCTAACGCTACCCATCTGTGGCTTTTCCTGTTATGAAGTCATATTTGTGGAATCTGGAAAGTTTGAGAAGGCAGAGTGCAAACTTTTAATTGTAAAAGTATTAAACATTTGTCATGATAAAACTGAGGAATAAATTTCCATTCAGTAAACACAAAGCTTGTTTTGGACGTACCAAAGGTCACACCATCGTGTTGCATTTGGAATCAACACCAAAACATCGTTGTTCATCCACTATTTTGGCAAAATGTCTCGAGCGCGATGCGCATGCATTTGATCTCAAACGCAGCCAAAACTGACCGTGACAGCTGAAGGCGAGTCCTAAAAATGCTGAAGGCGAGTCCTAAATATACATTGCAGCAAAAGCACCCTCCGGGAAATTCGTTGACGAGCATGCCTCTGCTCATGCGCCCGATAGGCAAAGAGAAAGGTTGTCTCCGCAATGGGCTTTGACGCTTCCAACATTTTTGAAATCGATTTTGCAATCGCATTTAAAATCGATTACATTTTTAAAGGTAGAGTACATGTTTTGTAAACTGTTACAAAGGGCGTTATTTCCACTCGTGATTAAAATCCCATGTTGATAAACCTGCCGAGTAGAAATTTTAGCCACACAGAGGCAGTCATATTTTAGAAAATTTAAAAATCCATTCATGGCATTTGTGTTGAGTTGATTGGTAACAAAAACACCATTTTGGACAGAAATAAATTCATGTGGTGTTTGGTACCATTTTTATTAACTCTTTTAGTAAGGTTTTTCTTGTCAACTCATGAAAAAAATGGGGTCACTGCAAAATGATGTAGCCTACTCTACCTTTAAAATAAAAATTGGCCGCACTAAAAATTAGAAAGGTATCTCGCACACAAGACGCAAAACACTGCCAATATTTTCTAGAATTTGTAATTTCTACATTGGGAATTATCGCCCAATCTCAGTGCTATATCTTGTTTCAAAGATTTCGGAAAGGGATGTTCATGAGCAACTCTCACAATTTCTTCAAGAGAGAAACTTTCTTACAAGCCATCAATCTGGATTCCGATCCTCAAACTCCACGCAAACTACAGTTCTTGATGTTACAGATTTTATTCTGAACTCAATGGATTCTGGTAAAGTTACGGCGGCAGTTTTCCTTGACCTGAATAAAGCTTTTGATACTGTTAACCATGATATCTTGTTTTCTAAGTTACGGCATAAGGGTATAAACGGGACTGAACTCCGGTGGTTTGAATCATACCTTAAGCGGGCCCCCCACTGTGCGATTTTTGCCACGAATTTCCAACGATTAGGTACGATTTGGTGAGATTATACACAATCGTACCAAATCGTACCTAATCGTTGGAAATTCGTGGCAAAAATCGCACAGTGGTAGGCCCGCATTAGTGGAAGACTACAAGCTACACAAGTTGGGGGCGTCCTTTCCAGTCTGTCAGAAATTAAGGTGGGTTCCTCAGGGGTTTATATCCTGGGACACCTGATTTTTATTACATGTATATATATTAATAGTCTCCCGCTAAGCGTATCGACTCCCGGGTGCAAGATAAATATGTATGCAGATGATACAGGGTTACTCTTTAATGGTACTATGCCACAGCAGATAGACATGTGCTCAGCATTGCAAGAGCTAGGTTAAAGCATGGCTAAACAAACACAAGTTGTCGGTAAAACCAGTTTGTGATTTTTGGAACTCGCCCACGCTTACGTCGGTTACACTCCTTTAGCAGTGCTTTGCGCGCGCCACTTTAGTTTGCCCGCTCCAACCACTGCTAAACTTCGCCGCATATCCTGCGAAGCCAATCAGCACACCGCTTACAAAATCGTTGGGATTGTTGCACGGATAGCCAATCACAATCGGGTATCGCGCCGCGCCTCCTGACGTCATGCATATGCATATATACCGCCGGTCCGCAGCGCGAGAAGTGAAATATATGCTTGCAAAAAAAGACGATAAAACACACACCAAAAATCGGCAAATATTTCCCACTGCTAATACTCAAAACAGTCCATGTTTCCCTTTTACACAAAGAATATGTAATATTCTACCCATAAATAATGAAAATTCTACGTACATTTGTCTAGACCAGTCGGGATCCAACGAAATCTAACGGCATTCCCAAAAAACAGAAATCCAAAATTACCGCCGTGGCGGTAATTTTCCAGATTAGACTGCTTTACGGTCCACCTATTTTGCGTTGGTTAAGTTGTACGCAAAGAGCTTTATTGAATCGCCCCGAATTCAAGTACACATACCTTATTTTTTTAAATATCTATATTTCTCTTCTTTGAACAGTATTATTAAGCCCCACTAAATCAAAACCAATAAGCCAAGCGTGTATTTAATCCAATCACTTAGCAAGGATTTGCAAGTTCAAATTTAAATCTGAAGATTTTACTTTGTTGTACACAAGATTTAAGTAAAGGTCAGCTATTCCCAATCTTCTGTTTCCTTGCTCTATGTTTACATTTGCCCAAATAAATTTAAATAAACAGCCAAACTCACTTTGGGAAAAATATATATTATGGTCTTGTTTTTGTGACACAGAAACACATCATGACATAAAATGATAGACTGTTAACGGTTTTCTTTATTTATTCACTGTCACACAACTTTACACAGTCACTACACAACTGATAAATATGACATGGTGGATTTCAAAAACGTAAATATTGCCAAAAATGTAACCCATAATACACTGTACATGCAAAACCATCTGCTGAATAAATAGTCACACCAATTAAAAGGTTTTGCTGTTGCAGAGAGTACATCATGAAGAAATATTAATAATTAAACTCCTTAACAGCATTGTTCAATTTCAACGTTTTGAATAGATACTGAAAATAAAGAATACTCTCTGACGATATTTATTTTTTAAAAATTGTTTTTAAAATATTTAAATTGGAACGCAGCAAGATGTTTGTTTGACGGTGAGATTTCTGGTCCAAACAGGGTAGTTTGTGTTGCGAAACAGACTTGTGAAACCAGCGACAGTTTGGGGAGATTGTTGTCTGTGTTTGTGCAAAATTTCAGTGTAAAAAACATGCCCTTTGTTTGTTTGTTTTAGCACACAAACATGATTATCAGTTCCTCTTCGTGAGCTTCGTCGAGTGCGTAGTTTTCATTATAGGCGTAAATGTGTGCTATTACATTGACAACGACGTTGCGTGCCCCCACGTGTGCTACACGTACGTACTCCTGCTGCATTTAGGCTTTCGTGACAAAGCTTATAGTTGAGCAGAAAACGAGACAGCGTGTTGAACTAAGACTGATCAGACTTGAAGTTGAGGAATTATTCGCTGGCTTGGCGCAATATATCTCTGTGGGGGCGCTTCATATTGCACCGCATTCTTCGGTATTTTTTTCGTATACATTGAACAAAGATTTTAAGGAAATTACCTCCTGGAATCAACACATAATGTAATTTTGAGATATACTTCCCACTTGCACTTTTGTCGCAAATGTTGCTTTTATGTAGAAAATCACGTTTTCTTCCTCAAAAATTGCCTTCAGTTAGTGCACAAGATAACCATTCACGCGCGCGCGCAGCGCTCTCTGTTGTCGCGCTTACGCACAGACCGCTTGCCACGTCATTTTGTGCATTACTTTATGCAGTAATTTTATCATTTATTTATCTCAGAAAGGTAACATTTGCGACGGAAGTGTCAGTGGGAAGTATATCTTAGAATTGAATAAGCTATTGATTCCAACATATCAATTTACCCAAATCCGTGTTCAATGTATATGAAAAAATACCCATTCTTCATCTCCAGCTCTCCCCTAATCAGTTTACACACGTGATTTCGCGGTAAAAGAAGAGCTTGAAAAATGTGATTTCCCCACCTTTCTATAGGGATGTACAGTGATCACGGTGAAGGATTAGTGATGTCCGTGAAACAAATACTTACTGTGTAAAACCACACTAACAACCAGGACGAAATAATGACAAAAAAGTCGACGCGACAGTGGGCAAAGCAACGTTAGTGTTGACGTACCTGGGCGCAGCCATCTTTACTGTGTCAGATGCAGGTCATGTGACAGAACCAACGTCAGGTGACAGAATCTAGCCAATCATGGCAAGTGTCATCCAGGCTCGGTCTTGGGTGACGTCACACCCACGCGCTTCGCAGGATTTGCGGCGAAGTTTAGCAGTGGTTGGAGCGGGCAAACTATAAGTGGCGCGCGCAAAGCACTGCTAAAGGAGTGTAACGTCGGTTTGATGACGTCCAAATTCTTCTAGACGGAGAAAAAGTTGATCGGGTCAAGTCATATAAATATCTTGGAGTAATGCTGGACGAGTATCTATCCTGGGCAGAGCAAATAGATTATACTGCCAAGAAACACTCACAAAAACTGTGACTCTCAGACGCTCAGCTAAACACCTTTTACCGCGTCCTACTTTTAAATTATTAAGTTCTGCCATGTTCTTGCCTCTCTCTGATTTCTGTAGCGTAGCCTGATCTAACTGCAGTAAAGGCCTCAGTGCTAGACTTATTAAATCACACAATCGACTGGCCAGGATGATACTTAAAGGAACACACCGGCTTTGTTGGGCTATTTTGGGCTCGAAATAGACCCATACATTATTCTGAAGCGCTTTCCAGAGTAAATTAGTTATATCCTGAAAAGACGCCGTCAAATTTGGCCGTTTTTTAGCATTTTTCAAAAATTCAAGGTCACGTGACTTTTCGGAACCAGATTCTGGTTCCGAAAAGTCACATGGTCTTGTGAGTTAGTTGTATTTCCAGCCGTAGAAACCAGCGCGAAGTGCGAGTTGCTTTTGTCATTCGCGGTTGGATTCTCTTCTTGTTGGAAAATAATGTTATACGAACACTATGTACATACCGTATTTTCCAATATGTACACAAATCTGCCAACAGATTTCATAAGAAGGGTTTCTGGGTGTTGATATGGACGAGAGAATCTTTCAGATTTTGGTGTAAATAATATCCGAAGAAAAAAACAGCATAGGCCTATTGAGGGCGCTAAAGACATCAAACGTTGCGTTCGATGTGCTTTCTCGAGTCAGCGCTGAACTGAGGGATCATGCAAGGTGTGATGAGTCAGGGAAAACAACGAATCGAGGTTAAACACGTGTCGACCGATATCGAACGCCACCTTTATTTACAAACACATGACACATAATACATCGCGACGGCTGGTAAAGCGTATAGCCCAACATTTGTCTCTTTTGTTAATTGTAAACATTTCTAGTTAATTACGTGACATTTTGATATTTTTTTTTACAACGACCATCGAAATATTATTGTCAAGAATGCTAGATTGCTACATTATGTAAACAGTAAGCCGGTGTCCCCTTTAATGCGCACCCATTGACACCAGTTGCTGAGCTGCGAAACGCGCTGTTATGGAAAAGTCTCACCAGAGACCTAGAGGAGAAATATCAATTAGCCTTTGTGAAGTATGGCGGACACAATAAGAGGGCGCACTTTGCAGTGGGTATAAAATCGACTAAAATGCAAAATAACTCAGTTTTTCACTTTACACTTATTAATTTTATTGATAATTCTGTCTATGTATTATAATTACAACATGTTAATCAAGTTTTTGGAAAGAAATACAATTGATTAAAAAAATCATACCCAAATGAAATTGCGCCCTCTCCTTTTGTTCCGCCATACTTCTAAAAGGCTAATGGCTAACCACTGAGGGCGCGCTCAAATTATGTTGCGTCAACCGGAAGCGCTGACCGAGTGTGTACAGACGTTTTCCGGTTGACCTTTGAAGTGCTAAGTGGTGTTTGAAGCTTTGAAGTGCTGTTTACGTGCGTATTTTATAGACATCGTCACTTCGCTGCATTGAAAATCCTCCTTTTTCCCCGTCAAAACACCGTAAAATGGATGAAATAGGCAACATACAGGTATATATGTTCCAATATTGAGTTATTATCTGCAAATGGTGTACTTTGCGGGCCATAAAGACGGGCAAAGTGTTGTTAATGCATCACACAGTAAATGCATCCCAGTCACAGTGTTGTGCGTTGCGTACGGTAAATACAGATTAGTATATTTTCGTATTTTCCTCCTCAAAATGCCAGCAAATATTGTGCAGTTGTTGGTTGCAGTGCCTGTAAAGGCAGAAATAGGAGGTATAAATTTCCATGGGCGGAAAGAAATGGGAAGTTGATCATGGCTTCAGACCTTGTGTGCAAGCATATGAGACAGGCTTTGTTTTTTCCCATCAAATCTGCACATTCCAATGCTAGATGAGTCAATTTACTTCAAAATTTACTTCAAAACTATTGCACACTTCCCATTTTGGTGGTTATTTAAGTCATTATAAGGAGAATAGTGGCGACCAGTAAACGGAATTCTTTCCGATTTTTTGTTTTTTTTAAATTGACTCATGAAGCAAATCAGTAAGTGCAGATTTGACGGCAAATTTATTAGTGAGAAAAAATTAGGATTATTTGAGGAAACACTCATGAAATGTTCAGTCTATCTCATATCTTTTGCACATGAGGTCTGAAGCCATGATCAACTTCTCAATTCTTTCCGGAGATTTTTGTCACCTAAATTTTGTCACACAAAATGTTCAAATCCCCCAAAGAATCTTCTTATAGGTGGGGTGGCTGGGGCGGAAACATTTGATAGTACATACTATAGGTGCATAATAATTTTCCTGTGCATTATTTATAATTGTATGTTAATTTCATTCATTATTTAAAGAGAGAGACCAGATCACATTTTTCCCATGGGTGTCGAGATTTTGATGCCATATTTTGTCATATTTTTCTCATGACCATTCTGAAATTTCGTGATCTCATTCCGTATGTAGTATTTATTTAGTTTATGTCCCAGCTCGAATTTAAGGAAAATAATTATTGGAATCGATAGCTTGGACGATTTTAGAATAGGAATACTTACATGCATTTCCGTCGCAAAGGCTTAGTTTTAGAGAAAAATCACGAAAACAATATTGCATATGATTGCACGCAAAGCGGCCGGCCAGAAACCAAACGGATCATCACACGCACGCCCTCTTTCTTCGCGCGCTTCACGCACTGCTCGGCCGGCAGCAGTTTCACACACTTTTGTATGGCGGCGGGCGTGACAAAAACACAGAATTTTCATGGAAACGCAACATTTGCGACGGAAATGCCAATGGAAAAGGTATTTCAAAATCGTCCAAGCTATCGATTCCAATAATAATTTTCCTTAAATTCGAGTTGGGACATAAACTAAACAAATACCCCGTATATTTTTAAGGATATTATAAAAACCACCAATGTTTTGTAAACTAATTTACCTGGTTCATGGCAGTGCAGTAATTACACCAACCTTTTTAATTTACTTTCACATCCATAATAGTAATTAAAGATAGTATAGGCCTACATGATTGGTAAACTGTTACAAATAGTTTTATCCTCCTGTGTGATTGAAGATATGCATGATTAAAACCAACCTGAGCAAAAACTACTTCCAAATACTGAAAGCCGTCCAGATCAAACTGTACGGCTTTCAAGAGCAGCATTTCCCCCCCCATCAAAACCGTTGGCAAAATGGAATCTTTAGTTTACTCATTTTACAGGAAATTGCTATTTTTGGTAAAATCTGAATCTCCACACGTTCTACATACCTCCCTGGCTGAAATTGTCTGAAAAGTGGCGTACAGTTGTCCGTAAAACCCGAATCTTTCAGGAGCAATCATACCGCGTGCATTTCCATTTTTTTTCCCACAAACAAGATGTCGTCGCCTTAGACCATGTAGACTCGGCGCAGTCGATCTTTGGGCCACCAGCACTTACTAGCACGGTACAGACAAGGGGGGCGCTGTTCACATTTATTCGCTCTTGCCTGTGTGGCATGTACCGTACTGCCGGCGCTGCGCTAGCGAATCCACAGTCACTGACGCGAGTATACGTTAAAAATGTGATATCCTCATGGCTTGCATCTCTGAATTGTTTATATATTTTTGTAAATTGATAGTTAGTTAGAAAACCTACAAGCTGTTTAATTATCGACCAATTACTCTCAAAATGATTGTCCATGTATGACAATTGCGTTGTTTACACGGTTGCCAATGTCTCAACTACGAATGAAGTATGATTTTTTCTTTAGCAATTCCGTTAGATGGCGAAAAATATTGCCACCCAACTCCCCTTCCCTCCCTCCCAATTAAACAAATTGTAAAACAAAAATCAGAAGGACTCGATGAGAACCACAGAACCTCTGGAAATTATACAATTCCATGCCTATAGCTTTTGAGTAAGGATGCCGCCAACTTTTTAAAGCGATTTCACGAAAGAGTGCGCAGCTTGCGCAACTTTTGCAAAATGGCGCAAGCCCTATATAGCTTGCGTGTAATTTTCACAGGAATGTTGCGCAGCCTACGCCAATAAAATGTTGCGCAAGCGGACTTACGCAGTGCGTTAGGATTCGTGAAATCGGCTGCAGGTGCTTAAACAAGTTGGCGGCATCCTTACTCAAAAGCTATAGGCATGGAATTGTATAATTTCCAGAGGTTCTGTGGTTCTCATCGAGTCCTTTCTGATTTTTGTTTTACAATTTGTTTAATTGGGAGGGAGGGAAGGGGAGTTGGGTGGCAATATTTTTCGCCATCTAACGGAATTGCTAAAGAAAAAAATCATACTTCATTCGTAGTTGAGACATTGGCAACCGTGTAAACAACGCAATTGTCATACATGGACAATCATTTTGAGAGTAATTGGTCGATAATTAAACAGCTTGTAGGTTTTCTAACTAACTATCAATTTACAAAAATATATAAACAATTCAGAGATGCAAGCCATGAGGAAATATATATCACATTTTTAACGTATACTCGCGTCAGTGACTGTGGATTCGCTAGCGGAGCGCCGGCAGTACGGTACATGCCACACAGGCAAGAGCGAATAAATGTGAACAGCGCCCCCCTTGTCTGTACCGTGCTAGTAAGTGCTGGTGGCCCAAAGATCGACTGCGCCGAGTCTACATGGTCTAAGGCGACGACATCTTGTTTGTGGGAAAAAAATGGAAATGCACGCGGTATGATTGCTCCTGAAAGATTCGGGTTTTACGGACAACTGTACGCCACTTTTCAGACAATGTAGAACGTGTGGAGATTCAGATTTTACCAAAAATAGCAATTTCCTGTAAAATGAGTAAACTAAAGATTCCATTTTGCCAACAGTTTTGATGGGGGGAAAAATGCTGCTCTTGAAAGCCGTACAGTTTGATCTGGACGGCTTTCAGTATTTGGAAGTAAGCAAAAACCAGCTCCGTACTTCGTCTAACTTTTGAGAAAACAGTCAGAAAAGGGTTTGCAGTCATTTCGCCTCAAAACCACTTCGCCCTGAACCACGGTCTGTGCACGAAGTGGTTTTGGGGCGAAGTGGCATTTGGGCGATGTAGTGTTTGGACGAAGTAATTTGGGGCGAAAAGGCACTTAAGCGAAATGGTTTTGGGGCGAAATAAATTTTCGAAAACTAATTGCTCCCCCACAAATTTTCAGTTCCCCCCTCCCCCCACACCCCACGGAAAAATCACGATGCAACAGTTGTTATAGCCCATTTAGGGGACCTGAGGCATGGTGGTGTCATTTGTTTGTTTGTCTGCATGCGAACTCTCCCATGGTCCTGTCGTTTGGCTGCACTGGGGCCTCTCCATGGGTTTGCCCGCATGTAGATGAGCCGTGACGTCATTGTGCTTACATTATTTTACTCATAAGTTATAGTAGCAAGGTTTTTGGAAATGTGTCAATTCGAATTATAATGTATTAGTAATATACTTACGCCCGAATGTATTATTTAAACTTAAATGTAATTGTATGTGTATGTATTGTTCTACGTGTTTATACAGATCTATTTTGCATGTGTAGGGGAGAGTGGGGTTAGTTGGAACAGTGGGTATGTTGAAACATTGATATTTTCTTCCACAGCTGTAGTTATTTTTATGAAATTCTGCCACTCATATGTTGCTTTTAGCAACAGCTATCCACCATATTTTCCACAGCACATGTGCTACAAACCTATTAAAATGAGAAAGGAATTTTTGTTTTTTGACCTTCCGAGTAATTCTTTCACCACTCAGAAATATTGCATTATGCTAATCATGTTCATAGATTCACTCGACTAGTTTTTGAGTATTTTAAGGTATAGTACAAAGCTACAAAATGAGGTTAATGAAATGTCAAATTGTAGTCCCTGTTTTTTGTATTAAGCTTGTAAATGTAAAACAGGCCAACGGGTTTAGTTGGAACAAAATAAGGGGGTCAGTTGGAACATGTTTCAACTAACCTACAGGTGAAGGTAGTGCCTTTTGGATAGAATATTCAGTTTATTTTCTCACATTTGTGCAAGAAGGATATCATTTTGCCGTTCACTTTTTTAAAAGGGGAAAATTAAAAGTTGAAAAATTGTAAGATATTCTACTTCTATAATCATAACCTTAATTACACATTTATTTGGCTTATATCTAGTTTAAATGGCAGGCCATGCATATTTTGCATCTTTTGTACATGTGAAGTGTATGGCTGAGGAATGGATGTAAGATAAAGTTCAAGAAGATCAAAACTTCAAAATGTAAAGTTTATAATCTAAATAAATTAGAATGTTTACCTAATAAAGATTACCTAATAAATTCCAATTCCAATTCTTAATTTTTATCCCGAACAATTGAACATGAAGTAATTATATTTAGTCCGCTGTTTTACCCCCGTCACGGCAATACCTCTCCGGTGGGATGCCAAATCACCATGGTTTGATAGAACTTACCATAAATATACCATTTCAACAGAGGCCACAACCAAACTATCAGGCTCCTGCGAGAAATCGGCGTTTTTTGTTCAAATATCCCGCCCCATTCGAGCGAGAATTGACATTGAAGCGCGCATGCCCAGAAGGTATTTCGTTAATAACTTTCTAAGATAACAACTAATTTATTCATACACATACATTGTATACACGCAATATAAGTTGTGCTATAAACGAAAATTGTATAAAACTTAATTAGCACGCATTTTGTGTTGTTTATCAGTTACTAAAATAGAATAAAACGCGTCATAGTTTAAATATTCCTGAGCGAGGTTTCGCTTAGACTGGTTTCCCGTCCACATATTCCACACACCGACACGATGATGACTTTATGAGGAACGACATTGGAAATGTTTTTTATTTTATTTTTTTATTTATATACCACATCCAACAGCGGAGGGACCGCCAATTACAGGAATGGGAGCAAGTGTGGTTGAGTGCCTTGCTCAAGGGCACAGGTGCCACAACCCGTCACGGCCAGGAATCAAACCTACATTCTAGTACTAGCACAGGAACTTAAGTTCGACGCACTAGACCGCTCGGCCATATACACCCCACATCGCGGATGCCACATAAACTCTTGAGGAATTTCAAATTGTCATCGAAAACGAGGGTCTCAGTGCTTTCGAAAAGACGCACGACATATTAATAGCTCAGTATCTGAAACGAGGCTGCCGGTGTTAATTTGAAAGTTCTAATGATTCCCCGAAATACATTGCAATGCACGGTAGGGGAGTCGGTGTTAGCCTGTTGTCTCTGGTTTTATCGGGATCGTAAAATAAAACAAATCTTAGTATTTTTCGCCACCACCATCAATGATGCGTGTACCCAGGGCGTGTGCCGTCGACGTACGTAAACGAACACCCTTTGTCGCGTTAATTGCACCAGAATATTATTTGCACCAGAATATGGAATATCCTAAGTACTAAAATTCGTTCGGCGCCATCTCTATCACATTTTAAATCACTTCTGAAGACAAGTCTTTTAGCTTCTGCCTCTTAATTATTTTATCTTTCGCTGTTTTAATTTTTATTTGTATAAACCCACCCAGTTTTATTTATATAATTTTATTTGTATTATTTTAACTATTACAAATCGTAACCTTTATTTATTGACAGATTTTGAAATTAGTTTATTAGTTTTATTCGGATTCCCGTATGTATACCTGTGTGTAATTTGATGGTAATTTACCTATTTTATTTTATTTCATTTGAATTTTATTTCTGTATATTATTGTTTTAACCTTTCTGTTCTTGTGTTTTGTTGTTTTACCATTTTATGTCTGGTGTACATTTTTAATAGTATATTTGAAATTCTATTTATGTTTTATTTATTTTAATTATATTTCCCAGGGCCCCATGGAAGACCACAAGTTTATGTGAATGGGTCTCCCTGGTAAAACAAAGATAACAATAATAATTGTAAGAACTCTGGATGCCGCAATAGGGCGACATTTCGGGAAGACTCTCCCCGGGGACCACCGAAATTTCGGCAAGAGTCACTCAAAATGACACCTTATTTTTTTACCCGAAGCTTCCAAAAATAGTTACAGACCAAAGAGAAATGGCTCTAGTCCTAATAAAAATGGTTTTCGACCTACAAAAATGATTTTAAAAAAATAAAAATATTAGGGCGACACAAAAATGTCGCCCTATTGAGCATGTCGCCCTAATATAGCTTTTGTACACACAAAATGTCGCCCTATCTTAGCATTCACAGTTTTTGTGCTTGTTATTATGTATAACCGAACAGTAGGCCTATGTCTTTCAGCGCAGCTAATAGACTACCGAAGTGAATACGTCACCCTATAGGCCTACATGTATATTGTCAGTTGCCTAGGCAACGGCACTACAGCTTCCGGGCACAACACGACTAAAACGCCTATTCCTATAACACGGGCGATATTTTGTTTTTTGTATATACATTTTTCTGTCCAATCTTAAGTATACAACCGACCCGAAAGTGATTCGGGTAACTAAAATGTTTTTTTACGATATATAATACATGCATAATTATCTCTAAAAACGATAAAAAATTATTAGAATTTCGTGACCTGAATAAATTTCTCTGACAGCATATTCTTCATCCAATTTGGAATGGATGACCCAAGTGTGGATTCATGTGAAAATGAATGCTTCGAACTTGGGCACTCTAAAAAAAAAAAGTCTGCAAGCTCTACTTTTGGTAGATGGCGTTTGGCCTATCGTTAGCGAGGTCTGTATGTACACTGTAGGCCTACGTACGTCGGCTGCTGTGCGTGTTGAATATCTTTTGCTGCATGTAGTTTACGATCTTCAAAGATTGACTTGTCGGCTCAGAAAAGATCGTGAATTTTTACATTTCGATTGCTTATTTTTGATTATATACCCCACTTCATCAATTGGAATGCAAGATTATATTTAGAGATACGCGTTTTGGGCCGTCTGAGTTTACAAAAACCTGCGTAAACAAAATAATCCAAGAATTTCGCTCGCGACGTGCGTTGAAGAGATAGGGTCTTGTGCCCGGAAATAACAGGTCTCGCGCGGTCTCGTACGTTCGCGAGGTCAACTTACTAGTCTATTGGCTGCGCTGAAAGACATACTGTTCGGTAATACATAATAACAAGCACAATTCAACGTGACAAAGGGTGTTCGTTTATGTTGGTGGTGGCGAAAAATACTAAGATTTGTTTTATTTTACGATAAAACCCGAGACAACAGGCTAACACCGACTCCCCTACTTTCAAATTAACACTGGCAGCCTCGTTTCAGATGCTGAGCCATTAATACGTCGTGCGTCTTTTCATTTGAAAATGTTATCACATACGAAAGCACTGCATGAGACCCTCGTTTTCGATGACAATTTGAAATTCCTCAAGAGTTTATGTGGCATCCGCGATGCGATTGCGTAAAAAACACTTCCAATGTCGGTCCTCATAAAGTCATCATCGTGTCGGTGTGTGGAATATGTGGACGGGAAACCAGTCTAAGCGAAACCTCGCTCAGGAATATTTAAACTATGGCGCGTTTTATTATATTTTAGTAACTGATAAACAACACAAAATGCGTGCTAATTAAGTTTTATACAATTTTCGTTTATAGCACAACTTATATTGCGTGTATAAAATGTATGTGTATGAATAAATTAGTTGTTATTTTAGAAAGTTATTAACGAAATACCTTCTGGGCATGGGCGCTTAATGTCAATTCTCGCTCGAACGGGGCGGGATTTTTGAACAAAAAACGCCGATTTCTCGCAGGAGCCTGATAGTTTGGTTGTGGCCTCTGTTGAAATGTTATATTTATGGTAAGTTCTATTAAACCATGGTGATTTGGCATCCCCCCGGAGAGGTATTGCCGTGACGGGGGTAAAACAGCGGACTAATTGTGAATAGTTTACAAAATAAGAAAAGCTCAGGACATGATTCGATTAGTACATTTATATTAAGAGTCAGTCCACGAAAAGACCATGCAAAATCTTTAAAAATCGGCAAGGTGGGGGGTCAGCGAATCAAAGTCAAATTCTACCCACTTAATCCCCTTCTGGAACAATGAGACCCAGTGGAGTAGCTCAGCCAATAATCACACAGGGGCCGAGAACAAGGCACCAACAGTTTCCGTCAAAAATGAGGGACTTCTGGGTAGTAATTTTTGAGACGTTTTGAGCGTATAATAATCGTCGCGTTATTCGCTCTACCAAAATCGTATATTGTTGACCTGTATATCATATGAAAGATCTGTTTCTGCTCTACACGATGGACCATGGACCCTGGAGTTGCAAGTAATCACGGCAGGTTTTTAGGCCTTGAGAAAACATACATCAGTTCCCGTAGTAAAAATACATCTTTTACGCGCTTATGAATAACGCAATTAGTGCAGGGAAAAAAGTCACCAATCTTGGTCGAAAATATAGTTCGTACTTGCGCGCTACCAACAGAGGGCGCCATCACATTGCACATTCCCGTCAGCGTGTTTTTTGTTTACACCGCAGCGAGGGGTACACCCCACTTTTTTAACCCGAATAGAGCCTAAGTTTTCAATGATACTTCTCAAGTGACAATCTTGGAAATAGTAAGAACTCTTACTCTCACTATTAGAAAAAAAGAAGAAACGAGAAATGTCGAAAAATCCCAAACAACACTGAGATTCGAACCAGGGACCTTATGATTGCAAGTCGAGATCTCTTCTAAACAGACCACCAAGCTGGAAGCAAACCGACTGCATTCAAAACCCTAAATTCCTTAAAAATAACCATCCCTAACCTATTATATAGTCTCCTCTCAAGACGCTAAAAAGGTACAAAACCCCTCGTTTTCCCCTCGCAGTGGTGTACAAAAATTACGCTTCCCGTCAAGATGGCGGCTGTTGATGTGCCGACTGTAACATTGCAGTGCAATTTGGCTGATTTAGACCATTGTAGAAGCATTCAGTGTGGTATTTACCTGTTCTATCCGAATGAAAAGAAGACATTGAGCATTTGCAGATGCACAAAATACATTCTGAGGCACTTGCAAAAGTGAAAAGTTGCTGCAAATGACGTCAAACTGGAATGGAAACTAATTCTCCTGCGCTGTGGTTTGTTCGATGTTGATGCTCATGGTGATATGACAATATGCCCGGCACATAGGTACAAATTAGGGTTGAGTTGGACATCAACAAGGAAATGTACTCATCCACTCCATGAAGGAAAAGCGAAGCTATTTCGTGGTGTGAATAAAACAACAAGTCGTGAGGTGTTTGATCGATGGGGTACCCTTCTCCCAGTAGGAACAGGTGAGTCATGTCATGCATATGAGAGTAATGCACCTGATCAATTGTTCCCCCTCCCCGGGGTGCCCCACCCAGGAGGTGGGGATTTTTACTTTTGCGCGACGAAATTCCCACCCCTAGAGCAAAATGTAGGCGACAAAGAATCCCAATCCTCGGGTGCAAAAATGCACGCCTTGCTATCAGTGGGTCAAAATCCTCACCCTTGGGCTCAGGTCAGATAATGCAAGCTGTTACCATTGTGCACCTCAGGGGCGGATCCAGGAATTTTTTCAGGAGGGGGTTTTGCCACCAGGGAGGGGTTTTGCCCATCAGATTTTTATGTCTGCTTGTTTCGGACAGGCGGACACGCAAAAAATGCATTACATTATATTTTTTGGTGTCGGAGCAGAGGGGGGGGGGGGTGGGGGGGGGGGGGGGGTTTGACTCCCAAAACCCCCCCTCTGGATCCGCGCCTGCACCTCTTATCCTGTCCATGGCTGATCTCTCAAGAAAAGTGAGCATCAACATTTCAAGGTATGACTTCTCTGAGGTGCAGGCAGGAAAGGACATATGCGATCGTAAGATAGCACCAATAAAAGCCCATATCGAGAGGTATGTAAATGAAGGAAACAACGTACTCACTGCTGATGACATGCACACTGCCTTGGAGTCATATAATGATATGACAGGATGCTATGCCGCCGTTATGACAATCGATGACATGCCTTCTTCACTTGAAGCTCTCAGACGGCCAGGTGTTAACAACTATACAAATTTCTGTTTTGAGGAAGATGGAGTGCGCTCCTGGCTTGCATACAACATCGAGAACCAGTTCCACACATATGCGAAGCTGATCAAACGACCCCTTGACCCACTGAACCGTTCACTCTGTACCCAAAGTCTTTACAGGAGTAATTTGTCAAAAAGAAGCTGTTCAGTTCTCCTGCCCGGAATCAAACTGCATCAAAACCTTCCGAAGGGATGATCTCCTCACACAACACTTGGCAGCAGGACAACACATGTTTCATCCCCTGCGGGAATCTCGTTTTGACCAGATTGCACGTCAATGGGCTGTAAAGGTTGGTGAGATGCCACTTGGTACCTCATTCTGATAAAGGTGGTCAAACGGAAAGTTCAACAGCAGCTTCTGCCTCCATGTCCCAGCCACTCGAGTGTGGATGGGCTCGCAAAATTTCCAGACCAAACAAGAGGTTCTCACAGGAAATAAAGGATTTCTTGCTTGCTCAGTTTATGGCTGGAGTAACTTGAATCGGGAAAAAAAGGAAAACCCAGAAACTGTTTCCCGCCGTCTGAAACGTCAGTTCCGCAAAGACGATTGGTTGACTGTCCAGCAAATGACAAGTTACTTCTCCCGTCTCACTGACCTGCAGAAATCAGGGACTCTACATGTACCCTCCAAGGACCTCTCTGATGTTGAGAACAGTGTGGAAATGGCTGGATAACAGATTATTGCAGATGCTGTGCAGGAGCAGTGTGGACTGTTATAGAGAGTAATTGTCCTGCCTCTCACTTGCCACCACACCCCTGCCGGCCTGAGGTACATCATAATTATAATATACAAATATCACATAGTTTGAGTGTGAATAGAATATACAAATATTGACTGCTCATGAGGGTGATGGTGCAAACTATCGTCCCGAGGTTATTTTGAGACGGCAGGCCTGCTATTTTCCCGAGGCCGTAGGCCGAGGGAAAATAGCAGGCCTGCCGTCTCAAAATAACCGAGGGACGATAGTTTGCTCCATAACCCGAATAAAGAGCAGTCAATATTTGTTTTATATACCTCATACATTGATTTTATGTGTCAAAATTATTGGTATTTTTGACCTATGACGCAGAGGTCAAACAATAGTACTTTTTCAGTTGCCCAAAATTGTACTATCCTTTGACCTATGACGCAAAGGTCAAACAATAGTACTTTTTTTAGTTGCCGTCGGAAATGGTTAAACTATTCCATGTCAGGTGATCTGCTTTTAACCAATCAGTTAACGAGACTCAATGTATGAGGTATATAATCGATATTAGCTCCCCAAGATATTGGAAGTTGACACGCTCGTGTGCGCGTTGTACCGTCGCGGTGCTGTATGTCGTGTGACTGCGCGCTGTATACGCTACGTCCGGTTGTTTCGTAAATCGCACGCGTAGTACTATTCCCGGGCTGCCAAAAAAGAATGATTCGCAAAGCGCGTGCCTCCGCCCACCACCTCGCCCAATGCCCTGAGCGCCCCCTTTTTAAATTCGGAAGTGGGTATTTTTCACAATTTTACATTTTTTAGGGTTAGTGCACCCCCCCCCCCCCCCCCCCCACCCCCACCACCCCCCCCCCCACCCCCCACCCCACCCCCCCCCCACCCACCCCACCCCCCCTTTCACACCACCTCTTGATCGGGTTGCATAAGGCATAGCCCCACCCTGCCGCACCCTTCTGTCTTCAGCCCACCCCATCCCAACCTCCACCCCACCCCCAACCCCAACCCCCACCCCACCCCACATTTGGAAAAACATGCAAATATAAGTTCCTTGTTGACTCCAGTCTAATTGGTAAACAGCTATAGATACAATTTTTATGAGGAAAATTAAAGTCCACTACACCATACTAAAAACTGCTGACAATTTTTGTATTAGTGCTGTCAAGAGATCACCATTCCAACACTCTTTCACCAGAAATTCATTACTGAAGGACCTGCACTAATGACAGTACGGTGGCTCAAAAATGACACATAATGTGTAACATATTTAGTCGTACCCTTTAATAATGACTTGCCATTGCCTTTTATGAGTATTATTTTTTCTTGATTTGTAGTTCCCAAAATAGGTCAGGATACAACCCCAAGACCCTGCAAGTTTGATTGCTGTACGGCTTTCCATTGTTCAGCAGCAAGCGTTTGAAGTTATGTAGCCCAAAATAGCGAAAATAGCCCAATCATTACAAATAAAATATATTTTGGGCTCTCATTTGTGGTACGGAGATTGGTTTGGCTTAAAACTTTGTATAAGTTCAAGGCTCCCTATAGCCCACCTACCCACCAAATTTTACCCAAATTTGCCGACCCCCACCTTGCCACGATTTGCATGGTCCTCTCATGGACACACTCTTAACAGCATTGTTCAATTCCAACTTTTTAAATAGATACTGAAAATAAAAAATGCTCTGACGATATTTATTTTTAAAACAATTTCTTTAAATATATTTAAACAAACATCTTGCTGTGTTCCAATTTAGATATATCTAAATTGGAACACAGCAAGATGTTTGTTTGACGGTGAGATTTCTGGTATAAAAAGGGTAGTTTGTTTTGCGAAACAGACTTGTGAAACCAGCGACAGTTTGGGGAGATTGTTGTCTGTGTTTGTGCAAAATTTCAGTGTAAAAAACATGCCCTTTGTTTGTTTGTTTTAGCACACACAAATTATTATCAGTTCCTCTTCGTGAGCTTCGTCGAGTGCGTAGTTTTCATTCCAGGCGTAAATGTGTGCTATTACGATGACAACGACGTTGCGTGCCCCCACGTGTGCTACGTACTCCTGCTGCATTTAGGCTTTCGTGACAAAGCTTATAGTTTAGCAGAAAACGAGACAGCGTGTTGAACTAGGACTGATCAGACTTGAAGTTGAGGAATTATTCGCTGGCTTGGCGCAATATATCTCTGTGGGGGCGCTTCATACTGCACCGCAATCTTCATCTCCAGCTCTCCCCTAATCAGTTTACACACATGATTTCGCGGAAAAAAGATATATATCGCGGCTGCCGCTTGCTCAATTAATGCGATGAATGTTGTTTTGGAATTTACAGAAAATAATCTGTATTGTGAGATGATATTTTCAATCAAAATCGAACTTTAAATTTTTTCCAAGTCCCTAGTAAAAGAGCTTGAAAAATGTGATTTCCCCACCTTTCTATAGGGATGTACAGTGATCACGGTGAAGGATTAGTGATGTCCGTGAAACAAATACTTACTGTGTAAAACCACACTAACAACCAGGACGAAATAATGACAAAAAAAGTCGACGCGACAGTGGGCAAAGCAACGTTAGTGTTGACGTACCTGGGCGCAGCCATCTTTACTGTGTCAGATGCAGGTCATGTGACAGAACCAACGTGAGGTGACAGAATCTAGCCAATCATGGCAAGTGTCATCCAGGCTTGGTGTTGGGTGACGTCACACCCACGCGCTTTGCAGGATTTGCGGCGAAGTTTAGCAGTGGTTGGAGTGGGCAAACTAAAGTGGCGCGCGCAAAGCACTGCTAAAGGAGTGTATCCGTCGCCATGGTAATTGGGTCTAAACATTCGCTGGTAATCTGAAACGTCCATTGCTAAAGCGCAGGGAAAGGTTCACTGGTTTGAGTGTAGACCCAATAACCATAGCAACACACAAAGGGTGACGTTTTCACTTTAGTACTCTATTACCACAATTTGTATGGGGGAGATTTTTTTATGTACATGCATGTACATGTATATCATTTTATCTTGCACGCAGTATAAACGTTCGTAACTGAAGGAAGACATACTATATTTCGCTAAAAGCTAAACGCAGTTCATCTGAATAAAGATAGGCCTATAAAAAACGTCCTTACAGTGACTGTTCATTTAAACATTAGACCCCACACCTCGTAAAAGTGGACGCTTCCACTAAACGGAGCGAGGCGCGTGATTGGTTCTTGCTGTTGGCAACAGCTATGATGCAATTTTGAATGTCGGGCTACGTCGTGCTATACGTGCACTCGCGCTTTAGTACATCGGCACCGCGTGACCGAGAAACATGCGCGGCGCGTGATTGGTCAGTTGCGATCACTGTCACTGGCTAAGCAATATTCATATATATTCCTCAATACAGCTTAGCTTAACTCATTTCAGCAAGGGTCTTGTGAAACTGGTTGTGCAGCAAATACCCATCTTCCTTTCGCAAGGATAGCAGTTTTTAACTGATGAAACTACTGCATTCGTGCACCAAATGCAGGATTCTTTGGGAAAACACACCATACGCGTGATTTGGGACAGCTACAGCATTTTGTATGCATTAGTCTTTGTTTGAAAGCCGGGGCTAGAGTATGTAGTGTTGGCATTTCTTAAACATTGCTTAAGCTATACAGTCACATAGAACACGGTACGTACACGGTGGCGCACGGTAGAACGCGGTGCTATACTGTGCTCTATCGGCCCGAAAATCGCGTCGACGGTCGTCTCGAGGGTCGACGGTCACTGTCCCCCCAGTATACGTAGTGCACGGTTCCAACACGGTACAACACGGCAGCACGCGGTAGAACACGGTGTCAACACGGCGCCAACACGATGCGAACACGATGCAAATGCGGTAGAACGCGGTAGAGCACGGTATACAGTGCGGTAGGAACACGGTACAGCACGGTCTACCGTATCTCTACCGTGTTGCTAGTGTTCAAACGTACCTCCCGGTAAAACGCGGTGTCTACACGGTAGCCCCGGCGCCAACACGGTGTCCACAAGCTAGAGCCGGCGCCAGCACGGTTCCAACACGGTAGAGGCGACGCAGCCGGTATAGTGCGGTGAATTCTTAATTTTTAAAGAGGAAGAATCCACCTTGACGAAAATCCAGCATTTAGGCTTTTTTTCGATAGTCCAAACATCCCTCTTGCCGACGTGGCGGAACCACTGCGGAACCACGGCGATCATGGCGGTGCCACTGCGGTTTATGCCGTACAAGCACCGCAGTGGCACCGCGCCTCCGGTGTGACGGGGGTATAAATTGAGTACGGTTGTGAGAGCCTACGATTAATGCCAGACTCGGGTATATACCCAACACGTTATGTGATATCGCCTTTCCCATATACCTCGCCGGACTCTCCCTTTGTGTCAAAACTGCTTAGAACCCATAGATAATATTCCTTGGATTTGACCTGGTCCGGTTATCCAAGGAATGAAATAGGCGTATTTTGAAAATTTCAGATGTTTTTGCCAAAATTTCTTTTTTTCTTAGAAATTAGCTAGGAAAACTGCCGAAATAGGTTCCAGACGTGTCATCAATTTTTATTAGAAGTAATTTTTGAGACAAATTCAAAAGTCAAATTCTACATGTATAGCGTTGCAAATATGTGGTCAGATTATACCGATGAATAAGTTTATTACGTCAAAATCTCTTCAATAATACCATAGTGAGTACACTAACAGCACTAAAAACTACTATATTAAAAATAATTTTTAGAAACGTTTTTGGTTGTTGTTAGTCCCCTTTCGCTTTACCCTTTCATTAACACCACTGATTGTAGATGATAAAGTCCTCAATAAAACCACAGACGGGGCTGACAGTAGCCTTGTCCAAGAGCTATGATAATGTGTGATTCCGTGAAGAATTTGCCTGTATGCTATGCAGCGAAAGTGCGCCATCGCGCGGTGAATTGTGGCCAACTGCAAAATAGTCTGGTTACCAAAATATCTTGGTCTGAATCCTGACTTCTCGGGCGAGGCTGTATCATAGCCTTGTTCTTTTTGTATTCGATTTGTTATGTGTTTCTTTATATCTGCGTTCGAAATCCGACGCAATTACTTATGCGAAACCCGAGTGCTTATAAATATTCATATCTTACATAACATCCAATCACAGCTCACTGCGTGTGACCGGTTTGCAAGCATAAACGTTTGTACGTCGTACATGTGTAGTGTTGTTGTTGTTGTTATAGTGGGTAGGTTGGCATCTCCATGGTTTGCAAGTATGTGTAGTGTACAGTATGTAGACCTGTCTGATTCAATTATGGCGACATCACACGTAGTGTTTAAAACTGAGAAAATCAACGGTAGTTTGAATTATGCAGCCTACAAATTGCAAATTGATGACTTTCACGAAGACCAGAAGTCAGGATTCAGACCAAGATATTTTGGTTACCAGACTATTTTGCAGTTGGCTACAATTCACCGCGCGATGGCGCACTTTCGCTGCATAGCATACAGGCAAATTCTTCACGGAATCACACATTATCATAGCTCTTGGACAAGGCTAGGCTGACAGCGAAAAGGAAAGGAAACGGTTGAAATAGGCCTATAGGGCTATTGTTTCCAAGCAACGCCAGCTGGAGGTCATACAAACCTCCACGTGGATTTCTGTGTGCTGAATTTGTACGGCGAGCGCACGCCGGTAACATAGCATCGTTGGAAACGGACGACCAATGTCCAACCAAACAGAACAGCAATTTAGGTACATTATGTACTGCCAACTGAACATACAGAAAATAGTTTCAGTTGGAAAAGACCCGTAAGAATCGGATATTTCCCGGCCCACAACTTTGGAATTGTGTACGCGTGTCTATATAGAGCTGGCTTTCCCCGGCCGCTATGCAGTATTTCCGGGCAGTCGTCGCATGCCTGCTCCGCTTGCTGCGTAGTCTAGTCCCGCCTGTACGGCGTGCCAACTTCCAGTTCAATTCTGAGTAATATTGTTTTTTGTAATGTTAAAGGCACAGCTCGTCGACAATGCGCGCGCGCCAAATTCGTGCCACGAAATACGCAGCTCAATAGCAAAGGCATGGAGCTGCGTATTTTGTGGCACGTATTTGGCGCATTTCTGCATGGATTTCTATAACTTTCTAAACTCCGAATATAATAATAATAATATTAATATAAATTGAATAGAAGAGCATGATGGTCACGTACTAAATTCTTTGAAAAGAATTTACAAGTCGGATATCCACATAATTTATAGCCCTCCTTGCACTAAGCCTGAAACTCAGAAAACAAATTTGTTTTTCATAGTCAAATCTTCATTTTACCCTCAATTTCTTTCTTTTTTCATATATTTGCACTTATTAATCGCGCTAATTGTCAGTTTATTGAAAAATATTGATGTCCGAGTACTACATTCTTACTTAGCGTATACAAGCGGCCACACGTCGTGGGCGGGCTACGGCGCTACTCTGAATGTGCTGTGCGCGTATATAAAATCCGCCCGATTGACATTTACAAACCACATCGTTTCGCCTTATTCTCGGCAAATTTAACTTTTTGATGGTGGTCCGGATCAGCGCGATTGCTAGAGTTTACAAGGTACAATAATTCAGGATTTTCAATTGTTTACGAAATTCTCCAATTACGCCATAGGCTTACACACACGGCTGAGCACGTGCGCGCGTTGCTTGTCCTCCAGCACAAATCCAGGTGACCTTTTGACCCAAGTGCATGCGCCCTATATGCTACCAATATTTTGAAACTTGCACTATAAATTATCATGTCTACTTTTAACTAATCAGATGACAGAGATCTGTATATTCAGTATATAAAACAAATATTGACTTCTTTTTTTGGGGTCACGGTTAAGAATATGGGCCCTCTGCTTCCACCTCGGGGTATAGACCAATCCGGTTTTTTTCCCTGTATATCCGCCATAGCTTATCCGCTATAATAGCGCTGCCATTAGTTTGTACATTAGGCTGGATCCGAACTAGTGGCTGCAGTGCTATGTTGTTTCTAACGACTGTCATTGTCCGCCCATAGCCACAGCCAAAGCCACTTATTCGGATCCAGCCTTACTTCCGGTTCCAAGTAATGTACAAACAAATAGCAGCGCTTGCGCATGTGATGCAGTCACTTACGAACCGTATACATTATTAGGCCGCATCCGAATTACTGGCTTTGGCGTCACAGGCCGAACATAATAAGTGGCTTTGGCTGTGGCTATAGCTATGGGCGGACAATGACAGTCGTTAGAAATATATATATGTAACTCTTTGAGGCCGAAGGCCGAGTGGTATATGGGACGCAGACGCACTACATTATGGCATATTCCACGTGCACAAACTTGAGCAAGTTGGATTCACCACCATAGTTAATAACCACAGTTCGACTTTTTGCAACTGAACGCAGTCTAGTCAACAATGGTTAGTCGTGTTTGGTCGACCATTTGGAACCAGCCCACAGGGCACAGTTGCTCTGGTCACTGGTACCAATCGCGTATAGAGTTGATGCAGTATTTTGCGTAGCCTTTAGTCAAGGCGTCCGTGGCGAGGTTTGTTTTGTGCACTGTTTTGCTAGCGCTTGAGGAAAGACTAACATTCATACTGCAGACTGTTCGCCCCGAACGCCTTTACCAAAGCGTATATGTGACCTTCGTGCTGAATAATTCAACAGCAACGGAGGTGGTGAATTATTCATAAATTGTAACCAACCAGCGGCGGGGAGCTTCTGGAATCATCCATATAAATATAGGTAGCATTCACGAAAAAAGCGAAAGTTATTATTCGTACCAGGAAAACAAAATACAAGAAACATGATTAGTCAAAGTTCTATAGAGTAACTCCACATAAATTTATTAACCATTCTTAAAGTTATAAAATCTCGCTAAACAATGCTTTTCGTGTGGCAAACAAAACACCGCGCGTAGGCCTAGTACGCGAAACGGGACAAGTCGTCCCCGAGTCAACTCGCTCCCCTCAATTAACACCTAGGTCAAGTCATCCCCAGGTCAAGTCGTCCCCGAGACAAGTCGTTCCTGGCTCAAGTCGTCCTCGAGACAAGTCGTCCTTGCACCCCCTGTACAAAACCTATAGCCCATATTTCAATTAATTTGAACAAAATCCCACTTTTCTCCTAGGTTTTTCTCAAGTTGCAAGGATAATCGGTTTGGGCCTGTCGACTACCATATTTTGTATTTGGAAGCAAAAATTTCAAGATGTACAAGCACAAATTTCACTGTTCAATTTTGCTGAGATTACCTGCAATTTTATACGATATATCGCAAAGTGGGAGGGTTACGTAAAACACAGCTTTTCGAAGATTGACATGGAGTATATCGTAAGTGGTCGTGGCTTGTCGCAGCTAGATTTGTTTATTTGTACTGTCATCGTAACTAAATCTTAAGGAATTGTAATGAATCGCACAATGCGTAATCATGATCGCAGACATTTGTATGTTTCTGAACAAGTCGCTGTTGTCGTAGATTCGCACTGTCATCGTAAGGAATCGTAATGAATCGCAGACATACTGAAAATGCATATATCGTTACAATACGATAAGCGCTAAGCGTTACAATTTTCTAAGATTTGTAACGAAATGATCGACTGTCTGAACAACACGCAGATGTCGTCACAGTAGATTTGTACTGCGTCATCGTAATAAATCATAACAAATATTAAGGAATCGTAACAAATAGTAAGGAATCGTAATGAATCGCACAATGTGTGATCATGATCGCAGACATTCGTATAATAATAACGAACATTTATACTGCGCCGGTATCCGTCATAAATGACGCTCATGGCGCATAACAATAAAACAGAATACTTAAACTAACAAAAGAAGGTTAAACATGTGTGTTTTGAGTGCACTCTTAAAATCAGAGAGATTTGTGAGTGAACGGATGGTCTGAGGAAGTTTGTTCCGCAGGAATGGACCAGCATGTAAAAATGATCTATCTCCCCATGTGTTGGTGGTACGTGGAACTGTCAACTGGCAAGCACTGGAAGAGCGGAGGTAACGAGCGCCATGTTGCTGTAATTTAATTATACTACTGTTATATGCTGGTGGAGAGCCATGTACAATATGAAAAACTGTCAGAAGAATTTTGAACTCAATTCGTTGTACAACAGGGAGCCAATGAAGCGAATGCAGAATAGGTGTAATGTGAGTTCTACGTGTACAACGAGTTACAACACGAGCTGCACAGTTTTGGAGTTTCTGAAGACGTGCAATTTGAGATGACGGTAAACGGTACAAAAGGGAGTTACAAAAATCTAGACGAGATGATATAAGTGCATGAACCAGTTTTTCTGTGGCCGATCGCGTTAAGTACTTACGAATTAAACCAAGATTACGGAGCTGGAAGCGAACTGACTTACATACATTAGAAATTAGAAATTTGATCCGACATTGAAAAGTGAGAGTCAATCATCACTCCTAGATTTCTACAGGATGCCTTAGCAGTGATGACTGAATTTCCGACATGGATACTAGAAATGTCGATCTTAGCTAATTGTGCTCTAGAACCACACAGAATAAACTCAGATTTACCATTATTTAGTTGCAAAGAATTTACCACCATCCAGTTTCTGACATCTTCAATGCATTCTTCCAGTATCTTTAAATTACGAATTGCATCATCTTGATTTGGACTGAAGGTTACATATAGTTGGATATCATCAGCAAAGCAATGATAATTGACATTGTGACCACTGATTACATGACCAAGTCTACTCAGATAAATTGAAAAGAGAAGTGGTCCTCCAACAGAACCTTGTGGAACACCACATTCTACGGGTACAGGTTCTGATTTGGCCTGACCAATACACACTGACTGCTGGCGATTATGTAAATATGAAGTGAACCAATTTAGGGCTGTCCCTTTGACACCAAGTGAGGATAGAATGTTGACAAGAATACAGTGGTCCACTGTATCAAATGCAGCGGACAGGTCCAATAAAACAAGAGCTGTAATCTTGCCATCATTCATGCCACACAAAATATCATTGGACAGGTTTAAAAGTAATGTCTCTACACTATGGTTCTTGCGATATGCAGACTGTCTATAGTCCAGGAGATTGTTGTCTTGGAGATGTTCAGATAGCCTGGAAAAGGCAACGCGTTCAAGCAGCTTTGACAGGTATGGTAAGTTGGAGACTGGCCGGTAACTTTGTAGTGAGTTTTCATCCAAGGTACGATTCTTTAGCAAAGGGTGTACATGGGCCATTTTGAGTGCTTTGGGAACCTCTCCGCATTCCAGGCTCATGTTAACAATGTTGGAGATAATCGGTGCCATTGTAGAAGCATTGTCCTTGATGAGCTTTGTTGGGATGGGGTCGAGTTTGCAGGATTTGCAAGGTGAGCTGTGAATTAGTGACATGATCTCTGATTCTGTTGTGGGATCCAGAGAATGGAGAGCAGATGATGTTCGGCAGGGAATAGACGAAAAGTCCGGAAGCAGGTTTTTACGGATGATTGAAATTTTGTTTATGAAGAAACGGCTGAATTGCTCGGCAAGGGATAAACAACAGCTGTGAGTGGGTAATGAAGAGGATTGCTTTCGATTCAAGAGTTTGTTGGCAACATGGAACAGACGCTTGGAATCATTGCCACATTCACGGATCAGATTATTGTAGTAGTCACGCTTTGCCAGACGAATTAAAGCGATGACGTGCTGTCGCTGTTGACAATACTGTTGACGGTCTACTTCTAGCTTGGTATGACGCCATTTGTGTTCAAGGATCCTGCGTTTATGCTTCTCTTCTTTAATTTGACTGTTGTACCACGGAGCGTTGCGAAGCCGAAATGAACGGGTTCTAGTTGGGGCATGATCATCGAGGATAGAACCAAGGATGGAATTGTAACAGTTCACTGCACAATTTGCATCCGAAGGAAGGGAAGACAGCCGACTGTCCTTAATGTCTCTAGCAAAGGATGTGTGATCAATGGATTTGAGATTCCTAACCTGCCATGACGTCACACTTGTCTTAGGTTCCTGGATATTAAGATTACACGTGATGGCAAGATGATCTGATATCCCTGTCACGACCTCAACGTGAGAGCAGATTTGACGATCGGTATTACGAGTGATAAGTAGATCCAGAATGTGACCTCGGTCATGTGTAGATTGCTGAATGTGCTGTGAGAGGTCATGACTTACAAGAAGATCCGAGACTCTCTTAGTGTCCCCAGAAGATGAGTTATCAAGGTGAATGTTGAAGTCACCTGATATTACAATCGGAGACGATTTACTAAGTGTCTCGTCTAACAAGGTGGAGAAATCGTCGAGAAACTGTGAAAATGGAACCCTAGCTCCAGGAGGACGGTAAATAATAACAATATTCATGCTAGAGCTCACTGTCGTCATGGTAGCTGAAATCACTTCAAAGCTCGTAATATCCATACAGTCATTAATGGTCATATTAATGTCATTTCGATGAAGGATGCCGACACCGCCTCCGCGTCTCGTTTTCCTGGGTCTGTGCTTAAAGCTGAAACCCGGGGGTGTTACATCAGCAATAACTGCGTCATCGGAGGATCCTATCCAGGTTTCGCAAACCCCGACGATGTCAAAGCAGTTGTCCGAGACAAAATCTTGAAACTCGACAGCTTTATTTCGAAGGGATCGGGCATTTAGCATACAAAATGAGAGTTTTTTTCCAGAACTCGAATCACGTGACTTTGAATCTCCAGTCAGGGTAATCAAGTTTCTGCATGATGGAAGAAACTCTCGGGGCTGGCATGTGTAATCTGGATGTGAAAAACCAGTAGATGTACACAAATCTGATTGGCCGACAATAACGGGAATTGACTGGAACTGAGGACATTTCGATCTCGTGCGTCTACCTCCCTTACAACCGCGCCTTGTGCGTCGTCGACGCTGATTGCATGAGACTTGGGAGAGAGAATTATTCCAGGTGTTGTGGAATAAACATGGCTGCCTAAGAAGACTTAAGGCAGATATACAGTAACACAGGCTGGCAGTGAGTTGACATGTCAAACCTGCATAGAGACCAAGGTTGTAATGATGCAGCAGTTCATTGTTGTATCTCAGTGGAGTGGAAATTTCTAGGTCAGCTACCATTGTTAGTGACTGGCAGTTCCAGGGAAGAACAAAGAAGGCTGCAGAACTGTCAGTGGTTCCTGGAAGAAAGCTATTATTGCTGTAGTTCTCTATTGTTCCATTGGTTTCCAGTGAACGATCCTGAACAATAGGTATCTCCCTGCATGGCACTATCAATGCTGAGTCAACTTCCAAAATACAGCCAACAGCAAGAAAATATATCATCAAATACTTCCAAATCCAGATAAGGTGAAAATCTGAGGAATACTCCATATTGTGATCAGCAGATTGAAAGCTCCAACATGGTGTAAAATTGTTGGCATACAGATACAGGAAACCAGGTTTGAAAGCAAAAGTTTGCAGAGCAGGAAAGTGGAGCTGCCTGATGCAAGCGCTACCACAACAATACAATAAGTGCTAAGCATTACGATTTTCTAAGATTTGTTACAGTGCAATCGTAGCTTGTCGTAGAGTTTCGTAAGCTGTGGCTTGTCATGGACATTTAAACAGGATCAACAAATTTTCTGATCGTACCGTGTCATCTCTTAAGGAACTGTTAAATTGGGAGATCACTAACAAAAATAAAGGGAAAAATTTGTATGTTTTCGGAATAAATTGCACATTGTAACCATATCGTAAGCGTTAGAATTTGCAAATTAAAAGATATGTCGTGAAGTGGCTGAGAATCCTTACGACACGTACAATACTTCCTACTTTTGCATGTGTCGCAGTCGCAACAAATTGTGGCAAATCATGCAGTGGGTGACCAAAAACTGTACAAAAGTCTGTGACAACCTGCGAGACGCTACGAAATTGTACATGTTATATCTTAAGATAATTGCGACTAGTCGCAAGAAAATATTGCACAGCGGAATACCGGCTTAGCTCCCACTCACTGTGCGATTTGGCTTTGAAATTCCCAAAATTTATGATTTATAAAGATCACCAGAGCCAGCTAGTACAATTGTCACACAGTGGCAGTGTTTTTCGTAAGTAATCGTAACTTAAGAGTTGTTGTAAGTTGTTGTAAGTAATTGTCGTGGCTTGTCGCAGGTTGACAGACATTTAAACTTGTTTATCGTAGCAAATAGTAATGCCGGAACTGTTTGTTCAGGCATCTTTCCTTCCTCCATGGTTTAGGGTATATATAAATTTAAATATCACTAATAAATCCTTTTAAATATGACATGATAAATGCTCCAGAGAGGGTGACAAATTGGGTGACAAAGAAGCAATTTTAGCAGTAAGAAAATTTTCTTTTGCAGTAAGATTTTGTTGAAATTTTTTGTATGCCATGCTTCATTGCCTTAATAGTACATCATACATTGTACGCAAAACAACAAACAATGCACCGTGCGGCATTGCCATGCACTAGCGGGGCGGCCGCCGCAGACGACCGGCCGGCGGCATATACCGGCGCGACACGGAGTACGAGTAGGCCTTGGTGAATTTAATATTCCCCTAAATCGCAATCATCTCCAGCGAGCATTTTCTTGGCCTGGATATGTTGGGACTTATTAAGTTTCCCGAAATATTTAGCTTTTTATTCTTCGAAGATTCACACAAACTACAACTGCCTAATTTTCTATGCGTATGACGTCATGCAGTTTAACAGTTCACCTTCTCATTGGTCAATGGGGAATCCTGACCTCATGCATTATGCACGTAACCCCTCTACCAAAACGGTAGACAGAAATAAAGAAAAACATAAGCTCCAAAAAACGCTATGGTAAAGGCTGTCTGGGCGGACAGTCCGTGCGTGCTAGTCTTTCCTCAAGCGTTGCAAAACTGGCTGCGCGCGAATATATAACTCGCCAAGGCAGCCTTGACTAAAGGCTATATTTTGCGCAGAACCAACTGACTAACCAAAGGCGTTCAGACTTGCACGTTAATGCGCATGTGCATTGCCAGGATGACGTTCGACCAGTGGTACATGGTTGACTCTAGTCGTGAATTGAACTTGCTCCTTGATGCACAAACGCGCGGGTGAGGAGCACAACGTGCAGAGAAGCATGTGCATAACAAGTCGCATCGAACGCACACGCATCACGTTTGAATTCTCAGTCATGTAGTATGTATGCAGCTCCGTGTAGGGGACGCAGTGCATTTGGAATACCAGGGCGCATCACGCAGAGTGTGACATAAAAATCGAAAGGGGTACAAAGTATAATGCCATAGATCCACCAATCAGAAACACGGATTCAAGTTTGCTTGAAGATAGTAGGGGCGTTCGAGATGCTTACACATGTAACACCAATTGACTCCGGAGCGTTCTTTTATCCATCACGTGATACACGAGTCTGCCCCGATGGCAGCCACCACTGGCCGAGCTAGCGGCAGGGTCTCTGGTGTTAGGCTCGGTGTAATGACGTCACCTAGTAACCGCGAGTAGTAAAACATGGCGGACAGTTTGGAATCGCGACGTGAGTACGAAGAAAAAACACAGGTTTATGACACAAAATAGGAGGAAATATGGCTGTAAATACATTTTGCTTAATCAGTAGATGTCTGTGGGCATTGACAAAGTTTATTGCGGTACTTTTACTAAGTTTTCATGGTTTTAGGACAACTAATTCTGCATGGCGCCGGCTTCATTTTTCATCGCGATTCAAACGATAACATTGTTTATAAAGCCCCGCCCGGCAACAACCTTTGACCTGTGTTCCCAGAATTCAAAGCGAAACCCTATGTCGTTCATTTTGCATCTTCTAGGGGCTTCCCCGGTGTAAACCCCTTGTTACACGGTGTAAGCATCTCGAACGCCCCTAATATTTGTTATCCCACACACGCTCGTGAAATACAGCATAATGTAGTGCGTCTGCGTCCCACGAGGCCCTTGGTTTCGTGGGATAATAACACGTACACTCTGCACGAGATTAAAGTACATACGCTCATGACAGAGTGCGACAGAGTGCGGGACGCAGTGCAGAGAATCACGCGTCCGATGATTTTGCAGTCATGTACCGGTAGTATGCAGCTCCGTGTAAGGGACGCAGTGTGTTTGGAATACCAGGGCGCATCATGCAGAGTGTGACATGAAAATCGGAAGAGGTACATGGTACAATGTCACTGTTGTTGCCATGGATCACCAATCAGAACCCACAATCAAGTTTGCTTGAAGATAAGTAATCTTAACCATACATGTACAATGTATGTACTAATTTCTACCACATTATTTGTGGAATGTCCATTATTGTGCATATTAAATATTATATACCTCATGCGTAGATTCCTGTCATCTGATTGGTTAAAAGTGGGGGCATTGAATCGGCTAGACCCGGCGCGTATATGCCCACCGGGCAATAGTCATTTAGCGGGTTGCGGATGCACGCATTACATGTGTTAGCATAGCTGTGCACCAACTATGCAGTTGGGCGCTTCACGTAAACATTCATCAGGACGGTAATGGCGGAATCTCGACGTCATTTTGTCGTCTGTCGTAGATGATGAAGTCATTTAAAGTAAGAGAAGTGGCCTACAGTGAAAACTGTGTCAGGTGAAATGTGCTACTAAAGTGCCAGGTGATTATGCTACAAATGTTTGCTGTAATACAACTTTTCCGCAGTAGACCAGCTTCCTAAATCGAAACTCGAAGGACCACTGTCATGACTGTATGATGTATCATTACTTTTAACCAACCAGATGACAAAAATCTACACATTCGGTATATAAAACAAATATTGACTGCTGTTTATTCGGGTCATGGTTAAGATTATAGGCCCTCGGTGATCTCGAAGCTATGACTATGCCCCTTGGCTTAGTCATGGCTTCGAGATCACCTTGGGCCTATAATCTTAACCATGCCCCTCATTGCAGTCAATATTTGTATACTATATTATTATACTCCTAAATGACATTTAAATCATGCATTCTTCCACGTAATACATTTTACAGGTATATATACTTGATGCAGCTTGTTTTTCAAACAGTTTTCCTGTCCGTCAAAACTCGTACAATAGACCCAAGACCACCTACAGCATAAGCCTGTGGGGGGAAAAAAAAGAATAATAATGGACATTACTATACAAGTGGAAGGAACCCTGGGCAGAAGTTGACGTCACACGCTGCCAGCGAATATGTATAATACTCGAGCCTTTTGATTGTTTTGCATGAATAGCGTCTGGTGTACTGACATACTTTCTTTCACATGCATAGTTAGTATCCATTTGACCAGACCAAATGTTTGTTTGGTTGGGGAAATGGTTGAACCAATCTAAGTCGCGTGATCTACATTTAACCAATCACTGAACGAGAATCAATGTATGAGGCATACACTACTCACAATAAGTTAAGGATATATATTGGTATGTATCAATTTTTGATTTTTTTTTTAACGACTGTATGTTGTCACCTATTCCTGTGACAAGGTTTCTCTGTCATGCAAATACAACTGTATAATCATTTACAAAATCATTCAAGCAGAATGCATGTCCCTCAATAAAATATCTGCGTACACCCTACCCCTAGAACTATGGGGGATAGTATCTCCCATAGGTAATGTTGTTTTTTTCCAATATGGCGGCGCCTGAACTTTAAGATCGGACCGAAACGTTTTCGGCTAGCGCAATAATCCGCTGCCCAATCGCCACCAAACTCCGTCTGGTAGTTCTTGAGACACTCACCTTGCGTGTATCTACGGAATTTCGGTACCATTTGTCCACTAAATTCTCCGAAAATAATGTTGGGAAATGAATGGTTACATGTACGAAGTTGTCATGTACATGTGTATGATGTGGTTTGTAGATATAGACTGGTTTTCGTCCACATATTCCACATAGGAGAATCAAGCGTAGACTAGTTCCCGGTCTACATATTCCACACACACACATCGATGTACATCATCTGAAACTGTCGGAATATTTTTGTCTGCCCGTCAAGTGCATGGGAAGTCGCGCAGCGGGTGTTTTAAACTGGAAAGGAAATTAGAAACATCCAAAAGCATAGGTCCTTATACTAAATCGTTTCTCACCTCAATGGTATTACCTGTACTACAAAATTCAAAATTTGTTTTGCCGGTACGGTTTGTGGACCGTTTTTTTTTTTTTTCAGTTTGAATTTTGTAGTGAATTTTAGGTAATACCATTGAGGTGAGAAACGATTTAGTAAGGACCTATGCTTTTGGATGTTTCTGATTTCCTTTCCAGTTTAAAACACCCGCTGCGCGACTTCCCACGCACTTGACGGGCAGACAAAAATATTCCGACAGTTTAAGATGATGTACATCGACGCGTGTGTGTGTGGAATATGTAGACCGGGAAATAGTCTACGCTTGATTCTCCTATGTGGAATATGTGGACGGAAACCAGTCTATATCTACAAACCACATCATACACATGTACATGACAACTTCGTACATATGTAACCATTCATTTCCCAACATTATTTTCGGAGAATTTAGTGGACAAATGGTACCGAAATTCCGTAGATACACGCAAGGTGAGTGTCTCAAGAACTACCAGACGGAGTTTGGTGGCGATTGGGCAGCGGATTATTGCGCTAGCCGAAAACGTTTCGGTCCGATCTTAAAGTTCAGGCGCCGCCATATTGGAAAAAAACAACATTACCTATGGGGGATACTACATGTATATCCCCCATAGTTCTAGGGGTACGTACACCCCACATAATCCCCAACTTATTGTGAGTAGTGTAATACGAGGTATTAAAGGCACAGGCTCGTCATCAATGCGCGCCCGCCAAATGTGTGCCACGCAATACTTAGCTCCATAGCATAGCAAAGGCATGGAGCTGCGTGTTTCGAGCACGAATTTGGCGGGCGCGCATTGCTGACGAGCCTGTGCCTTTAAATTAAGAAAATAACAAAATCAAACTTACTTTTTCATGCCATGTCAGAAGGATAGCACTGCTGTTTTCCGTGGGATAGGAGAAGCCCTTGTAGATGTACTTCATGAGTATGTCAATGGTGTCACTATTTAGATTATTCACAGCTTTCTCAATCTCATTATTCTTAAAGGCTGTCAACACCCTCATGACCAGCTGAAAAGCTTTATCCTGGAAGGAAATAGTCAAATATAACCTGAATACCATATATGTCAGTGTTTTCGACTGGTCAACAATTTGTCCGAACGCGCTGACCAGTGCCCTCACGCAGCGAACACTGATAAACCCCCTGTTCACCATGTGACGTGACAGCGCTGTTTAAAACAGATGCATGTAAAGCGGCGTTCACACTATCGCGGACAAAATCACTGTCGCGCTGCGCTCACCGCATTACACGAGCTCCCAATCGCTAATCTTTCCAAGATAGAAAATTCAACCCCGGTAACTTGGGGCTTCTCCGATGCCTCAATGGCTACGCGTTTGAAAGGTCAGCGCACCACGGTCAAAGTTAAATGAATTTGAACTTTGACCTAGCTCAAAACGCTTTGTACAAATCAATGGCACAGGCGTACGCAAACCTATTTTTGCGCGATAGTGTGAACGCCCCCTCAAGGGTCATGGGATTGGGTCACCGATGCAGGATTGTAACGAGTCTCCCTCTGCTCGAGTCCTAAGTCAAGTCAAATCAAGCTGCTTTCGAATCCCAAGTCAAGTCAAGCTGCTTTCGAGTCCCAAGTCAAGTCAAGTCAAGCTGTTTTTGAGTCCCAAGTCAAGTCAAGTCAAACTGCCTTCGAGTCCCAAGTCAAGTCAAGTAGTCACGACAGTAAATTTGTATCTAATTTCAAAATACATGTAGTCAAAAACTGAAACTCACATTCATGTTGCTTTGGCCCCGGTTGTTTTAGTGCTGAAATACAATTCGGTCCCCAAATTTACACAAAAATGTATAAAAGGTGTATTTTATTTTTAGCAGACTCAAATAAAAAAGTCCAAGTCAATTCATCATTTGAGGTTCGAGTCTCAAGTAAAGTTATTTGAGGTTCGAGTCTGAAGTCAAGTCAAGTCATTTGAGGTTCGACTCTCAAGTCAAGTCAAGTCATTTGAGGTTCGAGTCTCAAGTCAAGTCAGTGAAAATCAGGACTCGAGTTGACTCGAGTCCGGGTCTTGAGTCCGAGTCATTACAACGTAAACGATAATGACACTCGGAGGCCAGCGAAACATGTTTGGTGACTTTACACCTAGTTTTGGAATGACTTGATTATACTTCTGAAGTGTTTTTGGAAGGAAAAATTGATTATTTTTGTCCGGGCGGCTGAGTTTGTTTGTCCGGGCACCAACACCTCTGATTTTGTCCAGGGGACGCACCCGTACAAAACAGCAAGTGGAAAACCCTGGAGAATGTATTGAACGATACTGATACAAAAAGGGATTCTGCACGAAAACATGTACTCAAGCAAAACACAGCAATTGCTTGATAAATTTGTTACAGGCAAACCATTTTTGAAAGTGGTTTCAACTTGAAATTAAACTTTTGAATTGTTTCCCAAGACTCTACATGTAACTGATATAATGATGGAGCTTACATACCTTTACCGCTGGGTTCTTGGTGCCTATTGGCGGATTTTTCAAAACGGCCTTCAAAGCGTCTTCAAAGTTCTTTGTGCTGTCCAATCTTGTTAAGATTTATAATCATATGAGGTTGCATGCGGATGCCAATTCAATTTACGCTACTTTTTGTAGAAAATAATGCAGTTTAAAGGCGCCTTCCCTTAGGTCCATTTTTCATTCGTTTTGCGTGCGTTGCATTTGCACTATGGAACGTTTCAGACCCAAATGGATGAAAAACGCTAGACGGATGAAAAACGGACCTCTGGAAAGGTGGCTGTTAGTGTACTGGTACATGTAATTGTTTTCACAACTCCCCCTTCTCCCAGCCCCTTGTGCTGCCTCACCCCATAGGTGGGGGTTTGGTCACGTTTTTCATGCCCCAGGGTGGGGATTTTGACGCATTGAAATACAAATTTCTAGGAGCATCTACTAACAAGACGAGCATGTTTTGCATGTTTTTCCTGACAGACCTGTGGAATCTTATAATATCGATGGCTATACCTTGTTCTGAAAACCACGTTTGACTTGTAGAGGAGGCAGCGTTGCCCTGCTAAACAGTTGGATTGTTATGTACCCAGTGATTTAGAAATCACACGGATCCAACTGCAACCATATCGACTTCCTTGTGCAATGTCCACACCTTAGTGTGTGCTGTTGTATATTTTCCTGATCTTACAATGGAAGATCATGTGCTCATTGACAGTCATATCCAGGATACTTTGGACATAAATTCACGTCGGGCATCCGGATGCAGGAATTTGCATTTTGAGAGATATGCAGCGTTGTAGTCGAGTACTTTTATCCGAGTACCAAGTACTGCCGAGTACTCAGACAGCCGAGTACATGTACAGGAGTCCGAGTACTTCAACATCCGAGTACGAGTACTTAGTACTTAGTACTTACATCCCTACATGCAGCGCGTATCCACGTACCGGTAGGCTGTAGCCGACCGCGCGCTGCGCTGGCCCCATGCCGGTCATGCTGCACGTCCCGCTCAAATTGGGCCATCAATCTGCGTTTCAAATACAACATTCCAAGGGTATTTTATACCCTAAAATTTCAAACATTGAGATTAGTTATTTGATGAATCTTTTTCACGAAAACGCCGAAAAAATAATCAGAAGTGTGGCACAAAACAGTAGACGAATGATACCTAAGTATATTAACACACAGACTTGGCGCGGAGATCGGTACCTTTCGTTACCAGACACCACCCGATATAATGCCTCGTATATACTTAGACTAGTTCCGGCACCACAAATTTAACGAACATGAGATTCGTTTTTGTATGTGGAAAATAAGGTCCGGGAAACCAGTCTAATATGTATTGCGCCTGGGATGCATATGGGCGTACGTAAATGGGCCGTGTGTGGCTAGCTCTAAGTCACAATTTCTTGCTCGACGGGCGTAGAGAATCGATTCTCTAATCGCTACTGCAGTAGGAATCGGGGGCAGTTTGCGTGCAGTCTACACTTTTTTATCAAGTACAGTGTCGAGTCCGAGTACTTCGCTTACCGAGTACGAGTACGGACGGTTCGAGTAGGAGTATTTTGACTTTCGAGTACGAGTACGAGTACCGAGTACGAGTAGTACAACGCTGGAGATATGAACTATCTAAATATCACTTACATGTACCCCTGCAACAATAACAATTTGAAACAGATTGTTAAAGACCACACGAGAGGAGCAGCCATTCTGGATAACATTTTTACAAACTTATCAGATTTTTATGAACCACCAGAGATTGATCTCACCTATCGGACTTTTTGACCACTCATGTGTTACATGTTTGCCGAAAGTGCGGGTTCTAGGAAAAACTAAGAACTTTGTCATCAAGCGCACATGTCGACCAATCAAGGACTCTAATCTACGCGAATCCGATTCCTGGATTACACATCACACTTGGGATGAGGTTAGCTCTCAGTCTTCAGTAACTGCCAAAACAAATGCTTTTTATCATACAGTTTGTCTAAAAGTTGATCAGTACCTTCCTACTCTACAAGTTAAGCTTCACTCGAATGATACCACACCGTCAACTCTGTCAGTGTCAGACTTGGTGCGAACTTCGCTGCGTAGAAAGTCATTTTTATTTCCTTTTCTTCCAACTGTTTTACCTTATTGATGGTCATTCCCCTGCATTCACCATATGTTGCAAGTATGCAAACTGCTTTTCTACTGCTCGTTTTGTTTCTTTAGCGTCTTTTTTGTCCACGTTTTCCCTCTGTTAACATCACAAAATGAGCACCACCTGGTGCCATTTTGATTTATACCGTAATAGACTGGTACAATGAGCTCTTGCACTGATCTCCACTGCACGAACGAGAAGTGCATGCGTCGTTGATAAAAAGATCACGGTGCACTGGGACAAATCTAGGCTGTGTGACAGTACGCATGTGTTAGTAAAAAGTATATACCTCATGCGTAGATTCCTGTCATCTAATTGGTTAAAATTGGGGGCATTGAATCAGCTAGACCCGGCGCACGTAGAATTCTGACTATCCCCGGGCATAGTCTTTACTACCGTATGTCCGTTGGCATAGTCATTTAGCGGGTTCCGGACGCGCGAATAACGTGTGTAGCATAGCTGTGCACCAACTATGCAGGCTTTACGTAAACATTCAGCAGGACGGTAATGGCGGAATCTTGACTAAGTCGTTTTGTCGTCTGTCGTAGATGATGAAGTCCTTAAGAAAATAAGAGAAGTGGCCTACAGTGAAAACCGTGTCAGGTGAAATGTGCTACTAAAGTGCCAGGTGATTATGCTACAATATTTTGCTGTAAATATACAACCTTTCCGCCGTAGACCAGCTTCCGAAATCGAAACTCGAAGGACCACTGTCAAGACTGACTGTATCGTTACTTTTAACCAACTAGATGACAAAAATCTACACATTCGGTATATAAAACAAATATTGTCTGCTGTTTATTCGGGTCATGGTTAAGGTTATCCCCCTTGACAAAAAATCCAGCATTTGCACCTTTTTCGATAGTCGACATACATGTATCCCTCCAGCCGACTTACACCGCTGTTTATTTCAAATTGTCCGTTTTAAGTGGATAAATCGCAAGCAAAAGTGCGGTTTTCGAAAATGAAATTTTTGCGATTTCTGAAACGCTCATTAGGTAATGATATGCGCGTGACCCCGTGACGCAATCCAGAAAAACACGAGTAAACACAGTTCCATACGTTTACACGCAAAAAAACTCAAAAAAACGTCTCTGTTCGATGGTGTGTTTTGAAGAATTTTTCTCGTGCAAAAAGCCAGTGATGTGCCCAGTAGATGTGCTTTACCAGACACCATGAAAAAAAAAAGAGCAGAAAGATTTTCTTTCTATTACCAAGAGAGAGAAAAATGAGTCCCTCTTTCTAACTTGTACCTGTACACAGACCGCTGTGAATGGCGTTCGTTCCGTGACAAAACCACCCGTCGCAATGCACCAGTATTTTCTTCAAAAGAGCTTCATTGTGAGCCACAATTTCACCGTTTTTTCACAAAACAGGTAATAGTAGATTATTGTCATATTACATAAAGTGGTTTTCACGTTTGTCATTTGAATTACAAGGACAAAACAGGCATGATGAACATTCACTACATGTACGTATATTTTCCATTCAATACTGCACAGGCCGTTTTGTGTTCTTCTCAGGATGACTTCAAAACCCTGTTGATAAACAAACCAAGTGACCTCGAGCGTTTCAGAATTTCGCGTGAAGAGGGTCGGAACTGCTTTGCGTTTTAAGCAAAAGCCTGTCGAATTTTTGTGGGAAACAAGTTGTGATGGTGTTGTAGACACATACACCTCCATGATAAACAGGAAAACTTAAAAAATGTGGACGGGGGGATACTAGCTGTTTAACCATGCCCCTCATTGCAGTCAATATTTGTATACTATCACAGGCTGAGTTGCTGGAATGGACCAATGAAATACTGCGGCTGCCTGATGAATATTTATGATTGAGGTATAGTAATAAAAAAGTATAGTGATATTTTTATAACTATCACATGCTCAATGGTTCAACTGTACTTTTAGAAGGCTAAAAGTGAATTTTTTACGTTTACATGTGGACGGAATGATTCACTTTTAGCTGATTTGATTTTTTGTCCCGATCGATGTGGAAAATTTATATTATTTATATTATTGGTCAAATCATCTCATTGTACTGCAGTGACGTCATACAATGAGATGACCACAAGAGGGCGGGCTATCTTGGCAGTGATTCGTTCATCTGTAAATCTCGCTGTTCGCTCCAGTTTGCTGAGAAATGTAAAGAAAAATTACGTTGGACTAGTTTTTGTCCTGTTTAGAAGAATCATCAGGGAAAACGGACCAGGGCACAACATTCTTGAGAGTGGAAGGACCTCAATGGTATGTTTTTCAATGTTTAATTTTGACTGTAAGGTGAAATTTCAGATTGGTGAATGGCCGCCATATTGGATGTGCAGCCATAGCAAATATTTCGCCATGGACAATAAAACCTAATCAGCTAAAAGTGATTCATCACGTCCCACCGAAACGTCAGAAAATCATTTTTAGCCTTCTAAAAGTACTAAAAGTGAATCATTTTGTCCACATGTAAACGTCAAAAATTCACTTTTCTAAAAGTACATACATGTAGTCCAACTGAGCTGCTCCCACCAAAGCCCAAACGGGCTATCGTCTCTTTCCGCAGCCCGATATCGAACGATTAAACCTGGCACATAAACAACTGCGCCCTACTTCCAAATACTGAAAGTCGAGTTCGGGCGGTGATTTTGACAAGGGCCACACGGCTCCGAACGACAACGAACGAACATACGTACCACCTTGACGTCACAAACAGACCACCCGAACTCGACCATTCATTGTAAATAGTGCCCCTCTTTGTCCTACTGGTGCCAGCCCATAATTCAATGCGCCAGCCATACGACCATTTTTACAGACTGCACGTGCACATTTTTGGACGAGGGGGGATTTGTTTTAGTGTGCCACTGTGTGGTCGGTGAATGAAGGATTCCTGTCAAATGACTTTTCACTCGTAAAGTTGCCACGCGGGTCGCTTTGACAAAAAGCCGTTTGGTGGTAATTTGACGTGAATCCTTCATTCACCGACCACACAGTGGCACACTAAAACAAATCCCCCCTCGTCCAAAAATGGTACGTGCTGGAACTGGTCTGGTGCTTGAAATTGTTAGAGGCGAGCGCCATTGCTCTGAAAATAACGATGCCACGAGTCAGCACGAGTTGAAGTTTATGAAGTTGAATTCGATCGTCAAATGGTTAAAAACGGAGGTGTGTACGTAAGTTTTGAGAAAATTACGGCCAGGGAGGTATGTAGAACGTGTAGAGATTTTGATTTTACCAAAAATAGCAATTTCCTGTAAAATGACTTTGATGGAAACGATTTTGATGGAAAAAAAAAGTGCTGTTCTTGAAAGCCACCCAGTTTGGTCTGGGTGGCTTTCAGTATTTGGAAGTACAGTGTACATGTACGTACGACCATGGAGGAAAGTTTCTTCCTCCAAGGTACGACAATACCAAGTCTCAAACTGCTCAAATCTGACAAAGTTTCACTACAAATATCGTCCGAAGCACATCAGACCAGAACACTTTCACATACACCATTGCAATCCTGACATGCCTGAGTCTAGTGTTTCATAAAATAATGGTAACGCTTACGGAATCGTCAATTTGCCCATCTACGATGTCTGGAAACATTGGACAAAATTCGGACAACGTTCTGAGCTGCATGCCCTGGGCGACGCCATCTTAGCTGATATACTGGACGATGGTGGCACTTCTCGATCATGAGACGTCAAGGAGCCCGGGCTAACTGTGCAATATGCATAATTCATATATTGACGTCGCGTGTGTTTATCCATAGAGCAAGGAACATGGTTTATCCCAGCTGGCAATACGTCACGCGCGCAGTGCAGTTATCGAACTGTGCGAGTGACGTACTTGCCAGCTGGGATAAACACATGCGACATCAATATGAATTATGCATATTGCACAGCCGGGCTCCTTGACCGAGAAGCGCCACCATCGTCCAGCGTTACCGTTATTTTATGAAACACTAGACTCTCAGAATTGCAATGGTGTATGTGAAAGTGCTCTGGTCTGATGTGCTTCGGACGATATTTGTAGTGGAACTTTGTCAGATTTGAGCAGTTTGAGACTTGGTATTGTCGTACGGACCTCAATTAGGGCTGTGATTTGCGACTGTAATAAGTCGGATTTGAAAAGCGAGCAATTTACAGTCCTATTTTTAGGGCTAGCGTACACGCATGCGTGACGTACACACGTTCGGTCAGCATGGTTCAGTGAACATGACCTCGCCGCATGACCTCGCCTCACAGATCTGAGGCGAGGATTGGGTGTCTGGTAGACGCGGGGGAATCCTCGAGAATTCCACACAGTGGCACGCTAAAACAACTCGTCCAAAAATGGTACGTGCTGGTTCTGGTCTGGTGCTTGAAATTGTTAGAGGCGAGCGCCATTGTGCAGGCGCGGCAATGGACTCTGAAAAAAACTATGCCACGCGTTGGAGTTTATGAAGTTGAATTTGATCGTCAAATTGTTAAAAAACGGAGGTGTGTACGTAAGTTTTGAGAAAATTACGGCCAGGGAGGTATGTAGAACAAGTAGAGATTTTGATTTTACCAAAAATTGCAATTTCCTGTAAAATGACCTTCCTAAAGATTCCATTTTGAGCAACGATTTTGATGGGGAAAAAAAGTGCTCATCTTGAAAGCCACCCAGAAAAGTCTGGGTGGCTTTCAGTATTTGGAAGTAACTGCGCCCCTCCATTATTGGGCAAAATAAATGTACATTTTTACGTTCAATCTAGCGAAAGTCCCCAACTCAATATTCATAAAGAAACTAAAAATAAAATTAAAACATGTAAAAAGGATATTGGTTGAGAAAACTTTGCACTTCTCCTTCGTCAGGTCCCATAACCTCTTCGTCCGTTTGTTCATCTTCTTGGTAGTTATTCTCATCATACTCGTCAACGTCCACCTTTCGGAACATCGTTTTTCCTGTGTTTTTCGACATTTTTACCCAGAAAACGAATGCCTCTGTCGTGGATGATACTTCCTGGTCAGCTGGTACGTCCGTTGTGTACTAGCCTTTGTTCAAGGCCTCGCAGCTAGCTGGTGGTGTCGCGTCGCGCGACAGAACGAAAGCGCCACCATGTGACGAGACGGGACAAGCAGCGCCAGTAGATAGACTGGTTCCCGCTCCACATATTCCACATACAACGACTGAATATGAGGACCGGCTACCGTAGTGTTTAAAATAGCACTAAGCATTACGTCATGCATTTTTTTATTAGGAGCGCATAACCGTTAATTTTTAAAGCGCGGTACGAGTGTATAAAATTTGAAAAGGGTTATTCCATATTTGGCCAATAAAAATTAATATATTATTAGGCCTATTAACTAGTGCTGGGAGTTACCTTTTATTTTTCTAAACGTTAAACGTCAATTTAATGTGTTTAAACGTTTAAACGAATAGTAAACATAACAAAAAGTAAAACTTATTACCACGCTCGCAATATATATCTTTGACCTGGGGCCGATTTCACTAACGCTTTGCGATGATCGCTAATGCCCAAATCAATCGCTAAACTCGAAATCCATCGCAACTTTGCGATCAACTTCGAAGAGCAATTTCACAAAAACTTAGCGATGGCGTTGGCCATCGCTAGTTGTTATTTAGCGATGAATATTTAGCGACGACTAATTTGTCATCGTAAATGGAAACATTCATCGCTAAAATACAATTTCGCGCCATTTGTTTAGTATTTTGAAGGTTTGGTGATTTTTAGTGTGTCTCGAAATGGCGTTTGCAGTTGTTGTACAAAACAACGCAAGAGCATTACCGAGAGAGAGGGTATTTCAGGGACAGGACAAATTCTTTGGATTCATACAATGACAAAAGATGCACTAATATTATCGGTTTACGCGGAATGGTGTCATGAGAATTATTGACATTTTAGAGCCACATCTCCGCCCTTCAACTAGTCTTTACTAAAGACGTTAACTGTCACACTTGCATGCCCAATAGAGGGCGCATTTCAACTGCTTGTATTTGGACTGTCGTACGTGTGGATTTGGACTCAGTTAACGTCTTTACCATCTTGGCATTTGAGGGCGGGACCAGACTATGCTAATATCAGACGATATATGCATTATTCATTAGCGTGGTTGATGATTGGCGGACGATTGTAAAATAATGTATGCATCAGCAAAGAGTTCACAACGCGTAAGGTCAACAGGTCAACTGTTCGGTAAACATATACCAGAGACTGCAGAGACGTGGAGAAAATATACTCCACGTCTCTGCATAGATTGATGATAGAACTTGCCGAACATGTGAGCCGTTTTACGGGGGAGTTACCCGGTCCAGCTTCCGCGTTGTGAACTGTGCCTCAGATCTAGAATGACTGAAGCTTATGCCAAATAGGGGAACTAGAATCCAAAGGGGAAGTGAGGTAACAAACCCACGTCCCCCTCCCCCGCCCTAAATTTGCACACTCCCCCGACCTGAGTAACAAAGAGATGAAAATTATCCTAATATAAAGAAGAGATGACATCCAAATCAAACAATCAACGTCTTAATTTTTTGTTTTTCTTGCTCTTGATGATATTGATTACTCACTCACTGCTTTCATCTGCCCTTACTCAGTAAACTACCTTTCCTATCTGTTGTTTTTATTAATTGTTTGTGCAACAGATTTCATGTAAACATTTCTGACCTGCTTTAAGTCAATTGCAGAATTATGGACAGGTTAAATTTATTCGCTCCTCCTGCACTCGGACCAATTGTCAGATTTTCTAGATTATGATGATACTAATACTCCTGCCTTCATTTGAATTCATTCCAAGTAAAATTAAGACAACTCTGGCTCTCCCCAGACAGTGACTGCAATTTAATGCAGACACAAATTTTATATTTCTTTTTTTGTGTGTGTAGAGATTTGATATGATGCAAATTCTTTACATAACGTCTGTGCTAACATTTTCAGTTACTGTTCATGTAAAATTAATTGTCATTTTTATTGTTCTAGCTCTCAGATTTTTATTTTGGTTATAAATAAATGGAATTGTTAATGTTTGCACTTATGTCCTGAATATCCATTCACAAAAGTACCAGCATTTGGACTAAGTGGTGCAAGTTTATAATGTCGAAGATAAAATTATTTTAAAATTTTGATTTTAAATTATCTTAATTTTGCTAACAGTTTGGGCCGATATATAGCCACTCGATAGTGATTAGTCTGCTTTTTTGGCAATCCTTCGATCTGGGGTGCCAACAAAATTTGTTTGGGTGTTTTGTTTAATTGTCATTGTCATCACATATCTTGCTGTTTTTGTAAATAGTGGAAAATAGTGAAAAAATGCAATAGAATTAAATGTCCAGTCATAGTCCAGTAAAAACAACCTTTTGTGTGCACATGATTAATGTTTAGCCCCCAAAACCAAAAACATTATACCCATATAAAAAGTAGGGGAGAGTGGGGTTAGTTGGAACCTTTTTTACAAAATCGTCTATAAAACACTTAACAGAATTTATTAACCCTAACTCCCTAGGGTTATTGTAAAATCATATTGATTTTTAAGGATTGAGGGGTGTTGGGGTTAAAGAAAAAAAACAACTATACCACTTTAAGCATTCATAATTATTTGGGCTACAAATGGAGCTTATAAAATGTTACGACTCGCTGGTTTCTCGGATAATCCACCTTGAACATGACCATGTCAGCTGTTCCGACTAGCCCCACCTATGGGGTAAGTTGAAACATGGTATGTTGTCATTTAAAAACTACTATAACTTCTGTAATCACCTTAATTAGCAAGGCAGACACTTAAGCTGTAAATTGGGGCGCTAATTAATTAACCCTTTGGGGTACAGGGGAGTCATTAACAACTGCTAACTTATAATGCAGTGAAACTTGTTTATTGTTGCCACCTTCCGGACCGTAAAAAAATGGCAACTATAAACAGGTGGCCTGTTTCATGTGGTCAATGAAACATGTTCCAACTAGCCCCCTCATTTTGTTCCAACTAAACCCGCTGGCCTGTTTGACATTTGCAAGCTTACTACGAAAAACAGGGACTATACAATTTGACATCTCGTTAACCTCATTTTGTACTCAAAAACTAGTGAATCTATGAACATCATTTGCATACAATGCGATATTTCTTAAAAATAACTAATGCCGTGGAAAATATCAATGTTTCAACATACCCACTGTTCCAAGTATATAACACCTCTCCTCTACTAATGGTGTATAGCTGTTTTTCGATAATTTTGTTCATGTTATGAACAAGTTAAGTGCCCTTCTGCCCAGTTTTTAAATAACTGCATGCATCATACATGTACTTTGATAAAATGCCATGTGCAGTAAAACAGTGACACAGTGATTCTGATTTTCATAAAAACTATTATTACTATACATGTCTTTTTTTCATGGGTTTGGGATTTTTGTCAGTACTTGTGTGTGTTTATAAATACTGTTTGTATAACTAGGCCTGCATGTCGGCAATCCATAATTGCTGAAATTAGCAAATGTAAACCAAACCAGTACAAGCAAGAACAAAACACTTTGTTTCCAGAATATTTTAAATACTGATTTTTTGTTTTTTTACTTGGATGCAAATATCCTGCCTACAAGTGCTGCAGTATAAGTGCAACTGCTTATTCTCTGTAAACAGACTTCAGATCACCACCCATATGCATTGGAATGCAGTAATGAATCTCCGACAATATCACGTCTGCTCTTTCAATTATGCGTGTTTAAAGCTGTGACTTTTGGATAATCATTTTTGTTAATGAAATGGCACGAAAATTTACAATGCTATAGCGAAAAATGATTTAGTAAATCCCAGTAGTCATGCATAGATTCAAGGACTGAGTTGTGATTATACACGACTGTTATAGTCAAACCACCAGGGCAATGCGAGGGAATTTAGTGCAGTGAATGTGCAAAGTTAAAAACAAAAAGCAAAAATCAAACAGACCAAACAACTTGAATATTGGATACTTGGATGTCTGACATTAATTTCTCCATATCATGACATATCAACATCACTTTAGTACATGTATGTTGCAGATTAGATGTAAAAATCCAAATTTGTAGAAGGAACGGTTGCATATACATGTATAGTTCTTTTTTTTTAATCTGATGATGTTGTCCAATAAAAAACAGTAATGTAAATCTCAAACAAGACCTATGCTATCAACAGGATGGATAAAAATGTAACATTGTGTCATATAGGAAATTTGTACAGCAAAAGGTATGTTATTTCCTTTCTTGGCTCTCCATGGGGGAATCTCTTTTAATTAATCGTCTAGTACTGTGCTCTTTTAGAAAACATGCTTGCATTTCAGAAGGATGAACTACAAACAAGGATAGGCAAATAATTCCAGACTGTTTTGTAATGCAAACAGGCTCTCAATTTAAGAGATGTCCAGCCAATTAAGGCACTGTTTTCAAACATCATATTAAAATTCCATTCTGTGAATTTCTGTTTATGCCCTACACGCTCTTTCATTTATTGATCAAGTGGTAATGATAATACAGAAACAATGTGTTTACTGACCGGGTACATGTATTAAAAATGGGTATGTAAACAAAAATTATAGGATGTGCAACAACTAATTTATGCAATAATGTGTGTTGAGATTTTGTTTTGCCCTGGTATTTGGGAATTTTTTTGATCAGCATTCCAAATTAGTTTGTTGTTGAGACTATAACTACTGTCAAACTTGTACATAGTTTGTAATGATGTACATGTACCCTTTTTTTACCTAGTGCAGGACAACTCGACCGTAAACAGGCGAGCAGGCCGAGAGGAAAAGGAGTTGGGCTGGGCATGGCCTGAGACCCGGCTGTGGAAAAACACACTGTTGGGCTTGATTTCATCTAGAATGCACCTCAATTGTTGTCCCCACCCCACCCTGTGTGGGGATTTGGTCACGATTTGCATGCGCCAGGGTGGGGATTTTGACGCATAGAAATCAAATTTTCAGCGCACCTTGGGAGCAAAACATGCACGGTTCTGCACCCATGGGTGGGGATTTAGCCACCTAAATTTTGCCCAGGGGTGGGAAATTTGTCACTCGGAAATTTACAATCCCCACCTCTTTTGTGGGGTAGCCCGGGGGAAGGGGAGGGGGGGGGGGGGGGATGGGGGGCGGGGATGGGTGGACAATTGATAGACCTGTATAAGGACATGATTAATATGGTTTTCCCTTCCAAACTTTGCTTCTTATATCATCGGAAGCACCCGGGAGTTTATAGAAAAAATACAATTTTTTTTTAAACTTCGGGGTAACCTCTTAACATTTCCTCCTATTTTTCTGTTTTTATCACATTTTTATGTCGATTATCTATAGAATTCAATTCAAGACGAGTAACAAGCTAACGCCAGGGTACTGAAATCCCCCGGTGAAATCCCGGCGGCCGTCGGCCGGGAAGCCGACCGTATACCGATGTAGCTGCCTGCGTCTGCAGGTAGCGCGGTGTTGCCTGGCCCGGGCGCAGCGCTCGCTTGTCCACACATTTTCCCCGATGCCGAGTTTTCCCTACACGGCAAAAATAACACTTGGGCCTGTTGACTCAACCCAACAGACATCCCGCAGGCATTTTACACACACACCAACCTGTTTTAGTTTGCCTAATTAATAATTCACGATATGGTCCAAACCTAATCACTGATTGGCTCCCTTGGATTTCCAAGGGAGAAATAAAGAAAAAGTTAAGAATTGCTGCCAAGATTGCCAAGACCTTCGGGAAGGTCCAGTATCGTATGCACCACTGGTATCGATACCAGTGCAACGAATAGGTACTACCGTTACGAATACACTAAATAATCGATTAAAATGTATGGAAACACGCCCTCATTCGTTTCGCGCACTGTTCATCGCGCGCTGTGGGAATTCTGTCTCGCAACAACAAAAACTAACACGAAGGTCTTGGAGCCAAGACTACCCTTCAACTCTTAGGAGCCATGCAATAGATGCAACCGTTCAAGTATTAAGCTCTCATGATGCTTCTATTCGCATATTCCACAACATCCGAGCATCATGGCATATCTGTCGCTATAGTGTCTGCGCTGCAGAATCGTGCATCAAGTCACCGAATTTCTGGTTGTTTACGCGTTACTAAGCGATCGTCCTCGTCCAATAAATGTATTTATAATACTCATCGCTATTGCGACGGCTTTAGTGAAATGCAAAATCCATCGCCATCGCAATAACGATGGATTTGAATTTAGCGATCATTCTAACGATGATCGCAAAATATTTATGTTAGTGAAATCGGCCCCTGGAATCATGCATTCGCGCGGCACCATGCACGATCGTCGGCTACACAATGTTTACCGCCCTGCTTTGAATTCAACTTGCAAGATGAAACCTAAAACCATCAATAAAATCGCTTCCGCCCGCGAACGCAACTGTACATCTTCGGCTTGAAACCACAAAGGTTACCGACCGTTGGGCTCATCACAGCGGTATGCTGCCTGATTCTTTCAGAACAAAACTGCCTCTTTAGAACTTTCCGGCGGCGCAAAAAGGCCATAGATCTTTGAAAAAGGGAGGATCGTTTTTTTCACAAGTTGGTTTCGGAAATCCGTTTAGCATTTTTCTAAACGAATAGTTACATTTCGGTCGTTTAAACGTTTAAAAGTTTACACGGTCGCAGCACTTAAAATATTAACCATAAAATATTACACATGCCCATTATAGCATCACAAATCAAATTTAAACCTTGTCTGCATCAATTTGCGCGGCGCCCGACTAAAACAAAACTATGGGCAAATTCACCTCTCGGTATAGGGATTTTACGCACAGTAATTGAACTGTTCCTTTAGTCAAAAAATTGTATGAAGCCATTTTTAAATTTTAACAAAAAACCCTTATGTATAGGCCGCGGTACTAACTATGTTTCATGTAGATTACAACTTGTTCGATTTATGTGTGAATAATGACAAATTTAGCGATTTTCAGACAAAAAAAAGAAGAATTTTAAATTTCAATTCTCGCGTGCGCTCTCTGTCCAAGCTAATTCTGTGGAAGAAATTTGGGGTAAAACAACGCACCGAAAACCACAGAATTAGCCTGTGTTGAACGGAAAGTCTTTTCATAATTTAGGAATTATCAGTGCAGTGCATCGTTTTTCTCAAAATTCCTTCCACATCATAAATTGAATATTCTTCTGAAAGCCATCATCCTGTGTGATAGTTTTATTTCTTACAAATTTTAGAGCGTAACCCGCTCCTCGTCAGGTAAGACTGAATATATATAAAATACACAAAATGCAAAGAAAACCTTCGATGAACTCAAATGCGCGTATAGCGCGGAAACGCGTTAAGCGCAGTATCCATCGCAACAAACGCGGGGAGGGATACCCAACGTAACAAAACACGGACGCATAGCAAGACCCAAAGGGTATACACCATTGGTATACACGAATCCGGTTGCTAAGGACTCCTTCCCTGCAAGCCCGCCATTACTGGGGGCCATCCACAGCCATGGACTGGGCGCTTTGTCTTGTTGTTAAATCGAACAGCGCAAAACGCGTACGCGTACACAGGCTTCACAAGCAAATAAACGCGCAAACTTGTTCGAAGTGACAACATAATGCAACAGCATATCGTCAACACAAAACCCACAGTTCATGGCACTGGAAGTAATCACTACATTATATTAAGCCCCCTCTTAGATCGCAAATTAAAGAAAAGCGATTGATATCAAAATACACTATAATAAAGTTCATAACGTGCTGGCCATCGGACGTGCCGTCCGGATCGATCGAGTCTTTCTGATAGGCGATGTATACAGGCACCAATCCGGTAATAAGGTCTTCTTCCCTGTATATCCGCCATAGCTGGGGGGCTTCCACTGAATGAACTGTATGTTTTTGTTGCTGAAGCTGCATTTGTTTACTTCGAACAAGTTGCGCGTCTTTGTAGGGTTGTGTGCGCGCGAAGGCGGGCGCGTCGCGTGTACGCAAAGGAGTTTTGTCCCCAGCCCCACACCTCCTCCCCTCACCCTTATATCTGTCCCCATACTACCCTCTTTTTCCTCCGCCCCTCCCACCCCTCAACCGGGCCCCTGATCCCAGTGCCCCTGATCCCAGTGCCACTGCCCCTCTTCCCAGCGGACCAACCGTGCCAAATCCCACCTACTCCCTTCCTATGTCTCAAACGTCAGTTGTTTCTACTCCTGGCAGCGGAAGCACTGACACGGACTCGATGACCTGGGAGGATAGTCAGACGTGTCAGACTGAAGAAGATCTCACGTCTGACATCCTCCCAGTTACACATGGCCCCCTGTCGTCAGAACAACTCATAAAATTTCTCACCTCCGTTAAAGCCCGCAAGAGGCCGGCCCAGATTGCCAGAAAATTTACTTCTGACATCCCTGGGCTGGCCAGACAACTCAAAACCCTTCGAACACATGCCCCCTTGGGTAAAAACATGCTGCAGCGGATACATAAACTCAGCACTAGGTAAATAAATCTCTTTCTCTCTTTGTAATGGTGTTTCTGTATCTGCTTTATGCCTGTACGATGACACTGTCATTGATTACTTTGAACACTGGAGGTTGCGCCTCCCCCATCAAAAATGCTTCTCTGCAAGTTCTCTTTGACAGAGTGTATCGTAACCCAGATATTATTCTCCTTTAAGAAATCTATAATCTAAACGAAAAAGACTCGTGCTGGAACGTGTGGTCCCACGCCCCGTATTGTTCTCCCGGCCCCACCATGGGGTCGGAGTAGCAACCCTTATCAACACCAACAAAATTAACGTTATCTCTCATTCTTCTGTCTTTCCCGGATATGTTCATTACATTCATTTCAAATTTCAAGACACCAATTACCATCTTTATAATACTTATATTCCTCAAAATGACAAAGTCGCTCTTGACGCTATTCAAGCTCTTGTGGACCACAGTTCCAGCATCGATGACAGTGTCGTCGTTGCTGCAGGTGACTTTAATTGTACCTTAAATCCCAGTCTCGATCGTCTGCGTACGTCCATTGAACGCAGGCCCAAAGTTGCCATGGCTCTCAGAGGCGCTGTCAATGCACTGTCCCTCTGTGATGCCTGGCGCAGACTGAACCCCACCAAAACGGTGTTCACCTGGCTTCGAAACAATCCGGCCAGCGTGCATGGTGTTTCGAAAGCCAGGTTGGATCGTTTCTACATTCCTTCTTATCTTATCTCCTCGGTCAATTCTTCTTCTATTATCCCCTGTACTCTCTCTGACCACAGTGCTGTACAAATTACCCTAAAATGCCCGACTAGTCTCCAAAAGGGAAGTGCCTACTGGCACTTTAACAATTCCCTTCTGGACGACGAAAATTACAAAGAAATTATTCGGCACTTGGACAACCAAAAAACGGGACTTCCCGGATCTAGCCTCGTGGTGGGATTTTGGGAAGTCCCACATAAAGTCCATCACCCAGATGTACAGCACTAAAGTGGCCAGAGAGAAACGGCAAAACTTTCTTCAACTTAATCATCAAATCAACGAGCTTCAGTCTGCGCCAGACTTCACTCCCGAAATCAAAGCTGCTCTTGCCGAACAAAGAGATAACTTAAATTTCCTGCTTAAATCCGAGGCTAAAGGCGCTCTCGTCAGATCACGTTTCAAATTATCTACTGAAATTGACACTTGCTCGACCTATTTCTTCAACCTCGAAAAGAACAACTTCACCTCCAAACACATCTCTCGGGTCCGACTCCCTTCCGGAAAGAAATCAAATCTCATATCCGTGAATTTTACAAATCACTTTAATTTCAAACCCCTACTGACGAGGGCGCCTTCAGTGAAATTGTTACTGGTTTAAATCGACTGGATCCTGTAGAGTCGGATGACCTTGATCGTCCTCTGACCCTGGAGGAACTTGACCTCGCCGTCGGGCAACTTGGCAAAAATAAAACGCCCGGCCTCGACGGCCTCACTTCCGAATTTGTCAAATACTTTTGGCCTACCCTCAAAGACGACTTCCTTGTTGTTCTTAACTCATCTCTTATTTCTGGCTCTCTTCCTCATTCCTTTAGACGGGGCGTAATCACCCTTCTCCCTAAGAAAGGGGATTTGGTCAATTTAGCCAACTGGCGCCCCGTCTCCCTTCTTAATACAGACTATAATATTTTTGCCAAGTTGCTTGCCGGCAGGCTCAAGCAGTGCATTGGCAGCGTCGTCGACCCGGACCAGAGCTACTGTGTTCCGGGCCGATCCATCCACGACAACTTAAACTTAATTCGTGACACTTTATTTTATTGCAATGTCAATGATCTTCCCCTAGCCGTGGTCAACCTCGATCAGAAGAAAGCCTTCGATAACGTTAACCACGGCTACCTGTTCAATGTAATGAGAGCCATGGGCTTTGGGGACCGCTTCATTCGACACATCCAACTCTTATACAGCGGCACCGATCGAGAGCCTCGTCAAAGTCGGTGGCTCCCTAACCGCTCCCTTCTCTTTTGAGAAGGGAATAAGGCAGGGATGCCCGCTCTCGGGGCTGCTGTACACTGTCGCCATTGAACCTCTGCTACATAACTTCCGACAAAAACTCTCCAAATTCTCGCTTCGCATTCCCGGCTCCAACACCCCGCTGGTTGCGTCCGCGTACGCAGACGACGTGACTTTGTTCATCACCAGCAATGCAGGCTTTGGCGTCGCGGAGAAGGTCTACGGCCTTTTCTGCGACGCCTCCGCAGCATGTTTAAACACCCAAAAATCACAGGGATTGTGGGTCGGTTCCTGGACCGGACGAGTTGACAAGCCCTTGAATTGTTCCTGGAATAGTGAAGGCCTCGCTTTTCTGGGAGTTCATCTCGGCAATACTAACAACTACAACAATCAAAACTGGACAAAATGCAAAGAAAAACTCAACAAAACTCTCTCTTCCTGGTCTCGTCTTCTTCACACTCTCTCGTTCAAAGGCAAAGTCCTCATTGCAAATCAACTTGCCGCCTCCCAAATCTTTCACTGTCTGGCTGTTTTGTCACCCCCTGATAATGTCGTTGATGAACTCCAGAAAAGCCTTGTCAATTTCGTCTGGTCCAACAAGAGACACTACCTGAAAAAGGATACTATGTATCAAAAACCTGAAAATGGATGGATGGGTCTGGCATGCCTCCAAGCACGCATCATGACCTTTAGACTTCGTACTGTGCAACGTTTTCTTAATCTTTCTCCTCACCCTGCGTTTTCTTTTATGTCCTTTTTCCTGCGCGCGTCAGTACAGGAAACTTAATTATGATTTTCAACTGTTTCACATTTGAACCGACCCTAAATTTCATACCAGTCTCCCTGTTTACTATAGCGAAATTTTGCGTGCTTGGACGGCGTCCGGAGCTCGCATAGAAGCGCAACCCGACGATATCAACCACGTCATTAACCTGCCCCTAAATAGCGCCCTCATGGGCGATGCAGCTGGTGATGGGGAATCGCCGCCTGTGCGGCTCAAGGCGTGCGGGGCCACTCTCGTCCGTCACCTGCTAGATCCAGCGACCGGACACTGGATGGATGGCCACGCTCTTCTTTCGTCTTTCCGTGGACTTCGTCCCCCATCTCACCGCCTCTTTGGAACAAGACCTTCACCACTCTCACCTCGCTCTTCTTCAAGCTTTTTTTTTTACCGCCCTCTACCGTCCGCCTTTCCCTGTCTGGGCCGCCACGTGCGGGTGCTCTGCGCCTGCACGCTGTGGTTGGCGGCCCCGGCTTTTCCCTTGCCCATCTCCAGATTCTGTTTTCTGCTGATTGTTTATCTTTGTTTAATTATTTTCTAAATGTAAAACGGAAGTACCGTTAATTTATATCAATTTAAAGGTAATGTTTTCTTGATTGTATTTTCTTGTTTTTCTTTACTTGTTTCAAAACGAAAAAGTACCGTTAATTTCTGTTTATTTGCTTATTATTTCCTGTTTAACAAATACTTTTGTCCAAAGTACAAGTTGTTTTTCCTTAGTCGCATCCTTGTGTAATTATTTAAGTTAATTGTTTTTTAGTTTGTAAATATTGTTCTTTTGTTTACCGAGGATGTAATAAAGTTTTTCTTGGAAAAGTCAAAAAAAGTCTTTCTTTCTAAATTCTTTCTTTCTTTCTTCGGGCAAACGGTCACGTGACATCACATATCTGCTAATAACTGCCAAACGCCGTGGCCGATTTCAACCAGATTTGGACAGAGTCTTCCTTGACCGGAGTCCTATCTTGGGTGACCACCGCGTGAGGTCAATGGTCACCTACTGGTCACTACTGGTCATTTTCTTCAAAATTATAAAATGCTTCTTCTTCCACAGTCTTGACCCAATTAATGTCAAATGTTGTCAGTAACATCTTTGGACCAAGCTACATATGGGTTGTTCACAGAATTTGGCCGTCGGCTACCTAATGGTCAATACGGGTCATTTTAGTAAGGGGCCGTAGACTGTATAGTCTTGGCCCAAGACTACTCTAGTCGATATTGGTTTGTGTACGCGTTGGCCATATAGTGCGCCCTCTTGCAGCACTAACGGACCAGTCTTTGCTCACTAGAGTAGTCTTGGGAATTTCTCCCGGAAGGTTTAACTTTTTCTTTGTTTTTGCCTAGGCTTTCCTAGGGAACCAATCAGCGAGTGACCCAAATACAGCAGAGCGTGGGAATGCAGCGAGCGACCCAAATACAGCGCGTCGACCGCAGAGCGTGACCCAAATACACCGCGTGCACGCGCTTCGAATGGTTTGAAAAATATAAGGCGGCTTACAAGAATCATCGAACATGACCGTTTTATCGTTGCTAATATTTTCGGTGGCATAAGTTTCTTGGCAAATGTTTGCGAATATATTTACAAACATGTTTGCAAAGGCGTATGACATCGCAAAATACATTTGTTAATGAAGATAATTGCGACATTGCAAATATTTGCAAAGATATCTGTGATATGCCATGTCCCTTGTGTGCCATCATAAAACCCTCTGCAGCTATTTACATAAAACGGTACCGCCCCCAATGCTGAACTTCCGGGAGAAATTCCCAAGACTACTCTAGTGAGCAAAGACTGGTCCGTTAGTGCTGCAAGAGGGCGCACTATATGGCCAACGCGTACACAAACCAATATCGACTAGAGTAGTCTTGGGCCAAGACTATAGACTGTACAGTAACGAGGAAACGGCGTATTGGGCATTTTGGTACTGCAGCGGTAAGGGCCATAGACTGTACAGTAACGACGAAACGCCGTATTGGGCATTTTGGTCCTGCAGCGGTAAGGGCTATAGACTGTACAGTAACGAGGAAACGCCGCATTGAGCATTTCGGTATTGCAGCGGTAAGGGCTATAGACTGTACATTAACGAGGAAACGCCGTATTGAGCATTTTGGTACTGCAGCGGTAAGAGCCATAGACTGTACAGTAACGAGGAAACGCCGTATTGGGCATTTCGATACTGCAGCGATAAGGGCTATAGACTGTACAGTAACGAGGAAACGCCGTATTGAGCATTTCGGTACTGCAGCGGTAAGGGCCATAGACTGTACAGTAACGAGGAACCGCCGTATTGAGTATTTCGGTACTGCAACGCCGTATTCAGCATTTCGGTACTGCAGAAATGGGTCAAATTTGACCCATTTTCAATCCAATAGTGCATTGCAAAGGACACTCTGTTGGTGAAAAATTATTTGCGATATGGTCTATGGATACAGGATCAGCATCTTGATTTCCAGTCAAATAATTACCCAACCTTCTGCAGTGTTCAAAGGTCAGAAAAACCTTTCATAAAAGCTATTTCAGGCTGATATTCGTGCTTCGTGAAGCACATAAGCTCTAGTTGTTTTACTGCAATGTCTTTTTTTAAATTACAGCAACATGTATTTTCACATAAAAAACATTAACCTCTAAAAACAGTCAAAATTTATATGTAAAAATACAGGAATTTCTTGTTTACATTGCGAGATTATAGAGCGTAATTACTGAGGGAGGTAATCGTTCCCGGTACGCTTCAGTACCGTTATCCATTCAGCGAAACGGCGAGCCTTAAAGGCATAGGATCGTCAGCAATGCACGCGCGCCAAATTTGTGCCACGAAATACGCAGCTCCAAGCCTTTGCTATGGAGCCTGTGCCTTTAAGGGTGCACCCTAATAAATTGGGAGAGATCCGTGCGCCGAGCTCATGGATATTTTGTATGCCACTCAAAAGCTTCTTTATTAGAGAGAGTTGAGAGCTGAACGAGTGTGGTCTTGTGTAGAATATGGCCATCGTCGTGATGTGGGGTATTTTTTCTATAAACATTTTGGACAATGTAGCTCCTAAAAGTGGCCCTATTTTGCCTAGTAGCGTATGTGCCTTTGTTCCAAAGTGGACGTTGGTCTGTTTAGCAATTTTCACTGTTGCAGGGGTAGTTTTGTTTCAAGTGGAAATTAGAAAATAAAGGTGAAGGATTACCCCCATAAAATTGAACAGAATTGAAAAGATGAGACTTCAATGAGTATTTTGGTTGTTGTCCTGAGGAGCTGAGAGAGTTGTCAGTATTTTAAAATAATTTTTTTAAATTGGGCATTTAGCATTGGTTCCTATATGGGAGCCCTATTTAATTGGGTATACCCAGCAGAATTCTTTGAATGTTTGAGACACAATGGGGGAACAATGGTAAGGGAGCCGCCCTCGGCCCCATATCGTGCTGTATGCGCTGCCGTTATTAAACTTGATCAAAACTAATCGTTAACGTTTGGACATCGAAAGGCTACATCGTTATATTCCAACAATTACCAAACGCCTTGACAAGGCCGAAGATGTTTAATTTTCTCAAAGTACATGGGAATGCATATTTTGCCCAGTTAACTCCGCCCCTTGGATATTGTTGCTATGCCTCACACACTGCACAAACCAATGGGACTTTCAACGGAAAACACAGATTCATTGGAGAAAACTCAAAGGTATTCATGTTTCAGGGTCAACAGAACACACTGAGTAAAGGGCCAGTAATACAGGGATGTCATATCATCATGAAATACATGCTTTCTTACCTTTGAACAGCGAATCGTCCGGCCTTGAAACCAAAAATTTACCCGGATCACCGCAACTATGCGGCGATCCGGGTAAATTTTTGGTTTCAAGGCCGGACGATGTATGATACAACACTGTACAAACTGTATGTTGTTGTGAGGCAATGCACTTTGACCTATGTGGGCGATGTCTGCTAGCTCTGTTGTGATTGGTCGGCGGGTTCGGCTTGATTGACAGGTCGGAACTATGCATTGTCCATAGGAGACGTTCGCCTCTGCTTGTACTTTTGCATATCGGAGCTTGAATCTTTATGCCCAGCACGAAATGTGACAAAGCGACTCTCTCCCCCTCACGTCCCTATACCTCAATACAATATGTCCGTTTGTTAACACACTAAACCCCCAACTGAAAGAAATTCCTTTAAAATTCCTGAGATGTTTAAGGCACAATGGGGCACAAGTACAGGGTGTATCAGAAAATAGTACACACTCATAAAATTGTAGATAAAATGGAAATTGTATTATATTTAGAAAATTGGCTTACACATATCTGTATACATCAGTTTCATGTTTTCTTTAACGTCGCCATCGTGTTGGGAATTTCATGCCTGACTGAACAGGGGCAAATTTTGTAAACAAAAATAATAATAACTTGCCCCGAAAAATGAAGATGCAAAACAGGATCAAGGAGCATGAGAGCCTGAGGTCAGATTTGGTAGGGGTATTGTGTACATTGCACATGCATCTAGAAACACCAGCAACAATCTTTAGTGTCGGCCTGAAGGAAGGACAGTTGTTGTTGTTGTTAATTTTATGGCATCTTCGGCAACTAAGGTCCTTTATGCCATCAACTATACGGTTTTAGCTTTAACTATACTTTATTATCAACTTGAGACGACGAAGAAGGAGTTGCAGTTATAGAAGTGGAAGGAAAAACCCCAGAGAAATACCCAGGGGAAACCCACGCGGTCAAGTAGGGACTATACAAACCCAATCCACATACACGCCCCGGATTCGAACCCGGGACGCCAGAGGTGAAAGGCGAAATACCTTCTACATGAACCTTGTATGCATACAATAGAGTACTGTAAAAGCCAATATTTTCGCGTACGGATATATTCGCGCATTTCAACATCACTGACATTTTCGCGAGTTGTTATTTTCGCGGATGGAAATTATGTCACCTTTACAGGGATCGCCACAATTGTTGCAAACAATATTTTCGCGGGTTGTTATTTTCGCGGGATCTGTCTGGTGCGCGAAATGCGCGAAAATAAAACCACCGCGAAAATTTCAGCTTTGTGCATGAAGGCATCTTGCCAACATTCCTACGCACAATACAAACAGCTGTATACACAGCTACCTCGATCATTCAAACAGAGACCAAGACACTATGAGCAACTATAACAATGGAAATTGGGCACTGTTATTTGCAAACTATTAAAACTACATAGCCACCAATCCAGAGGGCGCGCTGCACGCACTGCACCACAGACCAAACTATACGGGAAGTCTAGGCAAGTCTAGGCAATATGGGGAAGTCTAGGCAAGGCGCCGAAAATGCCATATAAAACGGCGTTATTTGCAGAGTTGCCGATGTCTGAAATAGACAACAAAAAAAAGAACCACGGACTGTATATCTTTAATGGTGAAGTTAAAACCTGATTATAAACTTGGCGTTTATTTTAAACAGCTACTATACCCCTTGAAGAAAAATCCAGCTTTTGCACTTTTCGATAGTCCACATATCCCTCCAGCCGACTTATACTACAGTTTATTTCAAATTGCCTGTTTTAAGTGGATAAATCGCAAGCAAAAGTGCGGTTTTCGAAAATGAAATTTTCTCGATTTTTGAAATGCTCATAAGGTATTAATGATACCTATGCGCGTGACCCCGTTGTGTGGTTGTATGTTTTACCAGACACAATGAAAAAATAGAGCAGAAACATTTTCTTTCTTATTTCCAAGAATGAGAAAAATGTGTCGCGCGTAAACAAAGCTCGAAGGAGTAAGCGAATTTGTACCGGTTAGACTGCCATGTGTGTACGGCTCGGCTGCCGCGTGTTGCGTGTGCGGCAAGAGACCACAACGGACTGTGCATGCCATCTTCGCACGAGAGATCCTACGCACGTGTACTTTGTGCGCGTCTGTATGTACGGACTTGTCTAAGTCCCGAATCGAGGTCTTCTATGTGGAAATTTACCAACGTATCGAGGACGCCACGCGAATCGAGGACGTCCTCGGTTTGTGATTACTACAGAAATGGCAAGCATGTTTTCACTACACAGTGTTACATGTATGGGTGGGGGGCGGGCCGAAAATTACTGAACTTAATGAGCCAATCTCTTTGAAGGCGTGGTCAAACACCGCTCCCCCTGCTCTGGCTAAATTTTAAATGTAATACATGTTTTGCGAGTCCGCCAGTGTCGGCAACATGCCGATATAAATATTAATGGTAACCCTCGCCCCACAAATTTGTCGGCACTCGCATTGGCAGAACACCTCCTCCCTGGAAAATAATTCCTAGATCCGTCCCTGTTATGGTGTTTTTCACTGTGATGCCGATTCTGCAACTGACGGCTACAGCTAGGATACTGTTGACTTTTGTAGAAAAAACTTCCCCCCACACATATTTGTATTGCATTGTCATGGGGCGTGTTCAATAGCGCAATAGGTATGCCAGTAATGGGTATTTTCCTATATCTTTGAAGTTGAAGGTATTGTCGGTACGGTATGCATACGTATTGCGCTATTGAACGCGCCCCTGGTTCCCTGTATTCATCAACAGGTGTAGAACACATGTACTTACAATGTTAATTGCTTGGCATTCTGCCAAGGGTCGAAAGGTATATATGTTCACTGGTCTTTCGACAACGGTCGACCGTCCAGACAGTTAAACATATTTCGTTTCTCTTGTGTTTCATTTCGTATTTATTTCCTCATTTCATTACTGCAATTTACAAGAAAAATATGTATTTATTTATTTGTTTGTATTCAAGGCCTGTAGTATGATTTGTTTGGCAAATACATGTGATTATTGTATTTAAAAGCGCCCCCATTCGACGAGACTGCAACGGTTGACCCCCAGAAACTAATAAGATATATATTATATTTATACTATTTCAGTTCGGCGGTAAACCGTTGGATAAGACAATGACGACGGATCGCTTTGTCAATATGGCCAGAATAATAAACTCTTCCCAGCTTTCAAATTGACAAAATATCAAATATTTCATTTTTATTCCGTTTGATGGCGTCTGCCCGGGCTTATTTTTGATTAAATTGGTTTCTCCTCCTTCTCGGTCGACCGAGACAACCGTTCTCCACTTTACCAACCCTCTGTCAAACAATTATGTCAGGTTCATCAAAATGACGCATTTCAAATAACCATCCTATGGACAATCACATTTGAAAAAAAAATCAGGGCAAAAAGGTGTTTTTTCCCCAGCTTGTATTCAGGGGACGACTTTGGTATTCTTATTTATCTAAGTTTTTGCAAGAAATCATTTTAAGCAGAGGCATTCAGGCCTTATTATGGTGTGGCAATTGTATTTGGGGCTATTACGCAATTTGTTTTACTGAGGCTGGCTATATAAGCACGCGGTCGCAAACTACGTCCTCGGTGGGGCGGTCGGGTTGGCGTACGAGTTCTTTCCTCGCCTTTCACCTCTGGCGTCCCGGGTTCGAATCCGGGGCGTGTATGTGGATTGGGTTTGCAGTCCCTACTTGACCGCGTGGGTTTTCCCCTGGGGCATTTCTCTGGGGGTTTTCCTCCCACTTCTAAAACTGCAACTCCTTCTTCGTCATCTCAAGTTGATAATATATAGTATAGTTAAAGCTAAAACCGTATAGTTGATGGCATAAAGGGCCTTAGTTGCCGAAGATGCCATAAAATATACAACAACAACAACTACGTCCTCGGTGGGGCGGTCGGGTTGGCGTACGAGTTCTTTCCTCGCCTTTCACCTCTGGCGTCCCGGGTTCGAATCCGGGGCGTGTATGTGGATTGGGTTTGCAGTCCCTACTTGACCGCGTGGGTTTTCCCCTGGGGCATTTCTCTGGGGGTTTTCCTCCCACTTCTAAAACTGCAACTCCTTCTTCGTCATCTCAAGTTGATAATATAGTATAGTTAAAGCTAAAACCGTATAGTTGATGGCATAAAGGGCCTTAGTTGCCGAAGATGCCATAAAACAAAAATACAACAACAACAACACCACGTCCTCGGTGTTGTACACGTAGTCCTCAGTGTACGTTGTTTACAAGTATAGGTGCGCGCGTATGCACACTTGAACGTACGCACACATGTACAACATGTGAAGCCCGTTATAAGAAAAAGGATCCACAAATCCCGACGTCGGAAATTTAAGTGTTTTTTTGTTAACTCTTCTCCCAAACACAGGCAATCCATGTTTAAAAACGTGGATGTGGTATAGCTGTTTAAACATCTTGACTGTTTAGAGCGATAATATCGTTCCAAACACTCAAGATGATTAATCTGGAATTAGCAGTAATATGCTGCTATGCTGATGACCATACTGTCGGCACGACGGTTTATTCTCTGTCAGAACAATGGCTGACGAACATCGAGTACATGTAGTTATGTCTACTACCACCGATATTTTGTTGGCTGCCTTAGCCGTCTGCTTGGTCGTAACTCCGGCGTGGGGCGGCCAATCCAATCCCGTTCGGTCACACGGGTCAGTATGTGGGATGATCGGTCGACCAACCTAGGGCCAGATTAGAGGCGATTGCACAGGATCCTGCAAGCGCGATAACAAAACCAACTGTGAGCGCAAAGCCGACATGTTGGCAAACATCAAGAATATCCTGGCTTCTCAAAGTCGCAATGGAGCTGCCAAGAACTGCTTCAATGAGTATGTTCAAAAAGATAAAGGTGAGCTTAAACAGCTAGAATCCCCCCGTCCATATTTTTTAAGTTTTTCTGTTTATCATGGAGGTGTATGAGTCTACAACACCATCACAACTTGTTTTTCACAAAAAATCGACAAGCCTCTTTTGCTTAGAACGTAAAGCAGTTCTGACCCTCTTCACCCGAAATCCTGAAACGCTCGAGGTCACTTGGCTTGTTTATCAACAGGGTTTCGACGTCATCCCGAGAAACATACAAAACGGCCTGTGCAGTATTGAATGGAAAATACACGAAGTGAATGCTTATCATGCCTGTTTTGTCCTTGTAATTCAAAATACAAACGTGAAAAACACTTGTACATGTAATATGACAACACTCTACTATTACCTGTTTTGTGAAAAAACGGTGAAATTGTGCCGCACAATTGAAGTACATGTAAATACTGGTGCATTGCATGCGACGGGTGGTTTTGTCACGGAACGAACGGCATTCACAGCGGTCTGTCTACAGCATAGGACGGTTCACTGCGGGGGAAGTTCCCACGTATTTGAACATCGCCCGGTACAAGTTAGAATGAGCGACTCATTTTTCTCTCTCTTGGTATTAGAAAAGAAAATCTTTCTGCTCTTTTTTTTTTATAGTGTCTGGTAAAACATACAACTACGCAGCTACTGGACATATCTCTGGCTTTTTGGACCAACAAAATTCTTCAAAAAACACTATCTAACAGAGACGGTTTTTCAAGTTTTGTTGCGTTTAAACGTATAGAGCTAACAATCGTGTTAACTACTCTTTCTCAGGATTGCGTCACGGGGTCACGCGCATATCATGAATACCTATATATATAATAAGCGTTTCAGAAATCGCAAAAATCTCATTTTCGAAAAGCGCATTTTTGCTTGCAATTTATCCACTTAAAACCGACAATTAGAAAATAATAAAAATCCACGTCGGCAAGAGGGATGTTTGGACTATCGAAAAAAGCCTAAATGCTGGATTTTCGTCAAGGGGGATTCTTCCTCTTTAAAGCATCTAACATCTTACAAGCACGATAGACAAATAAGAGAATAAGATGTTCTGTTTGATCTTAAACTACGTTTAGATCACAATTTAAAATTCCCCTATTTTTTGCATGGGTGTTGAGATTTTTATATCGTATCATTTGTCATTTTTCTCCTTACCATTCTGAAATTTTGCGTTCTCAATCCGTATGTTTTCCAAAAAACGCCGATGTTTATCTGGTTCCATAGGGCCTAAAGCAGTGTAATAATTACACCAAACCTTTTGTTTCACGTCCAAAGTGGAGATTGCAAATTTCCTGTTTTCTTCCCATTGATAGCACTTTGGGGAGGTATTTTATGATTCTCATGAAGGTTAAAACGAAATCAATTTTCTGAAAAAATCTTAACACGCTCCTTTAAGACCAGCTAGGGACCTGGATGACGTAATGATGTGTATTGGAAGACATTGAAGTGGGGGCAGGTAGAGGGATGGGGGAGGGGGAGGTACAGGAAGGGGGAGGGGAGGGAAGGGGGTGGTGGTAATGGCAGGTCACTTTGAACCTTCACCAACACCCTCAAATCCTAATCGCACCAGATATGACCACACACCCACCCCCAAATCCCAGTTTCCATTGTTAGTTGCTCATAGTGTATGACCATGCATGCACACACCCACACACCCAAGTAAGACCACCCAACCACCACAAATCCCAATCCAAACTCCACCAAATATGACCACCCATGCACCCAATCCGAATCTCACCGGATTTTGACAAGCACCTACTACCGGATTTTAATCCGAATCCGAATGCCTGTATGATTGGGATTGGGATTCGGGGGGGGGGGGGGGGGGGGGGGTGGGGGGGGGGGGGGGGGGGGGGGCGGTCAATAGACGGTGTAAGTCTCGCGTTGGGCCACACTTCCGGAGACCGTCGGGGAAAGGCAATGGGGAATGGGGAGTGAGTTAAAGGGAACTGTTTTAATTTGTAATGTCTTGCTAAACAAGTAAATGTAATCCATCATATGAAGCAAAGACTAGGCATACAGTTGTTTTGCATGTCATGCCCTTTAAGCGGAATACCCACATTGATGAGGTTCTCAAATTTGCCCAGTATGCGGCACCTGTATGGTCAGCAGGTATTACGGTTGAGCACGCGTCGAAGTTAGAATCGATCCAGAATTATCCTAGGGCATGTGTGGGGTTACGTGGCCGAGCGGTTTAGGTCATTGACTCGCAATCATAGGTGAAAACTTGGGGTTGCGGGTTCGAACCTCCCCCCCCCCCCCCCGGCTACGGTACCTGTGCCCCTGAGCAAGGCACTCAACCACACTTGATCCATCCTTCGGAAGGGATGTAACGCCGTTGGTCCAGTGTGTTAGGTAATGGTAGCGCAGTCTAGGGATCCCAGAGCATTCTTTCGTGAAGAGCAAAGGGATCATCCCCGGTGTCTCTGGCCATTTCTAATTCTAATTCTTCATGGGTTTCCTCACGCTTTCGAGTGACAGTGCAATGAGCACTATTGAGGAATCCTTGGCATGAATACCAGAAATAATAATAATAATACTAATAATAATAGGGGAGCGGTACCAATCCTATGAACATGCACTTGTAATGTTGAACATGGATAGTCTTGCGGCACGAGGTAAACACTTATGTATATTTGCAAAGAATATGCGAGTCTTTCTACAGTAAAGGGGCATTTTGACAACACAGACAACATGCCTTTCTAAAAACCCTGGACGGCCTAAAATGTAACACAACTAGTGTCCGTCCCGATTACGAGCGTATATTGGAAATTTGAAGAAAATACATTTGTCTGGTCTCAAAATAAAAGAAATAAGTTTAGGTTGTTCTAGAGATAACTTAGGCCCAAAAAGGGTTACAAATAGTGTGACAACATGCCTCTCTAAAAACCATGTGTTCAAATTTCCAATATACGCTCGTAATCGGGACGGACACTAGTTGTGTTACATTTTTTTAGAGAGGCATGTTGTCACACTATTCGTAACTATTCGTAAGTTATCTCTTCAGAACAACTGAAACTTATTTCTTTTATTTTGAGACCAGACAAAGATATTTCCTAAAAAATGTGGTCTGTGTTGCCAAAATGCCCCCTTTACTGTGGAAAGACTCATGTACCACTCACCACATTCTCGGCACCTGTTCCCTATAGCTGTGCTTCTGTTCGTACGACTAGATATTCACTATAAGGCCTATACTATGCCGCAAATCTCATATCGCACAAACAGGATTAGAAGCGATTGCACAGGATCCTGCAAGCGCGATAACAAAACCAACTGTGAGCGCAAAGCCGACATGTTGGCAAACATCATGAATATCCTGGCTTCTCAAAGTCGCAATGGAGCTGCCAAGAACTGCTTCAATGAGTATGTTCAAAAAGATAAAGGTGAGCTTAAACAGCTAGAATCCCCCCGTCCAAGTTTTTCTGTTTATCATGGAGGTGTATGAGTCTACAACACCATCACAACTTGTTTTTCACAAAAAATCGACAAGCCTCTTTTGCTTGAAACGTAAAGCAGTTCTGACCCTCTTCACCCGAAATCCTGAAACGCTCGAGGTCACTTGGCTTGTTTCGACGTCATCCCGAGAAACATACAAAACGGCCTGTGCAGTATTGAATGGAAAATACACGAAGTGAATGCTTATCATGCCTGTTTTGTCCTTGTAATTCAAAATACAAACGTGAAAAACACTTGTACATGTAATATGACAACACTCTACTATTACCTGTTTTGTGAAAAAACGGTGAAATTGTGCCTCACAATTGAAGTACATGTAAATACTGGTGCATTGCATGCGACGGGTGGTTTTGTCACGGAACGAACGGCATTCACAGCGGTCTGTCTACAGCATAGGACGGTTCACTGCGGGGGAAGTTCCCACGTATTTGAACATCGCCCGGTACAAGTTAGAATGAGCGACTCATTTTTCTCTCTCTTGGTATTAGAAAAGAAAATCTTTCTGCTCTTTTTTTCATAGTGTCTGGTAAAACATACAACTACGCAGCTACTGGACATATCTCTGGCTTTTTGGACCAACAAAATTCTTCAAAAAACACTATCTAACAGAGACGGTTTTTCAAGTTTTGTTGCGTTTAAACGTATGGAGCTAACAATCGTGTTAACTACTCTTTCTCAGGATTGCGTCACGGGGTCACGCGCATATCATGAATACCTATATATATAATAAGCGTTTCAGAAATCGCGAAAATCTCATTTTCGAAAAGCGCACTTTTGCTTGCAATTTATCCACTTAAAACCGACAATTAAAAAATAATAAAAATCCACGTCGGCAAGAGGGATGTTTGGACTATCGAAAAAAGCCTAAATGCTGGATTTTCGTCAAGGGGGATTCTTCCTCTTTAAAGCATCTAACATCTTACAAGCACGATAGACAAATAAGAGAATAAGATGTTCTGTTTGATCTTAAACTACGTTTAGATCACAATTTAAAATTCCCCCATTTTTTGCATGGGTGTTGAGATTTTTATATCGTATCATTTGTCATTTTTCTCCTTACCATTCTGAAATTTTGCGTTCTCAATCCGTATGTTTTCCAAAAAACGATATGACCACACACCCACCCCCAAATCCCAGTTTCCATTGTTAGTTGCTCATAGTGTATGACCATGCATGCACACACCCACACACCCAAGTAAGACCACCCAACCACCACAAATCCCAATCCAAACTCCACCAAATATGACCACCCATGCACCCAATCCGAATCTCACCGGATTTTGACAAGCACCTACTACCGGATTTTAATCCGAATCCGAATGCCTGTATGATTGGGATTGGGATTCGGGGGGGGGGGGGGGGGGGGGGGGGCGGTCAATAGACGGTGTAAGTCTCGCGTTGGGCCACACTTCCGGAGACCGTCGGGGAAAGGCAATGGGGAATGGGGAGTGAGTTAAAGGGAACTGTTTTAATTTGTAATGTCTTGCTAAACAAGTAAATGTAATCCATCATATGAAGCAAAGACTAGGCATACAGTTGTTTTGCATGTCATGCCCTTTAAGCGGAATACCCACATTGATGAGGTTCTCAAATTTGCCCAGTATGCGGCACCTGTATGGTCAGCAGGTATTACGGTTGAGCACGCGTCGAAGTTAGAATCGATCCAGAATTATCCTAGGGCATGTGTGGGGTTACGTGGCCGAGCGGTTTAGGTCATTGACTCGCAATCATAGGTGAAAACTTGGGGTTGCGGGTTCGAACCTCCCCCCCCCCCCCCCGGCTACGGTACCTGTGCCCCTGAGCAAGGCACTCAACCACACTTGATCCATCCTTCGGAAGGGATGTAACGCCGTTGGTCCAGTGTGTTAGGTAATGGTAGCGCAGTCTAGGGATCCCAGAGCATTCTTTCGTGAAGAGCAAAGGGATCATCCCCGGTGTCTCTGGCCATTTCTAATTCTAATTCTTCATGGGTTTCCTCACGCTTTCGAGTGACAGTGCAATGAGCACTATTGAGGAATCCTTGGCATGAATACCAGAAATAATAATAATAATACTAATAATAATAGGGGAGCGGTACCAATCCTATGAACATGCACTTGTAATGTTGAACATGGATAGTCTTGCGGCACGAGGTAAACACTTATGTATATTTGCAAAGAATATGCGAGTCTTTCTACAGTAAAGGGGCATTTTGACAACACAGACAACATGCCTTTCTAAAAACCCTGGACGGCCTAAAATGTAACACAACTAGTGTCCGTCCCGATTACGAGCGTATATTGGAAATTTGAAGAAAATACATTTGTCTGGTCTCAAAATAAAAGAAATAAGTTTAGGTTGTTCTAGAGATAACTTAGGCCCAAAAAGGGTTACAAATAGTGTGACAACATGCCTCTCTAAAAACCATGTGTTCAAATTTCCAATATACGCTCGTAATCGGGACGGACACTAGTTGTGTTACATTTTTTTAGAGAGGCATGTTGTCACACTATTCGTAACTATTCGTAAGTTATCTCTTCAGAACAACTGAAACTTATTTCTTTTATTTTGAGACCAGACAAAGATATTTCCTAAAAAATGTGGTCTGTGTTGCCAAAATGCCCCCTTTACTGTGGAAAGACTCATGTACCACTCACCACATTCTCGGCACCTGTTCCCTATAGCTGTGCTTCTGTTCGTACGACTAGATATTCACTATAAGGCCTATACTATGCCGCAAATCTCATATCGCACAAACAGGATTAGAGGCGATTGCACAGGATCCTGCAAGCGCGATAACAAAACCAACTGTGAGCGCAAAGCCGACATGTTGGCAAACATCATGAATATCCTGGCTTCTCAAAGTCGCAATGGAGCTGCCAAGAACTGCTTCAATGAGTATGTTCAAAAAGATAAAGGTGAGCTTAAACAGCTAGAATCCCCCCGTCCAAGTTTTTCTGTTTATCATGGAGGTGTATGAGTCTACAACACCATCACAACTTGTTTTTCACAAAAAATCGACAAGCCTCTTTTGCTTGAAACGTAAAGCAGTTCTGACCCTCTTCACCCGAAATCCTGAAACGCTCGAGGTCACTTGGCTTGTTTCGACGTCATCCCGAGAAACATACAAAACGGCCTGTGCAGTATTGAATGGAAAATACACGAAGTGAATGCTTATCATGCCTGTTTTGTCCTTGTAATTCAAAATACAAACGTGAAAAACACTTGTACATGTAATATGACAACACTCTACTATTACCTGTTTTGTGAAAAAACGGTGAAATTGTGCCTCACAATTGAAGTACATGTAAATACTGGTGCATTGCATGCGACGGGTGGTTTTGTCACGGAACGAACGGCATTCACAGCGGTCTGTCTACAGCATAGGACGGTTCACTGCGGGGGAAGTTCCCACGTATTTGAACATCGCCCGGTACAAGTTAGAATGAGCGACTCATTTTTCTCTCTCTTGGTATTAGAAAAGAAAATCTTTCTGCTCTTTTTTTCATAGTGTCTGGTAAAACATACAACTACGCAGCTACTGGACATATCTCTGGCTTTTTGGACCAACAAAATTCTTCAAAAAACACTATCTAACAGAGACGGTTTTTCAAGTTTTGTTGCGTTTAAACGTATGGAGCTAACAATCGTGTTAACTACTCTTTCTCAGGATTGCGTCACGGGGTCACGCGCATATCATGAATACCTATATATATAATAAGCGTTTCAGAAATCGCGAAAATCTCATTTTCGAAAAGCGCACTTTTGCTTGCAATTTATCCACTTAAAACCGACAATTAAAAAATAATAAAAATCCACGTCGGCAAGAGGGATGTTTGGACTATCGAAAAAAGCCTAAATGCTGGATTTTCGTCAAGGGGGATTCTTCCTCTTTAAAGCATCTAACATCTTACAAGCACGATAGACAAATAAGAGAATAAGATGTTCTGTTTGATCTTAAACTACGTTTAGATCACAATTTAAAATTCCCCCATTTTTTGCATGGGTGTTGAGATTTTTATATCGTATCATTTGTCATTTTTCTCCTTACCATTCTGAAATTTTGCGTTCTCAATCCGTATGTTTTCCAAAAAACGATATGACCACACACCCACCCCCAAATCCCAGTTTCCATTGTTAGTTGCTCATAGTGTATGACCATGCATGCACACACCCACACACCCAAGTAAGACCACCCAACCACCACAAATCCCAATCCAAACTCCACCAAATATGACCACCCATGCACCCAATCCGAATCTCACCGGATTTTGACAAGCACCTACTACCGGATTTTAATCCGAATCCGAATGCCTGTGTGATTGGGATTGGGATTCGGGGGGGGGGGGGGGGGGGGGGGTGGGGGGGGGGCGGTCAATAGACGGTGTAAGTCTCGCGTTGGGCCACACTTCCGGAGACCGTCGGGGAAAGGCAATGGGGAATGGGGAGTGAGTTAAAGGGAACTGTTTTAATTTGTAATGTCTTGCTAAACAAGTAAATGTAATCCATCATATGAAGCAAAGACTAGGCATACAGTTGTTTTGCATGTCATGCCCTTTAAGCGGAATACCCACATTGATGAGGTTCTCAAATTTGCCCAGTATGCGGCACCTGTATGGTCAGCAGGTATTACGGTTGAGCACGCGTCGAAGTTAGAATCGATCCAGAATTATCCTAGGGCATGTGTGGGGTTACGTGGCCGAGCGGTTTAGGTCATTGACTCGCAATCATAGGTGAAAACTTGGGGTTGCGGGTTCGAACCTCCCCCCCCCCCCCCGGCTACGGTACCTGTGCCCCTGAGCAAGGCACTCAACCACACTTGATCCATCCTTCGGAAGGGATGTAACGCCGTTGGTCCAGTGTGTTAGGTAATGGTAGCGCAGTCTAGGGATCCCAGAGCATTCTTTCGTGAAGAGCAAAGGGATCATCCCCGGTGTCTCTGGCCATTTCTAATTCTAATTCTTCATGGGTTTCCTCACGCTTTCGAGTGACAGTGCAATGAGCACTATTGAGGAATCCTTGGCATGAATACCAGAAATAATAATAATAATACTAATAATAATAGGGGAGCGGTACCAATCCTATGAACATGCACTTGTAATGTTGAACATGGATAGTCTTGCGGCACGAGGTAAACACTTATGTATATTTGCAAAGAATATGCGAGTCTTTCTACAGTAAAGGGGCATTTTGACAACACAGACAACATGCCTTTCTAAAAACCCTGGACGGCCTAAAATGTAACACAACTAGTGTCCGTCCCGATTACGAGCGTATATTGGAAATTTGAAGAAAATACATTTGTCTGGTCTCAAAATAAAAGAAATAAGTTTAGGTTGTTCTAGAGATAACTTAGGCCCAAAAAGGGTTACAAATAGTGTGACAACATGCCTCTCTAAAAACCATGTGTTCAAATTTCCAATATACGCTCGTAATCGGGACGGACACTAGTTGTGTTACATTTTTTTAGAGAGGCATGTTGTCACACTATTCGTAACTATTCGTAAGTTATCTCTTCAGAACAACTGAAACTTATTTCTTTTATTTTGAGACCAGACAAAGATATTTCCTAAAAAATGTGGTCTGTGTTGCCAAAATGCCCCCTTTACTGTGGAAAGACTCATGTACCACTCACCACATTCTCGGCACCTGTTCCCTATAGCTGTGCTTCTGTTCGTACGACTAGATATTCACTATAAGGCCTATACTATGCCGCAAATCTCATATCGCACAAACAGGTTGAGAGACAGTCCAATACCATTACACTTATTAATGAAATCCAGTTACTTTTTCAATTCACCTGCTGGTTTTTATCTTTATGTTAAAGAAGTTTATTAGGTGATCGGGCCAACAGCCCGATCACCTATTACTCTCGTACGATTTCTTTGTCTTTTTTTTGGCTTTTTCGTTTAGGACGAAAAAGCCTTTGTTTTCGTTTTGATTTTTTTTTTTTTTCCGTTTATTTCTTCTTCTTCTGATTTTTTTCCCATAGACAAAGCGCATGGGCGTTGTCGGCGCTTTTTCAGGTTGTTCCCAAACATTGATCTTAACCAAACTTGGTGACATCAACGACATAGTATAAGAGGTGTGCACCCAAGAATGGCTTCATTGTGACGTCATCAGTTACGTCATTATAACACTTTAAAAATGCCTAAAAAGCGGAAATTTGCCGAAATATGTACTTTTTAAAATGGTTCCCTTGCCCAAACCACATGACCCAGGGTTTTCATATTTGGCAAACATTTAGATCAGATCATGAGCTTCAATGTTCTTAGTGTAGGCATTTTCATCTGACCCTTCCTTCCTGGGTCAATCGAAGGTCAAAGTTCAGCCAATTCAAAAATCACATTTTTTGTATTTGTTTGTACTTATGAAGCAATATTAGCTATTCAACCATGCTTGATTTTCATAAAACTAGGTACAGGCATGGGCCCCATCACAAACGTCCACCACCATGTAGAACGTCACCATGACGTCAAGGATTACGTAATTATAATAATTTAAAAATGGCACAAAAGTAGATTTTTATCATGAAAATTACCAAAATATGCATTTCGTAAAACGCTTCCCTGTATGAACCCACATGACCCAGGGTCTTCATATTTTGCATACATATATATCAGATCATGGGCTACAATGTTCTTTGTGTAGGCATTTTCATCTGACTCTTCCTTCCTGGGTCAATCGAAGGTCAAAGTTCAGCCATTTCAAAATTCACATTTGTTGTGTTTTTGTGTACTTATGAAGCAATTTTAGCTATTAAAGTACGCTTGATTTTCATAAAACTAGGTACAGGCATGGGCCCCATCACAAACTTCCACCACCTTGTTGAACATCACCATGACGTCAATGATTACGTAATTATAATTATTTAAAAATGGCAAAAAAGTGGATTTTCGTCATAAAAATTAGCCAAAAATGCATTTCGTAAAATGTTTCCTTCTATACAACCACATGACCCAGGGTCTTCATAAATAGCATACATTATAGATAAGATCCTGCGCTACAATTTGCTTTGTGTACTCATTTTCATCTGACCCTTCCTTCCTGGGTCAATTGAAGGCCAAAGTTTAGCCAAGTCAACATTTCCGTATATACAGGGTGGATTTAAAAAAACGAAACCGAGATATTATTGCTAATTGTAACTAAAGTAGGGCGCGTATGAATGAACGGGAGATATCATCTGTTAGGGTTGAATCTCCTCTTCAAAATGACACCATGATCGTGTCATTATGTTTTTGGTTGACTGAGCAGTGACCAGTGTTATGCCAGGGGCCTAGTTTTAGATTTGACCGTTCTCAATGCGAGCAAACGTCGTACAAATAAATCTTTACCGTAGCTGTCTATTCCGTGTGCCCTGTGTGACACGGCGTCGACCGAGACGGTGACACGGTAACTTTTAACTGTGTCTACCACGGACGTGTAATTCTACAGAAGATGGTTTAACAAAAGGACATGTGAGTAGGATACAATCTTTTATGTTATTTCAGTCTTATTTAAGAGAGTCCACTCTCTACAAGAAACTAATTGTATGTTATTGAGGGAATGTCGTAGTTTTGCCGTGAAGCATTCATTCCAATGTTTGTTTTCTTCCTTTTAGGTTTAGTAAGGTGCAAAGCTTAATATAGGCCTGATATCATTAAGTCATTGTCTGGATTTTATTGAACCATCTTCAACAAATATAATTAAGAAAATGTTCCTTCTTGGCCAAATTCTTTTCAATCTTAACAAATTATGTGCTCTGATTTCTGCCTTTGATGACTAATATATGTAGGCCTATATCAGTTTTTCGAGTAAACATCGGATTTCCATCCCAAATGTGAACAAAACAAACAAAAAATTAACAATATTTTTTCGCTGACTACATCGTGAGACGTACAGCAGATGAAAATTACCAAAATATGCACTTTTAAAATGTTTCCCTCTATAAAACCACATAATCCAATGTCTTCATATTTAGCAGACATTATATATCAGATCATGGGCTACAATTTGCTTGCTGGAGTCATTTTCATATGATTCCTCCGTCCTGGGTCAATTAAAGGCCAAAGTTCAGCCAAGTCAAAATTTGCGTAAAACAATGCATAAGCCACCAAATGTCGACTTCTGTACGTGACCGGCAGAGGGCGTCATTCATAAATTACGGTGATGCACAGACCTATAAACCTATAGACCAACGATCGTGCATTGAAAATCGTGACTTGGAAAAGTATGGGCAAATGACGACACAATGGGCTGCATGAGCTAACAGCGCGGGTTTAAAGCTCACGGCTATTCCAAAACGCGCGTACGCCGTGTGTATTGTACGCGTTCCTATGAAGTATGGGCGATGGACGCACGACGCTCGCAAAGCGGACTGACGGCGCGCACGAGAATTAATTGTCATGCTTCCAAACTACTTCTACAAAAAATAATAAAAATTCATAAACAATTAATATATTACACATGCCATTTTAATATACATGTAGGCCTAGCATCTAAAAGCAAATTCAAACCTTGTCTGCATCACCCAGCTGAGCTCCATATTGCACTTTTAATCTGCTGTTGTAATCCCGTAACTATATAGCCATTCATTATCGCTTCACGGTTACCGTAACTATAGCCACTGCGTAGTAGTTCTGAATCCGTTGCATCACCAAATACACACGCAGCGGCACGCATAGTGCACGCGACGTCAACTCAAATTCTCGAAACAATGACGAATCATACCCGACGATTAACGATAACGTCCGGACGTGCATTCGGGTAACTTCGGGAACCTTTGCAAAAAGGAGCAATTCCTCCTGTTTCAATGTGGCGGGCAAACGTGTACATCTTACGCGTGTGGTCTAGTGGATATGAGGCGGGACTCCCAATCAGAGGTTGGAGGTTCGAACCCCACTTCGACCAACGTGTCTGTGTCCCTGGGCAAGGCACTTAATCCCAGTTGCCTCGTAAACCCAAGCGATATATGGGAAGCTGTTAAGGGGAATGCCACAATCTAACTGCTGGTAGTGTTGTGCGCCTGACAAGCAGCCACCTAGTTGAAGCGAAATGGTTCTGGTGATTCCCTGATGGCAGCGGTAATAATGGTAACAGCGCCTTGAGCACCCTGCTGGGTGGATATGTGCGCTATATAAATCTCATCACTATGATTCAGATGCCCACATGCTTTGACCTTTGACTGTTTGACCTATTGGTCAAACAGACTCTGCTTGTAGTTTGAACGTGTTCAGAGCTAGTCTACTGTTTTATGGTTCAACTAGGGTAGGGTATTCAAAACTATGGTGTTGACCTTTGACCTTGCTCTACCGGAAGTGCATTTAAATAAACCTATTTTGTAAAAGTGGTCAACGATGCCGAGATCGGGTTGGCAGTGTTAGTGTCTAAGGTAAATGCTTTCCAAAAAATGCGCCCTCTAGCGGCGAAATTAACAAATCTTAAAATTACCCTTTCATAGCAATGTTTGCGCAAATTAGCCCATAGTGGTGCTTATAGAGTACGTCGACCACCAAACATGTCTGTAGTTAAAACATTGATTACGTCATCAGTCCTTTAAAGGTAACGCATTAAAGGTTAATATTTTAGGTTAAATAGTTGATATGTTAACAACATCTAATTTTACAAGGTAAGCATGCTCATTTTTCAAGTAAAAAAATTTGAAAAAGCCCTACGCCCTGTTCATAGAACAGACGTAGCTCTAGTTTTTTTTTTTTTTTCTTTTTTTTTTTCCACTCAAACGTTTCCAGAGCTTTTCTTCAAAACGGTTCAAGCTATCAACTTGAAACTTTGTAGGAACATCAACCCCAATGTGAAGGTGTGCATACAAGTGTGACGTCATTGTGACGTCATTGGGTATCAAATTACAACCCGAAAATGACTAAAATATGCATGTTTTAAAATGCTTCCGTCTGGAAAACCACGTGACCCATGATTTTCGTATTTAGCAGGCTTATAGATAAGATCATGGCCTACGATTTTCTTCGTGTGGGCATTTTCATCTGACCCTTCCTTCTGGGGTCAATCTGAGGTCAAAGTTCAACGAAAACGAAAATCGCAATTTTTGCACTTATTGAGCAACAATGCCCATCAAACCAAGCTGAATCTTTAAGTAACTAAGTACAGGCATAGGTCCTATGGCAGACTTTCACCAGCGTGTATAATATTATGATGGCATCAAGCGTGACGTCATCGTGACGTCATCAAGTATCAAATTACACCCCCCAAAAAAACAAAATATGCATATTTTAAAATGCTTCCGTCTTGAAAACCACGTGACCCAGGATCTTCGTATTTGGCAGGTTTACAGATGACATTCTGTGCTACAATTTTCTTTGTGTGGGCATTTTCATCTGACCCTTCCTTCTGGGGTCAATTGGAGGTCAAAGTTCAACGAAACTGAGAATCTCAGTTTTTACACTTACCAGCAACAATGCCCATCAAACCAAGCTGAATCGTTAGTAAATTAGATACAGACATAGGCCCTACGGCAGACTTTCACCAGAATGTACAGTATCACGATGGCATCAAGTGTGACGTAATCATGACGTCATCAGGTGTCAAATTACAAAAATTGAAAGGTTATTATTTCCAAAATTCATATCTCAAGAACCGTAATAGATACTTGAACAATTCTTTCACAACATGATAAGTCTAAATGAACTGAACAAATCATACGATGTCATGACCCCTGTGTGACGCCTACTTCCGGTCCAAACCGGAAGTTGTTCGAAAATGTGCATTTTGTAAGCGTTTTGAATGCAAATAGATTCAAAGTGGTAGTGAATTTGACCATATTTCTACGGAACGAAATGTTTCCACACATGTAGACTTTTTGACTATACCATTTGTGACGTCATCACATGGACGGTGGTTACGTAATGTGGTGTCAAAATACGCAAATTTGGAGCTGAATTGTTTTAAAATGCTGTATCTTGAGAACTACAGCAGATATGTGCATGATTCTTTCGCCACATTTAAGAACTTGATGTTTATCAAATTGTTGAACAATTTGTGCACAACATTGTGACGTCATGATATCGTCACAGGTGTCAAATTACAAAAATTCAAAGGTTATTATTTTTAAAATTCATATCTCAAGAACCGTAATAGATACTTGAACAATTCTTTCACAACATGATAAGTCTAAATGAACTGAACAAATCATACGATGTCATGACCCCTGTGTGACGCCTACTTCCGGTCCAAACCGGAAGAGGTTCGAAAATGTACACTTGTTTTATAGCACGTTGAATGCAAATAGAGCCAAAGTGGTAGGGAATTTGACCATAGTTCTACGGAACGAAATGTTTTCACACATGTGGACCTTTTGACTATACCATTGGTGACGTCATTACATGGACGGTGGTTACGTAATGTACGTCAAATTACGCAAATTTGGAGCTGAGATGTTTTAAAATGCTGTATCTTGAAAACTACAACAGATATTGGTATGATTCCTTCGCCACATTTAAGAACTTGATGTTCAACATATTGTTCAACAATTTGTGCACAAAATTGTGACGTCATGATGTCGTCACAGGTGTCACATTACAAGATTTCAAAGGTTATTATTTCAACAATTCATATCTCAAAACGGTGCAAGCTATCAACCCCCCAGCTATGGCGGATATGCAGGGAGGAGATATTAGTTACCGGATTAGTGTATACAGCAGCCATAAGCTATAGCGCAAGTAATGGCGTAAGTGGACTTGCGCAATTGCGTAAAGTTTCGTGAAATCGGCTGCTGAACTTCCATTTTTGCCATTCCACAGGTGATAACAACGTCTGAAATTCATCACAAATTGTTCATTTAGCCCGATCACCTGGCGTTTGTAACAACAAACGTCATACCTCTAGTTTTTGTATTGAAACATTCATTTTTTTAAAATTTCATTCCATCTACAGTGTTAATTGTGACTAGTTACCAATTGTGTCATGACTTGGGAAAGGAAGTTACCTTTGTAGTTGTTGTGGGTCAAGGGTTGGTTTAATAATCAAAATTGATACCAACACTTTTTGTATATCACATGTATAAGTGCGTCCTATGTCTATGAATTTACTATTAGGGCTTTTTAAAGTTAGAACACATCATTGGTAATCTCGAAAATCCGAAATGTTCCCAGATTTACACATAACTTACAGAATATAAACATGATGACGGTAGTAAACCTCCCCTAAAATGGTTTTGTCTGAAGTGCTATAGTCTTTGAAAAATGAGCAAAACTATTATTTTTCGTCCCACTTCTCCCCAAAAGCCACCTTGCCTCAAAACCACTTCGCCCTTACACCACTTGGCTTCAGAAACACTTCGTGCACAGGCCGTGGTTCAGGGTGAAGTGGTTCGAGGCGAAATGGTTTTGGGGCGAAGTGACCGTAAAGACAAAGTACGGAGCTGATTTTTGCTCAGGTTGGTTTTAATCAAAAACATTCATATCTTCAATCACACAGGGAGATAAAACCATTTGTATCATACGTTCTGCTTAGTTTAAATGTATTTTACTTACCATAATTTAATTGAATATTGTTATCTGCCGCAATTAAAAGAGCGAGTCCAGATTATGTTTTTGAGCCCCCATTTTTCCCATGGGTGTTGAGATTTTGATACCATATAGTTTGTCATATTTTTCTTCAATCCGTATATTTTCAAGGATATCGTGGCGTAAAGAAAATCACATGTTTTGTAAATTAATTGATCAGTTTTATAAAACAGTGCAGTGAATACCTTTTTGCTTCCACATCCAAATTGGAAATTTGCAAATGTCATGTTTACGGATAGTATTTTATATGATTTTTAGGTTACAACGAAATCCATTTTCTGGAAATCTGAACAGGTGAATTTGTAGGGTATACTTGCAAAATGGTCCAATCCAAAATGGTATTTTGCTCTTTCAGACACGGAAATGGAAACAACGGAAGCGACGGTTGCCGTAACAACAAAACCATCTCAGGGTGCAACGGGTAAGGAACATTGTCATAAACCTAAATTGCACGAAAACGATAGTTAAGTGGCCCCTGAAATGGTATTACTGTATTTTGGCGAGAAACGCAAGGCCAGCATATATAGTGCGTAGGCATTGGCTCTACACTAAAAACCGTGTCTGTGTTTTTATTTTGCAATGGTGAGCAGGTTCGGGCGGGCGACTATAGTTAACTAGACTAACCTACCCCCGGAGCTTGGTTCCTCAAGTCAGACTAGCTAGTCAAACCACGCATCTAGAAGCATGTAGATGCCACCCGAACGCTGCGTGGTTTGACTAGCTAGTCTGACTAGAGGAACCAAGCCCCGGGGGTAGGTTAGTCTGGTTAACTATAGTCGCCAGCCCGAGCTTGCTCCGTATCATATAGTTGTATGCTCCGTATCGACAATGGTCTAGTTAACTATATAGTCGCCCGCCCGAACTTGCTCGGTACTTTTTCCAACGGCCGTGATGTTTAGGAACCACCATGGCACACATCACACTTCGGCTGTCTATATACGGGTGCACCCTAGTCTTGGTGCAAGACGATACTGCGTGATATTTGTCACTGACCGCCGCGCGATAACCAACACTCACCGACAATCGCCAAGAGAGGGCGCCATACACACCAGTCTCCAGTATCGTCTTGGGACATTTGTCGAACGTTGGTATGTGACACTGTGTGACCTCTAACCTAAGCTTATACATATGCATTATAGAGGTCAACAGAGTTCCACATAATGAGCATGACAGCCTAGCAACTTTCTGTGCCTGCACAGCTAGGGTTATTTCCTTCCTACTAAATCATGGTCCCATATATCCTCCAAAAAAAAAAAGCCACTTGTATATACGTTATACCCGAATCAAGCGTGTTACAAATTGGGGAGAATCATAAACGTAAAATTTAAAAGAACGGCTCAGATTGTCCGCTGCCGAGCTATAGACATACCTGGCGCGGCCCGCGCCCCGCGGTGGAATTCCCGATCCACACACGCCCCCAAAAAGCAACTGTTGTAACCTCAAAATGGCCACAAATACATCTGAGGTACAAGAGTAGCCTATCGAGGTTTTAGCTGGGTACAATGACTGACTTACATTCTTAAAGAAAGTGCAATTTTCGACCGATTTCGAGACCGTTTCTGTGCGTGCCGCACGGCATTTCACACATTTTGCAGAATTTTGCGTGTGCCGGCATGCCGGACCGGGAATAATGAAAATGCGATGCCTGCTAAATATACTGAAATAAAAGAAGTTCGATCGCGTCCAGGTTCGTGTTTGCGAGACAGATTTGTGAAACTGTCTACTGTTCATGGGGATACTATTTGTTTCAAATTGTATTCTAATAAACGTGTGCTGCGGGTGCCGTTAAATTAAATTAAAGCCTGCCCTTTTCATGCCAGCGTCATAATTTTTAGTGGTAAATTCACTGTATATTCCACACGGAAATGGACGAACTGTACCAAGCATAACACAGCAACCGCTTGGTCAATTTTTGCAACCAAAGTATTTATAAAATCTTATGTAACTTGTGTGTAAGCTAGAGAATCATTTTTCTTCATCATTGTACTTTTGATTTTCCCGAAGTTGCTGCGAGACGTCGATATTTGCGGAAACAAATAGGCATGACCTTTTGTTTAAAAACAAATCAGAAAATTTTTGTAGACACTAATTTTCGAAAATCAGAAATGTTCACAGATTTACGCCTAACTTACACAATATAAACACGATGACCGTAGAAAACTTCCCCTGAAATGGTTTTGTCTGAAGGGCTTTAGTCTTTGAGAAATTAGTAAAACAATTAGTTTTCGTCTCATGAGACGAAAATTCAATTCGCCCCAAGACCATTTCGCCCAAGTGCCATTTCGCCGCCAAACCACTTTGCCTGAGTGCCATTTCGCCCCAAATCACTTCGTCCAAACACTACATCGCCCACATGCTACTTCGCCCCAAAACCACTTTGTGCACAGGCCGAGGTTCAGGGCGAAAAGGTTCAGGGCGAAGTGGTTTTGGGGCGAAATGACTGCAAACCCTTTTTTGACTGTTTTCTCAAAAGTTAGACCATGGAGGAAGGAAAGACTTTCCTTCCTCCATGGTTAGACCATTATTTGAAGAAGTTCGGAGCTGGTTTTTGCTCAGGTTAGTTTTAATCATGCATATCTTCAATCACACAGGGGGATAAAACTATTTGCAACAGTTTACCAATCATGTAGGCCCCTATTAAATTTGGCGATGAAACGTGATTTTAGTAGTAAAAAAAATTATGTTTTTTCTTCGAAAACACGACCCATGGCAGTCTCGTCCGCGTAGCGCTAGCTAAGCCAGCGAGTGCCGTACGGTTATCGCAGTCTGTGAAATCATAATAAAGACACGTTTCTGCAGCGTACGGGTTCAGCCAAATAACGGCTTCGGTTGCCGGGCTGACAAACCAAAGCCGAAGTTCGTTGAATCCATTGGGAAAAAAACTGGCCCCATTGCCACATTTTCATATTTTTTCTTTTAAAAACAAATAAAGCACGGACTGTACTTGTCTCACGCGATAACGTGTGCTTTTCCTGTTTGATAATTAAGACGTACGTACAGGTACCAGACTTCACAGCGCTCGGCTTGAAATATGTTAATAAGCCCTACGTCATAGGTATGCATGGCATAATGAGCAATGCTTGGAATGCGCTCGGAATTTCCCGAGCGGATTCAGGAAATGTCCCAAGACGATACTGCAGAGCACGGACGTAGACTGGTTCCCTGTCCTCATAGTACAGTGTATGGCGCCCTCTCTTGGCGAATGTCGGTGAATGTTGGTTAGCGCGCGGCGGTCAGTGACAAATATCACGCAGTATCGTCTTGCACCAAGACTAGGTGCACCCAAGTAAATAGGCAGAGATGCCCTCAAATTATTTTATATTAGAGAGAATTGCGAGCTGAACAAGTGTGGTCTTGTGGGGAAACTGGCCACCATCGTGATGTGGGGTATTTTTTCTTCCAACTACAAACATTTTGGAGAATGTAGCTCCTATTTTCCCCAGTAGCGAATGAGACTTTTTTTCCAAAATGGCACTGGTCTGTTTGGCAATTTTCACTCTTGCAGGGGTATAGTTTTGTTTCATGTGGAAATTAGGGAATAAAAGTGACGGATTACCCCCATAAAATTGAACAGAATTAAAAAGATGAGATTTCAATTAGTATTTTAGTTGTTGTCTCCAGACGCTGAGAGAGTTGTGAGTATTTTTAAATGTTTTTTTGAAAATGTGGCATTTAGCATTGGTTCCTATGGGGGCCCTATTTACTTGTATGCAACCATACAAGGTAAATAAACTTGTGGTCACGCCATCGGTTAAACTCACGGAAGGACACCCTCAATTGACGGAATTGAAAACAAGTTGTCTGAAAGTTTATCTCTATGGCTGTTTGCGCAATTTACTATAATAAGGTCAGTATATGTGCTGGAAATGTGTATTGGGGGTGCGCACTCTAGTTTTCTATATAACTCTTTGGTGATTATAGACCTTGTACACCACGAAACATGCTTATTTAGTCAAAACTACGATGACGTCATCAATTATATAAAATACATTCAGTTAAATGTTTTGAAAAATAAAAAAAGCCCTACGATGTGTTCAAAGAACAGACGTACCTCTAGTTGCAGTTTGGAAACGTGCCAGCTTTCAAAGTTGACATTAATTGTAAGTTAAATAACCCCTATTTCGTTATTTTGACGAAATTTCATAACGGGTACATGTTTCAACATGTTAAATCAACAGGTAATTTTATATGTAACATATACCAGCAAGCATCACTTAGAAACAGACCGATTTGCCAGGTAATCTGGTGCTTCACTCTTTCATTGTCGAGTGCCATAGACTCGAAGGCGAGATTCTATGATTTATCCAAATATAAGGCGGGACTAGACTCTAGGATTTATGCAACTATAAAGCGGACCTCACACTGTGCGAATTTCGCCACGAATTGATACGATTTGGTACAATTACCAGAGACTGTCTATAGACTCTACACACTCGTACCAAATCGTACTCAATCGTAGAAAATTCGTAGCAAAAATCGCAGTGGGAGGCCCGCTTAACACGCAACTGGTCTTTTTAGACAAGTTACCAATGGATTTAATTTCCTGTGCCGTAGGCCCTTTATAATTCAAAACAATTAACATGCGTTTTTCATCCGTTTGCGTGTGAATCGCTTCACAGACCGATACAGACGGCTTAAAGGGACACACCGGCTGTAGAAACCAGCGTGAAGTGCGAGTTGCTTTTGTCATTCGCGGTTGGTTTCTCTTCTTGATGGAAAATAATTTGCCAGCAGGTTTCATTAGAAGGGTTTCTGGGTGTTGATATGGACGAGAGAATCCTCTCAGATTTTCGCGGATTTGCGGCGATACAAATAATAAAAGCACCATGCATTGCGGACGTGCACAAAACCACTGCGTTCGAGTACCTTCCGCGATTCAGCGCTGACCTTGAAGGATCATGCAAGGTGCGATTAGTCAGGGAAAACGAGGTTTAAACACGTGTCAGCCCGTATCGAACGCCACCTTTATTTACTATTATACAGCGATGGCCGGCTGGTAAAGCGTATAGCCCAATATATGGGCCTCTTTTGTTAATTTTAAATTTGTTTACTTATTTACGCGACAGTTTGATTATTTGTTGTCACAACGACCATCGAAAAATTATTGTCGGTGATGCTAAATCACTCAATCGTATAAACGGTAGGCCGGTGTGTACCTAATTGCGTAAAATCCGTCTCGTGCGGTGATCGGAATTGTATTTGTATTATTGAAAAAGGGAATTCGTTTTTTTTGTCATTCATTTTAGCACTTGGGTTTTTACATTTCGTTTCTAATAATTTCAATCGTTACGGTTACAAAATTTGTCCAGATTTTATTGTCTATCTGCAATCAAAACCTTATTTTATCCACCATTGGATCTCAACAGACATAAGAATAAAATACCCGGAACACGGCTTTCAATTCAAGTAGTACTCTCTATATTTAAATTACTAAGTTTTTTGTTTAATACTCTTCCAATTGCCCACATGATATTTTGGTAATCTACCAATATATTTCTGCCAAATACTTCCTTTCTTGATTGTTGTTCTTCAGAATGCGAGACGGTGGTGACGGGGACTGAAGTGAAGTTCCATCCCTCGGCCGTCAATGTCAAAAGAATCGCCCTAAGCATCCAGGGCCAGAAAGACGTCTATATTATCCTAAGCCACCAACCTCCAAAAGAGACCATCGTCGTCCGCATGAATCCCGACGGCAAAAACTGGGTATTCTTTTACTCTAATGACGACTCCGGCCGCCGCAGCTCAACGGTGGGCGCACAACTTCTCTATCTACTCAGCCCGGATGAGTTTCGCGGCTTCTGGCTGACATACGACGTTGCTACCGGGAAGATAACCATGGGACAGGAAGGCTATCTGCGGCCATTCATTCAGCGTACCGATAGTGAGCGCCCAGATGTCAAATACATAGGTTTTAAAACCGCAAGATCTGGAACATTTAGTGCTACTTTTCGTTATCTGTGTTCAATTTAATTGTACATTTTTTTCGGAAGCCAATTTACGCTTTGCATTTAAAATGTTGTGGAGCACCGCCCATTCAATGTTATGCCCATTTAATGTTATATGGTGACTTTGTATTTAGCCCATGTTAATATCCCAACATTTGTAAATAAATGTTCCGGCATTCCCATTTTGTTTTGTATTTTGGAGAAGAAACCTGGAAACAAAAACAAAATTAGTCCGGTCAAGTGGATACTAATTAGCGTGCATATGAAAGAAACCACCTCAGTACATGTAGGCCTACACCTCCAGACGCTAATCATGCGAAACACGAGAATTACACCATGTCTTAAACTTCTCGGATAACATTTTTCTTTAATTTTTCATTCCTTTTAGCATATTAAAGTCACATACTCGTCAGCAATGCGTGTGTGCCAAATTCGCGACTCGTCAGCAATGCGCGCGCGCCAAATTCGTGCCACGAAAAACGCAGCTCCATGCCTTTGCTATTGAGCTGCGTATATTTCGTGGCACGAAATTGGCGCGCGCGCACTGCTGACTAGCTTGTGCCTTTAACGCTCGTCGCAGACTGTTCAAACCGTAACGCAACCCGAATAATCGAATAACTGGGCAAAAAGCACAGCCTTTTTTCGCATTGTTTAATCCGCGAGTCAACATACATTTGGGCATCGTCTTTCCAAATTAGTTGTTGGCGCATGCGGTGACAAATTGCGGAAAGATAATTCAGGGTGTGCTTTTCATTCGTGAATTTCAGCAAACATGGAGCATTGCATAATCGCATCAAGTGCAGTCGCTCTTAAAACGTCTATAAAGAAGAACAGCGGAATGTTCAGGCATTTGGATACTTAGAGCGCAATTTTGAGGCAACCGCGTGGTCCGGTCGTGAGATGAAGATTACAACGTGGCCAACTGACCGGGGCTCGGTCGTGAAATTTTAGGAGCTGCAACATTGGTGAACACGCCCGTGAGTCGGTGCTTGCAGTGGGCGATTTACGTTCATTTCGGCTCAATTCGGCAGGGTTCTGCAGGCATAAAGGGCCTTAGTTGCCGAAGATGCCATAAAATATACAACAACAACATCTTCGGAAATAATCTGGAATATTTGACAGATACACATTTCATTTACCATCCCATAACAGAGAAAATTGCTCACACCATGGAGCTATAAATAGCTCCATGCTTGACGAAATCTGGAGGAAAGAAACTCGCAAAAAGCAAATACTGCACACCGGGCGACTCGTGCGGGCACAAAAACATAGGATCGACAAGAGAGAAACATTTTTTCGTGACATAAATTCCCCTTTCCTCCCAGAGGGTTTTCAAAATGTCAACTTAAAACCAGCAATAGCACTGTCATAAGATAAATCCTTAGGCATATGCTAGGGACTTAAAAATCCGTGACATCATCAGTCGTGCAGTCGCGACACTATTACTTCAACTTGGTCAAATCCGTAACCGAAGTTTGCAAGCTTGATAGACTGCTGCGTGAAATTGCACTTTAGTTTCCGTCATTTAATCTGCCAGGCTGATTTATTTTTGGTACAGGCCTATTGGGGCTGGTTTTCTTTGTATTTGTGCCAAATATCACGCAAATCTACCTGTGCAGTGGTGAAATTTTCCGCCCCAAAATATCACCAAAATCACATCAAAATCACATCACAATTTTTAAAGTTGCTGTCTATTTATTTTTGTTGACGATTCCGCACGTAAATTTGGCACATTTTAACAAGCATAAAACAGGTGATGAATGATGAATTTTTGCAAAAGTATTTTTGATAGCTGTTGCAACTTGTCTGTTGTGTGAAAATGGTTTTAACTGAAAATAGAAATGTTTAATTTTTATTCCAAGTCGCTACCCAGGTCATTGACTTAGTGTACGGACTCTCTTATATGGTATTTTTTTCTGTTGGGCTCTCACTGTGTATCGGGCCGGTATATATATATATTTTTTTGAAAATCCTTTTTGTTTTTAGTCGGGCTTTATTCAAAACTCGAAACTCGTGCGGTCTAGATGGATTTTTCCCGAAGTATTTTTTCCCGGGGTATTTTTCAGACCGACCGAAGCCTAACCGCCAACGTCGGCCAGGTTCTGTTACTTCGCCACCCATCCGTTGCAAAGAGTCTTCGCCTACCCTTGCAACTGCGCGAGCCACCCGGCGAAATCAACAACGCGTACCGATCAAATCAACCACGGCGCGTACAAAACAACAATAAACTTTCAAATCAACACGATATAAGCGCCGAACGTACATGTACGGTGCATGTACCAGGCTATTTGCTCTTAAAGGAGCGTGACCAGAGTTTCTGGAAAATAGTTTTCGATGTAACTTATACCAATATTATCAAGTAACTCCCATACACACCTCCCATGTCCAAAAAACCCGAAAACATTCGCAATTTCCAGTAAAAAATTTAACAAAACTATCGAGTATGCTTTCAGCGGATAAACGTTGATACTGGAAAATTAGTTTACAAATAATCGGTTGATTTTCGACGATATCCTCGGAAATATGCGGCCTAGAAGCGCGGGAGTTTCAGTTTCGTAATCAGAAAAATATAACGGATGTTATGATATAAAAATCTCATGACCCATAAGGTAAGTCCCGGGGAGTTATGGGTAAAAAAAAGTGATCTGGTCACACTCCTTTAAGTGCGCGTGCGTTAAGAAAAATCTACCCGTATCTGCATACAAAACTAACGCATGCGCACTAATTTTCCCCTTTTTCGGGGGAAAAATTTACGGATTTCCCTAGACGGTCATTTTGACAAAATGATATGGTGATAGGACTACGAACGAGTCTATCGCGTGATTACGCCCTCTTTCGGCAGTCGGGTATCCAACACATAATGACCGTCTAGGGCCTAGACTAGTACTCTAGTAGCCATCTAGTCCAGAACTTAACCTCCAGTTCCCTGAGAAATTTCAGGGAACTATAGCTCCGCCCACCTAGTCTGATTGGACGCAGCGCTCGTCAATCATGTGTGCCAAGCGCGCCGAATAAACGACGGTCGGGAATCGATTCTCGAAAATTGTCCGCGCAATGTACGCATAGCCATTGTATATTAAATGTATATTAAAAACATGTCGGCCTCCTATGCTCCCTATGCGCTGTGCATTATGAAACGAACAGCCCCGTAGGACAGGTGTACTGGGGCCATATACAGTGTACACCTAGCTGTTCCGCCGGCTGCTGTGTTTGTTCGTGCACACACACACAGACAGTCGGCACGGTGCGTGGCGTATGATGTTGGAAAGAGTTGAGAAGTTGATCATATTTTGTCTTTAAAATTACTTATCAAGCATCTGTACGTGCAGATTTGATAAAAATAAAAAAAAATATATATATAGGAGTGAGATAAAATATTTTGTGCGGAAACACTTGTTCATCCTGCCTTGTTCAAACTTTCTCACTCGTAATCTGACCTCTTATTAACTTTCAAAAGGAGTCAAATAAAGACACAGTGTGCTTTGTGTATTTTTATTGGTATTTAAGAAAAATGTAGGTGTACTAAGTTTGTTGACTAATATATGGCCACTTTACAAAGTCCTCTACGTGTGGGCCAGGAAAATTAGGCTCTACACAATAGAATAAAAGCCCCAATTACTATTGCAGTTACCCAAAAGTTAACAAGAAAACACGTATACAAGGATACAGACATTGGTGCTGTTCATTTCAATTTTAAATGAATAAAAGACAAACTCCAATGATGCAGCCATGGGTTACAGAGTTTCATCAAAGTTGGAGAAAGTGCAATATTTAAGTGTGCAGAGTTAAGAGTGATCCTGTGTTTGCCTGACGTGGTGTAATAACTTTGCTCATGAACATACAAATTCAAAAGCTTTATTTTTTTTAAATACCATTTCAAGGGCCCCTCAAATATTTTTCCCAATGTCCCACTGTTATGGACCCATAAAGATGCATCGGGGAAGGTTGGGGGAGGTTGGGGGAGGGGTGGGCTCTTCAGCTCTCACACCAACAATAGAAAATGTACATGTATTGCATTATATGTGTCCGCCTTTCTGCAGCATTCTGACATACATAATAATTATGATAGGCTGTATATGCCCTCTGCCCTGATTTGAAAAATCACTCACTTGTATAAGAGTGTTATATGTTTTAAGATGGTTCATTGTCTGTGCACTTTATCTCACCCTGAAAATATGTTACATTTGAGAAATTCCTGTGCAAAGGGGCAGTTTTTACAACTTCCTGACCTGTGCAAAGCTGCATTCATTAATTCTACACCGATATATTTTGTTTCTACTAAGTAATTTTGCCCCAAATTTAATTACGGCAGATGCAGAAAGTTGTCCAATTATGGCATATTTCATTCATATTTGTTTGGTGTGCATACACAAAACATGACATGAATAGAGCATTGATCTATGACCTCATGAAACCACCTGTAATATTTGCACTCATAAACATTTATTATTACTCATGTTAATTGATCCCCACTATTTATTAAAGTTAAAATAACAGAAAACAAGTACAAGTCAAAAGAACTGAACAGACAGTAATCCTCTGCAGCAGCACGTATATGAAATTTTGTGCATGGCTGCATGTCACATTGAAAAATGGGTGTGAAAAGGCAAATTGTATACTCTTAAACTCATGTGTGTAGCTCAGTCTTGCAGTTGTGTTGCTCATGCAGAATGCATGTTTTTGAATCTTGATGCACTCATACTGAATTCAGGAATTAAGTTTTGTTAAAATAATTTTTTTTTTTTGCAGATTAACATTCCCTTCTTTCAATTCAAGAATACTCATAATTGATTAGTTTTGTGTTTCACATGTTGAGACACTAATACATATGAGACTTTCTCTCTTGCAGTTTTGCTTCACACTCCATGCCATTTTTAAATGAATGTTTAGGTCATATAGGCCTACCTATGCAATTACTGGCCGAGATTGTTGTATCAAATATTAATTTGAAATGTTCGAACTTGAATAAATGTCCAGGAACTTATTTTGTTGAGTCTGTATTGAGGTGGCATAGTCATGAAGTCCCCCGGCCTTTTTTCTACAGGAGGGGACAATTTCATGTGAATTGTGTGCCTGCTTATTTGCACATTGCAAAAAAAGGTCTGTTATCTGAAAGGCCCCTTGAAAAATACTGGATAATGCAAATGGAAGGATTGAACACAAATAAACTCAAGTGTGTAGCTTAGAGTCTTAACTCAGAATGCATGTTTTTGAATCTTGATGTACTGTCATACTGAATTCAGTTTTGTTAATAATTGCAACTGAAAGATGAATAATTTCTATGTTTAGCAGATTAACATTCCCATCTGATAGGGATGGGCATTTACGGTTAATTCAGAAACCGGTTTGCGATTCTTTCCAGTGTCGGTTAACCGGTTAACAATTTGGCCGACAACAAAGTCGTTGGTGGTGTTTTACTTTATAGATGCATTTGCAATGCACACAATTAATACCCTAAACCATATAGACCCCCAAAATAATCGTTGAATCTTTATCTGGTGAAAATTGTACTACGACCCCATAAAAATTGATTTCAATTTCATGAAGTAATTACAAAAAACCTAAATTCCTTAAAATTGGGTTTCGTTTAAACGCTCGGCCCCGAACGGTTTTTTCTTTCTTTCGATTAAACGGTTAACCGGTTAAAAGTCCATCCCAGGTTGAAAGAATGCATTATGTTAATGAAAACCCTCAAATCTAGCATCCTAATAATTGATTAGTTTTGTGCCTCACAAGTTGAGACAGATACATGAGACTTCCAAATTTGAAGAAATTAAATGGATTAAATGGACTGCTCACTTAATTGCAGTTTTGCTTCACACCCCATGCATGTCATTGTTAAATGAATGTTCAGGTCACAATCCCATTGCTAGATGAATCTAATTGTGTCAAATATTAATTTAAACAAGACTACCGAGGACTTATTTTGTTGAGTTTGTGAATTGTGTACCTGCTTTATTATTTTGTGCATTGCAAAACATGTCTTATCTAAAGCTCCCAAAAACATACTGGATCTGCTACTACAATGTACATGTATAAACAAGAACAGTTGATTTTTATAAGAGTTTTTTTTTTTGGCGCTTTGCACAATATTAGCATGAAACTGAAGTAAATGGCACAGCAGGAAATAAGTTGTCTAAATTTTGTTTTCACATGTAGGTCCCCACCCAATCACTCGCAGCCCCCTCACAGTGAACATCCCAGGTACAAAACAGTACCCAAACCAGTACCAGTCCCCCAAAGTGCCAGTGACCAAGCCATTAAAACGTTCGTGCTAGCTGGGTCTCCGTTCTCGCTGCATGAGCTGAGTCACATACACACTGCATGCAATACGCGCAATATGTATGGGTGTACATAGTGTAAGTACAGATAACGCCTTTCTTAATATTTATTCATGACGGACCAAAGCGAGGCTATAGTTCCACTCATTTCAGTGCCGGATTGTATGCGTGCGATAAGCCTACGAACGTACCGATGTGCTCCAAGTTGACAGCGTAAAACGTTCGTCGTTTGGACCTTTTTAGGTTTGCTTTTGTAGATTTCTGAGTGATAATGACCGACAGAAGCAGGGGTACATCAAAATTAGGAGAGACGAAGGACAGATCTTCGGACATTTTTAAAAAATTATTTTGAACCGTGTCCGGAAATTGGGCCATGAAGCGACGATGACTCTTTTTCCTCTCTGTCATGTCTGTTGATTTATTACGGGTAAGAATTTACAAGTCGGACATCACGATAAGTTAAAAAAATTACTAATTAACTAATGTTAGCCGTCAGTAAGTGCATATCCGATTGAAAAACAACAATTTGGCAGGAAGAAATTACGATTCATATTTGAACAAATTTTTGCCATTTTTCAGCCGATCTCGTATTCGTATAATTTATGAGGCAGTAGAAGAAGTCTGACTTGTAAATTCTCTCCTTTTTCATATAAAATGGTAATACCATTGGTAAGAGTTGAGAAGTTGATCATAATTTATTTTCTTTAAAATGACCCATCTAGCATTGGAATGTGCAAATTTAATGGATTAAATTTCAAGTAAAAAACATTTAAGATTTTGTTCAGCCTGTAGGCCTACTTGTTTTGCACACAAGGTCTGATTAAGCCATGATCAACTTCTCAATTCTTTTGCGTACCTTTGTGCGAGAAATTGCCAACTACATTTTTTTTTTGACAATTTGCAATGATGATGAATTATTTAGGCCTAGGCCTACCACTAACAGATTCAAAAAATCATGCATCAAAGCAGCATACATTTTAAAATTATGGACGAGTGAAATTTTAAAAGGCCCCTTTAGTTCTGTAATGCTGTGCGTACCATTTTAAAAGTTTACCAATCAATCGTGTCTTTAAACCTAATGAAGGAAAGCAATAATTGAAAGATAGGGCCTGAACATTTTCTTGTGATAAGCAGATTAATTGACGTTATTATTAGTATACAGCTTGCTGTCTTAGTTGCTAATGTCAGTCTTTCTACAAATCTATTTTTTTTAACAGAAAAATAATTGTCCCAAGCACTGATGAGTGATGACTAGAGTCTATACATGTAAATTGTAAAGAATAAACAAACTTGGAGGTCAGAGTTCAATTGTAATGTAGCATTTATTTTGTGTAGTCGGAGGCATGCATGCTTCCAAGTGGACTTAAACTGTCAAATTTTGTTTACATGAACACTTGTCTATACAGGAGCAGGGGTCGATATCACAAAGATTTGTGACGCGTCGCAGATATAGCCACATCCATCGCAACTCGCTGAACCTGTTGCGAGATGCAATGGATTTGGTATACTTGCGACACGTCGCAAGTCTTTGACCCCATGGGTGCTGTTTAAGCTTAAAGGCACAGGCTCGTCAGCAATGCGCGCGCGCCAAATTCGTGCCACAAAATACGCAGCTCCATGCCTTTGCTATGGAGCTGCGTATTTCGTGGCACGAATTTGGTGCGCGCTCATTGCTGACGAGCCTGTGCCTTTAGGCAGGAATATACATGTACCTTCATAGCTCAGAAAAATTAACTTTCAAAATCCACTAGCTAATCTCATGACATCAGTAAGCCAAGCAGCACCGTGAAATTGGGCACTTTTACAGTGGAGCTTTCCTAAGAGCACACAAAGTGTGTCTACATGTATTCACTCCTTGGACAGTTTGCTCAAAATTCCAACAAAATGTTAAATACATGTACAATGGAGGTTAATTCATGATTATCAAATAACTGTCGTAGTTGCATGTACATCTGCCAAGTAGGCCTCCATGTTATGTGAATACACCATGGAGTGTATATACATGTACTTACATGTAGCTGATCACATGCTAAAAATAGAATGTGTCAAGCAAGGCTTTAAAACAGTTTTGTCTGTGGTTGTCCTTTGCAATAAATATAAGTCACAAAGTCCATACAGCTAGCTGCAGGGCATTTGGGAAAAAAGTCTTGTGTAGCTGTAATTTTATCATCATTTATCAAATATGAAAGCCCCAGACACGAAGTAGCAACAGGACATTTTACTTAAACAGCTAGAATCCCCCCTTCCACATTTTTTTAGTTTTTCTGTTTATCATGGAGGTGTATGTGTCTACAACACCATCACAACTTGTTTTTCACAAAAAATCGACAGACTTTTGCTTAAAACGTAAAGCAGTTCCGACCCTCTTCACCCAAATTCTGAAACGCTCGAGGTCACTCGGCTTGTTTATCAACAGGGTGTTGACGTCATCCTGAGAAACATACAAAACGGTCTGTGCAGTATTGAATGGAAAATACACGAAGTGAATGTTTATCATGCCTAATTTGTCCTTGTAATTCAAAATACAAACGTGAAAAACACTTCATGTAATATGACAGCAATCTACTATTACCTGTTTTGTGAAAAAAACGATGAAATTGTTGCTCACAGTGACTCTCTTTTGAAGTAAATACTGGTGCATTGCGACCGGTTGTTTTGTCACGGAACGAAGGGCATTCACAGCGATCTGTGTACGGTCCACTGCGGCGTAGTTTCCACGTGTTTGGACATCGGCCGTACAAGTTGTAGAATGAGCGACTCATTTTTCTCTCTCTTGGTAATACAAAAGAAAATCTTTCTGCTCTTTTTTTTTCATGGTGTCTGGTAAAACATGCAACCACGCAGCTACTGGGCATATCTCTGGCCTTTTGAAACAACAAAATTCTTCAAAAAACACCATCTAAAAGAGACGGTTTTCTAAGTTTTTTGCGTGTAAACGTATGGAGCTAACAATCGTGTTGACTTCTCTTTCTCAGGATTGCGTCACGGGGTCACGCGCATTTCATGAATACCTAATGAGCGTTTCAGAAATCGCGAAAATCTCATTTTCGAAAAGCGCACTTTTGCTTGCAATTTATCCACTTAAAACCGACAATTAAAAAATAATAAAAATCCACGTCGGCAAGAGGGATGTTTGGACTATCGAAAAAAGCCGAAATGCTGGATTTTCGTCAAGGGGGGATTCTAGCTGTTTAAAGAAGACCAAAGCGTGGAGACAAAGGATTGCACACTCTTCTGTCGGTAGAAGCCGCAAGTAGTCAGGGAGTATACGGACTGATGAGAATCCCGTGTAGATGGAGGTCAATCTTATTCCTCACTTTCTGAAAAAAAAGCAAAGGAATCGCTTTCGTTAGAAATTTGCCTAAAACGGCATTTAATTGTAATTACTAAATTCATTTCCCCCATGGCTCTTCAAATACACATTAAGGACACTAGCCTTGTCCACCTGGTTGATTTATTACGGGTAAGAATTTACAAGTCGGACATCACGATAAGTTAAAAAAATTACTAATTAACTAATGTTAGCCGTCAGTAAGTGCATATCCGATTGAAAAACAACAATTTGGCAGGAAGAAATTACGATTCATATTTGAACAAATTTTTGCCATTTTTCAGCCGATCTCGTATTCGTATAATTTATGAGGCAGTAGAAGAAGTCTGACTTGTAAATTCTCTCCTTTTTCATATAAAATGGTAATACCATTGGTAAGAGTTGAGAAGTTGATCATAATTTATTTTCTTTAAAATGACCCATCTAGCATTGGAATGTGCAAATTTAATGGATTAAATTTCAGGTAAAAAACATTTAAGATTTTGTTCAGCCTGTAGGCCTACTTGTTTTGCACACAAGGTCTGATTAAGCCATGATCAACTTCTCAATTCTTTTGCGTACCTTTGTGCGAGAAATTGCCAACTACATTTTTTTTTTGACAATTTGCAATGATGATGAATTATTTAGGCCTAGGCCTACCACTAACAGATTCAAAAAATCATGCATCAAAGCAGCATACATTTTAAAATTATGGACGAGTGAAATTTTAAAAGGCCCCTTTAGTTCTGTAATGCTGTGCGTACCATTTTAAAAGTTTACCAATCAATCGTGTCTTTAAACCTAATGAAGGAAAACAATAATTGAAAGATAGGGCCTGAACATTTTCTTGTGATAAGCAGATTAATTGACGTTATTATTAGTATACAGCTTGCTGTCTTAGTTGCTAATGTCAGTCTTTCTACAAATCTATTTTTTTTAACAGAAAAATAATTGTCCCAAGCACTGATGAGTGATGACTAGAGTCTATACATGTAAATTGTAAAGAATAAACAAACTTGGAGGTCAGAGTTCAATTGTAATGTAGCATTTATTTTGTGTAGTCGGAGGCATGCATGCTTCCAAGTGGACTTAAACTGTCAAATTTTGTTTACATGAACACTTGTCTATACAGGAGCAGGGGTCGATATCACAAAGATTTGTGACGCGTCGCAGATATAGCCACATCCATCGCAACTCGCTGAACCTGTTGCGAGATGCAATGGATTTGGTATACTTGCGACACGTCGCAAGTCTTTGACCCCATGGGTGCTGTTTAAGCTTAAAGGCACAGGCTCGTCAGCAATGCGCGCGCGCCAAATTCGTGCCACAAAATACGCAGCTCCATGCCTTTGCTATGGAGCTGCGTATTTCGTGGCACGAATTTGGTGCGCGCTCATTGCTGACGAGCCTGTGCCTTTAGGCAGGAATATACATGTACCTTCATAGCTCAGAAAAATTAACTTTCAAAATCCACTAGCTAATCTCATGACATCAGTAAGCCAAGCAGCACCGTGAAATTGGGCACTTTTACAGTGGAGCTTTCCTAAGAGCACACAAAGTGTGTCTACATGTATTCACTCCTTGGACAGTTTGCTCAAAATTCCAACAAAATGTTAAATACATGTACAATGGAGGTTAATTCATGATTATCAAATAACTGTCGTAGTTGCATGTACATCTGCCAAGTAGGCCTCCATGTTATGTGAATACACCATGGAGTGTATATACATGTACTTACATGTAGCTGATCACATGCTAAAAATAGAATGTGTCAAGCAAGGCTTTAAAACAGTTTTGTCTGTGGTTGTCCTTTGCAATAAATATAAGTCACAAAGTCCATACAGCTAGCTGCAGGGCATTTGGGAAAAAAGTCTTGTGTAGCTGTAATTTTATCATCATTTATCAAATATGAAAGCCCCAGACACGAAGTAGCAACAGGACATTTTACTTAAACAGCTAGAATCCCCCCTTCCACATTTTTTTAGTTTTTCTGTTTATCATGGAGGTGTATGTGTCTACAACACCATCACAACTTGTTTTTCACAAAAAATCGACAGACTTTTGCTTAAAACGTAAAGCAGTTCCGACCCTCTTCACCCAAATTCTGAAACGCTCGAGGTCACTCGGCTTGTTTATCAACAGGGTGTTGACGTCATCCTGAGAAACATACAAAACGGTCTGTGCAGTATTGAATGGAAAATACACGAAGTGAATGTTTATCATGCCTAATTTGTCCTTGTAATTCAAAATACAAACGTGAAAAACACTTCATGTAATATGACAGCAATCTACTATTACCTGTTTTGTGAAAAAAACGATGAAATTGTTGCTCACAGTGACTCTCTTTTGAAGTAAATACTGGTGCATTGCGACCGGTGGTTTTGTCACGGAACGAAGGGCATTCACAGCGATCTGTGTACGGTCCACTGCGGCGTAGTTTCCACGTGTTTGGACATCGGCCGTACAAGTTGTAGAATGAGCGACTCATTTTTCTCTCTCTTGGTAATACAAAAGAACATCTTTCTGCTCTTTTTTTTTCATGGTGTCTGGTAAAACATGCAACCACGCAGCTACTGGGCATATCTCTGGCCTTTTGAAACAACAAAATTCTTCAAAAAACACCATCTAAAAGAGACGGTTTTCTAAGTTTTTTGCGTGTAAACGTATGGAGCTAACAATCGTGTTGACTTCTCTTTCTCAGGATTGCGTCACGGGGTCACGCGCATATCATGAATACCTAATGAGCGTTTCAGAAATCGGCGCACTTTTGCTTGCAATTTATCCACTTAAAACCGACAATTAAAAAATAATAAAAATCCACGTCGGCAAGAGGGATGTTTGGACTATCGAAAAAAGCCGAAATGCTGGATTTTCGTCAAGGGGGGATTCTAGCTGTTTAAAGAAGACCAAAGCGTGGAGACAAAGGATTGCACACTCTTCTGTCGGTAGAAGCCGCAAGTAGTCAGGGAGTATACGGACTGATGAGAATCCCGTGTAAATGGAGGTCAATCTTATTCCTCACTTTCTGAAAAAAAAGCAAAGGAATCGCTTTCGTTAGAAATTTGCCTAAAACGGCATTTAATTGTAATTACTAAATTCATTTTCCCCATGGCTCTTCAAATACACATTAAGGACACTAGCCTTGTCCACCTGGTCTCTAGTTGTATCAAGCAGACGAGTTGTATGCACACAGCTGAACTCAACACTTGTGTATAGGCACTGCAAAAGTGCCAGGATTTTTGTAATATCAGCATAAAAAGCTTCTTATAAAGGTGGATCTATTCTTGTATTAATAATTGTTGTCACTATGTTCCCCTAGTATAGAGACTAGCAAAAGTAAATACATGTACTAGTAAATGCTCAACATACCGGGTTTGTGCCCAGGGTTTGTGTGTGCCAGCATGGGTGGATTGACTGCTACCTCAAATGTGACATTGGAATTTTTGGTTGAAAAAAAAAGACCCTAGATTACAACAAATTTTACCTCGCAGAAATACTTTGCCGACAGAGATTCCATCTTCCATGCTAATCTGTGGGTCTCGTCTGAGGAGTAGAAAAACGGAAGAGAAAGAAATTGTTATAATGCAATGGAGCATGACATAATTAAAGTGTTTTCATTGCTAAAATCAAGTTTCCTGACCGAATTTACCCTAGTATTTGTCCTCTAGATTGAAAGTGTGAATAATAGAGCCCATGTTTTTCTGCTAGCAGCTACGTGCGTTTCCCCACGAAGGCACGACACGAGCATGACGAGTGAATCTGCATGTACTGTGCACATGGTGTAGTGTAGGCAGCGCATATGGGTCTTTCTATAAATTAGGGGTCCAAAAATGTGACATGTTACACCTGATATGCGTTATTTTTCGTACAAAAATCATTAAAATGGCTTTTAAACCATTTTGTATGAATTGTACTTTATGTACTCACTCTTTGAGATGGAAAGTGTTTAAAGAATGTGTCCTGAATTTACAAAAACAAAATGTAAAATGTAACGGGGGACACCAATAGTGGACCCCTAATTTATAGAAAGACCCATATGCAAACATGTCGTTCGTTACGATATTTCATCAGGTTATGCGGATGTAAACACCATCATTTTACAGCATTCCTACCTTTCAAATCTTGCACCTACGCCGCTGAGAAGTACCTGCATTCTTTGCCAAACTGTCTGTCTTTTGATATAATCCTGGAGTCGACCATAAATCGACGAAACTTGAGGCTAAGCTAAGGTCCGTTGCGTTGACATCGATAGCTGCCATGCATCGTGCGTACGTGCGTTGAATGGTTTGTTTACTTTTCGGAGGAACTATAGCCTCGCTTTGGTCCGTTTATGAATACATATTAAGAAAGGCGTATACACGTATAACATGCATGCTGCGGCGCGCTGCAGATATCGATATCGCGGTATCGAACACCGCGCCGGGAATGAATAATCATGAGCTCGATTGACCTTTGACCCTAGCGGGCAACTTTATGCGCTGTCCAAATCATTACGATATTGCGCCCTCTATAGTCGGCCGCGCTACACGATCCAATATCGCAATAATATAGTCCAGAATCTGGACTAGTAGCCATCGTGAAATTGACCCCACCCAACGTAAAATCCCGATGAATAAAAACAAAGTTAACATAAAACAAAAAAACAACACGCACAGGTAAAATCCAAGTGTTAAACCCATATAGATTAAATAAGATTAAATTTAAACCCATATAGATTAAATAAAATTAAACATAAACATCAATATATCTCTGTATAAAACATAAATTTGAAGTAAAACAAACAACATAAAATAATATAAAATACAAATACCTTAAAAAGCCGTTATTATGAGTTAGCCATGTGGGTTTTCAGCAATGATTTAAAAATGGCCAAGGCTGTTCCAGACCATGGCTCCACTGATTAGTGGATTGTGCTTTAAGCTTTCGGTTTTGAATATTGAGATGAAGAGTTTATCGTTACTAGAGTGCCTAGTGGAATAATTATAAATGTCACATGCTTTAGTTATAAAATTGGTTAAATAAGAGGGGGCAAGACCGTGAATAATTTTATACATTAATACTGCCCTCAAATAAGCAAAACGTTTCTGTATGGGCATCCATCCAAGTGTCTCAAATAATTCACGGGACGGTGTATCATATCCTTTGCCCAATATAATTATTGCTGCACATTTTTGTAACTTCAATCATTTTTCAGTGTGCATTTTAAATTATATCGTTAAGACCAAATCTAAGCACAGTAATCAAAGTGAGGCAAGATGCAGGCATTGTGAAGCATTTTTAGCGAGTATAAAGGGATGTGAGGTTTAACTCGTCTTAACATACCGAGCTGTTTTGGTATTGTTGCCACCACTTTGTTGACTTGCTCATTCCATTTTAATTCTTCGTCTATAATTACACCAAGACATTATTTTAATTTCTGAACCCTTTGTAGTGGCACACCGTTTACTTGAACATTAAAGTCCGTAATTCCAATAAGTTTACTTTTAGATCCTATCACATTGGTTTTGTCGTGATTCATAACCAAGCGGTTTGCGTTCAACCATTGTGAGATTTCACCGAGTGCTAGTGACAATTTACCTTCAATATCAGCACTTGTTGTACCAGACACTGTCACTGTGGTATCGTCAGCATACATGTCAATGACACCAGTATTGACAGATAATGGCATGGAATTTACATAAATGGAAAATAATAAAGGACCCAATATGGAACCTTGAGGTTACGCCACTGGCAACGTTTTGTACTGTCGAAAACGTTTTAAAGACACGTTAGCTGCGTTCTGAAAGATAACTTTTAAACCAGTTCAATGTGTTGGTACAACAGCCGATTGTCTTTAGTTTAGTAAGAAGAAATGTATGGTCAATGGTATCAAAGGCCTTACAGAGGTCGATAAACGCCACCCAGTCAGCAAACCAGCATCAAGGTTTTGACTCCACTGAGTAACCGTCTTAAAATCGTAGTAGTTGAATACTTAGGTCTAAAACCCGACTGGTTAGGGTGTAATAATTGATTTTCGTTAAGAAACTCAAGGAACTGGTCTGAAACAGCACGTTCCAAAATTTTGCTGACAGTTGATAAGATGGAGATGGGGCGGTAATTACCTACCAGGCTACCTCCGACGGGTCTCCATACTTTAAAATTGGAGTAACTCTAGCTCTCTTCATGCCCTGGGGGACGTATCCTGTAGTGAGAGATATATTGGTAAAACTTAAGGCTATGCATGGTGGAAATCAACGTGTGTATGGGTTTACGGTAGCACCATGTGAATCTCATTTGTATATGTGTGGTTCACCGGTTCTATAACTACTTTTCCCGTATTAGGACGACCGTTTTGGGAAGAGTGCTCTGGGGAACCACTAAAACGGCAAATTTGTCGGCAAGAAACTCTGCCGTTGACACCCATTTTTTCGACTTAAAGTTCTCATAAAAATGTTTTTCAACCTAGACGAAAATGGTTACAAACCTAATAAAAATGGTGAGAAACCTATAATAAAAATGGTTTTTGACCTAATAAAGATGGTTTTTGAAGCACTTGGCGTTAGGACGACCGGCTATCGGTCGCCCTAATGCGGTCGGTCGTCCTAATACGCCTTTTTTACCCATAACCGGTCGCCCTAATACGGGAAAGGCAGTTTGTTCTTTTCAGAACCACACATATACAAATGAGATTCACATGCAGGTGCTACCGTAAACCCATACACACGAGAGATATATTGATCACATTAGTCAAAGAATCAAGAATGGCTGGTAAAGTAATTTTTAATAACCGACAACTGATAAAATCATCTCCAGTAGATTTGTTGACATTCATTTCGCGTATTACCTTTTCCACATAATCGGATGAAACTGGCTCTACGACAAACTCTTCACCGTGGGTTACACAGCCAGCAACGTCACCATAGTAACCTATTTGCACAACCGCCTTTGTTTCCGTCCGACTCCGCGGTATTGATCATGAGACGACCTTTATTCCTTGTCAATCACTTGTATTGTTCCTTTTTTACTGGAAGAAATTAATGAGTCAACATGTAATATTCCTTAACAAAAGATGGATCTAAGCAGATCCAGTGTATATATGTTCTATTTGTGTAGAATAAACTAAGCGAGTTCCTGTGCTCCGCCCATCCAATTGTTCACCAACAATTGTTTCTTGTCTTTTTCATTTAATTGTGGTCTTGAATTCCTCGAATTCCTTGAATTAATTTTCTGACGTAGGAACGTAGGAAGAAAGTGCTTATGCTAATGGAAAAGATTCGCAGTGGTCCCGCACCGACCGAAATTCACTGCGGGCCTCAACCAATCAGTGATGAGCTCTCATTCCCCAAACCCGATGTGCGAGCATCTACAGCAGGTCTGGGTACGAGGCTGTATGGGCGGCTGGGAAACTAGTCTGGTACCCGGTGTCCCGCTCTCAGATGTTCCGATGACCAAATATGGTAGCTTACGTCACGGAACGCCATGCGCACAGCGTATGTATTTATACTAGTTTAGGCGCAGTGCTGAGTTGATCAGCAGAATTCGCGCCAATACGTACTTTGATGCGCGCAGATGTAATGACATTTTTGCAAGATGGCGGCCGCGGACATGGCGGAGCGTTCATGCCGTTTCGCCGTATTTAGAGAGACAAAAACCGAACAAATAATTGATTACTTAAGCAAGGGGTCTTACGCAGCAGGGCTTTCCGAGAGTCAGAAGAGAGAAACACATGTACGATGAGGCCAGTAAGCACGCGGACACATTTACAAGGGGACAGTTTTACACCGGAACATCTGAGCACGCGGAACATCTGAGATCGTGCACGCAACGTGCTGAAACGTTCCATGACGTCATCGGAACATCTGAGCACGCGGAACATCTGAGATCGTGACGCCAGACCAACAATCTTTTGACTAGACTGAATTTAAGGTCCGGCAGCCGCTAATTCCGCCATTTTGAAACTGGAGGAATTCGTCCTTTTTCTAAAGGTTCCCGAGGTTACCCGAATGCACGTCCGGTCGTCCGGACGTTACCGTTAATCGTCGGGTACAATTCGTCATTGTTTCGAGAATTTGAATTGACGTCGCGTGGGTGTACGCGTGCCGCTGCGTGTGTATTTATGGTGATGCCACGGATTTAAAACTACCCAGTGGCTATCAGTGGCTATAGTTACGGTAACCATGGAGGAAGAAAACACCGTATGAATGGCTATATAGTTACGGGATTGCAACAGCAGATTAAAACTACATGTACAATAAAGGAGCACACTGGGTGATGCAGACTAGGTTTGAATTTTCTTTTTGATGCTAGCCTACTTGTATATTAAAATGGGCATATTTAATATTTTAAGGTTAATATATTAAATTTGTATTGGTAAAATATGGAATAACCCCCTTCAAATTGTTGTACACTTATGCCATATAGCGCGCAGCGCGCTTTGAAAATTAACGGTTATGTGCTCCTAAAAATAAATGCATGACGTACGTACCGGTAATGCTTAAAGTGCTACTAAACACCACAGTAGCCGGTCCTCATATTCAGTCGTTGTATGTGGACGTGGCCGTGCTGAAGAACCTCCTAGGTGGCTACAGGGCAACGACTTAAGTCAGCTAATCTCAGCAACAGATCCCTTTAGGGGATCACTCGAGAAGAAGAAGTCGTATGTGGAATATGTGGAGCGGGAACCAGTCTACTGGGAAACGAGCGAAGTCTCAGCGCCCAGTATGGGCATCCTCTTGCAACAGTGCCCCTTTAACGCACTCCCTAAAGACGGATTCACACTATCGCGGAAAAATCAGACTGTGGCATTGGTTTGTACACAAACTGGTTTGCCGCTTGTGCGCGGCCTATCGCGACGCGCAAAACGTTTTGAGCTGGGTCAAAGTTCAAATTTGTTGAACTTTGACCGCGGTGCGCTGACCTTTCCAACGCGCAGCCAATGAGGTATCAGAGAAGCCCCAAGATGCCAGAGTGGAATTTTCTATTTTGTAATAATCGGCGATTGGGAGCTCATGCAATGCGTTGAGCGCAGCGCGAAAGTGTGATTTTTCCGCGATAGTGTGTATCCGCCTTCACTCCTGCGTACAGTGGCCCTGTTGAAAAAGGCCCCATTTCGCGGTGGGACTAGCGACAGAAATCTTGTCGCCTCTGCTGGACCAATCAGGACGCTTGGCAGTGCATTGCAGCATGATTGCAGGCATTCAAATGTAACGCGCGCAGATTTTAAACACCGTGCATGCATGTGATACATGTACTCGGTAATGCTGGCCGATTGGCTGCTATTTAAAGCATACTGGGGAATCCGTTCCATTACATTCGTCAGCATGCATCCCTGTTATTAATTTGAAAAACTGCGGAGTAAATTAAGATCGTCGTTTGAAAGTTTGGTAGGAATGGGACAGTCATAAGGAACGGAACCCAATACAATTTCTGGAAAGTATAGAAATCGTTTCTTTTCGGCATAACATGACCGAATTGATTAACATCAAAATGACTCGGGCGTGAGTTGGCTCAATACAACAGCCGGCTCACTCCGAAGATTTGCGTGATTTTCCTCAGGGTATTGTAACAGGAATATTCCCTGCTTGTTATGAAACTCGGCACGAAAAGAACACACAAGTAAAGACAATTCTCAGCAAGAAAATACCGCACGTTTATTTGGGTCCAACTTTCCTCAACAAACACAAAGATCAAAGATGGCGCAGAGAATCGCGTCCCCGCGCGGAACGGGTATCCCGATCCTCCGGCAGGGGCTCACGCCACCCGGCTCCGTGGGGAGCCGCAATGGCGCCACCAACACGTCAGTTAGACCCACCGTGAAACGGTGCTGGCGCCCCCAGCGGCGGATCGGGACGGCCGTTACACCGCCCCCTTCGAGGACCCTGCTTGTCCCCAAAGCAGGCGGCGACGCCCAGTTCCGCCGGGAAGACGATTCTCTGCAATACATGGCAACTGCAACTGCAGAACAAAAGAAACAAAGAACAACTGTTAGAAAAAGAAACACAACATGGCAACAAAGTGTCTGATTAGCTAGGGGGGTGGTGGTCCCCGCTGCGTCTCCGTCTGGGTGCCGCTCTCTGTCCGCGATGGCGTTGTAGCGCTCGGGGGCCGCTCCGATGGGGGTGGTGTCGAGGCTCTCTGGGCGTCCGGCTGGGGTGCCGCGGCGACCGGGGGTTGCTCCGGTGGGGTGCGATTCCCCCCACGAGCGGGCGGCTCCGACAGGGCGGTTCCGGGCTGGGACGCCTCAGCGCGAGGGGGCGGCTCCGAATGGCCGCCAAGCCCCCTCCGCTCCCTGTCTTCGCCGTCCATCCCGTCGTCGCTGGCGTGCACGTCCAATTGGTCGCCCACTGTCACGGTCGCCACCCTCTCTGGTCGCCGGGGACAATACTGGAGGTGGCGATGCCTAACGTCATCCCTGTAGAAGGATCTCCCGCATCCGAGGGGGCACTCGAACGGCATCGTCGGGTGTAGCGCCGGGCACGCTGTTCGGTGGTGCCTCCTCAGGTTCGACAGGCGGGTGAACCGCCGGTCGCAGTGGCTGCACTGGGCGTTGCTCATCCTTATAAGGGGGCGGGCTCCGGCCCGCTCTCCGCCGTTTGTGGTGCGCCCTGCTGTCGGGCGCCTCCGGTCTCCTGCTTCTGCGTCCTTACCAGGGGCAGGTTCCGAACCGCCCTCAGCTGTGGGGGCGCGGCCTCGTGGCAGGGCGCCTCCCGGTCTCCTGCTTCCGCGTCCTCCTCGGGGTTTTCCGGCGGCGGCCGCGTCGCCAGGTCCTCAGTTTTCACTTTATCTCCCGGGCCCTCTCCGGCCGGCCGCGTCTTCTGGTTCAGTAGGTCTCTCTCCGTCCCGGTGGCCTCCTCTTCGCGGGGAGCCGCTGCGTCTAGGTACACCGTCCCAACCCCTATCCATTGTAGTTCCCTTACCTTGTGTCCAACCTGAACTCTTGCCACCGATGGGTGCTGTTCGTAGCCTCTTAAAGCCGCGGGCTTTCCATTGATCAACACTGTGTTGTCCCCCCACCGCCACTGGCAACGGTATGTCGACAGGAAGTCTATCCCCAGGATGACATCCGGCTCAATTTTAGCCACAATGCAGGCGTGGCTCAAGACCTGATCTCCGATCTGGAGTTCAAAAGTAGCCTTCCCCCGGACCTGCATGGGGCTCCCATCCGCTTGCCTCAGAGTCGGGGGCGGAGGCTGGAGGTTTGGCTTCCCAGGTCCGTAAAGTTCGTCATAGATGCGTTCCGAAATGAGGCTCACCGAAGCTCCCGTGTCCAGCAAGAAGCAGACTGGCGTCGACACAACTTTCCCCGCAATGTAGTTTTCCCCCAGCGGCACATTCGGTGTCGTCTGGTTCCGTCCTGGTGGTCTTCCCCCGGCTGTCCGCTGGCTCGGCTTCCTACGTGGACAATCGCGCCGGAAGTGCCCGAATTCGTGGCACCCAAAGCACTCCACCATCGACCGGTCGAGCGGTCTACGCGCGTAGCCTGTGCTCTCCGTGTTCCTGTATGGTGTAGGTTGCGCTAGCTCCACTACCGACCTCACTTCCCTGGTTCCTTGTCTTCCCTTCCTGTTCTGTACCTGGGACTCCAGGAAAGCCTCCATCTCCGTTGCCAGGGTGATTGCTTCGGTCAGGGTCGTCGCCTTTCTCGAAAAAACGTGGCGTTGCAGCTGCTCGTCACCTAATGCATTTCGAAAAGCATCCACAGCCAGGTCCTCCCGAGCTTGCGTGGGGAGGTTCGGGTAGCTCTTGGAAACCAACCGCCTGATCGACTGCCCCAGGCCACTGATAGATTCGTCCCGACGTCTGGTGCACATCGACAGCTGGGCCCGATGCAGTGGAACTTGGGCCGTGACTCCGAAACGCTGTTCGAAGTACTCTAGGATACGGAGGTACTCCGTCCGAGCCTCCGGTGCCATATCAGCCAGAGCTTCCCGTGCCGAGCCCTTCAGATGGGCGCCCAGAAACATTGCCTTCTCGGACTCGCTCCACTGGTTGACTCTGGCCACGCTCTCAAAATGGACCAGGTAATCCGACCACGAGGAAACCCCGTCAAACTTATCTGGAAGCATCATCGGTCGTCGACCTCCTCCGGGGGGCCCCGCGGTCGGCGGTTGTGCCGGTGATGGACCGGACCCCGTGGCTGGAGTGTCTGCATCCGGGTTCCCGCTCCGCGGTGGCGCCCCATAGGGTTGTGTAGTGCGGTTCTCCGAGGGGAGCCTTCCGCCATATAGTTGTGCAGTGCGGTTCTCCGAGGGGAGCCTCCCGCCATGTAGTTGTGCAGTGCGGAGCTCCGAGGGGAGCCCTCCGCCATACAGTCGTGCAGTGCGGTTCTCCGAGGGGAGCCTCCCGCCATGTAGTTGTGCAGTGCGGAGCGAATCCTGATGCTCCGCACCATAGGGTTGTGCAGTGCGGAGCAAATTATCGTGCTCCGCACCATAGGGTTGTACAGTGCGGAGCAAATTATCGTGCTCCGCACCATAGGGTTGTACAGTGCGGAGCAATTTCACTTGCTCCGCACCATAGGGTTGTGCAGTGCGGAGCAAATTATCGTGCTCCGCACCATAAGGTTGTGCAGTGCGGAGCAAATTATCGTGCTCCGCACCATAGGGTTGTGCAGTGCGGAGCAATTTCACGTGCTCCGCACCATAGGGTTGTGCAGTGCGGAGCAATTTCACTTGCTCCGCACCATAGGGTTATGCAGTGCGGAGCAAATTATCGTGCTCCGCACCATAGGGTTGTACAGTGCGGAGCAATTTAACTTGCTCCGCACCATAGGGTTGTGCAGTGCGGAGCAAATTCATTTGCTCCGCGCTGTAGTCTCGTGGCATGTGGGTCTCCGAGGGGAGCCATCCAACATGGTCGTGTGCGGCGCGGAGTTGGTCCGAAAGTTCCGCGCCGTAGTCACGTGGCATGCGGGTCTCCGATGGGAGCCATCCAACATGGTCGTGTGCGGCGCGGAGTCGATCCGGAGGTTCCGCTCCGTAGTCTGGTAGCGTGCGGGGCTCCGGTGGGAGCCGTCCGTTAGGGTCGTGTGCGGTGCGGAGTCGGTCCGAAGGTTCCGCGCCGTAGTCACGTGGCATGCGGGTCTCCGATGGAAGCCATCCAACATGGTCGTGTGCGGGGCGGAGTCGGTCCGGGGATTCCGCGCCATAGTCTGGTAGCGTGCGGGGCTCCAATTGGCGGAGCTGTTCTCCCTGGTCGAGTGCGGCGCGGAATTGATCCGGAGGTTCCGCGCTGTAGTCTCGTGCCATGCGGGTCTCCGAGGGGAGCTATCCAACATGGTCGTGTGCGGTGCGGAGTCGGTCCGAAGGTTCCGCGCCGTAGTCACGTGGCATGCGGGTCTCCGAGGGGAGCCGTCCAACATGGTCGTGTGCGGCGCGGAATTGATCCGGAGGTTCCGCGCTGTAGTCTCGTGGCATGCGGGTCTCCGATGGGAGCCATCCAACATGGTCGAGTGCAGCGCGGAGTCGATCCGGAGGTTCCGCTCCGTAGTCTGGTAGCATGCGGGTCTCCGAGGGGAGCCGTCCAACATGGTCGTGTGCGGTGCGGAGTCGGTCCGGAGGTTCCGCGCCGTAGTCACGGGGCATGCGGGTCTCCGATGGGAGCCGTCCAAAATGGTCGTGTGCGGTGCGGGGTGGATCCTCCGGAACCCACCGGAACTTTCCCGGCTCAAAATGCACCGGGGTCGAACTTAGGTCTGTCCATGGGTCGCTGGTTTGATCTAACCCCCCGCAAAAACTACTCGGATTGGCAGGGTCAGGCCGTACCGTACGTACCGGCCTTTTTCCCTCTACAATCTCAGGCTCTAACATTTTACCAGTATCCTCCCACCACCCGGAGTTTTCTCTCGGATTTTCCCCAACAAACGAGTACAGTATAATTCATCTACAGTTACGAACGTACTACTGTGGGCCTTGTCAGTCTGGCCTCCGTACTGGTACTCGTCACTTTCTGGCATGTCCCCGCTCCGCGGCGAGTCTGATACCAGACCTCCCCGGTCTCGTGAATTCATTGCTTGAAAATCTCGAATTCCACCTGTATTTCTCTCAGTGTGCCGCCCCACCGCTGCCGCCAGTGTAACAGGAATATTCCCTGCTTGTTATGAAACTCGGCACGAAAAGAACACACAAGTAAAGACAATTCTCAGCAAGAAAATACCGCACGTTTATTTAGGTCCAACTTTCCTCAACAAACACAAAGATCAAAGATGGCGCAGAGAATCGCGTCCCCGCGCGGAACGGGTATCCCGATCCTCCGGCAGGGGCTCACGCCACCCGGCTCCGTGGGGAGCCGCAATGGCGCCACCAACACGTCAGTTAGACCCACCGTGAAACGGTGCTGGCGCCCCCAGCGGCGGATCGGGACGGCCGTTACAGTATTGTTACGTCGCTAGTTTGCAGAGTGGAAATTCCCTGATATCTCAGAATGAGTATGGGCGTAATTTTTTTTTTACACCACTGCGAGGGGAAAACGAGGGGTTTTGTACCTTTTAGCGTCTTGAGAGGAGACTATATAATAGGTTCGGGTTTAAAGGGGCGTTCACACTATCGCGGAAAAATCACACTTTCGCGCTGCGCTCACCGCATTGCATGAGCTCCCAATCGCCGATTATTCCAAAATAGAAAATTCCACTCTGGTAATTGGGGCTTCTCTGGTACCTCATTGGCTGCGCGTTGGAAAGGTCAGCGCACCGCGGTCAAAGTTCAACAGATTTAAACTTTGACCCAGCTCAAAAGTTTTGCGCGTCGCGATAGGCCGCGCACAAGCGGCAAACCAGTTTGTGTACGAACAGTGTGATTTTTCCGCGAGTGTCTATCCGCCTATAGTGCCTTTGCTATGGAGCTGCGTATTGCGTGGCACACATTTGGCGGGCGCGCATTGCTGACGAGCCTGTGCCTTTAAGGGTTAGGTTGGTTATTTTAAAGGAATTTAGGGTTTTTAATGCGGTCGGTTTGCAACCAGCTTCGTAGTCTGGTTAGAAGAGATCTCGACTTGCAATCATAAGGTGTCTGGTTCGAATCGCAGTCATGTTTGGAATTTATCGGTTTCTTCTTTTTCTTTAATAGTGAGAGTAAGAGTTCTGACTATTTCCAAGATTGTCACTTGAGAAGTATCAGTCATTGGAAACTTAGACTCTATTCGGGTTGAACAATTGGGGTGTACCCCTCGGGGTGCACCCAAGTAAATAGGCATGATCTGTGCGCCGAGCTCATGAATATTTTGTATGCCCTCAAATTCCTCTTTATTAGGGAGAGTTTCGAGCTGAACGAGTGTGGTCTTGTGTAGAATATGACTATCGTCGCGATGTGGGGTATTTGTTCTTCCAACTATAAACATTTTAAACACTGTAGCTCCTAAAAGTGGCCCTATTTTGCCAGTAGCGTATGTGCCTTTGTTCCAAAATGGATGCTGGTCTGAATAGCAAGTTTCACTGTTGTAGGGATAGTTTTGTTTCAAATGGAAATTAGGGAATAAAAGTGACGGATTACCCCCATAAAATTGAACAGAATTAAAAAGATGAGACTTCGGTGATTATTCTGGTTGTTGTCCTGAGAAGCTGAGAGAGTTGTGAGTATTTTTTAATGATTTTTGAAAATTGGGCATTTAGCATTGGTTCCTATGGGAGCCCTATTTACTGGGGTGCAACCCTCGCTGCGGTGTAAAAAAAACAAACAAGCCAGCTGCTGGGAACGAGCGAAGGGCAGCGGCGCGCCGCTCGTCCCGTCCTCGTCACATGGTGGCGCTCTTGTTCTGGCGCGCGACACCACCAGCTGCGAGGCCTTGAACAAAGGCTACTTGCGGGCGAGTAAAGGCGCTTGCCCATCACCCTGTAATGCATGTATTTTTGGCCATATAAATCGATTCCCTTATATAGGCAAACTTCAGTTAGGTGTGCACTGTGGTCTAGTTACGTTAGTTCGTCTTTCCATTTTTCATGTCTTTTGCGTAGTGGTTTGCTCGGCGTGCGAGATGGTAAGTTTAAAACAAAATTGAAAATCGCATGTCATCTTGAACATCCTGTTAAGGTTTCACCTAAAAAGTTGTGTGGGCTGTTCTTTACAAAGTTGGAAGTTAAGAAAATGTGTTTTTTTTAATCTGTTGTTTGTAGTAGGTTTTGATATTTACCCCAAGAAGTTAGCTACATGTAACGTTGTCATTGTGTACATATTTCATGCCATGGGAAACGGGACAAGTCGATCCCGGGACAACTCGCACCCAAAATAAGACACCCTGGTCAACTCGTACTCGGGACAACTCGAACCCAATCAGGTCAAATCGCCCCCTGGCCGAGTCGCCCCCTGATTGGCTCGCCCCGGCTAAACTATAGAATGCAGGATTGCAAGGCCTACTATACTTCTAGCTAAGATAATCTCAGCTCTTTTTTTATCATTTTTCATTGGGATGTGGTCTTTTCACGTGTAGAGCTGAGAGAAGTTATGAACATGAACCCGCCATCGCAAAAACAGGACAAAACAAATGTGTCATTTTCTCACCGTGACACACTAATTCCCCCTAAAACTCACCCAAACCTTGCCAGGCATAACCACTACGCAGCAGTCGATTTCACGAAACACAGCGCAGCTTGTGCAACTTTTGACAAATGGCGCAAACCCCATAGCTTGCGTGTTATCTTCGGAACAGTGTTGCGCAACTTACGCAATAAAATGTTGCGCAAGTGGGCTTACGCAACTGCGTAAGTTTCGTGAAATCGGCTGCAGGTCCTTGAGGGAAATAACCAGCCACGATGATTATTTTGCCAACAATTCCAGCAAAACAAACCGGTATGCTCACAGCCTAGCCGTTTTTGTCTTGTTCAAAAACAACCAAGTGTCTAGTCTGTGTACAAAGGAATACCAATGCGCATTGGTTACCAGACTTGACCTTAACGTCCAGGGGCCAATTTCATGGCGCTGCTAAGCACAAAAATCTGCTTAGCACAGGATTTATTTGCCTTATAAAATGGATTACAAGCCAAAAATATTCGCCAACTTGTGTTCTTTGCAAGAGTAGGAGAATACCTTTCAATACACATCACTTACGATTTTGGCTGGCAATCCATTTTTACAAAATAAAGCAAACAAATCCTGTGCTAAGCAAATGTTTGTGCTTAGCAGCGCCATGAAATTGACCCCAGACGTTAAGGTCAAGTCTGGTAACCAATGCGCATTGGTATTCCTTTGTACACAGACTAGACACTTGGTTGTTTTTGAACAAGACAAAAACGGCTAGGCTGTGAGCAGACTGGTTTGTTTTGCTGGAATTGTTGGCAAAATAATCATCGTGGCTGGTTATTTCCCTCAAGGACCTGCGTAGGGGTTTTGCCTGACAAGGTTTGGGTGAGTTTTAGGGGGAATTAGTGTGTCACGGTGAGAAAATGACATTTGTTTTGTCCTGTTTTTGCGATGGCGGGTTCATGTTCATAACTTCTCTCAGCTCTACACGTGAAAAGACCACATCCCAATGAAAAATGATAAAAAAAGAGCTGAGATTATCTTAGCTACTATACTTCAATCTCCACGTCTCCGGAGACGTGGTCACAGTGGTCACGGACTTGCACATTCAGGGCGTTCTACGTTTCAACTTAATTCGATTCCCCCTCCCCCCCACATTCACAACCGTCTCCGCGTCGCCGCTCCTCTAGAGAGACCCTTTTACCTGGAATAATCGCGGCACGAGAGGGATATTTAAAAAAAGGTAAATAAACTTAATAAAGTCTGGAAATAGAGGGAGCTGTACGTTTAAACTTAATTCGATCCGCGCGCTCCCCCCCCCCCCCCCCCCCCCTCCCCCCCCCCCCCCCTCCCCCCCCCCCCCCCCCCCTCCCCCCCCCCTCCCCCAGCCCCCTCCCCCCCCCCCCCCCCCCCGAAAGGGATATTTAAAAAAAAGGGTAAATAAAGTCTGGAAATACCGGTAGAGGGCGTTCTACGTTTCAACATAATTCGATCCCCCCTAACCTCCCCCACATTCACAACCGTCTCCGCGTCGCCGCTCCTCCAGAGACCCTCTTACCAGGAATAATCTCGGCACGAAAGGGATATTTAAAAAAAAAGGTAAATAAAGTCTGGAAATAGAGGGCGTTCTACGTTTCAACTTAATTCGATCTCCCCCAACCTCCCCCACATTCACAACCGTCTCCGCGTCGCCGCTCCTCCGCTCCTCCAGAGACCCTCTTACCAGGAATAATCTCGGCACGAAAGGGATATTTAAAAAAAAAGGTAAATATAGTCTGGAAATAGAGGGCGTTCTACGTTTCAACTTAATTCGATCCCCCCCCACATTTACAACCGTCTCCGCGTCGCCGCTCCTCCAGAGACCCTCTTACCAGGAATAATCTCGGCACGAGAGGGATATTTAAAAAAAGGTAAATAAAGTCTGGAAATAGAGGTCACGGACTTGCACATTGAGGGCGTTCTACGTTTCAACTTAATTCGATTCCCCCTCCCCCCCACATTCACAACCGTCTCCGCGTCGCCGCTCCTCTAGAGAGACCCTTTTACCTGGAATAATCGCGGCACGAGAGGGATATTTAAAAAAAAGGTAAATAAACTTAATAAAGTCTGGAAATAGAGGGAGCTGTACGTTTCAACTTAATTCGATCCGCCCCCCCCCCCCCCCCCCCTCCCCCCCCCCTCCCCCCCCCCAACCCCCATCCATAACCGTCTCCGCGTCGCCGCTCTTCCAGAGACCCTCTTACCAGGAATAATCTCGGCACGAGAGGGATACATTTTAAAAAAAAAAGGTAAATAAAGTCTGGAAATAAAGGGCGTTCTACGTTTCAACTTAATTCGATCCCCCCCAACCTCCCCCACATTCACAACCGTCTCCGCGTCGCCGCTCCTCCGCTCCTCCAGAGACCCTCTTACCTCTTATTTTTTAAATATCCCTTTCGTGCCAAAGGGATATTTAAAAAAAAGGGTAAATAAAGTCTGGAAATACCGGTAGAGGGCGTTCTACGTTTCAACATAATTCGATCCCCCCTAACCTCCCCCACATTCACAACCGTCTCCGCGTCGCCGCTCCTCCGCTCCTCCAGAGACCCTCTTACCAGGAATAATCTCGGCACGAAAGGGATATTTAAAAAAAAAGGTAAATAAAGTCTGGAAATAGAGGGCGTTCTACGTTTCAACTTAATTCGATCTCCCCCAACCTCCCCCACATTCACAACCGTCTCCGCGTCGCCGCTCCTCCGCTCCTCCAGAGACCCTCTTACCAGGAATAATCTCGGCACGAAAGGGATATTTTAAAAAAAAGGTAAATAAAGTCTGGAAATAGAGGGCGTTCTACGTTTCAACTTAATTCGATCCCCCCCCACATTTACAACCGTCTCCGCGTCGCCGCTCCTCCAGAGACCCTCTTACCAGGAATAATCTCGGCACGAGAGGGATATTTAAAAAAAGGTAAATAAAGTCTGGAAATAGAGGGTGTTCTACGTTTTAACTTAATTCGATCCCTCCCCCCCACCCCCCTCTCCCGCACATTCACCACCGTCCCCGCGTCGCCGCGTCGCCGCTCCTCCAGAGACCCTCTTACCTGGAATAATCTCGGCACGAGAGGGATGTTTCAAAAAAGGTAAATAAAGTCTGGAAATAGAGGGCGTTCTTCGTTTCAACTAAATTCGATTCCCTCCCCCTAAACCCCCATCCACAACCGTCTCCGCGTCGCCGCGTCGCCGCTCCTCCAGAGACCCTCTTACCAGGAATAATCTCGGCACGAGAGGGTTATTTTAAAAAAGGTAAATAAAGTCTGGAAATAGAGGGTGTTCTACGTTTTAACTTAATTTCCCCCCCCCGCCCCCACATTCACAACCGTCTCCGCGTCGCCGCTCCTCCAGAGAGACCTTCTTACCTGGAATAATCGCGGCACGAGAGGGATGTTTCAAAAAAGGTAAATAAAGCCTGGAAATAGAGGGCGTTCTACGTTTTAACTTTATTCGGTGTACAGAGGGCGCTTTTAATTAACGAATTCACGGCAAAGTTGTGCTTTCGACCACAAGAGGGCGCTCCTCTTCCGTCTCCCGTCCCGCGTCTTCGAAGTTCTCTCCTCGGTCACTTTGTACTTCGGAGTTTTTTTTTATTACGAAGTCACGGCAAAGTGATACATTTTCGCAAACCAAAGGGCGTCGTCTCTTCGATCACATCGTCTCCGTTTGTCTTTGAAAAGGTGCTGTCGCGTGGGCCCTGTATTCTATAGTTACTCCCCGACTCGCCCCTTGGCCTTAAGCTTGGCCTACTCGCTCCCTTGACCAAATTATGTAAAGATGTTTGGCGAAGTGGCGCCGGGCCATCGTGATTCTCTTGTGATTCTTTTTGAGATATGTTAAGGCCATCGGAATGAAAGTCATAGAATACCGTCCGGAAGATTTCAAAAACACATGAGGCTTTTTTTCATTATTCATTTTTCATTATTTTGTAAAACAGGTGCCCGAGGGGTACATAGACAATGATAGAGGTGCACTTCCTACATGACAGACACACCGATGAGACGTAATTTTTCATTGGCCAAAATTCGATGTCGCGATGGCAACAGCCAATCAGATGACGGAATACATACGTGTACAGAACGTCCGAAGATTGCCGAAGTGAGATCGGGGGCGCGTTCAATAGCACAATACATACGTACGCCGGTATGGGTATTTTCCTATACCTTCACCGTTGAAGGTATTGTCGGTATGCATACGTATTGCGCTATTGAATGCGCCCGGGACTTCAGTCGGATTTGCAGTCTCGCGCAGCTACACTGAAACGTAAACACGAACAGTAGAATAAACCTTATCGACGTTCTCAATGCATTATGGGATTGGATGACAATTGCCCGGCCAAATGTGCATAAACCTATGAGGCGGACACCAACTCGGCAACTTTTTTACTCATTTTCACGAAAACCAAAAAGAGTTCAAGAATCAACCTCCCACCACTTTATCTTTGACACATATCAAACATTCTGACAAACATGTCCCGAAACAGAAATGTTGCAAATGCGAGAAATCATCGGGGATTCCATTTGTATCGGTAGAGTCAGAGTACCACGCTCGCAGCTCTGTATGCGCTCCCAGCTCTGTATGCGCTCCCCAACACACACCGTACTCGGCACGGCGATGGACGGATTGAGTGTGCTGCACTGCACTGCGAGTCCGTGTACACGGACTCCCCCACCAATATAAATTTTTGAAAATCGTTTTTAAAAATGCATATCGTCAGAAATTATGCTTTATTTTCAGTTCCTATTTAAAAGGTTTGAATTGCACAATGTTGTGATATTTTAGAGGATTTTTTTCAAGATGCGCTATTTAAACGGCAGGAATGTGTTGTGAAACTCAACAGTTTTACCAGGGGAGTCCGCACTCACGGACTTGCAGTGCAGCACACTCAATCCGTCAAGCGCGCCGTGCCGATACGGCGTGTGTTGCATAGCGCATACCGAGCTGCGAGCGTGATACAGTACTCGGACTCTACCGATACGAAGGGAATCCCAAAGATTTCTTGCATTTGCAACATTTCTGTTTCGGGACATGTTTGTCAGAATGTTTGCTATGTGTCAAAGATAAAGTGGTGGGAGGTTGATTCTTGAACTCTTTTTGGTTTTCGTGAAAATGAGTAAAAAAGTTGCCGAGTTGGTGTCCGCCTCATAGGTTTATGCACATTTGGCGGGGCAATTTTGTCATCCAATCCCATAATGCATTGAGAATGTCGATAAGGTTTATTGTGTGTCGGCACTTGCAGGCCTCGAAATTCGTGTTCAAAAGGGCACGGCAACAATTGCCCTGCCTTTTCCCACATTTCAAGGGCATCACGGCAATTCTGTCAATTTAAAAAGGGCATCACGGCAGTTTGCTCGAACTTGGAGGGCACCACAACAATCATTAATAGTACTTAGCTGGGGTTGCAGTCTGAGGATTGTCTCTTTTATTTATCCGCGTTGAACATGGTATTGCTTCCACCCCATCGATAAATCGTCTAGACCTTTCGTTGACATTCGCAACGCGCGCGCAACGAAACGCGGTTCCTGCGGCCGCCATTTTGTGTGCTACGCATGTGCAATGACCACGGTTATATCACGAACGTCATGCTAATGTTCGTACATATTCGTCTTTGTGCATGTGTACTTCATCATAGTCGTCGACGAGTGCACGCACGTGCTGTACACCGAACCCATGACCGAACCGCTAACGGATACCAATGAAGCCCGCTCAACATACATGTACAATTTCGCACGGAAACCAGGGCGAAGTTTGATTGAGCGACTACAGTAAACTATCGACTACAGAGTCACTCGAGCGACGGATATTTTCCGTGCTGTACACCGAACCGCTAACGGATACCAATGAGGCCCGCTCAACATACATGTACAATTTCGCACGGAAACCAGGGCGAAGTTCCGTTGTTCGAGGGACTTTCGTCGAACTGTACCCTTAGTACCTGTACACGTAGGCTACCGTGCGTGCTATGTGGTATAAAGCTCGGCGTGGTTTTGCAAAATTTTCGTACGGTTTCGTTGCATTTTTAAACAGCGGTGGAAGAGCTAGTTTTGTATCCGAAATGTGTCACTAAAAGTGAGAAATTTGACATTTTCATATGTGTGTTTTAATGAAGGGCACCGACGGCAGTTAAATAAAAAGGCACGGCAATTTATTGCCGTGAAATATTCATTATTTTGAGGGCATCGCGGCAATAGCACAGGGCACCGACGGCAAGTGCCGTCGGTTATTTCGAGGCCTGCACTTGGATCTCGCGCTCAAGACTATCATCTGCCGTCCGATTTCGAAAAATCTGGTTTATTGGTCGGAATTTATCGGTTTGGCGCCATATATATCAATTTCTTTCATGAACAAGTATTGGTATTTTTTTTCGTATACATTGAACAAAGATTTTAAGGAAATTACCTCCTGGAATCAACACATAATGTAATTTTAAGATATACTTCCCACTTGCACTTTTGTCGCAAATGTTGCTTTTCTGTAGAAAAATCACGTTTTCTTCCTCAAAAATTGCCTTCAGTTAGTGCACAAGATAACCATTCACGTGCGCGCGCAGCGCCCTCTGTTGTCGCACAGACTGCTCGCCACGTCATTTTGTGCATTACTTTATGCAGTAATTTTATCATTTATTTATCTCAGAAATGCAACATTTGCAGTGTCAATGGGAAGTACATGTATATCTTAGAATTTAATAAGCTATCGATTCCAACATATAAATTTACCCAAATCCGTGTTCAATGTATATGGGGTTGGGTGTTTCGCGTTTCGCAGGACAAAATTATAACAACAAAAGGGGTACGAGTTGTCTCGGGTTCGAGTTGTCTCGGGTTCGAGTTGTCTCGGGTTCGAGTTGTCCAGCATTCATTTCAAGTACAGTAGGCCTACTTCGAAATAGGTGAAAGTATAGGCTTGTTTTTTACTGATATGATATGCGTAAAGAGACATACCGGCTTTGTTGGGCTATATTGGGCTCGAAATAGACCCATACATCATGATTCTGAAAGTCTTTCCAAAATAGACTGAGGACAACCTGAAAAGAAAACACAAAATTTGGCAGTTTTTGAGCATTTTAACAAAAATCAAGGTCACGTGATTTATCGGAAACAGATTCTGGTTCCGATAAATCACGTGGTCTTGGAGTTAGTTTTATTTCCAGTTGAAAAAACCAGGGTATTTTGTTAGTTTATGCCACAACTCGAATTTAAGGAAAATAATTATTGGAATCGATAGCTTGGACGATTTTAGAATAGGAATACCTACATGCATTTCCGTCGCAAAGGCTCAGTTTTAGAGAAAAATCACGGAAAGAATATTGCATATGAATGCACGCAAAGCGGCCGGCAAGAAACCAAACGGATCATCACGCGCGCACGCCCTCTTTCTTTGCACGCTTCACACACTGCCTCGGCCGGCAGCAGTTTCACACACTTTTGTATGGATGCGGGCGTGACAAAAACACATAATTTTCATGGAAATGCAACATTTGCGACGGAAATGTCAATGAAAAAGGTATTTCAAAATCATCCAAGCTATCGATTCCAATAATTATTTTCCTTAAATTAGAGTTGTGGCATAAACTAAAAAACCAGCGCGAAGTGCGAGTTGCTTTTGTCATTCGCGGTTGGTTTCTCTTCTAGTTGAAAAATAATGTCCTACGAACACTATGTACATACCGTACTGTATTTTCCAATTTGTACACAAATCTGCCAACAGATTTCATAAGAAGGGTTTCTGGGTGTTGATACGGACGAGAGAATCTCTCAGATTTTCGCGTCTTCACTTCGCGGCGATAAATAATATCCGAAGAAAAAACAGCATACATGTAGGCTTATTGTGGGCGCTAAAGACAACAAAAAGTTGCGTTGAGTTGCTTCTTTGAGTCAGTGCTGTCCTGAGGTAGCGACTTGGAAAAAAAATGTCACAACAAAAGTTGCAACAAATTTTAAAAATACTTTTGTTGCAAAAATTCATCAAGCGGTTCCTATTTTATGCTTGTTAAAATGTGTCAAATTTACGTGCGGAATCGTCAATGAAAATGAATAGACAGCAACTTCAAAAATTGTGATGTGATGCAAAGCGCCTTCCTTGGCACGAAGCATGCTATTTATCTTGTCCTTCAAGAGTAGACTGTAAACAGGGCGCTATCAACTGATAATAAACATCGGTACCAAGTAGAGCATGTGGGCACTATAGGCGCGGGCTTTGTTATGCCTATAGTCATGCCTGTATTGGTGTCTTGAATCAAAACTAGGTAGTTGACAGCGCCCGCCAACTGCCAATTTTTGTGATTTTTTTGGGTGGAAAATCTCACTAAGTACTGCACAGGTGGATTTGCATGATATTTGGCACAAATACTAAGAAAACCAGCCCCAATAGGCCTGTACCAAAAAAAAATCGGCCTGACAGATTAAATGACAGAAAACAAAGGCAGCATGATTTACAGTGCAATTTCACGCAGCGGTCCATCAAAATAGCAAACTTCGGTTACGGATTTGACCAATAATAGTGTCACGACTGCGTGGCTGATGTCACAGATTTCCAAGTCCGTACCTGAGGTATCATGCAAGGTAGGTGTGATGAGTCAGTGGAAACGAGGTTAAACACGTGTCGACCCATATCGAACGCCACCTTTATTTACACACACTATAATAAATCTTGACTGCTGATAAAGCGTATAGCCCAACATTTGTATCTTTTGTTAATTTTTAATATTTCTATAGTTAAAGGGGCACACCGGCTTACTGTTTACATAATGTAGCAATCTGGCAATCTTGACAATAATTTTTTGATGGTCGTTGTGAATAAAATTATCAAAATGTCACGTAATTAACTAGAAATTTTTAAATTAACAAAAGAGACAAATGTATCGCGATGTATCATGTGTTTGTAAATAAAGATGGTGTTCGATATGGGTCGACACGTGTTTAACCTCGATTCCTTGTTTTCCCTGACTCATCACACCTTGCATGATCCCTGAGGTCAGAGCTGACTCGAGGAAGCAACTCTAACGCAATGTTTTGGTGTCTTTAGCGCCCTCAATAGTCCTATGCTGTTTTTTTCTTCGGATATTATTTATCACCGCGAACACGAAGCGAAGACATGAAAATCAACACCCAGAAATCCTTCTTATGAAATCTGTTGGCAGATTTGTGTACAAATTGGAAAATACGGTATGTACATAGTGTTCGTACCTGTAGGACATTAAAAACCGCGAGAAACCAGCCGCGAATGACAAAAGCAACTCGCACGTCGCGAGAATCTGGTTCCGAAAAGTCATGTGACCTTAAATTTTTGAAAAATGCTAAAAAACTGCCAAATTTGACGGCGTATTTTTAGGATATCTAATTTACTCTGGGAAGCGCTTCAGAATAATGTATGGGTCTATTTCGAGCCCAAAATAGCCCAACAAGGCCGGTGTGTCCCTTTAATTACGTGACATTTTGATAAATGTTTTTTCCACAACGACCATCGAAAAATTGTCAAGGATGCTAGATCGCTACATTATGTAAACAGTAAGCTGGTGTGACCCTTTAAAAGGCCTATACTTTCAAATTGCAACCCACCCTGTACCATTTTGACGAGGGGGGATTTTTTTTAGCACCCCACCGTGCGGTCAGTGAAGGGACGATTCACTCCAAATTACCCCCAAAGGCCTTTTGTCAAAGCAACCGCATGGCAACTTTACGAGTGAAAAGTCATTCACTTAGAGAAAAAGCCGTTTGGGGATAATTTGGAGTAAATCCTCCCTTCATTGACCGCATGCTGGCGCGCTAAAAAAATTCCCCCCCTCGTCAAAAAATGGTATGTGGTGGGTCGCAATTCGGGTAGTCTGGTGCTTGACTCTGTTATACGCGAGCGCCATAGTGCAGCGGCAGGACTGTAGGATTTTATGCAAATCCGAAGAAAAATCGCAGAATTTCGTTTTAAACAAGCCTACTGCAGCAGTCAATTTCACGAAACTTACGCAGTTGCGTAAGCCCACTTGCGCAACGTTTTATTGCGTAAGTCGCGCAACAATTTAGCGATGATAACACGCAAGCTATGGGGCTTGCGCCAATTTTCAAAAGTTGCGCACTCTTTCGTGAAATCGGCTGCAGGTTCTGCTTGAAGCGATGTGAATTCGATCGCCAAATTGATAAAAACGAAGGTGTTTTGAGAGTATTGCGGCCAGGGAGGTAAGTAGAACGTGCAGAGATTTTGATTTTACCCTAACATTTCTCGTAAAAAGACTTGGTTAAAGATTCCGTTTGAAGCAACGATTTTGATAGAAAACAAAATTGTTCTTTTGAAAGTATAGGCCTTTTAAGCATATCATATCAGTTAAAAACAAGCCTATACTTTAAGTATTTGTAAGTAATGTAGGCCTACATGTAGGTAGGCTATGTCATACCGGTATGTGAATATTGCAATTCACGTACGTTCATGTTAAGTTTTACGGTAAATATAAATTCCACATTTACCGGTACATGGTCTAAAAATTTAGGCAATCGGCTCAAACAAACATGGTACATTTACCATGAAAACGTCCAAGGACAAAATAATTATTGACGAAAAAGGGTTCAAGAAAGAGAAAGTTGAGAAAGAAAGAGAAAGCCGAGTCAGTACCGTTCCAGTTTCCTGTTGTCGATTTCGGTCGTCGATTCGAACACCGGACTCGCGTTGTTCTCGGATTTCTTCCTTGGTTAACATGGTTATTTCTGGCTCAAACTTATACGGTTCAACCGTAGGAAATTCACTGGATGATTCTTCATCGCTGTTGTCATGAAATGAATGCGATGAGCAACAACAAACATCGCTATCTCCATCGGAAAAAACGTCAACACTGGAGTCAATTGTCAACATGTTGTTCCAAAACGCCACGTTGTGGAATAACAAGAAACAGCCGTCGGCCGGACGCGTCCGTAAAATGACGTCACGAATCCGTTGATTTTCCAATGTCAAACTTTTAGGCCCGACGGCTGGAGTTTGGGCTGAAAAGTGGGCCAAAAACTGCTGTTGTAAAAAAACATTCGCACAGTCTAATTTTTTTCTGAACAATTTTCCTGGCATAATTAGATGTATTTAATGGTTTAATGTGTAATTTTGGTAAATTCCTCTCTCCACGGCATAACATCTTTAAACTTCCAAAAACGGTCAATGTTATGTAGCAACTTTTCTGCTTCAATGAAAATAAACAAAATGTAAATTTCATCCAAAATGAATGTTTTTATTACGTAATCGCACACTCTGAGTCTCTGACTTGCAGGAAGCATAGTCTTCCCTTGAAGAACAAATGTATCAAATGCTGCACAGTAGTAACAATATTTTATACATGTATATAATCTGATAATTAATAATCACAAATTACGAAACAACCTGCCTACATGTGTACATGTATGTTGTAACACTTTCCAAGTTTGTATGATTATTGCTACATGTACCCGGTATACATGTTTACTTCATACTTAGAATTGTTGAGCGAAGTACCGGACAATCCCGTGGCGAATCCAGGATGATAATTCCTACAGTATACAGACCTTTGTGTTTTCGGCACAAAAGGCAGTAAATGCATTTCACCCGGCCAGAAGACTCCTTTTCATAACACAACCAGCGTTTTTTTGCATCGAAATCTGTGATCCAACTCAGCATGCAGTTTCACCGAGCTGTCGGCCATGTTGGTTTGTCAATGATCGAACATAAGGCGTTTACGAAACGGGATTACAGGCTAGGCTAATCGAAGGCTATGTTTGACTGCACCACTTCGAAACACCCATACAAAAACCAAAGGCTATGCGATAGAGTAAAACCTTGGCTCTGTTTTTGACAACATTAATTACTTTTTAAAGAAAACCCCAGCCTAACCTAAATATGGAGCAAGATGCTCCACACACACGACCGTATCGTTGCGCGCTATTCTATTTTAACGGTGACGTAAACTCACAGCGGCTACACGTCAGTAGCCTGGCGGACAGTAACATTGGCGCTCATTGATTTTCGTGATCGTACATGTATTACGTGTAGCCAACCGCGCACGCTATCGCTATTTTTTTCGTCTCCGAAAAGTTAAATCGCAATTTTAAAGTTGGTTGGGTGAATTTGAATCGCAAAACGTGAATTTTCAATTGCAAATTGCGATGCGATACCGCTTATTTCAAGCCTTGGATATGCATCGTTACACTCATCGCAAGTTTCTTGAAATCGTTCCAAGGACGCAACACGAGTTGCGGAGCGGTAACCCATCGCATCTCGAGTTACGAAGGATCATAAGCGTTAGTGAAATCGACCCCAGATCACATTTTTGAGCACCGCCATTTTCCCCCATGGGTGTTGAGATTTTGCCACCATATCATTTGTCATATTTTTCTCATTTACCATTCTGAAATTTCATGCTCTCAATCAGTATATTTTCAAGTATATCGTCAAAAAAAATCGCCAATGTTTTGTAAACTAATTTATCAGTTCAATATAAAGCAGTGCAGTGATTACACCAACATTTGTGTCCACTTCCAAATTGGAAATTACAAATTTCCTGTTTTCGTTCCATGGATAGTATTTTGGGTAGGTATTTTATATAATTGTTAGGTGAGAGCGAAATCCATTTTCTGGAAAAATCTGAAACTCTCCTTAAAACTTTGTTCCCTAGACTAAGATCAAGGCTCATGAGTTGCGGGGAAAGAAGAAAGAGGACCTGGAGGAGCAGTTAAAGCAGCTCAAGCAAGAACTGTCTCAACTGAGGGTCGCCAAGGTCACTGGGGGACAGGCTTCAAAGCTGTGTAAAATGTGAGATTCATATTCTTCATTCCTAGTTAAAGACACGGGCTCTTCAATGCACGACGAACAAATTCATGCCACAAAATTCACGGCTCTCCACACCTTGCCCGAGTAAGGCAGCCAGCTATTACAATCCCGAAGGGTGCAGGCTCGAAAGCGAACAGTTAATTTCCCGCAGTGTGTAAATGCGTTGCTAGGCTAGTCGAATCACACATGCATGCTTAATTAGGTGTTCGGGTCTCGACCCAAACACCTATTGTTTCTGTACCTGTCTGAACTTCCTCCAGAGCAAAACTCGAAAACGACAAGGTATTAGTCCATGGGCCAGAGGGGCCCACCGTGCACACCCCCTAGAATTGACGAAACAACATTCGTCTAGTAGGTTTGCATCTACATGTACTTCATTTTAACACTTGTTAACATGAGATTAACTGAGACTCACTACTTGATTTTGGATGTTACATGAACCCTCAAGCCCAAGACTTTTTACGGCCATTTTCGGGTTAGGGGAAATTCAAATATCCATTGTTCCGTCAAATTGTCGTAGATATACAAGTTACCCCTCAAAATGTAGGTCTTGGTGAGTTCTACACAGTGGTACATGAGAAATGTCTTTTAATTAAGTTGGTCAGCAGAGGTCAAAAGGTCAATTTTAAAGGGAGTTTTGGTAAATTTGGTAATCCTCACCATCAAACAAAACTGTATGTGTAAATTAATAAAGTTTTACTATAACATGATATTATTCTGACTCAACGTACATGTATTTTATTCGCCATATAAATACAGGTTAATTTGATTATGTTGGTAGAAAGGCTTTCTGCCACAACGTGGGAAATAGGCGGGTCAATAGCACCAACATAAACAAAAACTTACAGGCATGGAAGGGGTGGAGACTTCTGTAATATAACTGCTGATGTCAGATGTAGCTAATTTTATTGTTCAATATGGTGGGTGGCTGCACCACCCACCATATGAGCCGCTATGGCAGGGTGGGCCACTCTGCCAGAATTGCCTCCCTGACAACCTGCACTTCTAGGGCTGTTTTTGAGACATGGGATTCAAAAGGTCTTGTCAGGCCCATGCAGGTTTAATCAGGATAAAAACCTAACAAACTTCAGCATGAAGCCATCCCAGCCTAGCTCTAAGCCAGCCCGAAGCCATCTCGTTTTAGCCCAAATCCATCCCGGCCCAGCCCGAAGCCATCCCAGCCAAGCTCAATGCCCTCCCAGCTATGCCCATAACCCAATAACCCACCCTAAAGACATCCCAGCTAAGCTCTAAGCCAGCCCAGCCTGAAGCCATGCCAGGCAAGCCTGAAGCCTATCCCGAAGCCATCAAAGCCTAGCCCGAAGCCATCCCGTTTCAGCCAGAAACCATCCTGGTTTAGCCCGAAGCCATACTAGCAGAGCCTGAAGCCATCCCGGCCCAGCCCGAAGCCATTCCGGCCCAGCCCGAATTAAGCCATCCATGCCCAGCCCGAAGCCATCCGCCCATGCACATCTCAGTCAAGCCCATTGCTCTCCCAGCTCGGCTCAACCCCAAAACCTCGGCCGGAAGCCATCCTGGCCCAGTCTGAAGCCATCCCGGCCCAACTTAAAGCCATCCTAGCCCAGCCCGAAGCCATCTCAGCCAAGCCCGAAGCATCTCGGCCAAGCCCAATGCCCTCCCAGCCAAGCCCAATGCCCTCCCAGCCAGCCCAATGCCCTCCCAGCCAAGCCCAATGCCCTCCCAAACCCTAGCCCGAAGCCATCCCGGCCCAACTTAAGCAATTCTAGCATGGCCCGAGGCCATCCCAGCCCAGCCCGAGGCCATCCCAGCCCAGCCCGAGGACATCCCAGCCCAGCCTGTGGCCATCCCATCCCAGCCTAGCCCGAGGCCATCCCAGCCTAGCCCGAGGCCATCCCAGCCCAGTCTGAAGCCATCCTGGCCCAGCCCGAAGCCAAGCCCAATGCCCTACCAGCTACGCCCAAACCACAAAACTCCAGCCCGAAGCCATCCCAGCCCAGCTCTAAGCCATCCCAACCTAGCCCGAATCCATCCCTGTCTAGCTAGAAGCCATCCCGGCCCAGTCTGAAGCCATCCCGGCCCAACCTGAAGCCATCTCAGCCAAGCCATATGCCCTCCCACCTCAGCCAAAACCCCAGCCCGAAGCCATCCTGGCCCAATCTGAAGCCATTCCAGCCAAGCCCGAAGCCATCTCAGCCAAGCCTAATGCCCTCCCAGCTCAGCCCAAACCCCAAAACCCCAGCCCTATGCCATCTCAGCCCAGACCGAAGCCATCCCGGCCCAGCCCAAATCAATCCCAGCCCAAACCGAAGATACCCCGAGCCCAGCATGAAGCCATTCCGGCCCAGCCTAAAGCCACCCCGGGCCCAGCCCGAAGCCACTGCACCCTGACCCAACCTACATGTAAAGACCTCCCAGTCCAGCCCGGAACCCTCCCAACCTTGTCCAGTTCAGCCCAAAGCCATCCTGGCCCAGCCCGAAGTCATCCCGTACAGCTTCAGGCTGGACTAGGGTGGCTTTCAGACTGGGCTTGAGGGCTTTGCAATATATGGGCTAGGCCGGGGTAGCTTTGGGCTGGGCTGGGCTGGGCCGGGGTGGCTTCGTGCTGGGCTGGGGTGGCTTCAGGCTGGGTTTTAGGGCTTTAGGTCGGGCTTTTGGACTTCAGGTTTTTGCTGGGAGGGCATTGGGCTGGGGTTTGATGACTTCGGGCTGGGCATGGATGGCTTCGGGCTGAACCGGGATGGCCAAGTTTGTTAGGTTTTTTTATCCTGATTAAACCTGCATGGGCCTGACCAGACTTTCTGAATCCCATGTCTCAAAAACAGCCCTAGAAGTGTAGGTTGTCAGGGAGGCAATTCTGGCAGAGTGGCCCACCCTGCCTTAGCAGCTCATGTGGTGGCTGGTGCATCCAGTCTGGCCACAGTATCATGTTATACACATTAATGAATAATAAAATTAGCTATATCTGACATCAGCAGTTATGTAAATAAGAGAAGTCATAAGTGTCTCCACCCCTCCCATGCCTGTAAGGTTTTTTTTAATGCTATATTGACCCACCTATTTCCCACGCTGTGGCAGAAAGCGAATAAAATACATTGATAAAGAATAATATCATGTATAAATAGTAAAACTTTATTAATTTACATGTACACGTACAGTTTTGTTGGCGAGGGTTACCAAATTTAGCGAAACTCCCTTTAAAATTGATCTTTTGACCTCTGTTGACCTACTTACTAAATTAAAAGACATAACTCATGTACCACTGTTTAGAACTCGCCAAGACCTACATTTTGAGGGTTAACTTGTATCTCTATGACAATTTGACGGAACAATGGATATTTGAATTTCCCCTAACCCTGAAATGGCTGTCAAGTCTTGGGCTTAAGGGTTCATGTAACATCTAAAATCAAGTAGTGAGTCCCAGTTAATCTTATGTTAACATGTCTTAAAGTGAAGTACAGATGCAAACCTACTAGAAAAATGTTGATTCATCATTTCTAGGGAGGGTGCACGTACGTGTACATTTTTGTTTGATGGCGAGGATTACCAAATTTTGCGCAACTCCCTTTAAAATTGACCTTTTGACCTCTGTACTAAATTAAAAGACATGACTTATACCACTGTGTAGAACCCACCAAGACCTACATTTTGAGGGGTAACTTGTATCTCTACGACAATTTGACCGAACAATGAATATTTGAATTTCCCCTAACCCTAAAATGGCCGTCAAAAATCTTGTGCTTGAGGGGTTCATGTAACATCCAAAATCAAGTAGCGAGTCCCAGTTAATCTCATGTTAACAAGTGTTAAAATGAAGTACAAATGCAAACCTACTAGAAAAATGTTTTCGTCAATTCTATGGGGAGTGCACGGTGGGCCCCTCTGGCCCATGGACTATATGAACTTAAAACTTGGCACCAATTTATAACCTGGTGTGAGGGTGTGCATTTGTCACATAACATCAGTGATTACGTAATTATAATAATTTGATTCCTTTTTTTCCCGGTAACTAAGGTCTCCTTCCCTGTATATCCGCCATACCCCGGTAGCTGGGGGACGTCCAGTACATGGGCTGTGCGTTTTGTGTTGCTGTCAGAATGAAAAGCACTCATCCATTACATGTACATGCAAGAACGCGCCCCTTCCGCGTGCAGGCGACGCGCCTTTTTCGCGTACACACAACCTACAAAGATGCGCAACTTCTTTGAAGTAAACAAATGCAGCTTCAGCAACAGAGCAACAGCAAAAACATAGTTCATCCAGTGGAAGCCCCCCAGCTATGGCGGATGTACAGGGAAGGAGACTTTAGTTACCGGATTGGTGTAATATACTTGATCTTCATAAAACTAGGTACAGTCATACATGTAGGCCCCATGACAAACTTCCAGCTGCATGTATAACATCATGAATATGCCATCTTTTGTTAGTTGCCTGTGCAATGGCTCTAAATCACTACAACGCTAAAGGTGGGAGAGAGGGGGGGGGGGGGGGGGGGGGTGGGTGTCACCTCCCCCTTTTTTTTCGTCGCCGTTCTTGGAACATTTAGATACAATTTCCCCCCCAAAAAACATTTAGTCCGCTGTTTTACCCCTGTCTCGGCAGTACCTCTTCGGGACAATGCCAAATCATCATGGTTAATATAACATTTCAACAAAGTCCACAACCAAACCACCAGGCTTTTACGAGAAATTAGCAAATATTTGTTCAAAATTCCTGCCCCATTCGGGCGAGAATTGACATTAAACGCACATGCTCAGAAGGTATTTCGAAATTAACTTTCTAAATTAACAACAAATTTATTTATACACGTATACATTTTATACATACAGTAAACTCTCATTACAACGCGCCCTGATAGTACACTCTTTCCGATAGAAAGCTCCAATTTTCAAGTCCCGACCATTCCCCTGTTAAATTGTGTACATTTTTCTTTGGTTACAGCGCTCTCGGTTACGGTATGTACATTTGTACATGTACATTAGACCGGCAACCCAGAGGGTTTTGGTTAAACGAATGAGGTACCAACAACAGAGGGCAGGAACATTTAGGAAGTGACCTAGTATTTGCAGATCTGGGCGTCTGGTGATCCCCGAAGGGGGCCAAAAATTGCGCTGGATCAAACATTCGAGGTACCACATGAAACTAAGTTTAGATGAAAGAGCACATCACACAGAGTACGGAATGGCCCTTGCCAGACGAATTTTCTGCTGCAAAAGTCCCGCCAGACCCCCGCCAAAATCTCATTCCATATAATAAATGCAAGATACAATGGCCGTCGACAAACGAGTCCATTTGTTTTGAACGGGTAGCTTTGACATACGGCTGTTCTGTGTTTCATCCGGCGTAAATCTGAGAGCGCTGTGATTTACTATGTTGAGTGGAGTTCTCGGGTACTGGGTTGGCCAAAAAAAAAAAAATTTGACACAGTATCCATACCAAAATAAGAACTTTCTTAATTCAGCTTTTGTCCATTTGTTTGCGAATTCACTGAAGTAGAGGCAACAACCGGGTGGGATTATGTACAGCGCAAGATCTTATTGATTGGTCACCATGGGTTACAATGTATGTACGTTAGTACCTACCTATAGATACTCAATGTAGGCTACATGTACGTGTAATGATTAAGTGTAAATTAAAGTGCTAAACTGTATCATTTTCCACCGTTAAAAGTTGCATCGGCGAAACTGACCACTGCTATAGGGCCTATCCAAATAAGCAAACACAACAAACGTTTCATCGATGATGAGCACGGATTCTTAAACATTGATCCTTTTCGCGCGAACAAAATTTAACAGAATATTGTAATACACAAAATCAAGTTGTTTATGTGGTTATCAGAGCATCCTTTCACTCCAAATTCCCTTCAAACCGCTTTCTGTGAAAGCGACGCGCGTCGAATTTACACACAAAAAGGCTTGTGTGAATATCCACCCTCATTATTGATGATAATTGGCCGTCTGAACATGCCCCGGGAACATGCCTATAAAATTAGATGAATTGGAGATGCACACTGATTATTTTCGCGTGTTCTGTATGCAAATTTGACGTGCGTTGCTTGACGAAAATGCGGGATGGAAGGAATTTGGAGTGCGGCATGGAATGAATTACAAAAGTCATACACATGTAGATGAATTGGATATGCACACTAAACTTTTTTTCATTCACACTGAACTTTATTTACGCATTCTGCATGCAAATTTGACGCGCAAAATGAAGCAAATACAATATTTTGTGCTAAACGCTAAACAGCGCCATGAAATTGGCTCCTGGTCACCAAAAGGCTCAACACTGGCGCATACATTACGCGTCAAATGTCAGGCGTCGCACACCAATTTTGATGTGCAAAGATTCATTCTGTGTGTATATTTCGATTCGGGACGCGCCTTGTTAGCCCGCGCCGCAATAGACGCACATGTACATGTATGTATCACTGTTTCAGCGTTCGCCCTTAACTTTTTTCCCAACTGGCCAACAGGGCCAGTTGTATTAAATCTTCACTGGCCCGTCGGCATTTCAAGTGGCCCGGTTTAATACCGTTAAAATTTCTGGTTGTTCTTTTTAAACACAGTCGACCATTAATGTTTGCAAAAACCACATTTGAGTGAATAAATTAGTCATAAGGTTCTCCCCATTAAAAGTTTGAAAATGTGTGGTACATTTTAGAGCTATTCTGGAGTCTTGAAAGGCTCTTTTGTTATAAATTCTCAAGGATGCATGTTTTTGTGCACATTAACCTCTTCGCGACGGGGAATTGCATTTGCAGTTCTAAGTGTGAGTGTACATCTTGGGGGCGGTTATACAGAATTAGCCCATAGTACTACCCCGTAACCCGGGCAGAGCTGGTCTTTTTCATCCTGTTGGCTTGGGGTCAAGTCAGTTTTTGGTTTTTGACATGTGACTTGACTCTGGAGAAAATGACTTGTGACTGGACTTGGGAAATAAGATTGAATTACGACTTGAAATAAAAACTAGTCATCAAGTCTCCAGCCCCAGAGACATATATGTATACTGCATAACCAAAACTGCAAGTGCAGCATGTGCAGTCTCTCACTCCAGGGAGTCTGAAGACAGATCAACGTTATTTCATCACTCCTTTAAATTTAGTACAGCGTGGGTCTGTTTTATTTCAACTGGACAGTCGGACCATTTGGGAAGGCTTTCAAGCTGGCCCGAGACCATTTCAACTGTCATTTGGCCAACGTACCAGTGCTAATTCGAACGCTGTGTTTACAGCGCTCCCAGAACACAGAACAGCCGTATGTCAAAGCTACCCGTTCAAAACAAATGGACTCGTTTGTCGATGGCCGTTGTACATGTATCTTGCATTTATTATATGGAATGAGATTTTGGCGGGCGTCTGGCGGGACTTTTGCAGCAGAAAATTTGTCTAAAACAGTAAGCCAGTGTGTCCCTTTAATGGAGTGCCGAAATGAGACGTGGGTTGCCATGGTAATTGCCTCAAAACATGGCTGCCAGATAAAACACCATTGCAAAAGCACAGGGAAACGGTCCAGTGATTTTTAGTTTAGAGCCATTGACTAGGAAACTAACAATAGGGTGACGTACTCACTTCGGTAGTCTATTGGCTATACGGTTATGAATAATAAGCACAATTCAACGCGAGACAAAGGGTGTTATTTACGTACATCGGCATACGCCCTAGGTACACCCACGCGCATCATCGTCGGTGGTGGCGAAAAATACTGAAACTTGTTTTATTTTACGACCCCGATAAAATCTGGGACAACAGGCTAACAACGACTATTGTGCATTGCAATGTATTTCGCGGGAATCATCAGTATTGACATTTCATATTAACACTGGCAGCCTCGTTTCAGATGCTGAGCCATTTATACGTCGTGCGTCGTTTAATTTGAAAATTTTATCACAAACGAAAGCACTGACCTCGTTTTCGATGACCATTTGAAATTCCTCAAGGGTTTGTGGCATCCGCAATGCGATAATGTAAAGTCCTGTTCTTGACTAAAAAAAACTTTAAATTCCGGTCATAATCGTGTTCGTGTGTGGAATATGTAGATGGGAAACCAGTCTAAGCGAGCGCTTGTGAACCTTGCTCAGGAATATTTAAACTATGCAACGTTTTATTCTATTTTAGTAACTGATAAACAACGTAAAATGTTACTAATTAAGTTTAATACAATTTTTGTTTATCACACAACTTATATTGTGTGTATAAAATGTATGTGTATGAATAAATTAGCTGTTAATTTAGAAAGTTATTTACGGAATACCTTCTGAGCGTGCGCGTTTAATGTCAATTCTCGCTCGAATGGGGCGGGAATTGTGAACAAATATTTTCTAATTTCTCGTAAAAGCCTGATGGTTTGGTTGTGGACTTTGTTGAAATGTTATATTTATGGTAAGTTGTATTAACCATGATGATTTGGCATTGTCCTAAAGAGGTATTGCCCAGACGGGGGTAAAACAGCGGACTAATTCTAGCGGTCGATACATGTACATGACCCAATTAGTGGTAAGCACAGCAATGGTATTACCCGATGTTACATGTACCGGTATGTGCACACAAGCTGTCGCGTGAGGGTGCTCACTCGCCAGTCGCCCTCTCGCTCGCCAGTCGCCCTCTCGCTCGCCAGTCGCCCTCTCGCTCGCCAGTCGCCCTCGCTGAGCGATACCGGGATGGTTCGTCGACTGTTGACAAGCTTCATGGTCAACCCCCACCCCCCAATTCAAAATGGTCTAGCAATGCTGCTGCACGGCAGCCACCTCAGTGTGTTGCAAACAAAATATGATATTTTGGTGAGAAGATTCATACAGTGAATGTAGAATTGACTCGAGAGGTGATATTTGTGGTGCTTGACCTGGGCTGCGTTCCAAATACGTGAACATTAAAAATGTTTGCAACGTTTGCCAACAACGGGTGCCCATCTTTCCATAGACGAGTGCACAAAAGCACTGTAACCAGTGGGGAATGTTGGCAATGTTTGCGTAAGGTAAGTGGAATGCAGCCCAGGTCTAAACTTTTGGCCAATCTATTGGACATTACCTTTTTAGAAATTTGTATTTTTTGCCAAAAAAATGTACCCAGGGTTTTTACTACATGTACCAAATTATAGGGAAATAGCCTTTTACGTGTAACACTTGCACTTAGCCAATGTTTGATCATCACTTTAAAATGTTTGCATTAAACCTTGTTTCTTTTCAGCCGGGTAGTTCGCAAAGGCATTGCCCGTGTTCTGACAGTGATTCATGAAACACAGAAGGAGAACCTACGAAAGTTCTACAAGAAATCCAAGTACAAGCCGCTGGACCTTAGACCGAAACTGACCAGAGCCAAACGACGCGCTTTGAGTAAGAGTGATCAGAAAAGAAAAACCAAGAAAATTCAACGCAAGGAGCGCTTGTTTCCCATGCGCAAGTATGCGGTTCGGGAATAGGCACTTCCAGAGGGACGGCTAGCTGAACAATCATTGTGAAAAACATATATGGGCATTTCAACACTAATGGGCCTAAAACTATTAAAAGTGCAACATTAAAGGCGCTTTCTTTATGTACGATTTCAGTCTTCTTTGCATGGATTCTGCGTGTGTTTCCTATACTTCAGTACAGCAAAATGGACTGAAAATGCGCATATGGAAAGCGGCTTAATAAAAAAAAAATGAAAGTACAGTACATTACATTGTTAAATTGAAATTCAACTTTTAAGAACATCCTGATACATCAGTTATACCCAGCACGATATGTGGAAAATACATGTACAGTAAACTCTCACTATAGCGCTCTTCAAGGGACCTGGATAATTAGAGCTTTATATCCAGAGAGCGCTATAACCAATGCATATACAATGAAGAGAATAATGGCTGGGACTTAGAGAAAAAGGAGCTTTATATCGGGAGGAGCTTTATATCAGGGGGTGTTATAACGAGAGTTTACTGTACATGTACTTGGATTTTGTAAGGTGCGAGGTCAAAATAGAAACGGTCTGTATACCGGGAAACAGTACATAAACGATACACCGTTGCAAGGTTTTGAGTGAGCAAGCAAACGGTTCAGCTGGTCTGGCCAAACAGTAGATAATTGGCAGTGTTCAACCCACCCGTGTTCGCTGAACAAACGTTTTTCTGCCCACAGACAAACTTGTATTTTGACCTCGCGCCTAACGCTCATGAAACAACCTGTTACTAATTGTTTGTGGTTGTCATTCACCTCATTTGAAAATACCGTACATTTACATGTACATGTAACTCCAAACTCTATTTATATTGAGTATCTGCATGTTTGTTTACCTGTACTAAACCTGTAAGTGTAAAGAACTGCAATAACAGTGATAAAAAATATAATTGAATGTCCCATATGTAACAGTTTGTACATATGTTTTTTAATAACATGGTTTGAGGGTGGACAGTATACAAATCATAGAGTTAGATATACAAGTGGAAAACTAGAGTGCGCACTCCCAGTACATGATGTGCCGATATGAACGCCGCAATTTTTGCTTAACGCTTCGGGTGCAAGGTGAGCAAAGGGGTGTTGCCCACTTTGTACTCTTAGCATTAAGCAAACATGGCGCCGTCCACATCGGCACAGTCCACACACGTGACTTGAATAGCCAGTGCACACTCTAGTTTTCTATATCTACATGTAACTCTATGATACAAATACAACATGGTTGGATGGGAAATAGTATACAAATATTGACTGCTCATGAGGGTGATGGTGGAAACTATGGTACCGTCCCAGGGTGATTTTGAGAAGAGAGGACAGCTATTTTCCCAATGCCGCTAGCCTTGTCCAAGGGCTGTGCAGTAAATCCATGAAGAATTGGCCTATGTGCTATGCAGCGACAGTGCGACACCGCGCGGCGAACTGTAGCTAACTGCAAAAAGGCTGGTTACCGGAATACAAAATCGATATACACTCCACCAAAAAAGTTCTGTCACCAGTAAGACATTTAGAGATATTTATTATTAAATTGGATTTAATGTAGGAAAATAATATATCAAATTTTAGCTGAACATATCCCTCAAAGGAATAAAGCTCAAGAGAGATCATGATGGCAAGCTTCACTGAACAGGAATGCACCAAAGGAGTGTGGGGTCAGAATGAAAAACACCAAAGAACAATGCAACTTGTGATTTGGGCAATTTGTGTGTAGACAATTAGGACATTTTTAAGTGAGTTTGGACTTATCAATGTCTTGTCAAAAACATCAAAATCAAAATGGTTAAATTGTCCAATCTGAATCGTGCCATTGCATTAGGTATGGTCAAAATACTGAACTGTAACTCCCCTTGCTTGATCTTGAATGCAATAAAGTTGACATCGTTGTTTTTTGGTGTTTTTCATTCTGACCCCACACTCCTTTGTTGCATTCCTGTTCAGTGAAGCTTGCCATCATGGACTCCGTTGAACTCTATTCCTTTGAATGTTCAGCTAAAATTTGATATATTATTTTCCTACATTAAATCCAATTTCATAATCAATATCTACAAATGTCTTACTGGTGACGGAACTTTTTTGGTCGAGTGTGTATATACACACTGGATGAACCAAAGACGTATACAATTGAAGCCACCGTCCGCCATTGTACCGCACCAAACATAAATCGCTCGGAAAATACCGAGCGAATTCCTGGCAAACCTTTGTATGACAGTGAAATGCGTGACGTCTCTAATTTCCATAATTCACTACATACAGCTTTGTGTCGGTCTGGTACCAAGAGTACACAGTGGACAGGACAGTGCATAATATTGTCGCTGCTTTTCCAGTCGCTGATCGATCAATCAGCAGGCGAACACATTGTCCGTACGTCCAAAGCTATGCGCGTTGCACTCAGTGGCTCGCCCGTACCGTCCGGGCCGCGTAATTTTTTTTTCGACTTGTAATCATAAGGTCCCTGGTTTGAATCTATGCATGTTTGGGATTTTCCGAAATTTCTCGGTTTCTTCTTTTTCTCTAATAGTGAGAGTATAAGAGTTGTCACTATTTCCAAGATTGTCACTCGAGAAGTGTCAGTCATTGGAAACTTAGACTCTTTTCGGGTTGACAAATTGGGGTGTACCCCTCGCTGCGGTGTAAAAAAAAAACACGCGTCCGGGCCTTGCCGCTTGCGCTTGGCCGGCCTGCGTTGCTCGTACGGTCGGGTTAGACCGGTGAACGGGTCTACGGTACGGTCGGGTGTGATGATTGGGCGGCCAGTAAAGACGTAGTCTTGGCCCAAGACTATTGTAGTCGATATTAGTTTGTGTACGCGTTGGCCATTCCGGGTAGTGCGCCCTCTTGCAGCACTAACGGACCAGCCCTTTGCGCGACTACAATAGTCTTGTGAAATCCTCCCGGAAGGTTGACCTTTTTCTTTGTTTTTGCCTAGGCTTACCTAGGGAACCAATCAGCGAGTTACCGAATGCAGCGAGCGACCCAAATACAGAGCGTCGGATGCAGCGAGTGACCCAAAAACACCGCGTGTACGTGTACGCCCTTCGAATGGTTTGAAAAATATAAGGCGGCTTACAAGAAACATCGAACATGACCGGTTTATCGTTGCTAATATTTTCGGTGGCATAATTTTCTTGGCAAATGTTTGCGAATACATTTACAAACATGTTTGCAAAGGCGTATGACATCGCAAAATACATTTTTTATGAAGATAATTGCGACATTCCAAATATTTGCAAAGATATCTGTGGTATGCCATGTCCCTTGTGTGCCATCATAAAACCCTGTGCAGCTAAAACGGTACCGCTCCCTCTGCTGAACTTCCGGGAGGATTTCCTGTGACTATTGGGCTGCGTTCGGGCGTGCAGTTCTCGTTACTCAGGAGTAATGCGTGCGCATTGCACTCGGGTCACATCACGCGAACGGCAAGTCCGCAGTCCGCGTGCGCGCGAATGGCAATCGGTGAAGATGGCCGTCTCTTGCCATCACTGCACAAAAAATGCCGTTTCATTGCTCAAAAGAAACTGAGAACCTTTGATGCCGTCTAAAACAAACCTTAGTGAGTTATTGTTTCAGTTATTGAGTTGACACGTTGAGCAAATTCACCAAAAATCCCACCCATATTCCACCATCTTCGTACAAATCACATGACACTTGACAGGAGTACGAGCACACTCCCCATTTGTTGGGGAGTGGTGAGAGCATACTCTCACTGACCCGAGTGTCGTTATTCTTGCCGTTCACGCGCGCAGGAGCCAGTATAACTCGCGTTAACACGAGTACACGCCCGAACGTAGACTGGTTCCCGTCCACATATTCCACACAGGAGAATATAAGGACAGGTAAAGGTCGTCTTTGCGCGTGCGCATTGTGTTTTTATATTTAAAAATTGGCCAAGCCCTTTGCTTTAGGCAATGTACTTTATTTACATAATTGGATATGTTCGACACGCACGGCCAAGCTACAAATGTCAATGCAAAATCTGCGCACTTACTAAAAAAATAATAATAACTAGAGGTATGACGTTTGTTGTTACAAACGCCAGGTGATCGGGTTAAATGAACATTTTGTGATGAATTTCAGACGTTGTTATCACCTGTGGAATGGCAAAAATGGAAGTTCAGCAGCCGATTTCACGAAACTTTACGCAATTGCGCAAGTCCACTTACGCCATTACTTGCGCAATAACGTATGGCGTAAGTGGACTTGCGCAATTGCGTAAAGTTTCGTGAAATCGGCTGCTGTATACACTAATCCGGTAACTAATATCTCCTCCCTGCATATCCGCCATAGCTGGGGGTTGATAGCTTGCACCGTTTTGAGATATGAATTGTTGAAATAATAACCTTTGAAATCTTGTAATGTGACACCTGTGACGACATCATGACGTCACAATTTTGTGCACAAATTGTTCAACAATTTGATAAACATCAAGTTCTTAAATGTGGCGAAAGAATCATGCAAATATCTGCTGTAGTTCTCAAGATACAGCATTTTAAAACATCTCAGCTCCAAATTTGCGTGATTTGACACCACATTACGTAACCACCGTCCATGTAATGACGTCACCAATGGTATAGTCAAAAGGTCCACATGTGTGGAAACATTTCGTTCCGTAGAAATATGGTCAAATTCACTACCACTTTGAATCTATTTGCATTCAAAATGCTAAAAAATTGCACATTTTCGAACAACTTCCGGTTTGGACCGGAAGTAGGCGTCACACAGGGGTCATGACATCGTATGATTTGTTCAGTTCATTTAGACTTATCATGTTGTGAAAGAATTGTTCAAGTATCTATTACGGTTCTTGAGATATGAATTTTGAAAATAATAACCTTTGAATTTTTGTAATTTGACACCTGTGACGATATCATGACGTCACAATGTTGTGCACAAATTGTTCAACAATTTGATAAACATCAAGTTCTTAAATGTGGCGAAAGAATCATGCAAATATCTGCTGTAGTTCTCAAGATACAGCATTTTAAAACAATTCAGCTCCAAATTTGCGTATTTTGACGCCACATTGCGTAACCACCGTCCATGTGATGACGTCACAAATGGTATAGTCAAAAAGTCTACATGTGTGGAAACATTTCGTTCCGTAGAAATATGGTCAAATTCACTACCACTTTGAATCTATTTGCATTCAAAACGCTTACAAAATGCACATTTTCGAACAACTTCCGGTTTGGACCGGAAGTAGGCGTCACACAGGGGTCATGACATCGTATGATTTGTTCAGTTCATTTAGACTTATCATGTTGTGAAAGAATTGTTCAAGTATCTATTACGGTTCTTGAGATATGAATTTTGGAAATAATAACCTTTGAATTTTTGTAATTTGACACCTGATGACGTCATGATTACGTCACACTTGATGCCATCGTGATACTATACATTCTGGTGAAAGTCTGCCGTAGGGCCTATGTCTGTATCTAATTTACTAACGATTCAGCTTGGTTTGATAGGCATTGTTGCTGGTAAGTGTAAAAACTGAGATTCTCAGTTTCGTTGAACTTTGACCTCCAATTGACCCCAGAGAGAAGGGTCAGATGAAAATGCCCACACAAAGAAAAATGTAGCACAGAATGTCATCTGTAAACCTGCCAAATACGAAGATCCTGGGTCACGTGGTTTTCAAGACGGAAGCATTTTAAAATATGCATATTTTGTTTTTTTGGGGGGTGTAATTTGATACTTGATGACGTCACGATGACGTCACGCTTGATGCCATCATAATATTATACACGCTGGTGAAAGTCTGCCATAGGACCTATGCCTGTACTTAGTTACTTAAAGATTCAGCTTGGTTTGATGGGCATTGTTGCTCAATTAGTGCAAAAATTGCGATTTTCGTTTTCGTTGAACTTTGACCTCAGATTGACCCCAGAAGGAAGGGTCAGATGAAAATGCCCACACGAAGAAAATCGTAGGCCATGATCTTATCTATAAGCCTGCTAAATACGAAAATCATGGGTCACGTGGTTTTCCAGACGGAAGCATTTTAAAACATGCATATTTTAGTCATTTTTGGGTTGTAATTTGATACCCAATGACGTCACAATGACGTCACCCTTGTATGCACACCTTCACATTGGGGTTGATGTTCCTACAAAGTTTCAAGTTGATAGCTTGAACCGTTTTGAAGAAAAGCTCTGGAAACGTTTGAGTGGAAAAAGAAAAAAAAAAAAAAAAAAAAAAACTAGAGGTATGACGTTTGTTGTTACAAACGCCAGGTGATCGGGATAAATGACAATTTTGTGATGAATTTCAGACGTTGTTATCACCTGTGGAATGGCAAAAATGGAAGTTCAGCAGCCGATTTCACGAAACTTTACGCAATTGCGCAAGTGCACTTACGCCATTACTTGCGCAATAACTTATGGCGTAAGTGGACTTGCGCAATTGCGTAAAGTTTCGTGAAATCGGCTGCTGTATACACTAATCCGGTAACTAATATCTCCTCCCTGCATATCCGCCATAGCTGGGGGGTTGATAGCTTGCACCGTTTTGAGATATGAATTGTTGAAATAATAACCTTTGAAATCTTGTAATGTGACACCTGTGACGACATCATGACGTCACAATTTTGTGCACAAATTGTTGAACAATATGTTGAACATCAAGTTCTTAAATGTGGCGAAGGAATCATACCAATATCTGTTGTAGTTTTCAAGATAGAGCATTTTAAAACAATTCAGCTCCAAATTTGCGTAATTTGACACCACATTACGTAACCACCGTCCATGTAATGACGTCACCAATGGTATAGTCAAAAGGTCCACATGTGTGGAAACATTTCGTTCCGTAGAAATATGGTCAAATTCACTACCACTTTGAATATATTTTCATTCAAAATGCTAAAAAATTGCACATTTTCGAACAACTTCCGGTTTGGACCGGAAGTAGGCGTCACACAGGGGTCATGACATCGTATGATTTGTTCAGTTCATTTAGACTTATCATGTTGTGAAAGAATTGTTCAAGTATCTATTACGGTTCTTGAGATATGAATTTTAAAAATAATAACCTTTGAATTTTTGTAATTTGACACCTGATGACGTCATGATTACGTCACACTTGATGCCATCATGATACTATACATGCTGGTGAAAGTCTGTCATAGGGCCTATGTCTGTATCTAATTTACTAACGATTCAGTTTGGTTTGATGGGCATTGTTACTGGTAAGTGTAAAAACTGAGATTTCCGTTTTCGTTGAACTTTGACCTCCAATTGACCCCAGAAGGAAGGGTCAGATGACAATGCCCACACAAAGAAAGTTGTAGAACAGAATGTCATCTATAAACTTGCCAAATACGAAGATCCTGGGTCACGTGGTTTTCGAGACGGAAGCATTTTAAAATATGCATATTTTGGGTTTTTTGGAGGTGTAATTTGATACTTGATGACGTCACGATGACGTCACGCTTGATGCCATCATAATATTAAACACGCTGGTGAAAGTCTGCCATAGGACCCATGCCTGTACTTAGTTTCTTAAAGATTCAGCTTGGTTTGATGGGCATTGTTGCTCAATAAGTGCAAAAATTGAGATTTTCGTTTTCGTTGAACTTTGACCTCAGATTGACCCCAGAAGGAAGGGTCAGATGAAAATGCCCACACGAAGAAAATTGTAGGCCATGATCTGATATATAAGCCTGTCAAATACGAAGATCATGGGTCACGTGGTTTTCCAGACGGAAGCATTTTAAAACATGCATATTTTGGTCATTTTTGGTTTGTAATTTGATACCTGATGACGTCACAATGACGTCACACTTGTATGCACATCTTCACATTGGGGTTGATGTTCCTACCAAGTTTTAAGTTGATAGCTTGAACCGTTTTGAAGAAAAGCTCTGGAAACATTTGAGTGGAAAAAAAAGAAAAAGAAACTAGAGCTTCGCGTTTGTGTTTTTTACAAACGCAAGGTGATCGGGTGACATAAACATTGAAATGATGATGACGACACAGTTTTGAGATTGTTTGAAAACTTGAGTTGTTTGATGTTGAAAAAGTATTGGAATTCTCAAGACATGACTCTGACTATTCAACGCTAAAATTGTACTGCTAGGTTTTCAGGCCAAAATTTATTCCTTGCCCCAAACACCCAAACTATATATCAAATGAAAGGTCTTGATGACAGAAATACAATGCTCTTTAAATGAATAAAATCGGACAAGTACTTTTTGAGATATCCTGTTATATGTATTAAAATATCTATCATTCGATGAAGCCCGACCATACATTCACTGCGTATACCCCACAATGGCCCCAAAACGACATAATTTGAATGATTTTAGTAACATAAATCAGTATAACCTCTGCTATAATTGAAGTATTCTCATAAAACTTTCTGCATAAGGGTAATGTGGTATGGTCTTTCAGAAAAAGTATAAATTATTTTAATAAAATGAATGGTTGCCATGGAAACAAGCATTTTATTTTAATAAAATTAATGGTTGCCATGGAAACAAGCACATTTTCTCCAAAGAAAACAATATAATTTGACGTCTCCACAAACTTCAGATGAAATAACAGTTACTGGCAATGATATAGCTGAACAAGTGATAAATAAAGGCCAGTAACATTATTTGAGGTATTGTATTACTCATCTTCAAGGTCAAAAGTCAATTTAAAGAAGTGGAGGATGCGGATGCTAGTGTGATACTCCAGGTGGAGGGTTTTCCTGGTTTTCTTCTGGCTCGGCCATAGTCTTTAATCTTGATACTGGAAGTAGAGACAACAGGATAGTTTATTAAGTAGAGACAACAGGATAGTTTATTATACCATGCCCTCACTTAAGATTTAGTTAACTTTCTCCTTTTTTTTCCTTTTCTTTTTTTAATGACCTGACTGAAACAATTAGGGCGGCTATGAGTATGACTTTTAAAAACTTGTAAGTTGTAGGCCTATTCTCTTTAATACTTAAAGTTTGGTTTGTATTTATTGTTTTAATTGTATTTACAGCTGATATAGTGAACAAAATAAAACATCAATTCGACAACCAAAAAAACAAATTCAATTTGAATTTTGATTACTTAGATCTGCAACTCCAGGAATGCGCAAAAAAACACACCTCTAGTAATAATGGTATCGCCCAAAAAAAGGCATTGTGCATCCTATGTACGAACTACGATTGTACCATTTTTTTTAAATATGGGGAGGGTTATACCTTCCTTTCAAAATTTAACGGACAGGAGGCCTAACAAATTCGGCTAATTGTAATTCTGACGTCCCTAGAAATATATCCTGCATATATGTGAGATGTGTATTTTGTTATAAAATTACCAAAACAGCATGATTTTACGACTTAGTGGTTGACACAACCAGATTCCAACGACCGGGGTCACGCCATGCATCACGCCGTGCTTTCACGGGCAAGTGCCCCATTCAATAGGCCAACACACACACCTACAGCGTGGCGTTCGTTTCTATCAAAAGAGCTTTTGAAAGGGTATAGAAAATACGCTCTCCGTAAAAAAATAAACACATTTAACATTCCAAACTCGCACAAATAATTGTTAAGACATGTAAAATTCATTCAGTGAAACCTCCTACCTTTCAAAATGAAGATTTCACCTCAAGAAATTGAGTTTACTTTTCCCTTTTTCGTAACTTCGGTTGTAGACCACCTACCGATAACGAAGACGCAATGACGTGTACAGTACCTCTTCAGCTATTCAGGGAAACCATTTTCATGTACGTCACAAGTATTCGGATCCGCGGAAAGCACCCGAAGTGCATGCGCGCCCAGCCGAGCGGCAATTTTTATGGGCCGAATACTCGCGATCGCAACGCTTCGGGAAAAGCTGGTCGGGGCGAGAGTAGTTCATTCATAAAAGCCTGGGCTGTCGGTCATACCTCCGACGGCTGTTGTATGTACGTTAGTGAATGACTGAAACTCTAAGCTTTCTAATGAACTGTTGCTCGTTAGATTTGGACAGGTAAAAGTGGATGAATTTTTGAGATGAAAAATAGTAAGATTTTGGTGCGGGCTGTGCGCTGTGTGTGCATCTAGAATAAACTGACGCTCCAGTCAACTTGAGTTGCGGTCCACCATGTTTATTTTATTTCCAACACAGCAACGATTTCCAGCATGTCACATTCACAGTTTTCGGGGAGAAGACATATTTACTCTGGTCCGCCGACTAAGGCTAGCCGTACATAATTACACCCAAGATACAACAGCTAAGTCACCAAAAGTAAATGTCCTTGTGCTATCTAGTGTTTATTCAATTTTCCTGGCGATGATGCCACGGAAACTAGCAGTTTTACATCTTCAAAAGTCCAATTTTCTCGGTTGTAAATCAAGCCCTGCTTATTATGTCTCGTCTGTCTGACTTATTCACTACTCGCGCACGTACGTGTATATCATTGGCCGTGTAGCCCAGACATCCTCCTTAAAAAGATACATAAATGACCTCTGACCCGAGACAGGCGCCTAGATACAAGTTTTATTATTAGAAGTCGAGCACTATATATGGGCGCAAATCGTCAGATTAGTGGAGGCTTGGTATAGCGCCCTCAAACGACTGAGTTAGCTTAATTATCAAGGGACCCAACAAATAATTTCTCCACATTACGTAACCACCGTGCACGTGATGACGTCATCAGTGGTATATATGTAGTCATAAAGTCCACATGTGAGGGAACATTTCGTTCCGTAGAACTATGGTCAAATTCCCTACCACTTTGGCTCTATTTGCATTCAAAGTGCTAAAAAAGTGTACATTTTCGAACCTCTTCCGGTTTGGACCGCAGGTTTGGGTCACACAGGGGTCATGCCATTGTATGATTTGTTCAGTTCATTGCGACCTATCATGCTGTGAAAGAATTGTTCAAGTATCTATTACGATTCTTGAGATATGAATTTTTGAAATAATAACCATTTAATTTTTGTAATTTGACACCTGTGACGATATCATGACGTCACAATGTTGTGCACAAATTGTTCAACAATTTGATAAACGTCAAGTTCTTAAATGTGGCGAAAGAATCATGCAAATATCTGCTGTAGTTCTCAAGATACAGCATTTTAAAACAATTCAGCTCCAAATTTGCGTATTTTGACACCACATTACGTAACTACCGTCCATGTGATGACGTCACCAATGGTATAGTCAAAAAGTCCAAATGTGTGGAAACATTTCGTTCCGTAGAAATATGGTCAAATTCACTACCACTTTGAATCTATTTGCATTCAAAACGCTTACAAAAATGCACATTTTCGAACAACTTCCGGTTTGGACCGGAAGTAGGCGTCACACAGGGGTCATGACATTGTATGATTTGTTCAGTTCATTTAGACTGATCATGTTGTGAAAGAATTGTTCAAGTATCTATTACGGTTCTTGAGATATGAATTTTTGAAATAATAACCTTTGATTTTTTGTAATTTGACACCTGATGACGTCATGATTACGTCACACTTGATGCCATCATGATATTATGCATTCTGGTGGAAGTCTGCCGTAGGGCCTATGTCTGTATCTAATTTACTAACGATTCAGCTTGGTTTGATAGGCATTGTTGCTGGTAAGTGTAAAAACTGAGATTCTCAGTTTCGTTGAACTTTGACCTCCAATTGACCCCAGAAGGAAGGGTCAGATGAAAATGCCTACACAAAGAAAATTGTAGCACGGAATGTCATCTATAAACCTGCCAAATACGAAGATCCTGGGTCACGTGGTTTTCAAGACGGAAGCATTTTAAAATATGCATATTTTGGTTTTTTGGAGGGTGTAATTTGATACTTGATGACGTCACGATGACGTCATGCTTGATGCCATCATAATATTATACACGCTGGTGAAAGTCTGCCATAGGACCTATGCCTGTACCTAGTTACTTAAAGATTCAGCTTGGTTTGATGGGCATTGTTGCTCAATAAGTGCAAAAATTGAGATTTTCGTTTTCGTTGAACTTTGACCTCAGATTGACCCCAGAAGGAAGGGTCAGATGAAAATGCCCACACAAAGAAAATTGTTGGCCATGATCTGATATATAAGCCTGCCAAATACGAAGATCATGAGTCACGTGGTTTTCTAGACGGAAGCATTTTAAAACATGCATATTTTGGTCATTTTTTTGTTGTAATTTGATACCCGATGACGTCACGGTGACGTCACACTTGTATGCACACCTTCACATTGGGGTTGATGTTCCTACCAAGTTTCAAGTTGATAGCTTGAACCGTTTCGAAGAAAAGCTCTGGAAACGTTTGAGTGGAAAAAGAAGAAAAAAAAAAAAAAAAAAAAAACTAGAGGTATGACGTTTGTTGTTACAAACGCCAGGTGATCGGGGTAAATGAACATTTTGTGATGAATTTCAGACGTTGTTATCACCTGTGGAATGGCAAAAATGGAAGTTCAGCAGCCGATTTCACGAAACTTTACTCAATTGCGCAAGTCCACTTACGCCATTACTTGCGCAATAACTTATGGCGTAGGTGGACTTGCGCAATTGCGTAAAGTTTCGTGAAATCGGCTGCTGTATACACTAATCCGGTAACTAATATCTCCTCCCTGCATATCCGCCATAGCTGGGGGGTTGATAGCTTGCACCGTTTTGAGATATGAATTGTTGAAATAATAATCTTTGAAATCTTGTAATGTGACACCTGTGACGACATCATGACGTCACAATTTTGTGCACAAATTGTTGAACAATATGTTGAACATCAAGTTCTTAAATGTGGCGAAGGAATCATACCAATATCTGTTGTAGTTTTCAAGATACAGCATTTTAAAACATCTCAGCTCCAAATTTGCGTAATTTGACACCACATTACGTAACCACCGTCCATGTCATGACGTCACCAATGGTATAGTCAAAAGGTCCACATGTGTGGAAACATTTCGTTCCGTAGAAATATGGTCAAATTCACTACCACTTTGAATCTATTTGCATTAAAAATGCTAAAAATTTGCACATTTTCGAAGAACTTCCGGTTTGGACCGGAAGTAGGCGTCACACAGGGGTCATGACATCGTATGATTTGTTCAGTTCATTTAGACTTATCATGTTGTGAAAGAATTGTTCAAGTATCTATAATTATAATTTAGGCAGTTTCAACCCTTTTATTTTAAAGCCCACATCGATTTAAAATCAGTGTCAATTGAAAGAGTGGTTATTGACTAGAAGAAATCTGTTTATTTTTTTCAAATCGGATTTTGCATTGCGAAGCTACAGTCGGTTTGGATAATTGAAAACAGGGTGAAAATTCATCGGCAGGTCAAAGGTTATCCTATGTTTTTCTTTATTTCTAATTTGGCACCGACAATGGTCACTGTGGCTTATACTTTTGGTTATATATCTTTGCTCAACTCTATCCTGGATGGCCCAAAGTTGGTACAAACAACAGTTATTAATATATGTACAAGGACAGATAATTAATTTATATTTTAAATACCTCATTTGCATAATAAATGAATAATTTATGCAAAAACGATCAATTTTCAAGGGAAAACTCATTTTTCTCAAATTTATCTTAAGCAGGTTTGATTATTACAATGCATCTTGCATCATTTAATTAAAGTATTTACTTTAATTAAATGATGCAAGACATTGTAATAATCAAACCTGCTTAACTACAGATAATTAGTTTATATTGAAATCCCATAATTTGCATATTTTATGCAAAAATGTTGATTGTTAAGGGAACCTTATTTTTCCCCAATTAATGTTGAAAAATAGATTGATAAGAGATACTGATATAATCAAATCTGTCTATTGTCAAGATTGGGACTTGCATCAATAATTTAATTGACATAATCAATCACTGTATGTGTTAATTACCAAGCCAATACTATTTTGGAGAGGTGTGGATTGAGGGCAGCAAAAAAGAATGACAGGAAGCGCATCCACACACAAACTGTACAACTTTCCAAATTGCTTACAAAGTTACATTAAATACAAAACAGAGAAGATAATGACGTATTATTCTTCAGAGATAAATAATTTATGTTTTGATCAAAACAAACGGATGTGGAGCCTAGAGGTTATATTTAAATCTTTACAAATAATAGTAATTACAGATGTTACTACGGGCAGGAGGCTCAACTATGGATGACGATTCTGCATCATCAAGGGACTCGTACTACCCTTTTTCATCTTCAGGCTCACTGGTGGTATGTCACAGGACGAGGACCACAGAAAAGCTGCAAAAATAATTGACAAAGAATAATATTACTCAACAAATTATTTGCCTTCATTTGTTAAGTAACAACTAAATATCTTTAATTGGTGTATCTGATATCACGTATTGTCTTTGAATGTTAATAAATTCAATATCAGTTACAAAATTGGCACACAATTTTGCACAGATTGACGTAAAACGCAGGTTTTCTAACGCTGCATCTTTGCTTGTTTCACGGGAATTACGAGATCATCGCGTATGCAGTGGGCACACCACCGCCGTACGTCCCGGCCCTACACACGGCGTGGAACTCGGTCGTACGTCGGTGTGGACATTGCACGCGAGCGAAGTCTCGGATTCCTGCTCAACATGCCCTCCTAAAAGTACATTTTTGCGACAAATGGTAGGCCTTACGGACTTTTTGTCAGTATGGTAGGATTGTTTAATGTCTACTTTTGTATACATACCTTGTCGCTTGGTGATTCACGTTGATTATGGATCGCTTTATGGACGAGAAAAAATGTTTTTGATCGCAAAAGTTGCAACCCGCGGTCGATTTTGTACGCGAATGGACCCCAGGCTAGCTGGAAGCATACTCTTTTCCGATGATGACGTTTCTAAGCCAACCGGCCAATCAGAACGCGCAAATCTTTACCCGAAGTGTTCCGATCTTATTTAGCCCGATTCGTTTTAGCGTTGAAGTGTGTACCACTGACACGAACTCGCCGGAAGTTGTGTGTGCCCATAGGAATGTGCAGTAACCACGGGCGCTGTGTGTGTGGAGTATATGGGGCTCTCTGTTTACGATAACAGAAGTAGTCCGTCTGTGGAACAGTATTACGGTTCTTGAGATATGAATTTTGAAAAAAATAACCTTTGAATTTTTGTAATTTGACACCTGATGACGTCATGATACTATACATGCTGGTGAAAGTCTGCCGTAGGGCCTATGTCTGTATCTAATTTACTAACGATTCAGCTTGGTTTGATGGGCATTGTTACTGGTAAGTGTAAAAACTGAGATTTCCGTTTTCGTTGAACTTTGACCTCCAATTGACCCCAGAAGGAAGGGTCAGATGAAAATGCCCACACAAAGAAAGTTGTAGCACAGAATGTCATCTATAAACCTGCCAAATACGAAGATCCTGGATCACGTGGTTTTCGAGACGGAAGCATTTTAAAATATGCATATTTTGGTTTTTTGGGAGGTGTAATTTGATACTTGATGACGTCACGATGACGTCACGCTTGATGCCATCATAATATTAAACACGCTGGTGAAAGTCTGCTATAGGACCTATGCCTGTACTTAGTTTCTTAAAGATTCAGCTTGGTTTGATGGGCATTGTTGCTCAATAAGTGCAAAAATTGAGATTTTCGTTTTCGTTGAACTTTGACCTCAGATTGACCCCAGAAGGAAGGGTCAGATGAAAATGCCCACACGAAGAAAATTGTAGGCCATGATCTGATATATAAGCCTGTCAAATACGAAGATCATGGGTCACGTGGTTTTCCAGACGGAAGCATTTTAAAACATGCATATTTTGGTAATTTTTGGGTTGTAATTTGATACCCCATGACGTCATAGTGACGTCACACTTGTATGCACACCTTCACATTGGGGTTGATGTTCCTACCAAGTTTCAAATTGATAGCTTGAACCGTTTTGAAGAAAAGCTCTGGAAACGTTTGAGTGGAAAAAGAAAAAGAAAAAAAAAAAAAGACAAAGAAATCGTACGAGAGCAATAGGTGATCGGGCTGTTGGCCCGATCACCTAAAAAGACAAAGAAATCGTACGATATCAATAGGTGATCGGGTTGAGCCCGATCACCTAAAAAAGACAAAGAAATCGTACGAGAGTAATAGGTGATCGGGCTGTTGGCCCGATCACCTAATAATAACCACGTGACGGGCAGAATTCTGCCCGTCATGGCTGCCCTTTACCGATCCCTATATTTTCGCAATAAGCGAACCAATCTATAGGGATCGGGAACCAATCTAGCCCGAACGCAGCCTTGGCGTCGCGCAAAGGGCTGGTCTGTTAGTGCTGCAAGAGGGCGCAGTACCGGGAATGGCCAACGCGTACACAGACCAATATCGACCACAATAGTCTTGGGCCAAGACTTGTGAAGACGAAGCATTTCGTTTCAAGTTGGGAATCGAAAAGTTCAAAGGCTATCAAAGACTTACGGAAGTGCATTGAGGATTAGGGTTGAAACAAATTTTCCCAGATGCTAATCCGCCCGTGCAAAATACAAATCCGCCCGGGCGAAACACTAATTTATTGTTGCCATTTAGGCTAATGAAGTGACACGAGTTAGACTAATGGACATTTTTGAGTTAATCATCTTATATTTTTGACTTGGATTTCATCAAAAGGACAAACACATGGACTGGAATGTGAAGCAAATCTTCGTGTACTGTTGTAATATTTAATTTATGAAGAACGACTTCAAACATCCGGCCATTGTCATTCGGTATCGTTGGGTGTATTTGAAAGAGTAACGCACTAGGCCCCTTTGCCACTCTTTCGCTCCCCTCATCCACCCAAAATCCACCGCCCTAAAGTTAAAATAATTATGTTAATTGACGACATGCAAAATGATTACATTTATAGGTAGGTTATGTTGCAGTTGCTTTTTTCCTACAGGGTATAGGCACAGAACGTAAACTTATTGCAAAATTGCGACCTTTTTCGTAAACGGTATATGTATGCCCTGTTGGTACATGGTGAAACTGGTCCTCTCATTTCTCAACACCACACCCCCGCCCTGGCCCTCAGAAGAGAAGACGCCTTCACTCCACAATTAAGAAGCCGCAAAAAGAGAATCTCTTTGGTGGTCACGTATACCATCCCAACCTTCCAACCTTCTCTGCCTTAACTAAGAACGCCTCAAACCTCCTCAGTGGCGGATCCAGCCTCATTAAAATACAGGAATACAATGAATTTTTTTCGCCACCGCTCCTGAAGAAAGCTATCCCCGAGTGTGCTATGATACCGCATTCAAAAGAGTCTTCGCGACCTTTTGGTCCATGTTGAGGTCACGCCCGCGACAATTGCGTCATCTTGTGGAACCATGCAGCGGTAGCAGGCGTTGCGCATCTGCAGCCACATTCGAACAGGAACCACCAGAGCACATCTACCAACCAAACCTTCAAAGTACGAGCTACGTTCATCTCCAAGACCAACAGCTAGATATAAGTGATTGTATGCAAAAAGTGCCACAAACAATATGTGAAGAGATGCAGAACTGACTTCATGTCTGCCTCAATGGACATTGTAGCGACATCATGCAGATGGGCAGAAAAACCAGCCGCGAGCCATTTCAACAGCTTTTGCCACTTTTCCCCCTTAAGTTCCTGGTACATGTACTTTAAATGATGACGACCTCAAATGAATATTTCAGGAGGATACATGAGAGCTACTGGGTTTAAACATGGACGCTTAAAGGGCCCCTTATTTAGGATTTTTATAAATGAAATTTATGCTTTAAAACCACTCTACTCAGTTAAAGTCATAAAAATCCTATTTGGAGCTTGTTTCGGGGTTTAAAACAAAGGTTTTTAGTTGTTATGCTAATGCGAATATGCAAGGTCACGGTGACCAAGGTCACGATGTCACAAGAGGCAAACACAGGACCAAGGTCACGATGTCACAAGAGGCAAACACAGGAAAATCACATTCAACTGTGCACAAAAGATTCCACTTTTTTCTCAATTTTCCTGAAACTTTTGCAGCAATTTGCCACAAGTCCAACTTCTGAACTTTTCCATTCTGTCTCCTTATGTGATGCACTCAAAACAGCGCCCTCTGTCTGTGATTTTTTGCAATGAAATCTTCAAAGTTGAAAAAGGCCACCTTTTATTGATTTTACATCCAAACGAACAATAGTATGTCTTGCTGAACAAGTAATCCGTCATATGAAGCAAATATTAGGTCCTTTAAAGGGGCCGGACGTTCAGATTATCGCGAAATAACACGCTTGTGCGCTTAGCAAAATAGAAAATTCCACTCCGGTAATTTGGTGCGTCTCTGATACCTCATTGGCTGCGCGTTGGATGGGAAGGAAAGCGCACTGAGGTCAAAGTTCAACAAATTTGAACTTTAACCAGCTCAAAACGTTTTGCGCGTCGCGATAGGCCGCGCGCGTGTTTTTTTGTTGTTGTTGTTGTTGTTGGTATAATGGCACGTATGGCAATCCGAGTGCCCTGTGTGCCATGAGCATAAATTGCTTATCTGCAGTGGGGTACACGCAAATATATATACACTGCACGTATGAACGTTAACGGCCGGTACGGTGCACTGATGGTGGCAAAATCCTATTTGGAGCTTGTTTTGGGGTTTAAAACAAAGGTTTTTAGTTGTTATGCTAATGCGAATATGCAAGGTCACGGTGACCAAGGTCACGATGTCACAAGAGGCAAACACAGGACCAAGGTCACGATGTCACAAGAGGCAAACACAGGAAAATCACATTCAACTGTGCACAAAAGATTCCACTTTTTTCTCAATTTTCCTGAAACTTTTGCAGCAATTTGCCACAAGTCCAACTTCTGAACTTTTCCATTCTGTCTTCCTTATGTGATGCACTCAAAACAGCGCCCTCTGTCTGTGATATTTTGCAATGAAATCTTCAAAGTTGAAAAAGGCCACCTTTTATTGATTTTACATCCAAACGAACAATAGTATGTCTTGCTGAACAAGTAATCCGTCATATGAAGCAAAGATTAGGTCCTTTAAAAGGGCCGGACGTTCAGATTATCGCGAAATAACACGCTTGTGCGCTTAGCAAAATAGAAAATTCCACTCCGGTAATTTGGTGCGTCTCTGATACCTCATTGGCTGCGCGTTGGATGGGAAGGAAAGCGCACTGAGGTCAAAGTTCAACAAATTTGAACTTTAACCAGCTCAAAACGTTTTGCGCGTCGCGATAGGCCGCGCGCGTGTTTTTTTGTTGTTGTTGTTGTTGTTGGTATAATGGCACGTATGGCAATCCGAGTGCCCTGTGTGCCATGAGCATAAATTGCTTATCTGCAGTGGGGTACACGCAAATATATATACACTGCACGTATGAACGTTAACGGCCGGTACGGTGCACTGATGGTGGCAAAACTGAGCATGCGCGTAAAGGGAAACAGACAATGATGTCATCCAAAATGGCTAAAAGAAAGAAAAAATACATTTGCATGGGTGTGAGGGTAGGAGGAGCGCCGGTAATCTTCAGAACAACAGTGTTACAGGGGGTCCCGCAAGGCCGGCCGTTTCCCAAGCAGGAGCACAAAGGCTCCCACCCGGTACTTTTTTCAGGACCGCATACCTCCGGGTGACGAGGGGTAACACTGAAGCCCATCCAATCGCCAACGCAGACTGTCCCCCCATAATCCCTCTCCCATGTGCGATATCAATAAATCAAGAGATCGCTTTTACAATTATATATGAACATTACAATTTTTAATGTATTTAAGTATTTGATCACAGTATTGTTTGTGCCCAAGCAAAATTTGGAGTGTCATTTGTGCAAATGACAATCCAAGTGTCTTTTGGAGGGATTGTCGTTGTACGTCAAAATTTGGTTAATAAATGATCAACGTCTTCTATGGTGTTACAAGTTTCACACATCCCATTTGGGTGTTTACCGATGTAATAGAGAAAATTGTTTAGACCTTTGCAGACACCCAAGCGTAGTCTGTGCATAATTACTTCTTGGGGGCGCTTTCGTCCCCAGTTAACAAAAGAAAAGGAAGGAACAAGTTTGTAGTGTTTTTCTTGGTCAAGTTTAGGGATGGTTTTACTCCAGTTCTCAATAAGTTGTTTTTTAAACAAATGTTTGATTTCACCATCAGAGAAAGGAATATGGTGGTCAATATTAGGTTTCTGTGTCCCTAGTTTAGCGATAGTGTCGACCCTTTCATTTCCAGGAATTCCAGAGTGACTGGGGATCCATTCAAAGAAAACGGTGTTCCTTTGGTGCTGAATATTAATGAGGGTATGTCGAATATCGCAAACCACTTTATTCGTGGGGAAAGGTTTGGAAATTTCCTGAATCGCACTGAGGCAGTCACTAAAAATACACGAATAAAGAGGTTTCGATGATTCGATCCATTCAACAGCCAAAAGAATAGCAAAAAGTTCAGCCGTAAAAATGGATATACCATCATTAAGTCTAATGTTTCTGCTATATTTAAATTCTGGAATGTGAATACCACAGCCAACAGTGTTAAGGGTTGGATTAAGTGATCCGTCTGTGTAGATGTGAAGATAATTTTTCCAAGTGGTATTTATTATTTCAGTGCTGATGTTTCCTTTGTCAGTTGGATCGTTGAGGGACGTAACACTAGAGAGAATTTTGGTGGATATGAAAGGTTCATAATAATGCCAGTAGGGGAAGGGGTTATTTAGGGGGAAGGTTGGCAATAAAATTGGGGAGGACCTAGCTTCGAATGGGGTTTTATGGCTCGTTTGGGCCCATTTCTCAGCAAAGTAATGTTTTTGCCAGTTATCTTGATCTAGGTTAGAGTTGGGGTGATTTTGATGGGATTTGAGTTTGGAGCTATATATATTGACGAGAAATTGGCGGCGTAATTCAAGAGGAGGGTCGCCACATTCAATACGAAGTTTAAGGAGTGTGCCTTGGATAGCTCCAGTACAAATCTTGAGGGCTTGGTACTGGATGCTATCAAGTTTTTGTTTAGTGGTATTAGATGCAGAGTTAAAAGCTTCACATCCATATTCGATAACTGGTCTGATGATGGCTGTGTAAATTTGAAACAAGGTCTTGCAATCAGCCCCCCAAGACGTACCACTTATACATCGAAGGAGGTTAAGTTTACGCTTACACTTTGTAATAATATTGTCAATGTGTTGTTTCCACGTGAGTTTGCCGTCAAAGATCACTCCCATGAATTTTGTAGATTGGAGAACCTGGACTGGGTTATTTTGGAGGAGAAGAGAAATTTTTGTCTGCCTTTTGTTTGAAAAAAGCACAGCGACGGTTTTGGGTGTGGATAATTTAAAGCCCCATTTTTCACACCAGGAACTGACATCGTTAAGACTTTGTTGAATTTTCTTTCCTATAAATGGGATATTTCTGTTACTTTTCCAGATTGCAATATCATCGGCATATTGCGAAATGTGGACATTAGGCAGATGGCAAGAGAGATCATTGACGGCAATATTAAAGAGTAGGGGGCTGATTACGCTACCTTGGGGAACACCGTTTTCTTGAATTCTTTCTTTAGATAAGTTATTATTTATCCTTACTTGAATTTTCCGGTCATTCAGGAAATCATGAATCCAACGAGTCATTCGGCCATATATGCCCATAGCTTTAAGTTTTATAATTACACCTTTTCTCCAAAGCATGCATCATATGCTTTCTCAATGTCAAGAAAGATGGCTAAAGTACTTTCTTTATTGGCAAAAGCCTTATTAATTGATGACTCAAGATTGATAATATGATCTTTTGTGCTTCTTCCTTTTCTGAAGCCACTTTGGTATTGAGTGAGGAGGTTGTTTGTTTCCAAGTACCATGTGAGACGAGAATTAACAATCCGTTCCATAAGCTTGCAAATAGTAGACGTCAGGGCTATAGGCCGATATGACAAGGTGCAAGCAGGATCCTTCCCCGGTTTAAGGATGGGAACAAGTATGGCCTCTTTCCATTGTTTTGGACATTGAGATGTGTTCCAGATCATATTGAAAATGATAAGTATGAATTCACGAATTTTGATTGGCAGATGTTTAATGACAGTATTGCTTATCCCATCCTTGCCTGGGGAAGTACATTTAGCACAGTCAATGGCATGATTCAATTCCTGGATAGTGAAAGGGTCGTTTATGACACTGTTGTTGTCGCCATTAATAATAAGCTCATTTTCGGCTTTTGTTTTATTATTTTTGAACACACTCTCATAATTATCTGTGCTACTGACTTTAGCGAAGCTGTCAACAAGCGCTTCTGTTTTATCTAGGTCACTAATAGCATCTACGCCATTGTGTTTAATGACTGGGATGCTGTTTATGTTATTAGAATGCCCAATACGTTTAATTTTATTCCATATTATCTTAGTATTAGTTTTGAGGTTTATATTATTACAGAATTGTTCCCAGTCCAGTCTTTTAGCATTTTTAATTATTCTTCTAGCAATGGCAGATGTTTTTTTGTATGCCACCAGATCAGAGGGATGGCAAGTTTTCCTTAGTTTTTTCAGGGCATTTCGTTTGTCTTTAATTGCCTGTTCACATTTCTCATCCCACCAGGATGTTGGGTTCTTGCCATGGTTGGGATTAGTTTTAGGGATGGCGCAGGACATGGCTGAGTCAAGTTACTGAATAAATTGATTATATGTTTTATCGACATCGTCTAATTCATTTGGTTCAGTGATACATTTATTACAAGCATCTTGAAACTTGGTCCAGTCGGTCTTTTTGAGGGACCATTTAGGGGTGTGTTTAACAACATTTTTAAAAATAGGGTGATTGATTCCAATGACTATAGGACAATGGTCACTCCCCCATGTGTCGTTAAGAACTTTCCAGTTACATTTTGCTGCCATGCTAGAAGAAGTTATAGTAAGGTCTATACAGGACAGAGAGCCATTCGAGGTATTAACTCGTGTACCTTCCCCAGAGTTTATACAAACCATATTATTTTGGGTAATTACGTTTTCGATGATCTGTCCATTGTGGTCAAGCTTAGAACTGCCCCAAAGTTGGTTATGACCATTGAAGTCTCCGCAGATAATAAAGGGATTATCAATGTTTTCAAAAATTGTATTGAAAGAGACAAACTCTAGGGAGGTACACGGATTATATACGTTAATTAGATTGATTTTGTTTTTATTTGCATCATAAAGTTCTCCTATTTGATATTCAATAGGCGAACTATGTCCCGATATGTATTTAAAAGCAGTACCATGTTTTACAATGAATGCACAACCACCACCTTTTTCCTTATTAGAGGTATTATCCCTGTCTTTTCTATAAATATCATATCCAGGTAACTTATATGTTTTGTCATTTTTTAGCCAAGTTTCCTGAATACAAATAATATCAGGTTTAGCGGGAGTCCATGAATTAATAGCCTCTCTAAATTCTCTGTTATGAGCTACGAGGGATTGTGCATTCCATTGTAATAATATTAGAGCTACCATAGCCAGAACAATCATTTCGATTTACTTGATTTGCCTTTGGATGATTGGTTAGCATTTTGGCTGGGATTGGTTGATGAGGAGGAGGATCTTGTTTGGGGTGGTTTTTGGCCAGGTGATTCTTTTCGGTCAGTGTTCACAGGGGACTTTGATGTCGTTCTTCGTTTGCTAGTATGTTTCTGTTTGGACGTTTGAGCCTCTTCGGAGTGGGTGACATGCTCCACGAGTGTCTTTACAGCTGCAATTCGATCTTCTTTATTCTTTTTGGTGTCCCAGATCTGCATTGTCCCGGTCAAAAGCTCGATAATGTATTGTCCGCTGCATAGGCAGTGATGCGTAGGGACTTCTGTCTGTGTTGAGGCTGTTTCTTCTGTTTGGGTCGTGGCATCTGCTTTTAGTGGCTTTGGTGGTGGCATTGTGGTTTTCGGCTGAGGATTGGCTTTTGTTTGAGGGCTTGGAGTCGGTCTGCTCTCAAAGTTGATTGTTGGGTACGGGTATCGGGGTTGTGGTGTCGGCTGGGTGGGTGTATCGGGGTGGATTGAGATGTCACCTTTAATCACCTTGGCTGCATCGGCATATGAGATGTTGTATGAGATTCGTATTCCTTGAATTCTCTTCTTTTGTTTAATGGTAGAACATCCTCCATAGGCCGATGAGTGGTTTTCGCCACATCTACAGCACCTGACCCTTTCTCGTTGTTGGCACTGGTCATAGGAGTGGGGTCCCCCGCACCGGACACATCGTATTGAACTTCGACAGTTATTTGCAACATGGCCGAGTCTCTGGCAATTGAAGCATCTTATGATGGGGGGGGGGGGGGATGAAGGGCTTTACCGAAAAACTTTTTTTTTTACACCGCAGCGAGGGGTACACCCCAATTTTTTAACCCGAATAGAGTCTAAGTTTCCAATGACTGACACTTCTCGAGTGACAATCTTGGAAATAGTGACAACTCTTACTCTCACTATTAGAGAAAAAGAAGAAACCGAGAAATTTCGGAAAATCCCAAACATGCATAAATTCGAACCAGGGACCTTACGATTACAAGTCGAGCTCTCTTCTAACCAGACCACGAAGCTGGTTGCAAACCGACCGCATTCAAAACCCTAAATTCCTTTAAAATAACCAACCCTGAACCCTAACCTATTGTATAGTCTCCTCTCAAGACGCTAAAAAGGTACAAACCCCATTGTTCTCCCCTCGCAGTGGTGTAAAAAAAAATTACGCAGGCCGCGCACAGGCAGAAAACCGGTTGCTGTACAAAACTATGGCACTGGCGCGCGCAAAGCCATTTTTCCGCGATAATGTGAACGCGCCTTAAAGATAGTATACATGATTGGTAAACTGTTACAAATAGTTTTATCCCCCTGTGTGATTGAAGATATGCATGAATAAAACCAACCTGAGCAAAAACCAGCTCCGTACTTCGTCTAACTTTTAAGAAAACAGTCAAAAAAGGGTTTGCAGTCATTTCGCCCCAAAACCACTTCGCCCTGAACCATTTCGCCCTGAACCACGGCCTGTGCACGAAGTGGTTTTGGGGCGAAGTATAGCATTTTGGCGATGTAGTGTTTGGACGAAGTAATTTGGGGCGAAATGGCACTCGGGCGAAGTGGTTTGAGGCGAAATGGCACTTGGGCGAAATGGTTTTGGGGCGAATTGAATTTTCGTCTCATGAGACGAAAACTAATTGTTTTACTCATTTCTCAAAGACTATAGCAATTCAGACAAAACCATTTCAGGGGAAGTTTTTTACGGTCATCATGTTTATATTGTGTAAGTTAGGCGTAAATCTGTGAACATTTCTGATTTTCGAGATTACCAATGATGTATACTGCCTTTAAAGGGCCCCTTATTTAGGATTGTTATCGATGAAATCTATGCTTTAAAACCACTCTACTCGGTTAAAGTCATAAAAATCATATTTGGAGCTTGCTTTGGGAGTTAAAACAAAGGTTTTTAGTTTTTATGCTAATGCGAATATGCATATTCATGACCAAGGTCACGATGTCACACAAGAGGCAAACAGGAAAATCACATTTAACTGTGCACAAAAGATTCCACTTTTTTCTCAATTTTCCTGAAACCTTTGTAATCCATGGCTGTTTGAGTTTGTTTTACATGTTGCCTGCTGTAAGCCATGACAAAACTGGGGGTAGAAACTGCAGCAATTTGCCACAAGTCCAACTTGAAGTCTTATGTTTTTCTTAACTTCCCCTTCTGTCTTCCTTATGTGATGCACTCAAAACGGCGCCCTCTGTCTGATTTATTGCAATGAAATCTTCAAAGTTAAAAAAGGCCACCTTTTATTGATTTTACATCCAAACGAACAATAGTATGTCTTGCTGAACAAGTAATCCGTCATTATGAAGCAAAGCTTAGGCACAAAGTTGTTTAGTATGTCACAGGCCCTTTAAAGGCCCTATAGATGATCTGTTTTTGAGCGATTCTGGGAATAAAACCATTTATATCAAAAGAAAGACATCAACAAACTCATCCGAAGAAATTTTATCAGCTCTGTCAAATGTACAACGTCTTCTAAAAACATGAAAATCTATATGCGTTTTACCGGTCTTGGCTGGGTGTTTCAAATATTCGTTCTCGGTCGGTCGCGTACTCTGTGGCTCGCGTCATGCACTCTGTGGCGCGCGTCATACTGCGTGTGTGCGCGCGCGACCCACGCTATGCATTAAAACTGATTGCGTTGGAACAGCGTACACAGCGCCCTTTTCGGACCGCCCAGATGAGAAGTAAATCGTTTGCAAACGATCTAAATAATTTCATCTTCATGGACTATTTTCTGGTAAAATTATATCATCTCGGGTGGAAACATTTCATTGGATAGTTGCTACCAGTTCAATATTTACTTTGAGTAAGGTTTTCCCTGTCAACTCGTTTATTAACTTTTGGGGTCATTGCAAATGATACAGTGGGCATTTAACAGTGATGATGCCATCAAGTAATAAAGCCTTTTATTTGCGTCTACATGGACACTAAATCCTTCTGTAACGTTATTTGTACGCGACTGCAAAAGTTCTGCTACATACTACATACATACATATTTTTGCGTTTATCATTGTGATTCTCAAACCATTACTAACAAATAATCAAGGCATTATCGTTCACATTGGCGGTCATTGATTCGTGAGAGCCATCAAATCATGCATTTCAGGTGGGTGACGCACTTGGAAAAAGCCAGCAGCCGATTTCACGAAACCTTTCGGCTTACGCACTGCGTAAGTTGCGCAAAATTCCTCTGATAAATACACGCAAGCTATCTAGGGCTTATGCCATTTTCAAAAGCTGTACACACTTTTTCGTGAAATTGGCTGCTGGAATTTACGGTGTGGGTTCCGTGACTGACAATACACGGTACACTATATGCGTACACAGTATTTATTCGTAACCAGCTAAGAAAGCTACACTTTCATACATGGTCAGCCAGGTGGTTCTCACTCGCGGCATTGCTTATAGGTTTGCACAGGACAGACAACCAATACATGAGGCAAAATGTGTCGGGTTGTTGAAAAATTTCACATTTCCATGTTCGACAGCCGTGACTATTGTTTCACCCACTGTATAGTACATGAAGTTAGAGTTTGCCACCTTGGAAAACACAAGCTTTAACGACAACATTTTACAGTTGACTTATTGTAATGAATAAAGTAAGATGTAAGTACCTGCAGCAATAGGCCTATAGAGATGGAAAATATCACATAGCCTTTCTTCACACCACCAGCATTGACTGCAAGGGTTCAAAAACAAGATCACCAGGAGCGACGCGGGCGGATTACAGTGCAGTAAATTTAGGAGGGCAACCGCATTTGGTCAGGATATCCACAAGATGACACGGTCAACAAAAGCAAACTACATATTTCTGTGCCACTTCATGCACTTTTTTTAAAATCTTAATTGCAAAAACCAAGCTACGAAAATCGAGTTGGTGGCATTGATGCGGTCTATTAAGGAAACCCACACTGGGACTTTGGAATGATGACATTTGCGACGAACTCAAGAAGTCGAGGAAGGAGGGCACGTGCGTAAGTATCTTCCCAGTTACTGCAAGCAGTGGGGCGCCACGATAGTTGCTGCAATCCAGGTTGTCGCCTTTCTTCGTTTGCACAGTGACAATGTTTGCATCTTTCCATTGTTGGGGAGGACCTCAATATCTCAGACTTTGATGATGCACTCACGAAGACACCTTCAACGCGGCCCCCTTTAATAGGCTTTCTTGGTGGTCCGTCAGGCCCAACAGCCTTTCTTGTGTTCAGGCCGAGACACGCCTTACGTACTTTTGGCGTCGTCGACGTCCGATCAAGACCTTGAACTGGCGGTAATGTGGAGGACTATCCAGGATGCTACATGGTTGACCCAGCGCCACGCACCATTGCGATCTTTGATAAGGGATGGCACAATCACTAGAACGTAAGAGGGTGCAGAAGCTGGAAACAGTGACATTTGTTATGGAAGTCGTTCATGCCGGCCTGGACCTCAAAACGAAGCCGAGCATATTTGGCACGAAGACTAGAAGATATGGGATTATCTTAGGGCAGCGGTATGAGCCTTGTTCTTCTTTTGGAGGAGCTCGTGGTTATGTGGCGTTAGTCTACTCTTGATGTCGACGTCGGGATAGGCTAAGCACGGATATAGTAATGCATACCTGTTCGAGGAAATGGCATCCCACTCCAGTGTCACGGACCTGCAAGGATCATCAGCTACATTCTGGGTATACAGTGATATTTTTCAGAGCAACAGCATACGCACTGATTTTAGGAGTGCACCCCATAAATAGGGCACCCCTATAGGAAACAATGCCCAATGTTCAAAAATCATTTTAAAATACGTATAGAGCTCCCATAGCGTTTTGGGGAAAAGCAAGACATTTCTTGACGTCCCTAATTCTTATAGACCTTTTGAGAGGGCGGCAAGGACAGGGACATACACATTGTCACCGTGCGCCACGCACAAGTGGGTACTTTGTGGATCTATCGTCACACAAGGGCGAAGGCTGGAGGGTGCGGGGTGCGTGTTTTTTTTTTTACACCGCAGCGAAGGGTACACCCCAATTTTTCAACCCGAATAGAGTCTACGTTTCCAATGACTGATACTCCTCAAGTGACAATCTTGGAAATAGTCACTTTCTTCCTCCATTCTTCTGGAAGAAACTTCATTTCTTTTCTATGTTTCCCTCATGCGAGGAGAAAAAAACGATTAATAAACAAAAACAAAATCAATGAACGAATGAATTCTCTTTTGGTGAACATTGGGAAGGTCACGGTGGCTAACCTTGCTGTTCGTTTATTAACAAACCAGACAAAACATTCACTTTTATTTATTTAAACTTCCATTCAACAAAATGTTTTCCAAAAACTTCTATTAAAGGAGCGTGACCAGGGTTTCTGGAAAATAGTTTTCGATGTAACTTACCAATATTATCAAGTAACTCCCATAGACACCTCCCATGTCCAAAAAACCCGAAAACATTCGCGATTTCCAGTAAAAGATTGAACAAAACTATCGAGTCGGCTTTTAGCGGATAAACTTTGCATGAAGCCCGCCCTCTACAGTCTGAATACGCTCAGTATCAGGCTGAAGTCTTGATCATGCATATGTATGTTCACCTTCGTAGTACTTTTAGTCTTGATATTTAATTTGTTTACATTAAATAATTTATTTAACAAAATGTGTAACGTGAAAATTGTACTTGTGCTTAAAAATATTTTTCTTGATCAGCTAAGCAACACAAAATGAAGAAAAATTAATTATATGTACGCGTTTATGTTGATAACACACGCACGCGGATATCAAACATGGCGCCCACGACTGCGCGACGTTGTCATGGTTGTTGCGTTAGCCTACGTGCTTAAAAATGTTGATATTTTCTCACCCACAAAAAAAAATGACACTTTTATATTCATCTTACATTTATAAAAAAGTTTATAGACAAAATAATTTTTTTATTTCAATAAAAGTGATAAACTGAACTGAAAATGTGTACGTTATTTTTATCAATAAGATAAATTCTTATTCAGATGATTGAGGGCGCTAGTCATGTAATTAAAATCGAAATCGCATTATGGACGAAACCGGGCCGTTGATACTGGAAAATTAGTTTACAAATAATCGGTGGATTTTCGACGATATCCTCGGAAATATGCGGCCTAGAAGCGCGGGAGTTTCAGTTTCATAATCAGAAAAATATAACGGATGTTACGATATAAAAATCTCATGACCCATAAGGTAAGTCCCGGGGAGTTATGGGTAAAAAAAGTGATCTGGTCACACTCCTTTAATCAAGCTCTCATAATACGCTGTATCAATCAATTTGTAATGATCTCCGAAAATGACATTTATATGTCAATCTTGAAAACACAACAGTATAATGATACTTTAATTTCTCAAGTGATCTGGACGTGGTAAGCAAATAAATTGTGTCTGCTTTAATATAAGAGTCCCGGGAGCTATCGCTTTTCCATCGACCATGTCTGGAAATTAGACAAGGGGCGACGTTGGCATTAAATGCCGCAGATGCGCCCCCCGATCTGAGGCTGTGCAGCCCGTAAGATGTGATATCTGGGACCAGCGGTCGAAGGGCATTTAAAACGACTTCGCGAGTACGAGTAGGCCTATAACTAAGTCCATGGGTAGACGCGATATGACTTTTTTTGGTCTTGATGAGGCGTCGAAGGACTGGTAACTCGGAATCTGCCGAATCCCCGAGGGCAGCCAGATAGCGCTCATCTGCGATGGCGACCGGACAGGTCGGACGAAATGTTCTTGCTATAGGAATTTCCGAGCCCTGGCGATACTGGTCAGTTTTAGATTTAACCAGATGAATGGTGAGACGATCAGTTGCGATGACGCAGTCTTTACGTCTTACTTCGCTCAAATCACTGAAACCTGCGTAAGAAACGTAACAGATGAACAAGAGGCGAATGTCTGCCAAGTTGGCTTGTGGATGCCCATGGGATGCAAGAAGCTTCTCCAGGAAGTCCAAGGTGATGTGTTCTTTCCTCACAGTTGGTGAGCAAAGAAGACGCTTAAAACCTTGAAGTGCCGTCTTGACCAACGGGGCGTCCGTAGGAGATGGCAGACCTGCCAAACTATGAGTCCATTTAACCGCCGCCATTAATGAATCCGCGGTAGACTTGGTTCCGGTTGATGCGAGAGGTACAGTGATAGGTAAAGTGGGGCGACTGGGAAAACGTCTACACTGGTACGGGATGTGGCCCATTTCTTCCATCTTTTCCATACTGCCTGGTATTGTTTAGTCGTCGATGGCGCTTTAGCGGACATCAGAAATGCGGGTAGGTCGATGGTCGCGAGGGAACTAAGGACTGGGTCGTCTTGTGAGACAAAGGTTTTCCATACTTCTGAAATAAGAAAATACAAGAAACTGCAGAAAAATATCTGCACATATACCAACAATAGTACAACACACACGAAAGTCGTGCTTAAGACATTGCGAAAGCAACATCAGGTGCGCAAAATTGCGACTCAATCTAAGAGGTGGCATTATATAGGAAGGATTACGTAACACAATTGTGTTCCGTACAATACGACACCTGTCGTACAACAACGAAAAGAAATTTCACTTTCTTCCTCCATTCTTCCGGAAGAAACTTCATTTCTTTTTTCGATTAACTTCCGGTTCAGACCGGAAGTAGGGGTCACACAGGGGTCATGTCAATGTATGATTTGTTTAGTTCATTTAGACCTATAATGCTGTGAAAGAATTGTTCAAGTATCTATTACGGTTCTTGAGATATTAATTTTGGAAATAATAACCTTTGAATGTTGGTAATTTGGCACCTGTGACGACATCATGACGTCACAATTTTGTGCACAAATTGTTCAACAATTTGATTAACAGCAAGTTCTTAAATGTGGCGAAGGAATCATATTAATATCTGTTGTAGTTCTCAAGATACAGCATTTTAAAACAATTCAGCTCCAAATTTGCGTAATTTGACACCACATTACGTAACCACCGTCCATGTGATGACGTCACCAATGGTATAGTCAAAAGGTTCACATGTGTGGAAACATTTCGTTCCGTAGAAATATGGTCAAATTCACTACCACTTTGAATATATTTGCATTCAAAATGCTAAAAAAAATTCACATTTTCGAACAACTTCCGGTTTGGACCGGAAGTAGGCGTCACACAGGGGTCATGACATCGTATGATTTGTTCAGTTCATTTAGACTTATCATGTTGTGAAAGAATTGTTCAAGTATCTATTACGGTTCTTGAGATATGAATTTTGAAAATAATAACCTTTGAATTTTTGTAATTTGACACCTGATGACGTCATGATTACGTCACACTTGATGCCATCATGATACTATACATTCTGGTGAAAGTCTTCCGTAGGGCCTATGTCTGTATCTAATTTACTAACGATTCAGCTTGGTTTGATGGGCATTGTTGCTTGTAAGTGTAAAAACTGAGATTCTCAGTTTCGTTGAAATTTGACCTCCAATTGACCCCAGAAGGAAGGGTCAGATGACAATGCCCACACAAAGAAAGTTGTAGAACAGACTGTCATCTATAAACCTGCCAAATACGAAGATCCTGGGTCACGTGGTTTTCAAGACGGAAGCATTTTAAAATATGCATATTTTGGTTTTTTGGGGGGTGTAATTTGATATTTGATGACGTCACGATGACGTCACGCTTGATGCCATCATAATATTATACACGCTGGTGAAAGTCTGCCATAGGACCTATGCCTGTACTTAGTTACCCAAAGATTCAGCTTGGTTTGATGGGCATTGTTTCTCAATAAGTGCAAAAATTGAGATTTTCGTTTTCGTTGAACTTTGACCTCAAATTGACCCCAGAAGGAAGGGTCAGATGAAAATGCCCACACGAAGAAAATTGTAGGCCATGATCTTATCTATAAGCCTGCTAAATACGAGAATCATGGGTCACGTGGTTTTCCAGACGGAAGCAGTTTAAAACATGCATATTTTAGTCATTTTTAGGTTGTAATTTGACACTCGATGACGTCACAATGACGTCACACTTGTATGCACACTTTCACATTGGGGTTGATGTTCCTACAAAGTTTCAAGTTGATAGCTTGAACCGTTTTGAAGAAAAGCTCTGGAAACGTTTGAGTGGAAAAAGAAAAAGGAAAGGGGAAAAAAAACTAGAGGTATGACGTTTGTTGTTACAAACGCCAGGTGATCGGGCTAAATGAACATTTTGTGATGAATTTCAGACGTTGTTATCACCTGTGGAATGGCAAAAATGGAAGTTCAGCAGCCGATTTCAGGAAACTTTACGCAATTGCGCAAGTCCACTTACGCCATTACTTGCGCAATAACTTATGGCGTAAGTGGACTTGCGCAATTGCGTAAAGTTTCGTGAAATCGGCTGCTGTATACACTAATCCGGTAACTAATATCTCCTCCCTGCATATCCGCCATAGCTGGGGGGTTGATAGCTTGCACCGTTTTGAGATATGAATTGTTGAAATAATAACCTTTGAAATCTTGTAATGTGACACCTGTGACGACATCATGACGTCACAATTTTGTGCACAAATTGTTGAACAATATGTTGAACATCAAGTTCTTAAATGTGGCGAAGGAATCATACCAATATCTGTTGTAGTTTTCAAGATACAGCATTTTAAAACAATTCAGCTCCAAATTTGCGTAATTTGACACCACATTACGTAACCACCGTCCATGTAATGACGTCACCAATGGTATAGTCAAAAGGTCCACATGTGTGGAAACATTTCGTTCCGTAGAAATATGGTCAAATTCACTACCACTTTGAATATATTTGCATTCAAAATGCTAAAAAAAATTCACATTTTCAAACAACTTCCGGTTTGGACCGGAAGTAGGCGTCACACAGGGGTCATGACATCGTATGATTTTTTCAGTTCATTTAGACTTATCATGTTGTGAAAGAATTGTTCAAGTATCTATTACGGTTCTTGAGATATGAATTTTGAAAATAATAACCTTTGAATTTTTGTAATTTGACACCTGATGACGTCATGATTACGTCACACTTGATGCCATCATGATACTATACATGCTGGTGAAAGTCTGTCATAGGGCCTATGTCTGTATCTAATTTACTAACGATTCAGCTTGGTTTGATGGGCATTGTTACTCAATAAGTGCAAAAATTGAGATTTTCGTTTTCGTTGAACTTTGACCTCAGATTGACCCCAGAAGGAAGGGTCAGATGAAAATGCCCACACAAAGAAAGTTGTAGAACAGACTGTCATCTATAAACCTGCCAAATACTAAGATCCTGGGTCACGTGGTTTTCAAGACGGAAGCATTTTAAAATATGCATATTTTGGTTTTTTGGGGGGTGTAATTTGATATTTGATGACGTCACGATGACGTCACGCTTGATGCCATCATAATATTATACACGCTGGTGAAAGTCTGCCATAGGACCTATGCCTGTACTTAGTTACCCAAAGATTCAGCTTGGTTTGATGGGCATTGTTTCTCAATAAGTGCAAAAATTGAGATTTTCGTTTTCGTTGAACTTTGACCTCAAATTGACCCCAGAAGGAAGGGTCAGATGAAAATGCCCACACGAAGAAAATTGTAGGCCATGATCTTATCTATAAGCCTGCTAAATACGAAAATCATGGGTCACGTGGTTTTCCAGACGGAAGCAGTTTAAAACATGCATATTTTAGTCATTTTTAGGTTGTAATTTGACACTCGATGACGTCACAATGACGTCACACTTGTATGCACACTTTCACATTGGGGTTGATGTTCCTACAAAGTTTCAAGTTGATAGCTTGAACCGTTTTGAAGAAAAGCTCTGGAAACGTTTGAGTGGAAAAAGAAAAAGAAAAGGGGAAAAAAAAAACTAGAGGTATGACGTTTGTTGTTACAAACGCCAGGTGATCGGGCTAAATGAACATTTTGTGATGAATTTCAGACGTTGTTATCACCTGTGGAATGGCAAAAATGGAAGTTCAGCAGCCGATTTCAGGAAACTTTACGCAATTGCGCAAGTCCACTTACGCCATTACTTGCGCAATAACTTATGGCGTAAGTGGACTTGCGCAATTGCGTAAAGTTTCGTGAAATCGGCTGCTGTATACACTAATCCGGTAACTAATATCTCCTCCCTGCATATCCGCCATAGCTGGGGGGTTGATAGCTTGCACCGTTTTGAGATATGAATTGTTGAAATAATAACCTTTGAAATCTTGTAATGTGACACCTGTGACGACATCATGACGTCACAATTTTGTGCACAAATTGTTGAACAATATGTTGAACATCAAGTTCTTAAATGTGGCGAAGGAATCATACCAATATCTGTTGTAGTTTTCAAGATACAGCATTTTAAAACAATTAAGCTCCAAATTTGCGTAATTTGACACCACATTACGTAACCACCGTCCATGTAATGACGTCACCAATGGTATAGTCAAAAGGTCCACATGTGTGGAAACATTTCGTTCCGTAGAAATATGGTCAAATTCACTACCACTTTGAATATATTTGCATTCAAAATGCTAAAAAAAATTCACATTTTCAAACAACTTCCGGTTTGGACCGGAAGTAGGCGTCACACAGGGGTCATGACATCGTATGATTTTTTCAGTTCATTTAGACTTATCATGTTGTGAAAGAATTGTTCAAGTATCTATTACGGTTCTTGAGATATGAATTTTGAAAATAATAACCTTTGAATTTTTGTAATTTGACACCTGATGACGTCATGATTACGTCACACTTGATGCCATCATGATACTATACATGCTGGTGAAAGTCTGTCATAGGGCCTATGTCTGTATCTAATTTACTAACGATTCAGCTTGGTTTGATGGGCATTGTTACTCAATAAGTGCAAAAATTGAGATTTTCGTTTTCGTTGAACTTTGACCTCAGATTGACCCCAGAAGGAAGGGTCAGATGAAAATGCCCACACGAAGAAAATTGTAGGCCATGATCTGATATATAAGCCTGTCAAATACGAAGATCATGGGTCACGTGGTTTTCCAAACGGAAGCATTTTAAAACATGCATATTTTGGTCATTTTTGGGTTGTAATTTGATACCCGATGACGTCACAGTGACGTCACACTTGTATGCACACCTTCACATTGGGGTTGATGTTCCTACCAAGTTTCAAATTGATAGCTTGAACCGTTTTGAAGAAAAGCTCTGGAAACGTTTGAGTGGAAAAAGAAAAAGAACTAGAGCTTCGCGTTCGTGTTTTTTACAAACGCAAGGTGATCGGGTGACATAAACATTGCAATGATGATGACGACACAGTTTTGAGATTGTTTGAAAACTTGAGTTGTTTGATGTTGAAAAAGTATTGGAATTCTCAAGACATGACTCTGACTATTCAACGCTAAAATTGTGTATCTGATGACGTCATAATTGTCAATCTCATCAATAACGTTACTATTGTGTGCACATATTGTTCAAGTATCTACTGAAGAACAAGTTTTGACATGTATATGTGGTGAAAGAATATTTTCAATATCTATTACAGTTCTAAAGATGTTGTCATTTGAGATCATATTACTGTAGTATATCGCCGTGTGGGGAGTTGGGGTTCAATTGCATCTAGAATAAACTGATGCTCCAGTCAACTTGAGTTGCGGTCCACCATGTCCATTTTCTTTCCAACACAGCAACGATTTCCAGCATGTAACATTCACAGTTTTCGGGGAGAAACCATATTTACTCTGGTCCGCTGACTAGGGCTAGCCGTACATAATTACACCCAAGATACAACAGCTAAGTCACCAAAAGTAAATGTCCTTGTGCTATCTAGTGTTTATTCAACTTTCCTGGCGATGATGCCACGGAAACTAGCAGTTTTACATCTTTAAAAGTCAAATTTTCTCGGTTGTAAATCAAGCCCTGCTTATTATGTATCGTCTGTCTGACTTATTCACTACTCGCGCAGGTACGTGTATATCATTGGCCGTGTGGCCCAGACATCTTCCCTAAAAAGATACATTATGACCTCTGTCCCGAGACGGGCCGCCTAGATACAAGTTATATTATTAGAAGTCGAGCACTATATATGGGCGCAAATCGTCAGATTAGTGGAGGCTTGGCATAGCGCCCTCAAACGACTGAGTTAGCTTAATTATCAAAGGGACCCAACAAATAATTTCTCCACATTACGTAACCACCGTGCACGTGATGACGTCATCAGTGGTATATATGTAGTCATAAGGTCCACATGTGAGGGAACATTTCGTTCCGTAGAACTATGGTCAAATTCCCTACCACTTTGGCTTTATTTGCATTCAAAGTGCTAAAAAAGTGTACATTTTCGAACCTCTTCCGGTTTGGACCGGAGGTTTGGGTCACACAGGGGTCATGCCATTGTATGATTTGTTCAGTTCATTGCGACCTATCATGCTGTGAAAGAATTGTTCAAGTATCTATTACGATTCTTGAGATATGAATTTTTGAAATAATAACCATTTAATTTTTGTAATTTGACACCTGTGACGATATCATGACGTCACAATGTTGTGCACAAATTGTTCAACAATTTGATAAACATCAAGTTCTTAAATGTGGCGAAAGAATCACGCAAATATCTGCTGTAGTTCTCAAGATACAGCATTTTTAAACAATTCAGCTCCAAATTTGCGTATTTTGGCACCGCATTACGTAACTACCGTCCATGTGATGACGTCACCAATGGTATAGTCAAAAAGTCCACATGTGTGGAAACATTTCGTTCCGTAGAAATATGGTCAAATTCACTACCACTTTGAATCTATTTGCATTCAAAACGCTTAAAAAAATGCACATTTTCGAACAACTTCCGGTTTGGACCGGAAGTAGGCGTCACACAGGGGTCATGACATTGTATGATTTGTTCAGTTCATTTAGACTGATCATGTTGTGAAAGAATTGTTCAAGTATCTATTACGGTTCTTGAGATAAGAATTTTGGAAATAATAACCTTTGAATTTTTGTAATTTGACACCTGATGACGTCATGATTACGTCACACTTGATGCCATCAAGATACTATGCATTCTGGTGAAAGTCTGCCGTAGGGCCTATGTCTGTATCTAATTTACTAACGATTCAGCTTGGTTTGATAGGCATTGTTGCTGGTAAGTGTAAAAACTGAGATTCTCAGTTTCGTTGAACTTTGACCTCCAATTGACCCCAGAAGGAAGGGTCAGATGACAATGCCCACACAAAGAAAATTGTACAACAGAATGTCATATATAAACCTGCCAAATACGAAGATCATGGGTCACGTGGTTTTCAAGACGGAAGCATTTTAAAATATGCATATTTTGGTTTTTTGGGGGGTGTAATTTGATACTTGATGACGTCACGATGACGTCACGCTTGATGCCATCATAATATTATACACGCTGGTGAAAGTCTGCCATAGGACCTATGCCTGTACCTAGTTACTTAAAGATTCAGCTTGGTTTGATGGGCATTGTTGCTCAATAAGTGCAAAAATTGAGATTTTCGTTTTCGTTGAACTTTGACCTCAAATTGACCCCAGAAGGAAGGGTCAGATGAAAATGCCCACACGAAGAAAATCGTAGGCCATGATCTAATCCATAAGCCTGCCAAAGACGAAAATCATGGGTCACGTGGTTTTCCAGACGGAAGCATTTTAAAACATGCATATTTTAGTCATTTTTGGGTTGTAATTTGATACCCGATGACGTCACAATGACGTCACACTTGTATGCACACCTTCACATTGGGATTGATGTTCCTACAAAGTTTCAAGTTGATAGCTTGAACAGTTTTGAAGAAAAGCTCTGGAAACGTTTGAGTGGAAAAAGAAAAAGAAAAAGAAAAAAAAAAAAAAAAAAAGACAAAGAAATCGTACAATAGTAATAGGTGATCGGAAAAAGTTCCGATCACCTAAAAAGAAACGAGCTACGTCTGTTCTATGAACAGAGCGTAGGGCTTTTTCACCTTTTTTTAACTTAAAAAATGAGCATGCTTACCTTGCAAAATTAGATGTTAGCATATCAACTATTTAACTTTAAAAAAGTTTACCTTTAATGTGTTACCTTTAAAGGATTGATGACGTCATCAATGTTTTAACCACACAGACATGTTTGGTGGTGGACTTACTCTATAAGCAGCACTATTGGGCTAATTTGCGCAAACACTGCTATGAAAGGGTCATTTTAAGATTTTTTAATTTTGACGCTAGAGGGCGCCCTTTTATGGAATGACGTAGAAACTTACATTTTTGGAAACCCTATTTACCTTAGACACTGACACTACCAACCGCATCTCGGCAGCTTTCACCACTTTTACAAAATAGGTTCATTTAAATGCACTTCCGGTTTCTACCGAAAGTGAGCAAGGTCACAGGTCATGGCGATATTTTTTGGATACCCCACCCTAGTCGAACTCAAACACCTTTGACCCCATCCAAATACCTCTTACCAGTTTCAAATGGCAAGGCAAAGTCTGTTTGACCAATAGGGAATGAGGTCAAATGTCAAGGCATGTGGGCATCTGAAAGACCTTTATTAATGATCGTATATGCCGAAAGAATCAAGATCGTAGGTCAAACGGATGATTTTTTATGAATTTTTTAATATGGAAACATTAAATTTCATGCCCATTTAAACTTACACCTGATGACGTCATGATGACGCCATTGTTGGGTGCACACCTCTTCTACTGTGTCTTTCATGTGACCAAGTTTGTTTAAGAACAACCTCAAGTTTGGGAACAACCTCAAAAAGTGCCGACAACGCCCATGCGTTATGTCAATGGGGGGCGGGGGGGAAATCAGAAGAAGAAATAAACGGAAAAGCCATACGTTAACGACCTTTGCTAGTGATCGTATATGGGAAGGAATCAATGTTGTAATTTGCATTTTAAAATATTTTCATGCACCTTTAATCTGACACGTGATGACGTCATTATGAGATCATTAGTTAAATACATTTGTTAATGACCGTATATGGTGCAGGAATCACGATCATAGGTGCCTGATTTGTTATGAATGTTTGATCGTATATATTTTAATTTAAATATTTAATTAAACTGTTCATTTTTAGTTTGTTTTGAAGGAACAATTTCGTAATTAGATTTGTTGAAGATGGTTCAATAAAATCATAACAATGACTTAATGATTTCAGGCCTATATTAAGCTTTGCACCTTACTAAACCTAAAAAGAAAGAAAACAAACATTGGAATTAATGCTTCACGGCAAAACTATGACATTCCCTCAATAGCATACAATTACTTTCTTGTAGAGAGTGGACTCTCTTAAATAAGACTGAAATAACATGAAAGATTGTATCCTACTCACTGAACTTTTGTTAAACCATCTTCTGTTGAATTACACGTCCGTGGTAGACAGTTAAAAGACTGCTTCCGGCGCCGTGTCACACAGGGCACACGGAATAGACATCTACGGTAAAAATTGATTTATGCGAAGTTTGCTCGCATAGAGAACGATCAAATCTAAAACTAGGCCCCTGGCATAACACTGGTCACTGCTCAGTAAACCGAAAACATCATGGCATGATCATGGTGTCATTTTAAAGAGGAGATTCAGCCCTAACAGATGATATCTCCTGTTTATTCATACGGGCCCTACTTTAGTTACAATTAGCAATAATATCTCGTTTTTTTTATTTTTTATCCACCCTGTATATACGGAAATGTTGACTTGGCTGAACTTTGGCCTTCAATTGACCCAGGAAGGAAGGGGCAGATGAAAATGACTACCCAAAGGAAATTGTAGCTCAGGATCTGATCTATAATGTCTGCTAAATATGAAGACCCTGCGTCATGTGGTTTTATAGAGGGAAATATTGTACGAATTTTTGTACCATCTTTGGCTAATTTTTATGACGAAAATCCACTTTTTTGCCAATTTTAAATAATTATAATTACGTAATCATTGACGTCATGGTGATGTTCTACATGGGGTGGAAGTTTGTGATGGGGCCCATGCCTGTACCTAGTTTTATAAAGATCAAGCGTAGTTTAATAGGTAATATTGCTTACAAAATACAAACAATTTGATTATTGAATTGGTTGTAGCTCGCATTTGTTAATATTTCATATTTATAATATTTGTATCACCTTTAATCTGACACGTGATGACGTCATTATGAGATCATAAGTTAAATACCTTTGTTAATTACCGTATATGGCGCAGGAATCACCATTATAGGTGAATCGGCTGATTTGTTACGAATGTTTGAATATGGAAAACATTAAATTGTATGCTCATTTAATCTTATACCTGATGATGAACAGTTTTTGAGTTGTGTCAGTTTGCCTGAGTGTACTGCTATACAGATCTGCCACTTCCAAGTGTTTGATGAACTGTGAGATACCAAGTCATGGCGCAGGTAAAAACTTTTGATTACTTAATTAGCTCCTTGAGGAGTACCATAACATGTATGTTCAGGATTTATACTAAGAGAGTCTTGGGCCAAATTTCATATAAAACAAAATAACATGTACATTATGTAAACAGTACAGTTACCTTCATCGATTGAGAAAAGATTTGTTTAGATTTGAAAATATGGCAATTTTCAGTTTTTGTACTTTTAAAAACATCATTAAGTTACTGTAAAATTAGTACTATTTGTAATAATGTCACATGGCGTTATAAATTAAATATTTAAAAAGTTTATCCTGAAAACTCAGTTTAGAGGCAAGTTTGATTTCCCTTTGCGAATTCTAAACTGTTCATTTTTAGTTTGTTTTGTTCACATTTGGGATGGAAACGCGATGTTTACTCGAAATACTGATATACATATATTAGTCATCAAAGGCAGAAATCAGAGCACATAATTAGTTAAGATTGAAAAGAGTTTGGCCAAGGAGGACAATTTCGTAATCAGACAAGTACATGTACTATATGTTTACACGTATTGCGTATTCTCTCTTTAGCTATACATGTATCACTATGAGGGCGCTATATCACTTTCACGGTAGCAAAACGCGAGTGTATGGCCTGGCTTATGCATGGTTTTACGCAAATTGTGACTTGGCTAAACTTTGGCCTTCAATTGACCCAGGAAGGAAGGGTCAGATGAAAATGCCTACACAAAGAACATTGTAGCCCATCATCTGATCTATAATGTCTGCTAAATATTAAGACCCTGGGTCATGTGGTTTTATAGAGGGAAACATTTTACGAAATGCATTTTTGGCTCATTTTTATGACGAAAATCCACTTTTTGGCCAATTTTAAATAATTATAATTACGTAATCATTGACGTCATGGTAATGTTCTACATGGTGGTGGAAGTTTGTGATGGGGCCCATGCCTGTACCTAGTTTTATAAAGATCAAGCGTAGTTTAATAGGTAATATTGCTTCATAAGTACCAAACAAATACAAACGATGTGATTTTTGAATTGGCTGAACTTTGACCTTCGATTGACCCAGGAAGAAAGGGTCAGATGGAAATGCCTACACTAAGAACATTGTAGGCTAGGATCTGATCTATATGTCTGTCAAATATGAAGACCCTGCGTCACGCGGTTTTGGCAAGGGAATCATTTTAAAATGTGCATATTTTGGTCATTTTCGGCTTTTTAGGCATTTTTAAACTATTGTAATGACGTCACTAATGACGTCACAATGAAGCCATTCTTGGGTGCACACCTCCTATACTATGTCTTTGATGTGACCAAGTTTGGTTAAGATCAATGTTTGGGAACAACCTTAAAAAGCGCCGACAACGCCTATGCGCTTTGTCTATGGGGAAAAAATCAGAAGAAAACGGAAAAAAAAAAACTAGAGCTACGTCTGTTCTATGAACAGAGCGTAGGGCTTGTTCACATTTTTTTTACTTAAAAAAATGAGCATGCTTACCTTGCAAAATTAGATGTTAGCATATCAACAATTTAACTTTTAAAAAGTTTACCTTTAATGTGTTACCTTTAAAAGGATTGATGACGTCATCAATGTTTTAACCACACAGACATGTTTGGTGGTGGACTTACTCTATAAGCAGCACTATTGGGCTAATTTGCGCAAACACTGCTATGAAAGGGTCATTTTAAGACTTTTTAATTTTGACGCTAGAGGGCGCCCTTTTATGGAATGACGTAGAAACTTACATTTTTGGAGCCCTATTTACCTTAGACACTGACACTACCAACCGCATCTCGGCAGCATTCACCACTTTTACAAAATAGGTTCATTTAAATGCACTTCCGGTTTCTACCGAAAGTGAGCAAGGTCACAGGTCATGGTGATATTTTTGGATACCCCACCCTAGTCGAACTCAAACACCTTTGACCCCATCCAAATACCTCTTACCAGTTTCAAATGGCAAGGCAAAGTCTGTTTGACCAATAGGGAATGAGGTCAAATGTGAAGGCATGTGGGCATCTGAAAGACCTTTATTAATGATCGTATATGCCGAAAGAATCAAGACCGTAGGTCAAACGGATGATTTTTTATGAATTTGTTAATATGGAAACATTAAATTTCATGCCCCTTTAAACTTACACCTGATGACGTCATGATGACGCCGTTGTTGGGTGCACACCTCTTCAACTATGTCTTTGATGTGACCATGTTTGTTTAAATGCACAGGCTCGTCAGCAATGCGCGCCCGCCAAATTCGTGCTGGAAACACGCAGCTCCATGCATTTGCTATGGAGCTGCGTATTGCGTGGCACACATTTGGCGGGCGCGCATTGCTGACGCGCCTGTGCATTTAGGAACAACCTCAAGTTTGGGAACAACCTCAAAAAGTGCCGACAACGCCCATGCGTTATGTCAATGGGGGGAAAATCAAAAGACGAAATAAACGGAAAAGCCAAAAGTTAACGACCTTTGTATAGTGATCGTATATGGGAAGGAATCAAGGTTGTGGGTCGCATTTTTTAATATTTCATATTTATAATATTTTTATCACCTTTAATGACGTGATGACGTCATTATGAGATCATCAGTTAAATACCTTTGTAAATGACCGTATATGGCGCAGGAATCACGATCATAGGTGAATCGGCTGATTTGTTAGAATGTTTGAATATGGAAAACATTAAATTGTATGTTCATTTAATCTTATAACTGATTATGAACAGTTTTTGAGTTGTGTCAGTTTGCCTGAGTGGGGGAATTACTGCTATACAGATCTACCACTTCAAGGTGTTTGATGAACTGTGAGATACCAAGTCATGGTGCAGGTAAAAACTTTTGATTACTTAATTAGCTCCTTGAGGAGTATCATAACATGTACATGTAGGTTCAGGATTTATACTAAGAGAGTATTGAGCCAAATTTCATATAAAACAAAATAACATGTACATTTAATGGAAATAGTGCAGAAGCCTTCATCGATTCAGAAAATATGTTTAGATTTGAAAATATGGCAATTTTCAGTTTTTGCACATTTAAAAACATCGATTAGGCCTAAGTTACTGTAAAATTAGTACTATTTGTCATAATGTCACATGCAGTTATAAATTAAATATTTAAAAAGTTTATCCTGAAAACTAAGTTGAGAGGCAAGTTTTATTTCCCTTTGCGAATTCTAAACTGTTCATTGTTAGTTTGTTTTGTTCACATTTGGGATGGAAATCCGATGTTTACTCGAAAAACTGATATACATATATATTAGTCATCAAAGGCAGAAATCAGAGCACATAATTTGTTAAGATTGAAAAGAGTTTGGCCAAGAAGGAACAATTTCGTAATTAGATTTGTTGAAGATGGTTCAATAAAATCCTGACAATAACTTAATGATATCAGGCCTATATTAAGCTTTGCACCTTACTAAACCTAAAAGGAAGAAAACAAACATTGGAATGAATGCTTCACGGCAAAACTACGACATTCCCTCAATAACATACAACTACTTTCGTGTAGAGAGTGGACTCTCTTAAATAAGACTGAAATAACATAAAAGATTGTATCCTACTCACATGTCCTTTTGTTAAACCATCTTCTGTTGAATTACACGTCCGTGGTAGACACAGTTAAAAGACTGCTTCCACGCAAACACATAGCGTGTCACTGTCTCGGTCGGCGCCGTGTCACACAGGGCACACGTAATAGACAGCTACGGTAAAAATTCATTTCTGCGAAGTTTGCTCGCATTGAGAACGGTCAAATCTAAAACTAGGCTCCTGGCATAACACTGGTCACTGCTCAGTCAACCAAAAACATAATGACATGATCATGGTGTCATTTTTAAGAGGAGATTCAACCCTAACAGATGATATCTCCTGTTCATTCATACGCGCCCTACTTTAGTTACAATTAGCAATAATATCTCGGTTTCGTTTTTTAAAAATCCAACCTGTATATACGGAAATGTTGACTTGCCTGAACTTTGGCCTTCAATTGACCCAGGAGGGAAGGGTCAGATGAAAATGACTACACAAAGCAAATTATAGCCCAGGATCTGATCTATAATGTCTGCTAAATATGTAGACCCTGGGTCATGTGGTATTATAGAGGGAAACATTTTACGAAATGCATTTTTGGCTCATTTTTATGACGAAAATCCACTTTTTGGCCAATTTTAAATAATTATAATTACGTAATCATTGACGTCATGGTGATGTTGTACATGGTGGTGGAAGTTTGTGATGAGGCCCATGCCTGTACCTAGTTTTATGAAAATCAAGCGTACTTTAATAGCTAAAATTGCTTCATAAGTACACAAAAACACAACAAATGTGAATTTTGAAAAGGCTGAACTTTGACCTTCGATTGACCCAGGAAGGAAGGGTCAGATGAAAATGCCTACACAAAGAACATTGTAGCCCATGATCTGATATATATGTATGCAAAATATGAATACCCTGGGTCATGTGGGTTCATACAGGGAAGCGTTTTACGAAATGCATATTTTGGTACTTTTCATGATAAAAATCCACTTTTGTGCCATTTTAAAATTATTATAATTACGTAATCCTTGACGTCATGGTGACGTTTTACATGGTGGTGGACGTTTGTAATGGGGCCCATGCCTGTACCTAGTTTTATGAAAATCAAGCACGGTTGAATAGCTAATATTGCTTCATAAGTACAAACAAATACAACAAATGTGATTTTTGAATTGGCTGAACTTTGACCTTCGATTGACCCAGGAAGGAAGGGTCAGATGAAAATGCCTACACTAAGAACATTGAAGCTCATGATCTGATCTAAATATTTGCCAAATATGAAAACCATGGGTCATGTGGTTTGGGCAAGGGAACCATTTTAAAAAGTGCATATTTCGGCAATTTTCCGCTTTGTAGGCATTTTTAAAGTGTTATAATGACGTAACGGATGACGTCACAATGAAGCCATTCTTGGGTGCACACCTCTTATACTATGTCTTTGATGTGACCAAGTTTGGTTAAGATCAATGTTTGGGAACAACCTGAAAAAGCGCCGACAACGCCTATGCGCTTTGTCTATGGGAAACAAATCAGAAGAAGAAGAAGAAGAAGAAGAAACTAATTTTTTTAACTTCAAAAATGAGCATGCTTAGCTTGCAAAAAGTATATAAAGTATTTAATTTAAAAAATGTTTACCTTTAATGTGTTACCTTTAAAGGATTGATGACGTAATCAATGTTTTAACAATACAGACATGTTTGGTGGTCGACGCACTCTATATTCACCACTATTGGGCTAATTTGCGCAAACACTGCTATCAAAGGGTCATTTTAAGACTTTTTAATTTTGCCGCTAGAGGGCACCCTTTTATGGAATGACGTAAAACTTACATTTTTGGAAACCCTATTTACCTTAGACACTAACACTACCAACCGCATCTCGGCAGCTTTCCCCACTTTTACAAAATAGGTTCATTTAAATGCACTTCCGGTAGAAACCGGAAGTGAGCAAGGTCACGGCGATATTTTTTGGATACCCCACCCTAGTCGAACTCAAACACCTTTGACCCCATCCAAATACCTCTTACCAGTTTCAAATGGCAAGGCAAAGTCTGTTTGACCAATAGGGAATGAGGTCAAATGTGAAGGCATGTGGGCATCTGAAAGACCTTTATTAATTATCGTATATGCCGAAAGAATCAAGATCGTAGGTCAAACGGTTGATTTTTTATGAATTTTTGCATATGGAAACATTACATTTCATGCTCCTTTAAACTTACACCTGATGACGTCATGATGGCGCCATTGTTGGGTGCACACCTCTTCTAATATGTCTTTGATGTTACCAAGTTTGTTTAAGAACAACCTCAAGTTTGGGAACAACCTCAAAAAGTGCCGACAACGCCCATGCGTTATGTCAATGGGGAAAACATTAGAAGAAGAAATAAACGGAAAAGCCAAAAGTTAACGACCTTTGCTAGTGATCGTATATGGGAAGGAATCAAGGTTGTAGCTCGCATTTGTTAATATTTCATATTTATAATATTTGTATCACCTTTAATCTGACACGTGATGACGTCATTATGAGATCATCAGTTAAATACCTTTGTTAATTACCGTATATGGCGCAGGAATCACGTTCATAGGTGAATCGGCTGATTTGTTACGAATTTTGAATGTGGAAAACATTAAATTGTATGCTCATTTAATCTTATACCTGATGATGAACAGTTTTTGAGTTGTGTCAGTTTGCCTGAGTGTACTGCTATACAGATCTGCCACTTCCAAATGTTTGATGAACTGTGAGATACCAAGTCATGGCGCAGGTAAAAACTTTTGATTACTTAATTAGCTCCTTGAGGAGTATCATAACATGTATGTTCAGAATTTCATATAAAACAAAATAACATGTACATTATGTAAACAGTACAGTTACCTTCATCGATTGAGAAAAGATTTGTTTAGATTTGAGAATATGGCAATTTTCAATTTTTGCACTTTTAAAAACATAAATTAAGAGACTGTAAAATTAGTACTATTTGTAATAATGTCACATGGCGTTATAAATTAAATATTTAAAAAGTTTATCCTGAAAACTCAGTTTAGAGGCAAGTTTGATTTCCCTTTGCGAATTCTAAACTGTTCATTTTTAGTTTGTTTTGTTCACATTTGGGATGGAAACGCGATGTTTACTCGAAATACTGATATACATATATTAGTCATCAAAGGCAGAAATCAGAGCACATAATTAGTTAAGATTGAAAAGAGTTTGGCCAAGGAGGACAATTTCGTAATTAGATTTTTAAAAGATGGTTCAATAAAATCTAGACAATGACTTAATTATTTCAGGCCTATATTAAAGGAACACGTTGCCTTCAGATTTCACGAAATATATCACGTTTGAGGGTGTTCCTTATACTTATTAAGAGTTGTTCTTGCAATAAAACACATTTAATGTGTTATAATTAGTGAATGGTAATTACAAAAAACAAACACTGACCTCTGACCCCCACTACATGTCCCGCGAAATGTATACGTATTTCAAGCCGTCAATACGATCGTCCGGGTAGTGGGCAAAATGCAGCGACGAACAGGAGTTAGGCTGTCGCCGTAGCCAGTGGTCAGGTAAACCTATCAGATGAACGCAAGGTACCATACCATTCTCCGCCTCCCGAGACATGTGTGAAATGTAAACCCATACACACACACACCGACTGGCTGTCAAAAAATGGATCGTCAAGAGAACACAGCAGACGCGTCAAAAAAGAAAAAACGAAAACCTCGCCAATCAGGGTAAGAATATTGTCATGGGACAAACCGATAGAAAGGACTTGGATGATTTATACCCAATGGTTATTGTAGACACGAATTAAAAAAACAGGCACATCACACGCAACGGAGGAAGGAAAAATAATTTCTTTCTCCAGGCTGGAAATAAGACTAATATAATTTCTCCGCCATTTATGGGAGTCAAGATTGTGACTCCCATAAATGGCGGAGCGTGCTGCTTCGAGAAATTACGCAAAATTGAAGCATTTCTAAGGCACGTTTGTGTGGATAATTATATTCTACTTTTTAAACATCTTTCAGATCGTGCTCATTATACTTCAAACGCTTGTAATAGCCCAAAAACGCCCAATAAAGCGCAACCCGAAGGCAACGTGTTCCTTTAAGCTTTTGTTTTTAAATGGGACGTGCACTGCATGTTCGCGCAACTTACAACAAGTACATGTACTATATGGGTCTTTCTATAAATTAAGGGTCCAATTTTGGTGTCCCCCGTTACATTTTACATCTTGTTTTTGTAAATTCAGGACACATTCTTTAAATACTTTCAATCTCGAAGAGCGAGTACATAAAGTACAATTTATACAAAATGGTTTACAGGCCATTTTAATGATTTTTGTACGAAAAATAACACATATCAGGTGTAACGGGGGACACTAAATGTCACACTTTTGGACCCCTAATTTATAGAAAGACCAATATGTTTACACGTACTGCGCATTCTCTCTTTAGCTATACATGTATAACTATGAGGGCGCTATATCACTTTCACGGTAGCAAAACGCGAGTGCATGGCCTGGGGTGGGGTGGCTTATGCATGGTTTTACGCAAATTGCGACTTGGCTGAACTTTGGCCTTTAATTGACCCAGGATGGAAGGGTCAGATGAAAATGCCTACACAAAGAACATTGTAGTCCATGATCTATAATGTCTGCTAAATATGAAGACCCTGGGCCATGTGGTTTTATAGAGGGAAACATTTTAAGAAATGCATTTGGGGTCATTTTCATGAAGAAAATCCACTTTTTTCCACTTTAAATTATCATAATTACGTAATCAGTTATGTCATGGTGATGTTCTACATGGTGGTGGAAGTTTGTGATGGGGCCCATGCCTGTACCTAGTTTTATAAAGATCAAGCGTTGTTTAATAGCTAATATTGCTTCATAAGTACAAAAACATACAACAAATGTTATTTTTGAATTGGCTGAATTTGACCTTCGATTGACCCAGGAAGGAAGGGTCAGATGAAAATGCCTACACAAAGCAAAATGTAGTCCGTGATCTGATCTATATGTCTGCCAAATATAAAGACCCTGCGTCACGCGGTTTTGGCAAGGGAATCATTTTCCGCTTTTTAGGCATTTTTAAAGTGTTATAATGACGTAACTGATGACGTCACAATGAAGCCATTCTTGGGTGCACACCTCTTATACTATGTCTTTGATGGCACCAAGTTTGGTTAAGATCAATGTTTGGGAACAACCTGAAAAAGCGCCGACAACGCCCATGCGCTTTGTCTATGGGAAAAAAAATCAGAAGAAGAAGAAATAAACGGAAAAAAAAAATTCAAAACGAAAACAAAGGCTTTTTCGTCCTAAACGAAAAAGCCAATAAACGGAAAAAAAAAATCAAAACGAAAACAAAGGCTTTTTCGCCGCAAAGCGAAAAAGCCAAAAATCAGAAAAAAAAAAAAAGACAACGAAATCGTACGAGAGTAATAGGTGATCGGGCTGTTGGCCCGATCACCTAAAAAGACAAAGAAATCGTACAATAGTAATAGGTGATCGGAATTAGTTCCGATCACCTAAAAATCGTACGAGAGTAATAGGTGATCGGGCTGTTGGCCCGATCACCTAATTATTAGTTTTACAAAACATCAGTTGATTTTTGACGATATCCCTGGAAATATACAGATTGAGGACGCGACATTTCAGAAATGAGAAAAATATGATACATATAAACACCCATAAGAAAAATTGAAAACTCAAAAATATGATCTCGTCACGCTCCTTGAACTGTTTTATCGGTAAGTTGAGAAGTTGATCAGAATTTTTTGATAAGGATTCTGTACTCGGACATCACTATTTTTTCAATAAGGGCAAATCTAATTTAAAAACACAAATTTGAAGGGGAAAAAATATGATTTTACTAGAAAAAAACTAAAAATTATTTTGAATTGTCATATAGGTTTAGTGTAAGAGGACTTATGTGACGTCCGACTTGTAAATTCTTTCCAGAAAATTTTAAGATTTTGTGTCTCTTTATTTGCAAGGCCTAAAAACCATAATCAACTTCTCAATTCTTTCCGAATGTTATAAATTTTGCTGACTGGGGCCGTATATTTGATTAATTGTTTTATATTCTTTAACACAAATTCTTTGGCTTTCACGTGTTTCTTGTAGATTTTATTCTGTTTTTGAAAAGTTAAATTCAGCAAAAGGAAAAACTCCATGATTTGGCTCTACTTTGAATTTTTTCCTATTTCAGATTGTGAATACAGAATTTGCCTCGTTGGAAAGGAAACGTCAAGCAACCAACAGCTCCAACAAGCTTTACAGGTACATTTTGATTGAAGACATTGTGAAAACTGGTCTTTCTAATTTGAAAATCAAATTAACGAAGACACTTGACCTTATGGAGTGAGTAAAATTAAGCAAAATTGCCAAATAGTTAAAAACCACTTTTACACAACAGACAAGTTGCAAAAGATTTCAGAAATACTTTTGTTGCAAAAATTCATCAAGCGGTTGCTGTTAAAATGTTTCCAATTTACGTGCGGAATTGTCAATGAAAATGAATAGACGGCAACTTCAAAAATCGTGATGTGATAAAGCGCCCTCTTTGGCACAAAGCATGTTATTTAGGGGTTAAAAGTAGGTTTGGCCAATCTTAAACACACGTTTAAAGCCAGCTAGGGGTCCTGGGCACTGATAATGCCCGAGCCGCCAGGCGAGGGCATTATCAGTGCCCAGGACCCCTAGCTGGTTTTAAACGGGTTGTTTAAGATTGGCCAAACCTACTTTTAATCCCATTCATAAATACCTTTTCGTATAAATCGGTAAAATTCACAAAAATTAGCTCGTCGTTTTCCCATATTTTGCATTCACTTGCCTATGCCTACAGTCTAGTGTCAACACGGCGTACGCGTTCGTACAACTGCGAGCTGTGCGTGATGTTGTTTTTGTTCGATCGCGCGCGTTACGAGTAACGCAGGCGCGTTGCTCGCGCTCGCACACGACATGGATATTAGTGCACAATTTTCTTTCAGGCGCGTGCAGTTTCTTTGTGCATGTGCGTTTTCCATATACGCGCTGACTACGGCACAAACGCGGGATAGCCAGCCGGGCATTATCACTATTCTTTATCGCTAATTTAAGCCAATAGGGATGCGTAAACTGTCCAAGGTATTTATTAATTTTTCTTAGTTAGTCTTAAATTTAAGCGTTATATATTTATCTTGGGTTTCAAGAGCAGACTGTAAACGGGGCGCCATCAACTGACATTAAACAGCGGTGCCAAGCAGAGCATGATGGCGCTATACACCAATCCGGTAATAAGGTCTTCCCTGTACATCCGCCATAGCTGGGGGGCTTCCACTGAATAAACTGTATGTTTTTGTTGTTGCTGAAGCTGCATTTGTTTACTTCGAACAAGTTGCGCGTCTTTGTACTATGTAGGGATGTGTACACGCGACGCGCCCGCGGGCGCGTCGCGTATACGCGAAGGAGGCGCGTTCGTGCATGTAATGGATGAGCGCTTTTCGTTCTAACAGCAACACAAAACGCACAGCCCATGCACTGGAGGCCCCCCAGCTATGGCGGATATGCAGGGAGGAGATCTTAGTTACCGTATTGGTGTATAGGCACAGGCTTTGTTATGCCTATAGTCATGCCCGTATTGGTGTCTTGAATCAAGACTAGGTAGTTGACAGTGCCGTCAAGTGCCGATTTTGGTGATATTTTGGGGCGACAAATCTCACCACTGCACAGGTGGATTTGCGTAATATTTGGCACAAATACAAAAAAACACAGCCCCCAATAGACCTGCACCAAAAAGAAATCAGCCTGGCAGATTAAATGACAGAAACTAAAGGCAGCATGATTTACAGTGCAATTTTACGCAGCGGTCCATCAAGCTTGCAAACTTCGGTTACAGATTTCACCAATAATAGTGTCATGACTGCGCGGCTGATGATTTCACGGATTTCCAAGTCACTAGCCAAGTGCACCAATCACATTTTTTTTTTAATTTCAATTTTTCTTGATAAAAATCATCTTGGAAACCACTAAAAAATAAGGGGTCTATTGGCCCGTCTACACGAGCCAACATTTGTTGGTCAACAAGGACCAATATGAAGTTAAAACTTGTTGGGCGAAACAACATGTTCCAACATATCTCGACTGCAGTTAGTTGCTGCCTTCACGTGACGGGCATTCTAATCTGCTATTAGCCTGTTTCTCCAACAAGCTCTAACAAAGTCGGGCGTTAGCTACATGTTCCAACATGGACCAACTTGTTGGATGATGTTGGGCGTTGTCTAGAGTGTCGTCCACACTGGAACGTTTGGTCGGCCGACATCGTCAGACAGATGTTGGACTTTGTTGGCCAACAAATGTTGACTCATGTAGACAGGCCTTATCATTGCCAGAGGGTTCTTGGAACAAAGTTTTTGTTGATGTTCTTCAGCAAAATATGACCCATTTTTATATAAAAAATATGCAAAAATTGTGGCCATGTCTAAATCTTCAACTTTTCAGAGTCTCTTAAACAACACATTTACTCACACTGATGCAATTAACTTATTTGGTTGATTTTAAAATAAGAAGTATCCCTTGGTTGATAAATTTCTGTACATGAAACATTTCATTTCTATTTTTTTTCCTTCTAAAGTAGGGACCTGGAAAAAAGTCAGAATTTTTATTTTGAGTTAAAACTATTTTTACTTACAGACAAGTTCCAGCAGATTTCAAAGATAATTTGGCTGTAAACATTTATCCAGCAGTTGCTGTGGTATGTTTGTCAAAATACGTCAATTTTCCATGCAGAATCGTCAATGAATGTGAATGAACGTACAAATTTGTCCATCATTAAGTACTGCACCCTGAATACTGCAGCTTCTGAATATACCTCGTAAAATGCAAAGCTCAAATTTAACGACGGCCATGGCCGCCAATGCCACTCTTACTGGCCTTGATGCCCCTCAAAAATTTGCTCTTTTCACGGCCAAAAATGCGTTGCCCTTTTTCACCGATGGCCGTCGTGCCCCTTTTTTGCATCAAGATAAAATGTTTCTATATGGGCGGTAAAAGACATGCGGCGGCCATGTTTGGGGAGTGTTCTGTAAACTCGGCCAAAATTCCTGAACGAACATCAACACTAAGCGGGAGCACAGCAATGCATCTGTCCCTTACCGCGACTGCCCACACAGCACGTTGGCAGGCAGCAGTCGGTCGTCGGTGCATACGGTATACGGTCCTGTACATGTACTGTACATGTACTGATAGCCACACAACCGTACCGCTCATACGTCGTCTACGGTATGGTGGGTACCAGCACGGAGGTAGGAAAAAAAGTACCAGCCAGGATTATACTTTCACTGGTATTCGGTATCGGGTACTGGTTTTCCGATCATACTGCATGGCGCGGTGTGGCGAAAACTTTTTGGCTCCAAACAAACTTGGCCCAAATTGTCTTGTGTACAAACTTGGCCCCATATTGACTCGTCCCCAATTCACTCGTCCCCAATTCCTTTGTGTACAACTTTGGCAACTGAAGACTCAAGTTGGCTTATAGTGCCCTGCCTTGTGGCATCGGTGCCCTTTCAAATTTGGCTTCATTCAAGGCCAAAGTGGCCTTGCCCTAAAAATTGCGAAACTTGAGGCCTGAAAATGGCTACCCAACAACACCAAGTCATCAACATGTACATTCCTTATTTGCATTTTCGACTTGTGCAAATCACATTAATTTCATTTCTATTTGTCAGACCCTCAGCTTGACCGTAGTGACCTCCGACACCGGGATGGAACACACGTTGGAGCCAGCCGGAGTGGAAACGTTGTTTGTCTTGAGTGAGTTTGAAGGAGAGCTGTTTGCTAACTTGAGACGGAATGGCTGCCGAGTCCTGGGTCCTCCCGTCATCTATAAATGTATTTCCACTAAGCAGGTTTGTATTGGCCAATGTTCAACATAGAATTAAGAGCAATGTTAAAGGGGTCTGTCCACAAGGTACGTACGCACGAAATGCCGACTTTCTAGACTGCCCCTCCCCCTGTACGCAAAATTCATGACCACTGCTGTTTTGTAAACTAATTTATCTGGTTCCATAAAGCAGTGCAGTGATTACACCAACCTTTTTGCTTCCACATCCAAATTGGATATTGCAAATTGCAGATTTCCTGTTTTCTTCCCATGGATAGTATTTTGGGGAAGTATTTTATTGATCACTCTCAAATGACGTCCCTTCTTACAAATTGTCACGTGCATCAGGATCTTGAGCGTTATTTTTTTTGTGCCGCACATCGGCTGCGCCGTATTTCGAACAAATTTCGAGCAACACGCGCGCGTGTTTGGAACATTTTTCAGGATGTGCGTACGCGTACCTGATGGCGATTAATACGCAGTGGCATTTTTCCTACAAAGATGGCGTCTGTGAGAGTGGTCAATATGATTGTTAGGTTAGAACGAAATCCATTTTTTTTTTTTAAATCTGGTCATGCTTTTAAATCCTATTACATGCTCTATCATTTCAGCATAAAATTCCCATATTGATGTTACTGTGTATACATTAAAAGCCCATTTGTGGTGACTGGTCACAATGTATAATCTGCATTTTTTGTATGCATTTTTAAAATAGTCTTTGCCACTGACAAGCCGGCCCCTATACTGTCACCACATGTCCCTACTCGTTATATGCTTCACTGGATTCACAGAGAAAGAAGAACTGAAACACCTCGCTGACCTAGTGCACCATATGGGGGGCAGTGTGCGCAAGGACTTCAGTACCAAGGTCACGCATCTGGTGGCTAACGTGACTAGTGGAAACAAATACAGGGTTATTTCTATATTTTTTATTTATTTATTTAAATTATTTATTTATTTATTACATTTTATTTATTTTTTTAGGAGGGAGGGGGTTGGTCTAGAGGATCACTTTCAGAACCTCGGTTCCGAAGGTTGTGGGTTAGAATCCTGGTCTGGTCCATCCATTGTTAATGTGCCCTTGAGCAAGGCATTTTGCCACACATTGCTTCTCTCCGCCCCAGGGTGTCCGCTGGTCTTTAAAAAGTATTAAATACATTTTCTAAATGTAAGGCCTTAAAAAGCATTAGAAACTATTAAAAAGCATTAGAAAGCATTAAAAAGTATTGAATTGTTATATAGTCCCCACTAAGCTGAGATGGTATAATATGGAATGTAATGGAGTCCTATGATCGGGGATAATAAAAATGTAGGTGCCTTGATCGGTTGTCCTGTATTTGTGATATAAGTCTGTAAATTGTAAATGGGTCTTTCTATAAATTAGGGGTCCAATGTTGGTGTCCCCCGTTACGTTTTACATCTTGTTTTTGTAAATTCAGGACACATTCTTTAAATACTTTATACCTCAAAGAGTGAGTACATAAAGTAAAATCCATAAATGGTTTAAAAGCCATTTTCATGATTTTTGTACGAAAAATAACATATCAGTTGAAACGGGGGACAATAAATGTCACACTTTTGGACCCCTAATTTATAGAAAGACCCAAATGCAGGTATGTTGCCTGCAGTGCAGTGTGTAGGCTTTGGAGGGTTGGGGTACTTGTTTCCTTGTGCTGTGTCTGTTTTAAACTTGTTTCCGGACAAAATGTTAACAAGTTTATCGTAAAATTTCCTGTTAATTTTTCTCCTATAGGCATTGGATTTTGTCAACAGTCATTTTCACTGCCCAGTCAGCAAACTTACGTTAGCCCAACGTTGGATCAACGTCAGTAATTAAAGGAGAACCACCAGTCGGGTTACCACACTTATGGTCATAATTTCGAGGAGGCGACCCCGGAGGATATTGTCAAGTTTCTTGTCGACAGGGACTCGAAGGGTCGAACTCAGGTCCACGTACTGGGATGCCCTTTTCTGGGAAAGCAAGGGGTCCAAGGATGCTGTTGTCCGCAACACCTTGCAGCAGGAACGGTCGACTTAGGGCGTTTACCAAGCTGCTCTTCTGCCTGTTGTATGGACGGTTATTCAACCTGCCGTGCAGCTCCTCTAACCTCGCTTTAAAAGTTGTGAGCTGTGAAGAAGAAATGTTCAAAAACAGAATTTTACTAGCCGCTTAACACATTCACAATCTAGAGCTGTACAACCAAACCGTCACGCTCGCCGCACATTCTTCTCAAAAGTATTTGAAGTCGCCGGTGGAGCTTCAAACTGCCCCAAACGGTCAAATGGACTTGGTCCTTGAGATCTTCTTGGAAGATGTAATCATTTGAGAGGAACTGCCAGCCAGACTCGTCACATAACGTCTTCAACGCTGGGTTGACCGACCCCACACTCTGGTTGACTTCCGCATTTCGAGTCTGGCAGATCGAGGACAGCAGAAAGAGGGTCTCCGGAAATTGCGCCCGTAACTGTTTCGACGCCGCCTCGAAAACCCTAAGCAGCTCTTTTACCGCTGTCGGCCGATTTTTACTTCTGCTGAAGTCGTTTATGCCCCCATGCAGCACTGCAACTTGCGGTTTCTGGGCCCGGCACAAGGACGCTAGAACTCGGCATAGGGCTTCCATCTTTGTCCCACCATACACCTTCACACTGGCCGCGAGAGGCAATGGCCACCCAAAGTTGACTATGTCCCTGAACATAGAGTCCGAGACCAGCAGAACCAATTTTCGATCAGAATCAACGGGTACTCTTGGGATACCCTCTGCCGAAGGAAAATAACACTTGAATGCCCAAAGCTCAAAGGGCAAGCCAACCTCAATTTGCCGATATCCCTGCCGTGATGGCACGTCAAGAACCCCCAGTTGACCCGCCTCCGTCAACCTTAATGAACGACGTATGAATGGGCGTATGTATGGCCACGAAGGCCTGGGATGAGAATGCTTTGGTACGATCATCGTGACGACAACATTTCCCCATTCCCTGAAAAGCCTTATAAGAGACGGGATGAGCACAAAAGGCGGAAATACATCATTTGACGAAGAGATTGCTTCATTAGGCAAAGCAAATTCGTAACGTTAACGATCTCTTCATTCGATGAAGCAATTTGGCAGGTCCGGTTGCACAAGCACGTTGTGCGTCAAAACTACACGGTGTGTCGTCAGGCGCTTAACACTACACATGTTACGCTCGATGCGAGTGTGCAACCAGGCATTATAGAGCATCATTCGATCGTCGTTAGCGGTTGCCTGATGTGAACGGTACCACTCTTCATTTGATTGTCATTCGATCTTTGTTAAGTGAGATGTGAACTTACACTTCATTTAATACCTAACAATGACCAACTAGTATCGAACAAAGCGATTTCTCTCAAGAGAACGGAGTGCAAGATTCCATTGGCATTGACAGTGTTTTTGTTACTAAAAGCGTTCTGCATACTGCATGTAGATCTTGTGGTCCATATAGAGTTCAGAAAGTGTGATTTTTAACAAAAGGTCCGTTTTCTCCCTTAGTGAAAAGGCTTACTTAGGTAACATAACTTACGTTTCATTGCATTGACTTTTATTGGAGAGAGAGGAGGCTTTGCTGTGCGGTCATTGAAGCGAGGACACGCTTTGCCATCGAGAGAGCGGCCTTGAAGAACAGTACTACCCCAGATCGCGACCATCATGTTCTTCACGAACATAGAGTTTTTTATTATTACCTCTGATCATTGGGATCCATTCAATCACTCCATATACCATCTGAGCTCCCTGAGAAGTACATATATACAGCCCTTGCTGTCTATTCTGTCCTCAATGGTTAATCAAAACAAAAAATAAATAAAAAAATAAAAAAATGGGAATAAATAAATGGCACAATTGCAAAAACCCAAAGGGATTGGATGACAAACATTGCAAGTAAAGTGTGCATTTATGAGGGGAAATCAACATCATGGTAATTTTTCAAAATTTTTTACAAAAAAACAGAGTCTAGGTGTTAGTTTTTAAGTAAATTTCGCTTTGAAACATCTAGCATACTAACCAGTATGTCCAGAAACATGCGGCAAATGACAGAAGTTATTTGCATTCACTCGTAGTATTACAAAGTCTGAGTACACTGGGACTGGCACAATGCACATGCAGTTGACCCGTGCTATACGGCATGGTTATACGACAAAAGTCCTTTATACAAACTCTTTGCCACTACAACGGGAATCTAAATGATTTCTCCCACTTGCCATTTTTCTGTTTTGGGACATGTTGTTCAGTATGCTTGATATGGTTACAAATGCAAAAAGATTGATACCTGAATACTATAGTTTGCACGGATATCATGCCACAGCTTCACTGATTCCCATGCAGCTCATTTAAAGCCACAGACTCGTCAGCAATGCACGCTTGCCTAATTCGTTCCACGAAATACGCAGCTCCTTGCATTTAATTGTTATAGAGCTGCGCATTTCGTGGCACGAATTTGGTGTGCGCGCAATGCTGACGAGCCTGTGCCTTTAAAGTTTATCCACTTGGCGGTATTGAGTGGAGAAAATGTAGTGCAATAATTACATTTATTGGTCCTTTACAAGATACACATTGGATCTGGCTTGTGGATGCCAAGCGAAAAATGGGCAGCCATTGACAGCCAGAAAAAAAACTCTATGTTCGTGAAGAACATGATGGTCGCGATCTGGGGTAGTACTGTTCTTCAAGGCCGCTCTCTCGATGGCAAAGCGTGTCCTCGCTTCAATGACCGCACAGCAAAGCCTCCTCTCTCTCCAATAAAAGTCAATGCAATGAAACGTAAGTTATGTTACCTAAGTAAGCCTTTTCACTAAGGGAGAAAACGGACCTTTTGTTAAAAATCACACTTTCTGAACTCTATATGGACCACAAGATCTACATGCAGTATGCAGAACGCTTTTAGTAACAAAAACACTGTCAATGCCAATGGAATCTTGCACTCCGTTCTCTTGAGAGAAATCGCTTTGTTCGATACTAGTTGGTCATTGTTAGGTATTAAATGAAGTGTAAGTTCACATCTCACTTAACAAAGATCGAATGACAATCAAATGAAGAGTGGTACCGTTCACATCAGGCAACCGCTAACGACGATCGAATGATGCTCTATAATGCCTGGTTGCACACTCGCATCGAGCGTAACATGTGTAGTGTTAAGCGCCTGACGACACACCGTGTAGTTTTGACGCACAACGTGCTTGTGCAACCGGACCTGCCAAATTGCTTCATCGAATGAAGAGATCGTTAACGTTACGAATTTGCTTTGCCTAATGAAGCAATCTCTTCGTCAAATGATGCTATTTTGCTTCGTCGAATAAATTTCGAGAGATTGCAATCTTCATCAAATTAAGGGGCGTGCGTTCACATCAAAAATTTGCATCTTCGAATGATCGTCGAATCAATATATACATTACATGTACCGGTATGCTATATTTTATTTGTGATTTCATTCAGAAATGTTGCAAAATAGTATGTCTCCACAGCATTGGAAATTATTATCGGTGCTTGCTAAACATATGTTAAGCAGATGCAAAGTACCTTGATACATTAAGGGTTTAATTTAATTTTAAGAGGTGAAGAGGTATTTAGACCTAAAGTTCCAATATTTTAAAACATTAATTAATGAGTTGTTGATCTTTACATTCATTCTCCAGATCAATTTGTAAACCGCCTGAATACACAGTATCCTGATGACCCAGTTAAAAAGAAGGAGGAGGAGGCTAAGTTTACTAAATACATCAGTGAGAAATTACAGGACGTTGTTAGGTCCCAGCAGCGTTCTGTAATGAACTCCAGCACTAAATCTGGAACTGACTGAATACAGGTAAATCAAAAAGGAAGTGACCAGGGTTTTTTCTTTCTACAGGGTGTATAAAAAAAAGGAATAGTACACTCATAAAATTTTAGATAAAATGGAAATTGTATTATTATATTTAGAAAATTGGCTGACACATATCGGTAGACATAAATTTTGAGTGAAACGATGCACTGAAAATAACTTAATTATGAAAACATTTTACGTCCAATTTGTCCAAGCTAATTTTGCGGTTTTTGGTGCGTTGTTTCCACAGAATTAGCTTGGACGGAAAGTATTTTTAAAATTCAGTGATTTTCAGTGCATCGTTTCATTCACAATTCCTCCACATCGCTTTTTCTCAAAGCGACGCATGTGGCAATCACGCGCAAAGGAGGCTCAATGCGAAATTATGTGTGCGAAGAGTGCGTTGCACGCATAAAATGCACATTCTATTCACTGGAAAAGAGCCTCCCAGCAATGGCGGACGGGAAGGTGTCTTAAAGGTCTAGCTTAAAATTTATCGAAATTAGTTGTGTTGCTATATTTTTCCCAACAAGTATTCATCGGGCATTTGCTACATGTAGATTGCATTGTTTTTTAAGTTTGTCGCAAATTCCAAACAAGTATTTCCTCTACCCTGAACCAGTTTTTGCAACTGGCCGACTTTACACCTATTCGTGGTGGATGGTCACATTTGGTCACTTTCTTTTTGATTTTCTCTGCATACTTGTACAGTACATATACAGGCATGTGAAACTCCAATATGTGCCTTTACGGTTCCCCCACAATTCACTGTAGTCCGGTATCTATGGGGGACCCCCCGTGCACCCCCCCCAGAACTAAACCAAACCAACTTTTTTAGGTGCATTTTATGGTCCTAAAACACATTTTTGATGTTAACAGTAAAAAAAACCCGATGCATTCGGGTTATTCAAAATGGCGGCCAAAATGGCCGCCAAAATGGTGCAAAATCATATATTGGCCAAATAATATGATTAAAGCACTTACAAAATGGCTAGTTATATGTTTTTGACCCTCGCAAATTCATTCCTGGGGTCCCTTTTTTTGTATCATGCTTCAAATTCAAAATGGCGGCCAGCATGGAGGCCAATATGGCTGCCAAAAGTGGCCAACTGTGAGCAAAATGATATATAATGGACAAAAATAATGATAAACACATACATAACAAAAGATATATGTTTTTGACCCTCGCAAATTTATTTATGGGGTCCCCTTTTTTCTATCATGCTTCAAATTCAAAATGACGGCCAATATGGAGGCCAATATGGCTGCCAAAATTGGCCAAATATGAGAAAAATGATATATAATGGACAAAAATAATAATAAACACATAACAAAAGGTACGTGTTTTTGACCCTCACAAATTTATTTCTGGGGTCCCCTATTTTACTATCATGCTGCAAGTTAAATATGGCGGCCAATATGGCGGCCAATATGGCAAAATATGAAGAAAAGAAAAAAAGATATATAATAGACAAAAAATAATTAAAGGCAACCACCCAGAACTAACCCACACCAACTTATTGCGGGGAGCCCTTTGTGATCATAAAGCATATTTTGCATGTTAACAATACAATGAAATGCTCTGGAGATATCTAAAATGGCGGCCAATATGGCCACTAAAAATGGTCCAAAATGAAAAAGATCATCATACATGTATATTAGCCAAATAACGACAATCATTTATAAAATTGCTAGTTATGTTTCTTAACCTCGCAAATGTTATTTTAAAGATTTTCTACCATGCTCCAAATTCAAAATGGCTGCCAAAAGTGGCCATATATGAGGAGAATGATATATAATGGGCCAAAAATAACCCACAGCTTGAAGATGGCGATCACTGTAGCTGCCAAAAGTGGCCAAATATGAGAAAAATTACACATAATAAAGATAAAAATAAAATAAAAACTGTTGCACCTTTGAGGTCACAAAACATGTTAATTAAAAAATTGTCTGGCGATATCCAAGATGGTGGCCAATATGGTCACTAACAATTTTCCAAAATAGAAAAGGTCATATATTTATAGCAAAATAATGATTTAAATGATTAGTTATATATATTTTTTACTCACAAATGTTTATCTGGTGTGCTACCATGCTTTAAATTCAAGACGGCGATCAATATGGCTGTCAAGTGTAGCTGAATGTAAGAAAAATGATATCTAATTGGCCAAAAACAAATTATAAAACATAAATTAAATGATGTTGTTCACCCTTATCAGTTGTCATCTTGGTATTCTTATCATGTTTGAAGTTAAATGAGGCTGGTATGACCACCAAAATGGTTTTTCCATGATCACAACAAATATGATCTGAGAGACACAGATATGGGATCATGAGACAATGGGGTGTTTGTTGTTCGTGAAGAGGGAGTCTAAAGTGGGAAAGAGCGATTCTAGAAACAGCAACGGTATTGAAGTGCAGGGCATAATTATTGGGGTACACAAAATGTGAACAACTCAATACAATTCGAATTTGGATGTGCTTATAGAGCAGTTTAATCGTACACTCCTGAACATGATAGAAACCAGCAAGCAATAGAGGGATTAGGATGGGCAGTTGTCCTGTGCGAAATTTCCATAAAGATGCATCCCTTGGGTGACATGTACTGGGGAGACACCTATCCAATATGCCAATGCTACAGTAAGGGAAGTTTCAGTTTCATTGGATACCTTTTAAAAGCGAGCAAGGGAAAACGCACTAGCCCAGCCAGCACAGCAGACATTTTTCTCATTTGGCCGCCATGCTGATCGCATGTTATGGAATTTAAAGTAAAAAAGGGTAGCATAAAGATGATTGTTGAGGGTAGAGAACATACCAGTAACTAACCATTTTATTAATTTGTATTGCATCATATGGGTGATATGATTTGTCAGCCATATTGGCCGGCATCTTGGATATCTCGAGTGCCGCAGGTTTTTCTCTGTTAAAATCCAAATAGTTTTTGTGGATCAACGCCCCCAAAGGTTGTTATTGGGTTGTGTGTGTGGGGGGGGGGGGGGGGGGGGGGGGGGTCATTGAATTCATTCATTTAACATATTTTGGCAGCCATATATTGGTTGTAATAAATGAGGGTCGAGAACATATGAATAGCAATTTATAAATGCTAATTATTCGGCTTATGATATCCTTTTAATTTTAGACCATTTTTGGCGGCCATATTGGCCACCATCTTTGTCTCTAGAAGATTTTATTTTAATAATGTTAACATCCAAAACTGTTTCAGGACTCTAAAAGGCATCATACAAAGTTGGTGAGGTTAGTTTAGCGGAAGGGGGTTGCATTTAATTTATGCATTATTTTTTTGTCATTGTATATCATTTTTCTTACATTTGGCCACTTTTGGTAGCCATATTGGTCGCCAATTTTGAATTTAGAGCATGATATATGATAGAAGAATAGGAGATGCCAGAAATGTTTTTAAAACAGTCAAAAGCATATAACTAGCAATTTTATAAATGATTTTATCATATTATATTTGGCTAATATATGATCTTTTCCATTTTGGACATATTACATGTATTAGCGGCCATACTGGCCACCATCTTGGTCATCTCCAGAGCATTTTTTTCTTGTTAGTATCCCCGATATGCTTCAGGATCATAAAAGACACCCTAAAAGGTTGTAAGTTAATTCTGGGGATTGCATTTAATGTACATGTATTTTTTTGTCCATTATACATGTATATAATTTTTCTCATATTGGGCACTTTTGGCCTCCATATTGGCCGCCATTTTGAATTTGAAGCATGATAGAAAAAAGGGGACCCCATAAATAAATTTGCAAGGGTCAAAAACATATAACTTTTGCTTATGTATGTGTTTATCATTATTTTTGTCCATTATATATCATTTTGCTCACAGTTGGCCACTTTTGGCAGCCATATTGGCCTCCATATTGGCCGCCATTTTGAATTTGAAGCATGATACAAAAAAAGGGACCCCAGGAATGAATTTGCGAGGGTCAAAAACATATAACTAGCCATTTTGTAAGTGCTTTAATCATATTATTTGGCCAATATATGATTTTGCACCATTTTGGCGGCCATTTTGGCCGCCATTTTGAATAACCCGAATGCATCGGTTTTTTTTTACTGTTAACATCAAAAATGTGTTTTAGGACCATAAAATGCACCTAAAAAAGTTGGTTTGGTTTAGTTCTGGGGGGGGTGCACGGGGGGTCCCCCATAGATACCCGACTGCGTGCGTTACATGGACTGAGATGACTGTCATAAACCTGTGGTCACGGCAATGCTGGAGCGCCAGTGTAGACCTGTTGTGAGTGCGTGTGGGGCGCGGTACCCATGTACTCGCAATGGACACGTGCTGTCGACCACGCATTACCGTGACCACGGGTTTTTGACAGTCATCTCAATTATTCTACCCCAGACGCCGATTTAATCCCAAAAGAGATATATATACATGTAGTAGGTTGAATCTGTATCGGAGCTCTATATTACCAGTTAATATTTGTGTCAAAAACATTCACAACATTTTACGAGTTAGAAGCGACCGAGAACTCCACTCATTTGCGTCACAACATGCACTACTCTGTACTGCTCACAGTGAATTGTGGGGGAACCGTTAAGGCAGGTATTATTAATATAGTTGTTTAAAGTCCATGTAGAAAAAAAGGTCCTTATAATTAAAGGCCCTATGTATCATTCGCAAAATTAAACTTTTTACAGATTCGTGGAATAAGACGAGTATAACACATCTAAGGAAGAATGGTAAACTAACCTGAAGAAATTTCAGCTACTCATCAGATGCATCAATGCTTCAGAAAACCTTGAAAATCTATACATGTATATGGGTTTTGTGTACAAGTGAATAGTTAAAAAGTCCCATCGATTGTCAATTTTGGACAGAAATAAATTTATGTGGTGTTTGTTACAATTGCTATCAACACTTTGAGTTAAAGGTTTTTCTTGTCAACTCATGAAAAACAAAATTGAGTCATTCCAAATGATACAATGGGCCTTTAAATTAATTAAATTTGTGGCCCAGTTTTGAAATGATTTTGAATTACTTGCTTGTTTTTCCGTCCATTTTACCCTTTTAATGTATGATGATATAGTAATTTTAATTTGTATGGCTTTAAATTTGTTCTTTGTTACCTACAGCCAACACTATGACCCTGTTCTCACAAGAGAAATCGCTTCGTTTGACGATGATTCGACAAAGATTTCCTGCTGTGAACGCACGCCTCTTTATTCGATGAAGGAAATAGCTTCATTCTACGAAGAGATCGCTTCATTCGACGAAGCAAATTTGTAATGTGAACGGCGCATTGTGCGTCGAGCACCTAGCAAGAGTTGTTTTTGAGGCGCCTCTGGAAAACCACACAGCGCGTTTAGACGCTTGAAGCTCAGCGCGCTTGATGGGCGACGCACATGTACGACCTCCCACGGCTATAGCAGTCGTTCTTCGTTCGTTCTTAGACAAAGCGATTCTCTAGTGAAAACGGGGTCTATGACAGCATACAAATGTAGAATCTTGCCAAATAGGAATGTTCTTGCCAACCGAGAGGTTCACGGTTTATTAGTACACATTTATCATGTATATTTTTACGTTTTTCAATTATATTTGTCCTTTTTCTCTTTGTGAAAAGTCACTTCCAGACAGCTGAGAAGTGTTCTTGCCATCCTGTAGCTCTCACAGGGCTTCTATACAAACTGCGAAGTTTATTCATTTGCAAATTTGTTGGAGAAGCCAGTTATCAGTGTAGTGTGAACGTGCTCATAATAAAATTAATGCAATAAGCTTCATTTGCAATGTACATACATGTACATGTTACCTTAATTCATTTTGTAGGTTTTCTTTTTATTCCTAGCTTCCCCACGTCAAAATGCATTACAAGTAAAATGTGTTACGCCAGCAACAAAAAACCCAAATGACACCAGAGAAACCAGTTAAAACCAGGCACATCAGATACAAAAGAAACCTGTTACAGTCGGACCAGTTGTACTGCTAAAACCAGTTGAAACCAGATGCACCACTGGTGCTACTGGTTTCAACTGGTGCCAGTTGGTGCTACTGGTTTCAACTGGTGCCAGTTGCACCAGTTGAAACCAGTAGCACCAATTCATGAAACCAGTTGCACCAGTTGAAACCAGTTGAAACCAGTTGTACCAGTTCATGAAACCAGTTGCACCAGTTAAAACCAGTTGAAACCAGTAGCACCAGTTGAAACCAGTTGCACCAGTTGAAACCAGTTGCACCAGTTGAAACCAGTTGTACCAGTTCATGAAACCAGTTGCACCAGTTAAAACCAGTTGTACCAGTTCATGAAACCAGTTGCACCAGTTGAAACCAGTTGAAACCAGTTGTACCAGTTGAAACCAGTTGAAACCAGTTGAAACCAGTTAGAACCAGTTAAAACCAGTTAAAACCAGTTGCACCGGTTAAAACCAGTTAAAACCAGTTAAAACCTGTCACCAAATCCCAGTTCAACTGGACCAGTTCGGACCTGTTTAAACCAGTTCAACTGGTTTCAACTGGAATTTTCACCTGGGTACGACCTTCAACTGGAGGACCAGATAGACCCAGATGCTTCAGAGCGAACCGGAGCCGCTTATCCGAGTCCTCCCCGGTGATGGACTTGTATATGTACATCGCGACCCCTTCCGTCTTCTTTTCGACATGCTTGTTGCATTCCGACAACGGGTTGACATACAGTTGCTGTTCCTTGAGATCTTCGACCGATAAGGGATCGAACTGGTCAACGTACTTCCGTAGCAAGGACATCACATATGCCACATTCTTGTCGTAGCCCGTCTCCAAACGGGCCTGCAGCAGCTCCATTCGCAAGGGCTTATGTACCTCTAAAGCCGTTTGTGCCTGTGCATGTATTGAAACAACATTGTCATCTTAATGGGCTAGAATTGAAAAACCCCTTCTGCCGTCTCTTCTTTATCCAACTGCTATGCACTCCAACTGTTGTTGTGGATTATATCTATCTATTAGAATCTTTATTATTGGTCTATTTGTTCTTTCCTTTTTATTGTCCTTTTAAGGTTCCCTATTTACGACAAAATTGACATTCCAGTGTATTGACCTTTCCGCCATGGTGGAGCATGAATTTTCCCATACCATCCGAAATACGACTGGTACATCCTTTTCCAGGAAACTACTGTCCTGATTTTGGGCTTATCCCCGACCAGCATGAAATGTACCCTGTGGAGATCTCCTCCCCGCCATGTTCCTTCTCGACGCCATTGTGCTCCAAATCTTATAGCTTGAACGGGTTCCCATTGGATTTGATAGTAGAGGTAATTTGAACCCGACTGTACGCAATTAAATTTAACGATTGGCTTTGATGACATCCATCATATCCCATCATATCCCTTTTTTTATTATTTTTTATTTATACCTCCTAATTACACGTTAATTATGTAGCACGACCACCCTCATCGGGCCCTTCCCGTTCAGGCAATTCCACCATGTGTCTGCCATACCCTCCACGTTAATTGGGGCTCATTACTATGACCCGCCAAGAATACCCTCCAGGTTTCTCAAAGTGCTTAGATTGCCTATTCGTGTACATGGTCGGCAGTGTCCTTTATTTCCTGCCAGGGCTTCTCCCTCATTTCATTTCATGTTATCATGTGACTCCCTGGAATAACTTAAATCTCGAGAAAATATCCCCTTGTCTAAAACGCCTTATCTTAATGAAATTAGAACCCTATCATCCTAAGCCGCTTGAATTAAGAGTACTTTATCTCGATGAAGATGTCTCCATTCTATCAATCTTATCTTCGCCTTCTGTTCCTATCACGGCCTGCTCTAGCTTTCTGCCGGAACCTGAATCGGGCTTTTCCCTTATTTAAGATACATCGCTTATCATGGTACTTGGCTGTACTTTTACCACTTCACCTTCAATTCCCTTAAAACAACTCAATGTTATCATTAACCATTGCAATAGGTGAACGTTTCCTCCACCGAGTCCGAATTTCTCTCCAATTTTCTGCGTCTGATTACTGCAGGGCTTGTTCCCTTTGCGTTGGGGTTATCCCCAGTAACCCCGAACCACTATCTGATATATATAACCTGGCATTTGCAAATTTACTACCCGATATGATTGATTCGGAATGATTTGATATGTGGCAAGAGAACTGATCTTATAATATTTAAATTTCTCCATTTCCCTTGAGCTGTGAATTGTTCATTTTCGTGGAAACTTCATTAACTTTAACTTTCCAGCTGAATAACCTTAACCATGAAGGTTAAATTATGTCCCTAAGACTGACACTTGCATTCCAAGGCCATGTACAAGGGCTCCCACTAGCTATGTCCGTTTGCTAATAATCATGCCACAATAGATACCACATACTTATCCTCTGCTTACCGGTGACTCGTTAACTACCATATACACGTCCATGTCCATAATTTCTACAGTCGACTCTCGTTCGTACAAACTCTGTTATTACAAAATCTGGTTATAACGAACATAAAGCCTTAGTTTGTCCCAACTGTGCATTTTATATGCACAATGAAATTGACTGGTGGTCCTCTTAATACAAAATTCTGATATAACAAACAAATTGGCTTGGTCCGAACGAGTTTGTTACAACGAGACTCGACTGAATATAAAATCCACGTAATAACTAAAACCACTGTGAAGAAACTCTTGAACCGGGCCACACATCAATAACTCCTCACGCATCTATAACGGCAACATCATTCTGATGTAAACTATATCTGCGTGCCCTTCTTGGTTCGCCTGTCACTACGTGTAGTGCGAACTACGACCTGAGTAACTTGACCGCCATTTTCATATTATAGAAAATAAATAATTATAAATAACCTTTGGCATACTTAAAGTATCTCTATGTACCTTCGATGAAGCCGAAGCCTGTGCCGTAGCCCTTGGTACCTCTCCGCTGGGCCTGGCGCCTTCATCATTTCCGCTAGCCGCTGTGGCCACTATCTTGGCCTCCTGTTCGGTTTCCACTTCTAGGCGGCGCTTCTTCTTGGGCACCGACTCATCCAGTGGCCCAACGTCTATGCGCTGAAGCACCTTTTCCAGGCGACATCTCTGCGCCCCATTTGGAGCCAGGGCCAACACATGTCTCTTCCAGTCCTCACTTAAATCTTTGAGGCCTGCTGCATCATCCCATCCATCCTCGACGAGGTTCTGGAAGCACTTGTCTGAAATGGCAAACGCGGTACACAGCCCCTTGAAGCCTGCGCCGACGGCTTCGCCCAACTCGCCGCAAGCTCCGGCGTTTTCCTGCAAATGAACATGTGTCCATAACCATTTGTCAATAAGGTAAATGCGCTCAATTTTAATATGAATGGCAACAACTCATTTAAATTACATGTAATTTCCCTTCCACTTGAGGGGGATAATCATGAAATGAAATATTCTGGCAACCGTCTCTGCGCCTAAAAACTGGACACTTTATTCTGAATAGCTAGAGAATTGCCAAGGAGGGGTAATAAGTGCTAACAAAGCTTTCCCGCTACCTTTATAGAACATCTAAATGCGTCTGTAGGCACTACCTTGTAAACCCCAAACATCCTACTGATCTATGCCTCCATATACTATACGCCTTTCTATCTTCTTAGAAATAAAGCCGTGTATTGGTTCCAAATATATTATTTTCTCCCCCTTTGCGAAACGCCAACTTAAAATAACTAACCTCAATGACTCCAAAACTTTCCTCCATGTTGCTGCTGGACGACATGTCGTTACGCTCGCAACGTGCCTAAACCGGACAACGTGTAGCTCGCTACCACGCCCGTTGAGAGCATTACTCGAAAGCGCCGGACCGTAACCTAATTCCCAGAACATACAAAGAGCCTGGTGGTTTCTGCGAAATCGGTATTACGCGCTTGATTGCTTCACCCTATACCGTACCCATTGAAAACCCAAACAAATGAAACCATTGTCATTTGTTCATGGCGCTTTGTTAATCTAAACACGGCCAGCAAAATGAGTGGCCCTCCCCGAGCAAAATCGCCGCAAACGATAACGAGTGCCCTTAAATCCGTACGGAACATGTAGCAAAATATTAAGCGATTCATCAAACCCTATGATCAAACTGAACCCCAACAAATTTACTCGTAACCTGCAATGATTGAATCCAAGAAGAAAAGGGTGGGGTGGTAGCTACAAAACGGACCATTTCTGTTTGCCGTCGAACTATCACAGCCAAATACCTGTAATTCGATAGTCTTTGAGGACCAACTTTAAAATTCTCCTTTTACCTGATTCCACCTGAGATATCCTTATACACTGTAAACCCCGATATATCAAACCTGCATCCCACCATGGATGCTTCTTGAATGGTCCGGTATTGCCGATGAACTCAGTGGGTAATTCGCTGTTGATCGAGCAAAAGGCACCCGGCCGCGGTGCCGTCAGAATCGCGACTGATGTATCAGTCGCCCTCAACGACCACCGTGATGCAAATAGCAAAACCTTTTAATTGATGTGACTATTTATTCAGCAGATGGTTTTGCATGTACAGTGTATTATGGGTTACATTTTTGGCAATATTTACGTTTTTGAAAAACACCATGTCATATTTATCAGTTGTGTAGTGACTGTGTAAAGTTGTGTGACAGGGAACAAATAAAGAAAACCGTTAACAGTCTATCATTTTATGTCATGTGTTTCTGTGTCACAAAAACAAGACCATAATATATATTTTTCCCAAAGTGAGTTTGGCTGTTTATTTAAATTTATTTGGGCAGATGTAAACATAGAGCAAGGAAACAGAAGATTTGGAAATAGAGTAGCTGACCTTTACTTAAATCTTGTGTACAAAAAAAGTAAAATCTTCAGATTTAAATTTGAACTTGCAAATCCTTGCTAAGTGATTTTAAGGAAAAACTTATCAAAACTTGATTAAATACACGCCTGGCTTATTGGCTATGCTTTGAGTTTTAATAGCTTACTTGTTTTGATTTAGTGGGGCTTAATAATACTGTTCAAAGAAGAGAAATATATATATTTAAAAAATAAGGTATGTGTACTTGAATTCGGGGCGATTCAATAAAGGTCTTTGCGTACAACTTAACCAACGCAAAATAGGTGGACCGTAAAGCAGTCTAATCTGGAACGAGCAATGACGTCATCGTTAGCCAATCAGACTACGGGAAACCATACGGCGCCACGACGGTAATTTTGGATTTCTGTTTTTTCGGAATGCCGTTAGATTTCGTTGGATCCCGACTGGACTAGACAAATGTACGTATAATTTTCATTATTTATGGGTAGAATATTACATATTCTTTGTGTAGAATGGAAACATGGACTGTTTTGAGTATTAGCAGTGGGAAATATTTGCTGATTTTTCGGCTGTGTTTCATCGTCTTTTTTTGCAAGCGTATATTTCACTGCTCGCTTTGCGGACCGGCTGTATATGCATATGCATGAACGTTAGGAGGCGCGGCGCGATACCCGATTGTGATTGGCTATCCGTGCAACAATCCTAACGATTTTGTAAGCGGTGTGCTGATTGGCTTCGCAGGATATGCGGCGAAGTTTAGCAGTGGTTAGTGCGGGCAAACTAAAGTGGCGCGCGCAAAGCACTGCTAAAGGAGTGTACGATGGATGTGGCTATATCTGCGACGCGTCACAAATCTTTGTGATATCGACCCCTGCTCTCCTGTACAGACAAGTGTACATGTGAACAAAATTTGACAGTTTGAGTCCACTTGGAAGCATGCATGCCTCCGACTACACAAAATAAATGCTACATTACAATTGAACTCTGACCTCCAAGTTTGTTTATTCTTTACAAATTACATGTACATGTATAGACTCTAGTCATCACTCATCAGTGCTTGGAACAATTATTTTTCTGTTAAAAAATTAGATTTGTGGAAAGACTGACGTACGTGCCTGCATTAGCAACTAAGACAGCAAGCTGTATACTAATAATAACGTTAATTAATCTGCTTAAAATTATCACAAGAAAATGTTCAGGCCCTATCTTTCAATCATTGCTTTCCTTCATTAGGTTTAAAGACACGATTGATAGGTAAATTTAAAATGGTACGCACAGCATTACAGAACTAAAGGTGCCTTTTAAAATTTCACTCATTAACAATTTTAAAAAACCTTTAAAATACATGCTGCTTCGATGCATGATTTTTTTTAATGGTAGGCCTAGGCCTAAATAATTCATTTGCAAATTGTCAAAAAAAACTGTAGTCTGGTAGTTGGCAATTTCTCGCACAAAGGTACCCGAAAGAATTCAGAAGTTGATCATGGCTTCAGACCTTGTGTGCAAAACATATGAGACACAGGCTGAACAAAATCTTAAATGTTTTCCACTTGAAATTTATTCCATCAAATCTGCACATTCCAATGCTAGATGGGTCATTTTAAAGAAAATAAATTCTGATCAACTCTTACCAATGGTACCATTTTATATGAAAAAGGAGAGAATTTACAAGTCAGACTTCTTCTACTGCCTCATAAGGCCATCGGAATAAAAGTCATTATTCATTTTTCATTATTTTGTAACAGCCAATCAGATGACGGAATACATACGTGTACAGAACGTCCGAAGTGAGATCGGGGGCGCGTTCAATAGCACAATACATACGTACGCCGGTATGGGTATTTTTCTATACCTTCACCGTTGAAGGTATTGTCGGTATGCATACGTATTGCGCTATTGAACGCGCCCCGGGACTTCAGTCGGATTTGCAGTCTCGCGCGAACAGTGGAATTGTGTGTCAGCACTTGGATCTCGCGCTCAAGACTATCGTCTGCCGTCTGATTTCGAAAAATCTGGTTGATTGGTCGGAATTTCTCGGTTTGGCGCCATATATATCGATTTCTTTCATGAACAAGTATTGAAAGTATACGTTGAAGTTCCAAATTATTTGAAATAATGAAACATTTCGGCGGCGGCCATTTGGTCATGCGGGCGGAGGACGGTATTCTATGACTTTCATTCCGATGGCCTAAATTATACGAATACGAGATCGGCTGAAAAATGGCAAAGATTTGTTCAAATATGAATCGTAATTTCTTCCTGCCACATTTTTGTTTTTCAATCAGATATGCACTTACTGACGGCAAACATTAGTTTATTAGTCATTTTTCAACTTATCGTGATGTCCGACTTGTAAATTCTTACCCGTAATAAATCAACATGATCAACAGACTGACAGAGGGAGGAAAAAGAGTCATTGTTGCTGCATGGCCCAATTTCCGGACACGGTTCAAAATAATGTTGTTTTAATGTCCTTCGAAGATCTGTCCTTCGTCTGTCCTAATTTTGATGTGCCCCTGCTTCTGTCGGTCATTATCACTCAGAAATCTACAAAAGCAAACCTAAAAAGGTCCAAACGACGAACGTTTTACGCTGTCAACTTGGAGCACATCGGTACGTTCGTAGGCTTATCGCACGCATACAATCCGGCACTGAAATTAGTGGAACTATAGCCTCGCTTTGGTGCGTCATGAATAAATATTAAGAAAGGCGTATTAACGCCTAGGTCAAGTCGTCCCCGAGACAAGTCGTCCCTGGTTCAAGTCGTCCCCGAGTCAAGTCGTCCTTGCACCCCGTGTACAAAACCTATAGCCATATGACAATTAATTTGAACAAAATCTGACTTTTCTCCTAGGTTTTTCTCAAGTTGCAAGGATAATCGGTTTGGGCCTGTCGACTACCATGTCTTATATTTGGAAGCAAAAATTTCAAGATGTACAAGCACAAAATCATTGTTCAATTTTGCTGAGATTACCTGCAACTTTTTATATGATTGTCGCAAAGTGGGAGGGAGGGTTGGGTAAAACACAGCGTGAGTGGTCGTGGCTTGTCGCAGATGTTGTTGATTTGTACTGTCATCGTAACTAAATCTTAAGGAATCGTAATGAATCGCACAATGCGTAATCATGATCGCAGACATTTGTATGTTTTTGAACCAGTCGCAGATTCGCACTGTCATCGTAAGGAATCGTAATGAATCGCAGACAGGGTATATATAAATATCACTAATAAATCCTTTTAAATATGACATGATAAATGCTCCAGAGAGTTTAAATTGGGTGACAAGGAAGCAATTTTATAGCAGTAAGACAATTTTCTTTTGCAGTAAGATTTTGTTGAAATTTTTTGTTATGCCAGGCTTCATTGACTTAGTACATCCATGGAGCTATAAAGGAAAACAACAATGCACCGTGCGGCATGGCCATATGCATAGCGGGGCGGCCGCCGCAGACGACCGGCGGCATATACTGGCGCGGCACGGTGTACGTTTGTGCGGCCGGCCGGTTCGGGAGTAGGCCTTGGTGAATTGAATATTCCCCTGTTCACGAATAAATCGGGATCATCTAGAGCATTTTCTTGGCCTGAATATGTTGCGACTTATTAAGTTTCCCGAAATATTTAGCTTTTTTTTTTTCGGAGATTGTCATACAAACTACAACTGCCTAATTTTCTATGCGTATGGCGTCGTGCAGTTTAACAGTTCACCTTCTCATTGGTCAATGGGGAATCCTGACCTCATGCATTATGCACGTTACCCCTCTACCAAAATGGTAGACAGAAATAAAGAAAAACATAAGCCCCATAAACGCAATGGTAAAGGCTGTCGGGGCGGACAGTCCGTGCGTGCTAGTCTTTCCTCAAGCGTTGGTAAAACTGACTGCGCGCGAATATATAACTCGCCACGGCAGCCTTGACTAAAGGCTATACGTTCACTAACATTGAAAATCCCAAGGTGCTAAGTAAAATTCCCAAGATTTCCCAAGCTAGTCAAAATATAAATCCCAAGATCTTGGGAAAAATCCCAAAGTGAGGCCATGCTGGATTGTGTCGCGGCTGCCGCCCGTGTTCAAGCAAATGCTTTGCGAAACTATGCGAAACAAAATTCTCCAACTTTGAAGGGTGAAAAATGTTCCTCAAACTCCAGTCTTTAAAAAAAATAGCTTTCATACCCCCTTTCATACCCCCTTTCATGCTGAAATTTGACAAATTTTCGGGCACAATTTGTGTGAAATCGTACTCAAATCTTACCTGTCAAAACGTGAATAATATACAAAAAACGTTGTCAGACACATGAATTTGGTATCGATGAAAAGGGAGAGGTTTCGTGAATGAAAAAGCGCCCTCCATTGTTAAAAAAAGACCAGGACAATACATAGAGAGCGAAAGAAAAAAAATGAAGAAAACTCATTTCAAAATGGCCGCGCCGTACGGACAGAGGGTTATTTTGGGGTAAAGTTAGTCATTTTTGAGCGATCTGATTCGTGACGCAAAACAACTTTCTGGAATAAACAAACATTCAGGTAGAAAAATTGGTTCTTTATCTATCAGAATACAGCAAAAACGATTTTTGCAACCAGAAAGTGTTATTAAAAACGAGACTTTTAAAACATGCATTTTTACACGGTAACACTTTTTTTCGGGGCCGTTTCACTGGACTCACTATCAATGGCATGCTTTTCATATTAATTGGCTTCGTGTAAAAACAAAAGTGCTAAACGATTTCAGAGAAGTTATCCACTACTGTTTTTCACTTAAATGACCTGCAAGCATCAGTAAGTTCAGATATGATAGAAAAAAACACCGACATTTAGGAGTGAATCTGAGTGAAGAAGAACTACTCAGTATCACATCAGTGGGGTCGTGCTAATTAGCGTCAACAAAGCGTCAACAAATAATAAAAGCACTTTCATGCGTAAATAATGTATTGACAATACTCATTGGGTTCCTAAATATCATAATCGATATAATGAGTGGAGATAATTATTTTTGTTTGCCCAGATACGTTGGAGATTCAATGTGCTGTTAGCTTGTATTGTAGTTCGTCTGGTGGCTATAGTTGCTCACTGGATAGATGATTTTGCAGTTGGGAGATATTACTTGGGATTAGACCATGAATTTCTTTGTAGATGACACACAGACGAGCTCTAGTACGTCTAACTTCCAAAGGGTCCCAACCTAACTCACTGAGCATTGCAGTGACACTTGATGAACGACTGTAATCCCTAAAACAAACCTCACTGCACGTCTCTGGACTTTTTCGAGCACGCTAATGGTATTATGGCCCTGTCACACCTTGACGTTTTAGCCAGCGTATGCTGACGTATGAAAAATTTGGCGATTACGCTGGCGTACGTCGAATAAGTTATGGGTAAGTTTTGTATAAGTTAAGAGCACGCGGAAACACGCTGGTATACGTCGCAGTAAGGCGAGGTCGTCGACAAATTTTGTGCATGCACAAAAAATTTCGGCGTATGCCAGCGTGTGGCTCATAAGTCCCGCATAAGTTGTGGGTAAGTAATACGATCGTTGACACGTGTTCACACACGTTACTTGTAAGTTAATCATAAGTCGACATACGTCGAGATCATGTCTACCGTACCCAAAACTTATTTCTAACCTATGAGTAACGTGCTTTGAACCTATGTCAAACCTATATCCAACGCATATTAACGTATGTAGACGTGTTGACGTGTTCCGGACGACCACAGAACTTACTAAACGTGTTTCTAACTAATAGCTACCGTATAATGGCGTATTGGCAGCGTTTAGGGGAATTTGTATATAAAAATGGGGTTCGCAGGAGGAACCCGTCAGTACTCCTCATCAAGAATCCATTGTCAGCAGATGTCCATGTCATCCGAGAGATGGAGGATCCGGCAAGACTGAGACGAGACTACCTACTAGCTGTCCTCCAACATCAGCATGACCTCATCGATTTGACACTGTGCCAGTTGCGTGCCAATAGAGCCAGGAGAAGAAGAGGTGAACGGAGAAGAAGGAACTGGGTGAGACCTTGGATCGGGAGACGACGGCAGTTTGGCATGTATGACCAGCTTATGGTGGAACTCCGTAACGAGGACCAGGCATCCTTCACCAACTTCCTGCGTATGCCCCCAGCGATGTTTGACGAGCTGCTAGCCAGAGTGGGTCCAAGGATAACCACGCGGAACACCTTCTACAGGGATCCGCTTGAGCCTGGCATGAAGTTGGCCCTGACTTTGCGTCATCTTGCCTCTGGGAACAAGTATGCCTCGATGAAGTTCGCGTGGAGGGTCCCTCACAACACCCAGTCCCTAGTGGTCAGAGAAGTATGTCAAGCCATTATTGACGAATACGTGGATGAGGTGCTGGTTTGCCCAAGTACTCCTGATGGTTGGCGCGCCATAGCTGACAAGTTCTTCCAAAGATGGAACTTTCCCAATACATGTGGGGCACTTGATGGGAAGCACGTGGCCTGCCGCTGTCATCCAAACAGCGGGTCTCAATACTTCAACTACAAAGGATTCTACTCCATTGTTCTGATGGCGCTTGTGGATGCCGACTACAAATTCATTTGGGCAGATGTCGGTAGTACTGGATCAGCATCAGATGCGCAGATATACAATAACTGTGAGCTGAAGGAATGCGCTGAGAACGGTACCCTAGGTTTCCCTGACCCTGAGCCACTTCCCAACGATAACCAGGATGTGCCCTACTTCTTCATCGGTGACGATGCCTTCGCCCTACGACCAACCATGATGAAGCCATACAGCCTCCGGGGTCTGACGAATGAACAGCGCATCTTCAACTACAGGCTTTCCCGAGCGAGGAGGGTAGTAGAAAATGCTTTCGGTATCCTGGCTAACAGATTCCAGGTTCTGTTAAGTACCATGCATCATCACCCCTCCACTGTCAAGCTCATAGTCAAAGCATGCTTGATCCTGCACAACCTCATGAGGACCAGGTAATTTATGTTTACATAGCATATTTAATACTGTATAATACATTATACAAAAATGTTTATAACAATTATCTAATTTTACCTTAAATTGTATATCATTATATTTCTTTTTATTGTACAGTGCCTTAGAATATGTTTTTATTATAGTGCGCTTTATAAGTAAAAAAAAATTCAATTTCAAATTCCAGGTACCCAGGACTACAGAACCAGCAGCTTGACCGGGCAGATAATGAGAACCTGGACTTTGTTCCAGGAGCATGGCGAGAGGGACGTCACTTGGAGGATACACAGACAGCTATTGGCCCCAACACTGCCTCCAAGGACGGAAAGAAACAGAGAAATCTAATCAAGCACTTGGTTAACTCTCCGGCTGGTGCAGTTCCGTGGCAAGACAACATGATCTAGAGGATATTTGTATTACTGCATTGTTCAGGCAATAAACGACCTCAGAAACAATAAGATTTTTTATTCAACCATTACAATTTTCTTTTACATTTTTAATACGTTTGTATTGACTGTTCGGGAGATTCGGGAAGGTTGATCCTCTCTTTGATATCTGGCCGTCGTGGGTTGCAAACTTTGTACTCTTTTAAAGTGTAGCTCCCATGTTATAATAACTTAAGTTTTGATATTTAAGCTGATTGCATTTCAAAGTAATACTCGGCTTAAAAAATGTAATAATGTAGTAATAAAACCATGTTCGGTGGTTTATACTAGAACGTCATGTCACTTTATTATGACTTAAGACCCATGATAAGGATATGGGCATAAGAGATAAGGCCATGAGTGATTTTTTGTTGTTTATGAATTAAATATTAAAAAATAACATCAACAAACATCAAGAGTTAACGCAACTTTTAGTCAGTGCTCATCTGAAAAACAATGCTTCAAGATAACAATGGTCATACGTGTTAATGCAAAATGGCACAAACATTGCCAAAACACTGTCTCTGCTAATCCTGAGAAGCACACAACTGCCACTGTCACTGTAACTAGTTCTTCTCTGGTGGTGGAGGTGTAATCAGTTCCCCAGACGGGCTGCTTGCAGCATCACGACCACTGGACAGGTTGAACATTCCTGCGAGTCCAGATATGTTAGACAGACTCTGACTGCTAGTGTCAAGGGCTCTGGGGCTCTGGATCATTACCTGGCCAGCCAAACCGCACGTAGTTGGCGAAGGCTGCAGTGGATGTGATGGGCTGAGGCTGTGCGAGACTTTTGAGGAGCTCCCCAGACTCGTGCACCCTCTTCTGGAGTGACTGCAGCAACTGGCCACGCTTGCCCTTGCGCTGTGAGGATGAGGAGGGGACAGTGGAGGGCGTGTTGTCGTCATCAACCACGATGTCTGCACAGGCAGCCTCGAGGTCCCCGCTGTGTGCTGCAATGGTTGTCTTCACCTGCAATTATGACAATTAATTAGTAAAATACAAGGCAATAATACAAGGCAAATTCAACGATTTGTTATCACAGTAAATTAACATCTATAAATATTAATATTACTATTAATATTTGTTTATACTTACACTGTTGACAGGTTCCGCATGATGGCGGACCACAATCTTGAGGAAGCCGAAGTTTGCCGTCACCCACTGCTCCCTCTCTGTCAGTTCCGGGGCGCCGTCACCGCTCTTCTTCTTGTCGAGACGGGTGTGGATGTCTCGCAGGGACTTGAACCACCCTTGAAGGTGCTCGACAGTCTTCCTCATGGCCTTGGCTTGATCCTCCCATATCTTTGCCTTCTTGTCCACCCTGCGGTAGTCAGTTTTCTTGATGTCCCAGAGGATGGCGTTATCGCAAAGGAAATCGCACATGAGCTGCTCCTGTTCGACATCAAGACAAAACTGTGTCTTATTGGCCCTCTTCTTCTTGGCAAGGGTTGGCTGAGTGGAGGTGGAGGCCACGGACGCAGCTACCGATGCCACTGACAATGCCCGAGAGACGTTGGAACATGCATCATCCCCATCAGAGGGTGAGAGTGAGGGTGAAGGTGAAGGTGAGGGTGAGGGTGAGGGTGTGGGTGAGGGTGTGGGTGATGATGGATCCTCCTTGCGTTTACGTCCACGCCCACGCCCACGGCCACGCGGGCCAGGAGACTTCTTGGCAGCGTTCTTTGGAGTTTTCTTCGGCATGACGGATGTTGATGTTGTGATGTATAGTGCAGTTATGATTTGAATCGTCGAGCGGCAGCCTTTATATAGGGTACGACACGTGATCGTCGGCGATACGCTCCACGCGTTGTGCATAAGTTAGACTATCGTTGGGCATAAGTTGTAAACGCCGGCAACACGCTAAGCATTCGTTGGTATTCGTTGGTATAAGTTATCTGAACGTTATGGAAACGTTCTATGTAAGTTACTACTACGGTATGTATACGTCCAACTCGTTATGACTACGCTTTGTATAGGCTCAAAATTGAAAAAAAAATCGCTAGTTCAGCGTATGCCAGCGTTTTAGAGAAATGTTCATACGTCAGCATACGCTGGCTAAAACGTCAAGGTGTGACAGGGCCTTCACGGGTTCCTCCTGCGAACCCCATTGTTATATACAAATTCTCCTAAACGCTGCCAATACGCCATTATACGGTAGCTATTAGTTAGAAACACGTTTAGTAAGTTCTGTGGTCGTCCGGAACACGTCAACACGTCTACATACGTTAATATGCGTTGGATATAGGTTTGACATAGGTTCAAAGCACGTTACTCATAGGTTAGAAATAAGTTTTGGGTACGGTAGACATTATCTCGACGTATGTCGATTTATGATTAACTTACAAGTAACGTGCGTGAACGTGTGTCAACGATCGTATTACTTACCCACAACTTATGCGGGACTTATGAGCCACACCCTGGCATACGCCGAATTTTTTTGTGCATGCACAAAATTTGTCGACGACCTCGCCTTACTGCGACGTATACCAGCGTGTTTCCGCGTGCTCTTAACTTATACAAAACTTACCCATAACTTATTCGACGTACGCCAGCGTAATCGCCAAATTTTTCATACGTCAGCATACGCTGGCTAAAACGTCAAGGTGTGACAGGGCCTTCAAGACTCCATGGTCTAGTGCGGTTATGATTTGAATCGTCGAGCGGCAGCCTTTTTATAGGCTACGACACGTGATCGTCGGCGATACGCTGCCGCGCGCTATGCATAAGTTAGACTATCGTTGGGCATAAGTTGTGAACGCCGGCAACACGCTAAGCATTCGTTGGTATAAGTTATCTAAACGTTATGGAAACGTTCTATGTAAGTTACTACTACGGTATGTATACGTCCAACTCGTTATGGATACGCTTTGTATAGGCTCAAAATTGAAAAAAACATCGATAGTTCAGCGTATGCCAGCGTTTTAAAGAAATTTTCATACGTCAGCATACGCTGGCTAAAACGTCAAGGTGTGACAGGGCCATTACATTGATGAGGATCCCACACAACTTGGCAGTATTCCAGGTCGGACAAGCGTTTTGTATGCTATTTCCTTAGTGTGTTTATCACAACTGGATAGTGTTCTTTTGAGCAGACCAAGAGTTATGTTTGCTTTAAGTGCAACTTGGTCTATGTGCCTATATTCCAAGTCATGTCAAAAGAAAGCTCAACCCCCAAGTATGTGTGGTGGTTGACTTGCCTGAGTAGGTCATCGCCCATGGTATACTGTCTTAGGATTGGTTTGTTCTTATGAGTCACTCGCATATAAAAACATTTGGACCGATTAAAACCCATCTTACATGAGAGTTTAACTGTCAGTACAACTACATGCACTTTGACAGATACTATCCTTAACCGGTTGAACGTCCCATCCCTAGCCTTAACAACAGGTTTAACTGTATACTTCCAGGGTAGAAATCAAATTTAAGATTCATCAAATAATTATCCATCGAATTATGCATGGAAGCAATTAAAGATGAATCCTTTTGATCATGGATCAAGTATTTGGAATAACTTTTTTTTCACATTTTAATTTTATTACAAAATAACTTTAGGGATCTTTCCTATTCTTTTACAAAAGGAAGGTTTAAGGATCTTTCCTAAAGTCAGAGGTCCAAAAATGTTAGGTTAGGTATCTTAGTTACATCAGATATTTTATGCTTCTAAAGTATTAAAGAAATAAATTAGTTACTTAAAATATGGCGGATAATGGGTTAAAATTATCATTCATGTCTCAAGTATTTCTGTTTTGAGCGTGATCCAAAACTGGTAAACACTAAATTGATCAAAATAATACCTCGAACAGTAAAGAAATTTCCATATTTTACAATCATATTACAAAAATTAACAGAATAAATTTGGCTGGGCCCACTGTTCCATCACATTTCCAAGAAATAGTTTAAAATGTATGTAAAAAATGGCAGTTTTTGTCAATCTTATTGATTGTCTGTCCCTGACGCATAAAAACAACCTCTGCATAAAACTGTAAGGTCAATTTCAACATGTGATAAACTAAGTTTGTGTATTGACATCAGTAGCTGGTAAACATACAGGTTCACTTTAGTTTTCATTTGTTGTATTGACTAAGGAAAGGCATTTGTCTCTTGATTTCCGTCCCTCAGGGACGGAATTGGATCACGCTCTGGTAATTTTATTTCAAAAACCCAGCTTGCAGATGACATTCAAAGTGTATGTATACTTCCGTTTGACAAATATAGTTTAGTACAATTAAATTTGTCATTCTAAACAAGGTATATTCACTGTAAAGGTCAATTTGCTATTGTCAGGGTCTTGAAAAATTGATATTTGGAGCGCGAACAAGCAATACAACGTTTGTATTCGGATTTGTCCATATTATTGATTGGTTACATTTCAATAAGGCTATAATGCAAGACCATCCAGTAAAACAGTTGAATAAAATTGTCTAAATACTACCAGTGATGTTACTGAATGTTTTATTTTGTGTGGATCACAGTTTGACTTAAACAAAATAAACTGGCGAAAAAAACGAAGCTGGCCTTGTCATTTTGGTCTCGTCCCAGGAATAAAGTACCTATGCGGCTGAACCGGTGAATATATAATTATTACTTGCTCTAAATTTTAATAACGATGCGTTTATTACTCCGTCACTTCAGCTGGGAGGTGGGGGGGATAGGGTGTCAGTTTTCACAAGGTCTAAAAGCGTTGACTTCAATTAAAATAACTTTTCCTAATGGGTTAGAAGTTGTTAGACCGGATGACCATTCCTAGCGATCGTTCCTTTCTCCTTCTCATTTTTGACGGCGATTTCGTTATCGCTGCAGTGTGGGTAAAATGAAATAAATCAATTTCGGGGTCAGTCGAAGGTTCAATATTTCCCATATTATGCGACTTTATATTTCTCATGTAAATTTTCTGTCCAATTCTGTTTGCAGTTGCCTAGAATCTCCATTTTTAGTGAAAAGAATAAACGTTTACCTTTTGTTTGCCCGAAATTCCTAATTGCTACATTAATTTTCTTGAGTACATCGACCGCGATATGATCGCCGCCCTGAAGCCGGTTCATGTATATTAAAACATAAAGTGGATTCCGATTTTTTCCCCCTACGTTCCAACGACGTCGGGCCGATGATCTGCCAACATTACAAATCAAACGGAAATACGGACCAATACGAAACAGTCATGTAGCGGCACGACTGTGGTTGAACGTGGTGCCGACATGAAACCCACGTTATCCCAATATCCAATATCAGCCAATTGCCAACTGCGACGTGCGCCGACGTTCCAGACCAACAGCCAACGTTGGCCCGACGTCGTGGTGTTATCAGGGATATCGTTTTTCCAAGGACTTCACCTTGTATGACGACGACGGCTCCGCCTACCATAAGCAAATCAGGTTATAAAGCACAGGAGGCTCACTGAAAAAAAAAAGCTCTTCAGAATACCAGGCGTATGGGTCAGCCCTTATCAAAAGGTGTTTAGGGGTGAGCTTTAGGGACAACAGGACGCGCTCCCTATAAATCTCACGACAGAGGAAAATACAGACGTGTACATTTCTTGTTTTATTGGTACATACTATAATGCAAATCTAGTATTTACTTGGAGAGGACACGTTGTATATGGAATGGCGGCATTCCCGCAACCTGCTGACATAAACGTGGAAGAGGAACGACTTGACTCTATGGTAAGAGCTTTTGTTTCCGTCGCGCGACGAAAATCTACTTTTAATCAATAATACTACTGTTTCAGGGTTTTTAATCGTATTTCAAAGGTCTAGTTCAAGTGAAACGTCCAACGTCGTAGCATTTAGGATTATTTACGTATGACGTGCCGGACACTGGCATCGGTTTCTCAATAGAAAAATACATTTTACAAAACGTCAAATTAAAAAGCATCTGCAATTAGTTAGTTATTTATTTATTTAAATATTTTTAGGTACGCAGTATAAAAAGTTTTAAAATTTCCGCATCACGTTAATCGTTAATAGAAAACCGACTGTACAGTCAGTTACTTTAGAATTTAACCCCGTTGTTTTCATGGAATTTTACCAAAAAACGCAGAAATGTCCAATTTAAAAACCGCAATATAAAAATGAAAAGATTTGGGAGTGTGATGGGATACGTGTATAATATGGCAAAGTGATTGACACGGAAAAGGGGCAGAAGCTCTTTTGATCAGTTTATGCAAACATTGTCATTGTCATTTTCAATGCATTAAACAAAATTCAATCACCCATGCCGACATGTACCATTCCAAACCGCCATTTTGTTGCATATTTTCACACAAAAAGGCCCCTAAATACCACATTTTGGAAGACTATGGAACAGCTGTTTAGCCTATACCTTCTACAACATTAATTAAAAGACATATTAAAGCCATATTCAAGTCAAGACTGAAGAAATATAGTTTGTGCCCTTTTGTTTTAAATATAGCACTTTTTTGCATTGTAAAAGTGTACCCGTGATTGTGGCCATGTTACAAACCATAATTAATTGATCACATTTTGAACATTTTGAGAACAATGACAAGGTTCCATTAATACTTGGGCTATTACGGTTCATTTACTTTAAATTGACAGTTTCCCCATTAACTTATTAGCTATATGTGAGGTACATTATGTCAATATTAGTCGAGGACCTGTGACACTTTTGTATGCACTTCATTTAGGAGAGGATTTCTAAACTGATCTAGGCTAATTTGACCCCAAGGAATAACGTGGGATGTGTGCCAAATTCGCTATCCGGGACGAAATACCCGAAAATGACCACGCGCTTTTTAAGATGGCCATGCCCCTTTCTTCTTCAGAAGAGCTGCTTTTGACACAGTTGTATCTTCTAAATTCAACCGATATTAACTAATATGACCCCGGGGAACAACTTGGGATGTGTCCCAAAATCGCTACCTGGAGAGAAGTACCCAAAAATGACCACGTCCTTTAGATGGTCATGGCCCTTCTTATCAGAAGTGTTACTTCCGACATAACTGTACATGTATCTACTGAACTTGACTGATATAAACTTATTTGACCCCGAGGAACAACTTGAGATGTGTTCCAAATTCATTATCCATTATAGGTACCCGGAAATGACCACACACTTTTAAATGACCACGCCCTATCTTCTCAGAAGTGCTACTTCCGACTAAGCCAAACCACTGAACTCAACTGATATAAGCTAATTAGACCCCGGGGAATAATTTTGGATGTGTATAAAAATCGTCATCTAGGGAGAAGTACCCGAAAATGACCACACCCTTTTTAAAACGACCACGCCCCTTATTTAAAGTGCTACTTCCGACATCGTTGTATCTACTGAACTCGACTGATACAAGCTAATTTGACCCCGAGGAACAACTTGGGATTTGTGCCAAATTCGCTAGCCGGGAGTAGCACCCGAAAATGACCACACCTTGTTAAATGACCACACCCCTTCTTATCAGAAATGCTACTTCCATCATAGATGTACTACTGAACTCAACTGATATAAGCTAATGCGAGGAGAAATGCCCGAAATTACTTTCGTGGAGAGATAACTTTTTGCTGTGACCAATATTCGAGCCCTTAATTTCGCGTTCACGTTCGAGGAACAATTGGATGTATGCCAAAATCGTTACCTGGGGACAAAGTACCCGGAAATGGCCACGCCCTTTTAAATGACCACACCTCTTTTTCCATCAGAAGTGCTTATTCCGACATAGCTGCATTACTGAACTCAACTGATATACTATTATTTGACCCCGAGAAGCAACTTGTGATTTTTGACTAATTCACTACGCGGGGAGAAATGCCCGGAAATGACCACGCCCTTTTAAATGACTACACCCTTTTTTCATCAGAAGTGCTATTTGAGACATACATGTACGGTAGTTGTATCTTCAGAACTGTTACAGCTGGGTATCTGGGTTGCTCAAAATTTTCAGAATGGCCATGATGTTTAAGGGGTCATAGAAGAGTTTCGAGTATGTATATTTTGATATTACCATAGATACTACCCCTTACTACTTGTACACTGAAAACATTATCTAGTCAATCACAGTGGAAAATTAGTCAAACAAGGGCAAAATGATTAGTCATGTATACAATTTGTCAGTTGACAACTTTTTGTTGGTACCTGACAAATCTTTGTTGGTGCATGACAAATTAAAACTGTTGCAGGACAAATTAATATTAGCGGAAGACTAATCTGAACGACTGACAAATGTGATGATCGTCTTTTGACTAATTTGTATTGTCACGTAAAACAACAACTGACGATTTATTTTCCCATGACTAACTGCTTGACTAACTTTTGATTGCATTACTAATGGCAAGAATAATGCAGCCGAAACTCATGACTAATTTAATTAGTCATGAGTTTTGGCGGGATTATTCTTTACATTGATAATGTAATAAAAGGTTAGTCATGAAATCGGTCGTGGGAAAATAAATCTTCAGTTATTGTTTTCGTGCAGCTGTGCGACGCCATTACATGCGAACCGCACCGTAAAATGAGGTCGTGTTTGACTGGACTAAACATTCTGTGACGTTACTCTGGAAAGGTAAGCGTGTGACGGGTTTTGTGTGACACCAAAGAATCGTGCGGGACTCTGAGATATCTAAGGCAATAATTGGTTTGCATGTTTCAAACTATGTCGTGTGTCGGAGTAAAGACATGGTTGAGGCCGTGCTTCGGGTCTCAACATCCGTGTATTGACACAAATAGTCATGATCTATAAGGACAACTCAGTACGTATTCGTAATGTTAGGTCAGCCCAGGTTAGACTCCTTTTCTCGCTGCAGTTAGAAGTAAGTTTATAAAATGAGCTACGAATAGTAACTGGATGTTTTCCTGGGTACATCGTTGCCTCTTCCATTTTTGTTGTCCCCATTATCGTCATCAAACTGCGGATGTCTTTGTTGCATTAACACAACACACCGTGCAGTCATTGCACGTATTCTGCGTAGGCCTATTTCAGTACGTTATACAAAACACACCGTGACAAAGTAAGTTTGTCAGGCTGACTAACTGACATTACTAATTAATTTTACTGCAGGACTAATTCATTTTCCTGCAAGACTAATAATTTTTCTGCAGGACTAATAATTTTGTGTGCAAGACTAATTAATTTTGCCGCATGACAAATTAATTTCCCCGCATGACTAATCATTTTTTTAATTAGGCAAATAAGACCCTTTTTCATGACTAATTAAAATTAGTCAATTCAAACCACGTATGACTAATTGGAAATTAGTCAAATAAGACCCAGAGTATGACTAATTTGTTTGTGTCAATTGACGAAATAAAGTTTTCAGTGTACCTGTATAGGAATTGCCAAATATTTATTAATGTAAACGTTCCAGGCTTAAATTGTACATTTGTCTATTTCTTGTTCTATAGTGCACTCGCCATCACACAGGAGTAAATCGTGAGAGTTTGAAATGGACATTGTTATGACTTCGGTTGGGTGTAAATGACATTATAGCATATTTTTGAGGGGTGGGGTAGGCAATGCACCCTCTATCAGCAGTATTTAACACGAATAACTAGATTTTAAAATAATATGCACCAAGCTAGAGTCAGTAGATTTTTTTATTTTGAATAATTTTCACCATTTAACTACATATACGTTGAAGAAGGTGAAGCACAAGGAGCAAAGGAGCAGTGAGAGCGACCTCACCCTAAAAAGAAACCATTATACCATCATCAGATTGCTACACAAAGTCAAGAGTAATTTTTGCTCTGCCATCAAATACTGGTATATTTCTCTCCAAAGCAAAAAATCCCTCTTATACACGGTAGAGACGTAATTTCTACTCAAAATAGTAATTTAAAACTCTTATACGACCCCCTAAACATTATGACCATTCTGAACATTTTGAGCAACCCAGAAAATACAACTATGTCGGAAGTACATTTCTGATAAGAAGGGGTTTTGGTCAATTAAAAGAGCGTGGTCATTTTCGAGTAGTTCTCCCCAGATAGCGAATTTGTCATATATCCCACGTTGTTCCTCGGAGTTAAATTAGCTTATATCAATTGAGTTCAGCAGTACATCTATGATGGAAGTAGCATTTCTGATAAGAAGGGGCGTGGTCATTTAACAAGGTGTGGTAATTTTTGGGTACTTCTCCCGGCTAGCGAATTTGGCACAAATCCCAAGTTGTTCCTCGGGGTCAAATTAGCTTGTATCAGTCGAGTTCAGTAGATACAACGATGTCGGAAGTAGCACTTTAAATAAGGGGCGTGGTCGTTTTAAAAAGGGTGTGGTCATTTTCGGGTACTTCTCCCTAGATGACGATTTTTATACACATCCCAAATTATTCCCCGGGGTCTAATTAGCTTATATCAGTTGAGTTCAGTGGTTTGGTTTAGTCGGAAGTAGCACTTCTGAGAAGATAGGGCGTGGTCATTTAAAAGGGTGTGGTCATTTCCAGGTACTTTTTCATGGATAGTGAATTTGGAACACATCCCAAGTTGTTCCTCGGGGCAAATTAGCTTATTTCAGTCGAGTTCGGTAGATACATGTACAGTTATGTCGGAAGTACCACTTCTGATAAGAAGGGCCATGGTCATTTAAAGGGCGTGGTCATTTTTTGGTACTTTTCCCCAGGTAGCGATTTTGGGACACATCCCAAGTTGTTTCCCGGGATCATATTAGTTAATATCGGTTGAATTCAGTAGATACAACTGTGTCGGAAGCAGCACTTCTGATGAAGAAAGGGCGTGGCCATCTTGAAAAGGGCGTGGTAATTTTGTAAAGTTTTACCAGACAGAGAGAAAAATGAGTCGCTCATTCTATAACTTGTACGGCCGATGTCCAATCACGTGGAAACTACGCCCGCAGTGGACCGTACACAGACCGCTGTGAATCCCGTTCGTTCCGTGACAAAACCACCCGTCGCAATGCACCAGTATTTACTTCAAAAGAGCTTCACTGTGAGCCACGATTTCATCGTTTTTTCACAAAACAGGTATTAGTAGATTGCTGTCATATTACATGAAGTGTTTTTCACGTTTGTATTTTGAATTACAAGGACAAAATAGGCATGATAAACATTCACTTCGTGTATTTTCCATTAAATACTGCACAGACCGTTTTGCATGTTTCTCAGGATAACGTCAATCCCCTGTTGATAAACAAGCCGAGTGACCTCGAGCGTTTCAGAATTTGGGTGAAGAGGGTATGAACTGCTTTACGTTTTATGCAAAAGTCTGTCGATTTTTTTGTGAAAAACAAGTTGTGATGGTGTTGTAGACACATACACCTCCATGATCAACAGAAAAACTAAAAAAATGTGGAAGGGGGGATTCTAGCTGTTTAAAGGAATTTAGGGTTTTAAATGCGGTCGGTTTGCAACCAGCTTCGTGGTCTGGTTAGAAGAGAGTTCGACTTGCAGTCATAAGGTCCCTGATTCGAATCTCAGTGTTTAGGATTTTTCGAAATTTCTCGGTTTCTTCTTTTTCTCTATTAAATGGTGAGAGTAAGAGTTCTGGCTATTTCCAAGATTGTCACTTGAGAATTCACAGTCATTAGCCTTTTTGAAGTATGGCGGACACAATAGGAGGGCGCACTTTGCAGTGGGTATAAAATCGACTAAAATGCAAAATAACTCAGTTTTTCACTTTACACTTATTAATTTTATTTATAATTCTGTCTATGTATTATAATTACAACATGTAAATCAAGTTTTTGGAAAGAAATACAATTGATAAAAAAAATTCATACCCAATTGAAATTGCGCCCTCTCCTTTTGTTCCGCCATACTTCTAAAAGGCTAATTGGAAACTTAGTAGACTCTATTCGGGTTGAAAAATTGGGGTGTACCCCACGCGGACGGCGCCTGCCCGATATAAACATCGTCTGTGTCGTCACAAATTTGGCCCGGGGCCCGCCCGATGTGTGCGATGCCCTGCCGGACATCGGCCAGGCATCTACCGATTTATTGGCGATCAGTTTGCGATGCTAAACGTAGTCTTTGTGAAAGACTGTCTTACGTTGTTTGGTTCGTGTACGTGCGCGGTCGACATTGCACCGTGTGGACAGGGTACTAGTTTATGTGCCATTGGGTTCAGTCTGTAAGACAGTCTTTGGAATCTCTTCACCTGTCACGTGGTTTGCTCGCGAAATTCCGAGCACATTCCTACGTGGAGCAGATGCGCATGCTCTGACGTAATTATTAGCATAATCTGTTTCCGAATGTACGGCGTGTGAAGGTCGTGTACCTGTACCTCGAAGTAGCTGTAGGTATGCAAGACTTTCCACACGAAGTATACAGTAACGATAAACAAAAATGTGCGTGGTGATTTTTGAGGATTTATGATGGCGGATCGTCACCGTGTTAACGTGGCCGTGGTTAATGAGGCTTTAGCGACATCTCCTTTCAACAGAAGCGACGAGGATTATATCAAAAGACGGACAGTTTAGCAAAGGGTGCAGGTGTATACTTTTCAGCGGCGTTGGTGCAAGATTTGAAAGGTAGGAATGCTGTAATATGATGGTGTTTACATCCGCATATTACCTGAAGGCAATTTGTAACGAACGACATGTAATTTGCATAGGTAGGCCTACACTGCATGGTTGTCGGACGCTTCGCCCCACTTCCACTTCGCCCCATACCACATCGCCCCATTGCCACTTTGCCCCACCTATGCTATTTAGCTGGCAGTTTCTTTTACACATCAATTCATAAAACCAGTGGCGCAGTGTAAGACAATTAGGCCTACTCTTTTCCTTATTTTTTTTACCGACTGCCGGATAAATAGCAGAGGTGGGGTGATGGGGCGAAGTGGAGACGGGGCGATGTGGTATAGGGCGAACTGACATGGGGTTGGGGTTGGGGTTGGGGGGGGGGGGGGGAAGTGGGGGTGGGGGAAGTGGAAATGAGGCGAAGTGACTGTAATGATGCAGATTCACTCGTGTCGTGCCATCGTAGTAAAATTTTACTGAAATGCCTGCACTACATTTTTCTTATTACGGCATATTAAAATCAACCACCATAACCACCAAAACGTGAAATTCTGTTAAGAAATCGTAATTTTAATGTAGAAATGTTAACAGATTTCGGAAAGAATTGGGAAGTTGATCATGGCTTCAGACCTGTCCTTGTGTGCATACGAATAAATACAAAAATAATAATAATACTGTGCAAAACATGAGACAGATTTGAAAATTTCTAAGTGATTCTAGCTCGCAAAATCTTAAATTTTGCCACTCGAAATGTTGTTTTTCATTAAATATGCACATTCCAATGATCAACTTCCTAAATCTTGTCACGGTATGGTGACGACCCTCCCGAGTTTGTCCTCCAGATGGGGGAGGGGAATGGGAATGGGATGGGGTGGAGTGGGGGGTGGGGGGGCAATATAGCCATGTGGGGAAACGCACATAGCTGCTAGCAAAAAAGCATCATAGCATGGGCTCTCTATTTGTTTACACTTCCAATCTGGAGGACAAACCAGGTAAATTTGGTCAGGAAACACGATTTTAGCAATGAAAAAATGTCAAGTGTTTGCTTGAAAACACTTTAATTATGTCATGCTCCATTGCATTCTAACAATTTCTTTCACTTTCGTTTCTTTTTTTTCTCAGACCCACAAATTAGCATAGTTGCAGTAAATTACAGTACAGAAGACTCTGTCGGCAAAGTATTTCTGCGAGGTAAAATTTGTTGTAATTTAGGGTCTTTTCTTTAACAAAAATTCCAATGCCACAAGATAGCAGTCAATCCACCAATGCTGGCACACACAAACCCATGTTCAGCATTTACTGGTATTTCCTTTTGGAGTCTCTATACAGGGGAACAGTGACAATAATCACATTATTATTAATACAAGATCCACCTTATAACAAGCTTTTGATGCTGATATTACAAAAATCCTGTTAAAACATGCATGAACAACTCGTACCTGCTTGATACAGGTGGAAAATGCTGTGTCCTTCATGCGATTCTTTTGCTTTTTTTTCAGAAAATGATGAATAAGATTGACCTCCATCTACACGGGATTCTCATCAGTCCGTATACTTCCCGACTACCTGCGGCTTCTCCAAACAGAAAAGTGTGCAATCCTTTGTCTCCACGCTTTGGTCTTCTTTATGTAAAATGTCCTGTTGCTGCTTCGTGTCTGGGGCTTCCATATTTGATGAATGATGGAAAATTAAAGCTACACAAGACTTTTTTTTTTCCAAATGCCCTGCAGCTAGCTGCACGACTTTGTGAGTTCTGTCAATTGCAAAAGACAGCCACACACAAAACAGTAGTCTTTAATCATAATGAATTAGACTGTGTTAAAGCCTTGCATGACATTCTTTTTTGAGCATGTGATCAGCAACATACAAGTACATGTACACTCCATGGTGTATTCACATAACATGGAGGCCTAATTGAAAGGTAATAAATGGTCAATTCTTATATAGCGCACATGTCTACGCTAGGTGTACTCCTGGCGCTGTTGCCATTATTACCGCTGCCGTCAGGGAATCACCAGAACCATTTCGCCTCAACTAGGTGCGTGCTGCTGGCCAGGCGCACAACCCTATCAGCAGTTAGATTGTGGCATTCCCCTTAAAGGCCCAGTGGATCATTTGCAATGACCCTAAAAAGTAATCGACGAGTTTACAGGGGAAAAGTTCTGAAAGTAAAGATTGAATTAATAGCAACTACCCAATGAAAGGTTTCCGCTCAAAATGATATAATTTGACCAGAAAATAATCCGTAAAGATGAAATTATTTAGATCGTTTGCAAACGATTTACTTATTTTTGGTTCGCATCTACGCGGTCCAAAATTCATGGGCGCTGTGTACTGCGTGTGCGTGTTCCAACGCGATGCATTTTTATGGATCGCGCGCACACGCAGTATATGATGTGCACCATTGATTTACATACATATACTGGATACGCCATCTGGGAGTGTTTGTGTAGAAATGCGCGGCCGAACAATGGCGGCGCGTCGGGAGGGTAAACGCATGTAGCACTGCACGGCCTATTAACATTGCTGTTCTCTAACATTATGTTGTTACCCTACTTCGAAAACGCACGCGCGGACGCGATTCCAGCCAGATGCCGTCTCCAGTTATATATATATAGCTCAATGATGTGCACCACAGAGTGCATGACGCAAGCCACATAGTACCCGATCAACTGAGAACGAATATTTGAAACACCCCGCCAAGTCCAGGAAAACGCATATGGATTTTCATGGGTTTTTTAAACGTGGTACATTTGACAAAGCTGAAATTTCTTCGGATGAGTTTGTTGATGTCTTTCTTTTGATTTATAATGGTTTTATTCGCAGAATCGCCCAAAAACAGATCATCTACAGGGCCTTTAACAGCTTCCCATATATCGCCTGGGTTGACGAGGCAACTGGGATTAAGTGCCTTTCCCAGGGACACAGACACGTTGGTCGAAGTGGGGCTCGAACCCCCAACCTCTGATTGGGAGTCCCGCTTCATACCCACTAGACCACACGTGCTCCTACAACTACCATGCAGATGTACATGTAACTACGACAGTTCTTTAATAATCATGAATGAACCTACATGTATAAAAAATTTTGTTGAAATTTTGAGCATACTGTCCAAGGAGGGAATAGACACACTTTGTGCCCTTATGAAAGCTCCACTGTAAAAGTGCCCAATTTCGTGGTGGTGCTTGGCTTACTGATGTCGCGAAATTAGCTAGTGGATTTTGAAAGTTCATTTATCTGAGCTGAGCTGTGAAGGCAAATGTATATTCCTGCTTAAGCTTAAACAGCAGAATTTGGCCCATGAGGTCAAAGATTTGCGACGTGTCGCAAGTATACCAAATCCACCGCATCCCGCAAAAGGTTCAGCGAGTTCCGATGGATTTGGCTACTTTTGTGACGCGTCACAATTCTTTTTGATATCGACCCCTGCTCCTGTATAGAAAAGCGTACATGTAACAACATTTTACAGTTTGAGTCCACTGGGAAGCATGCCTCCAACTACACAAAATAAATGCTACATTACAATTGTACTCCGACCTCCAACTTTTGGTTTATTTTTTACATAGTCTAGTCATTTTTTACATAGTATAGTCATCAGTGCTTGGGACAATTATTTTTGTGGAAAGACAAGTAAATTCATAAACAGGCCTGCATTGATGTAGCAACACAGCAAGCTGCATTAATAACGTCACTTATAAGATTAGTACTAATTATTTGTACTATAGTAAAACAATCTGCTTATCACAAGAAAATTTTATGCCCAGTATCTTTCAATCATTCCTTTCATTCTTTAGGTTTAAAGACATGATTGGTAAACTTTCAAAAAGGGTACCAAAAGCATTTCAGAACTAAAGGATGCCTTTTAAAATTTCACTCGGCCATAATTCAAAACCCTTTAAAATACATGCATGGTTTTTGTGTTGAATAAATGGTAAATAATTCATTTGCAAATTGTCAACAGCAAAAAACTGTAGTTGGCAATTTCTCGCACGAAGGTACCCGAAAGAATTGAGAAGTTGATCATGGCTTTAGACCTTGTGTGCAAAACATATGAGACAGGCTAAACAATTCAATTTCCCCCCAAAATCTTAATTTTGTTTTCACTTGATATAGACCCCTTGCACGGCAGACATGACGGAGGGCAGGTTTTTATATTTAAATGATGTGACAATAGATCCATAAAGTGCATAGGCCTACTCGTGCATGATGCACTGTGACAATGTGACTGCCCTCTGTCATGGCCGCTGTGCAAGGGATCTATTTTTGTCCCATTAAATCTGGACATTCCAATGCTAGCTGAGTCATTTTGTTTTTAAAGAAAAAATTCTGATCAACTTCTCAACCCTTACCAATGGTACCATTTTATATGAAAAGGGAAAGAATGTACAAGTCAGACTTCTTCTACTGCCTCATAAATACGAACATGTAGGCCCCTACGAGTACGAGATCGGCTGAAAAATGTCCAAGTTTTGTCCAAATATAATCGTCATTTCTTCCTGCACTTAATGACGGCTAACATTGGTTGATTAGTCATTTATTTTCAAGGAAAAGTGGTGTCCGACTTGTAAATTCTTACCCGTTAAATCAACAAAGGAAGGAAAACAGATTTATCGTCCCTGCATGGCCCAATTTACGGACACGGTTCGAACACTTCAAAATATACATGTATATATATTTAAATGTCCTTCGGAGATCTGTCCTTCGTCTCTCCTAATTTTGATTAGCCCCTGCGTCTGGCGGTCATTATTACTCAGAAATCTATAGAAGCCAACCTAAAAAACGCCAACGACGAACGTTTTACGCTGCCAACTTGGAGCACATCGGTACATTCGTAGGCCTCCACGAATACCCAGCCAGTGTGCCCGGCGCAAGGCACGCAATTCACCCAACGGAACAATCACAGACGCACACAAGACAGCGGAAAACAAAACATCACAGTTCGCTTCCGAAGCTCGCTTCCGCCGTCCGTACGTACCGATCATGTCACCAGTCTTACATCATTATTCATGAAGCAATGATATCATCTTTGCGATTGCGCGATTCCAAAATGACCTTTGTTTGAATATGTATGTTAGGTCAAAGTCCCTGGTCTCACGTGACAGGTGAAGAGATTCCAAAGACTGTCTTACAGACTGAACCCATAGCGCATAAACTAGTACCCTGTCCACACGGTGCAATGTCGACCGCGCACGTACACGAACCAAACAACGTAAGACAGTCTTTCACAAAGACTATGCTAAACGCCGCACCAGGTTTTAAGTCCGAGTTAAAAGTAACTCGATGCCCGCCCGATGCCCAAAAATGACCCGGCAGCCGCAAGGAGTCCCATGGGGCCCCGGCCGAAAATGCCTAGAAATCCGTCGCAAACTACTCGCAAACCCATCGCAAGCTAATTGCAAGCTAATAATTAAGCTAGTTGCAAACCGACCGCGTTCAAAACACTAAATTCCTTAAAAACACTAAACCCTAACCCTAAACCCTGACCTATTATATAGTCTCCTCTCAAGAAGCTAAAAGGATACAAAACCCCTCATTTTACCCTCGCAGTGGTGTACAAAAAAATACGCACCCCGTGCCCTCAGTGGCAAAATGTATAAATTTTTAAAAACTTCTCACATTTCGTATTCATCAACCGTGACTTTTTTTGCCCAAACGTCTGAGTGCCTGACAATGAAAATCACTACAAGCCTTAACGAGAAAAGTTTACTTCTTTTTGCAATGAAACAAAGTACAGGCATAGGTCCTATGGCAGACTTTCACCAGCATGTATAATATCATGATGGCATGAAGTGTGACGTCATGGTGACGTCATCAAGTATCAAATTACACCCCCAAAATAACCAAAATATACATGTTTTAAAATGCTTCCATCTCAAAAACCACGTGACCCAGGATCTTTGTATTTGACAGGCTTATAGATGATATTCTAGGCTACAATTTGTTTCTATGGGCATTTTCATCTGACCCTTCCTTCTGAGGTCAATTGGAGGTCAAAGTTCAACGAATACGAAAATCTCAATTTGTGCACTTACTGAGCAACAATGCCCAAGAAAACAAGCTGGATCATTAAGAAACTAGATACAGCCCTATGCTCTGTGGTAGACATTCACCAGCATGTGTGGTGTCATGATGACATCAAGTGTGACGCCATCGTGACGTCATCAAGTATCAAACAGCCCAACAAGGACCAAAATATGCATATTTTAAAATGCTTCTGTCTCAAAAACCAAATGACCCATGATCTTTATTTTTAACATTTCAAAAATTAATATCTTAAGAACTGTGATAGCTACATTAACAATTCTTTCACAGCATGATAGATCTTAATGAACTGAACAAAATACGTACAATGACATGACCCCTGTGTGATCCCAAAAGTTGTTACAAAATGTATCATCAGGTAGCTAATTATAATACTTCGAAAATCGCAAAAACCGACATTTTTAACAAGATGCGGTCTAACTGGAGAACGGAAGAGCTAGGGTATAAATTTGAAATTTGTAAAGTCTTAGACTATAGACATAGGATGTCGATGTATGTATAATGTCACCCTGACGTAATTGGTTATATTATTATAATGTGAACATTGTAAAAAAGTAAAATATAAAATATGCACTGTTTAAAATGTTTCCATCTCCAAAACCACGTGATCCAGGGTCTTCATAATTAGCAGAAATATAAATCAGATCATGGGCTACAATTGAAGGTCAAATTTTAGCCAATTCAAAAATCACATTTTGTTTGTATCTATATTTACTTATGCAGCAATATTGCCCATGAAATTACATGTATGCTTGATCCCCATGAAACTCGGTACAGGCATATGCCCAATGACAAATGTATAGCTGTATGACATCATGATGACGTCATTGATACTTATGTGAGGCCATTTTCATTTTTCAAATCCACCCCCCAAAAAAAAATCAAAATTGCATTTGAACATTAAATTCAAAAATGTTTCCGTCTCTAAAACCATTGACCGAGGATCTTGATATTTGGCAGACAAGTAGACCAGATTATTTAAAAAAACAAAATGCAGCCGAACTGGAGAACGGAGCCTTGTATTAACTTTACATTTGGTACAATTCTACACCTTAAACTAAGGATTCCGATGTTTCGATGACTTCAGACCTTAATGACGTCATCGGTGAACTAATTATAATAATTTTAAAAAGTCTTAAAAAGTGGATTTTTGGACAAAAAAACAATCTAACTCGAAAATGGAACAAGGTATAAACTTGAAACTTGGTACAGTTGTGGACCAAAGACAAGGGATCTCGATGATATTATGATATCATCATAACGTCATCTATTAGATAATTATAATGATTTGGAAAACGCGGTCAAACTCGAAAACGGAACATGGTATCAATTAACTTGAAACTTGATACACTCTTAAACTATAGAGTAGACATCCTGACAAGTGTGTCACTACATGATGACGTCATCGGCTACCTCATATTTTGAAAATACATGTACCTAAAAATGTTGATTTTGGACAAATGACGTTATGACCTTTGACTCATATTTCTCTTTGCCAAATCGATGGTCACTGTGTGACATTTAACTCTATTTAATACTCTATTTAAACCTGTAACCCAGCTATGTCCTTTACATACCCCGAACACCTTGCGTCTGTAACTTGTTTCAGATTAGTTCTTTTTAGTTCTTTTTAGAACTAGTTCTCTTTAGTCTAGTTCTTTTTCATGTTTTTTTTTCTTTTACTCGTCCAAACCTTCTCCAGAGCAGAACTCGAAAACGGCACAAGGTACGAACTTGAAACTTGGCATCATATTGTCGTGACGTCAGCTGACGTCACCAGGTGGCTAATTATAACATTTTGAAAATCGCATATTTGAGCATTTTCAACCTAACTCCAGAACGAAACAAGGTATGAACTTGAAACTACGGTTATTGACCATATACATGCGTGGTCAACAGCATTGACCAAATTATTATAATTACGTAATCGATAACGTCATGATGACGTTATCGATTACTTAATTATAATAATTTGAAAATGCCCAAAAAGTGGTTTTTCATGATGATCATGAAAATTATCAAAATGTCCGTTTTTAAAAAATGTTTTCCTTTCCAAAACTACGTGACCTTTGTGTGGGAATTTTCATCTGACCCTTCCTTCCTTCCTGGGTCAATTGAAGGTCAACACATATGTTGTATTTTTTCTTGTACCTATGCAGCAACATTGCCCATGAAACTATGCTTGATCTTCATGAAACTAGGTTTACATTCTCCTTCGCTTCGTTCATACGAATGAAAAACAGTTTGATTTTAATGAATGAGTCGAAAAACAAAGAACATTGGATTTAAATGTTTTATTGGTATAGCATGGGATGGCGGTCGGGAACTTTGTCGCCGAGCACCTTTCAACCTATTTTTCAACTGTACAATTTTCAAAAACTAGAATGTATATTACTCGGAATAAGCACCAAATTAAAAGGTATTAGTAATACACCCACCTGTAGAAGGTTGAGAAAAAATACAAGCATCTTGTAAGTATAATAAGAACGAAAAGAGATTTTTTTCCCCCCCAGTTCCACCTAAAACCAAACCCTTTATGCTCTTTGTTTAATACATTAGCATGTTGTAGCCGACTGGCAAGCGGATGAGCTCATCCAAATTCAGGGCAAACGGTTGGCAGTCAACAGGCATCGTTAGTTTGCTACTGTGGGGCAGCCTCCATTCATTCCCGCCGTCACGCTTTTTGCGTTCCGCTGGACTCAGTGAATGTTAGGCCCAGAGGAGAGCTCCTGTCCTAGGCAAGCATTTGCTCTCTTTAAACCTGCCTCGGCGCTCGGCGTCTACCTTCATGAAAAGTTCACAACAGTACTCAGCTACCGGCAATGCGGGAGCCATCCTCTTAAGGGGCTTTCGTTGCCCGGCAAGGCTCGCGTTCCAGGCAGGCGCGACCGGGTCATCATCCTGCTACTGCCTATATAGCCTTAGCTTGTTTGAATGTTCGCTCTCTCAGTGTTCACACAGACAGCCACTCTACATCACCACGAAAGTCAGCAGTGGTTGACCTTGAGCTTACTCGTCTTGGTATAAGTATTTCAGCTCTCAGCGAAACGTGGCTGACTGGTTATGGTTCTATCCGTGAGGATAATTTTACCTTCTTCTGGAGCGGTTATACAGAAGACTCAAGGCCCATGCATGGTACAGGTTTTGCAGTAAAGAACTCCTTACTCTCCTGTACTCAACAACCTGTTGCCATCTCTCCTCGCCTCATGTCTCTGCGTATGCGTCTCAGCACTGGTTACATCACCCTGATCTCCGCGTACGCACCTACCCTGACTTCTACATCAGAGTCTAAAGACAATTTCTATCTCCAGCTTAGCGAGTTGCTACGCAGCGTCCCTACTGGTGATGATGTCATCCTTCTTGGGGATTTCAATGCCCGCATCGGCTCTGACAGCAGTGCGTGGAAGAATGTAATTGGACCACATGGAGTTTGGAAAATGAACGACAATGGCCAACGTCTCCTTGAGCTATGTGCTCTGTATGCTCTGTGCATCACAAACACCCTTTTCGCAGGCTCTTTGCACTCCAAGGTCACTTGGAGACACCCCGTTCACATCACTGGCACCAGCTGGACCACATCATTGTCAGACGGAGGCATTTACGCAACATCATCAACTGCCGCAGCTTGCATTCTGCCGACTGCAACACAGACCATGCACTTGTTCGCTGCAAGCTCCGTTTATCACTCAATAGCTTTCATCGTGCAACCCCCAAACCATTGCCTGCTATAGACACTACTTCAACTCATGATAACAACCGTGTCACTCAGTTCCACGATGTCCTCTCTGGCAATTTCAGCTCAGCGCCCATCTCTGCCAACCATGATGGTGCATGGTCTAGGTTCCGTTCAGTTGTCTACAACAGTGCTTCAACTGTTTTTGGACGCCGTTTGCGAAAGCAACCTGACTGGTTCCGGGATAGCGCCGAAGTACTGCTCCCAGCGCTCGAGTTCAAACGGTCAGCGAGAAACAAATTCCGCCTGATCAACACACGATCCTCGAAAGCTGCCCTTCGGGACGCTAAGAGCACTGTTCAGCGCCTTACTCGAGCAGCTCTGCAACGGTACTGGTCTCACATGTGCGATCGTATCCAGCGTTGCTCTGACTCTGGCGATCTACGTGGTCTATACCAAGGCATCAAGGAAGCAATTGGCCCGACTCCAAAGAAATCTGCTCCTCTGATGTCTTCCACCGGTACTATCCTCACAGACCAAACAGCTCAGCTGGACCGTTGGGTAGAGCATTATAGCTCACTTTATAACAGCGATGCCACTGTCAGTGCCTCTGCCATTTCTACCATACCTCAGCTCCCTGTCCTTGAAGAACTGGACAACCCTATCACCTTGGCTGAAGTGAAACGTGCCATCAGCAGCCCAAAGAACAACAAGGCTCCGGGCATCGACTGCATCCCTCCAGAGGTATTTAAGAAAGGTGGTTACGCTTTAGCTACAGAGCTTCACACTGTTCTCCTGACGTGTTGGGATTCGAGCTTCTTGCCACAGGATCTAAAAGATGCCAACATCATAACCCTCTATAAAAACAAGGGTAGCCGTCAGGACTGCAATAACTACAGGGGCATTTCATTGCTGTGTTTAGCTGGGAAGGTCCTTGCTAGAGTGCTGCTACCTCGGCTACAGATCATCGGCAACAGAATCCTCCCTGAAAGCAGTGTGGATTTCGCCCCTCTCGCTCCACTGTTGACATGGTGTTCTCCTTTAAACAACTTCATAAGAAGTGCGTTGAACAGGGACGACCTCTGTATGCAGCCTTCATCGACTTGACCAAGGCATTTGATAATGTGAGCCGCTCAGGCCTGTTCTCCATCCTCAGACGTCTTGGCTGCCCAGATAAGCTTATGTCTATCCTGATGTGTTTCCATGATGATATGACCGCCACAGTCCAGTTCAACGGCTCAAGATCAGCCAAGTTTGCAGTCTGTCGTGGCGTCAAGCAAGGGTGTGTGCTAGCCCCAACCTTGTTTGGGATCTTCTTCTCAGCTCTGCTGCATTGTGCATTTCCTGTACCATCTGGGATCTCACTTCACACACGTAGTTCTGGGAATTTCTTTGATCTGTCCCGTCTCCGTGCCAGGACAAAGGTGAGACTTGTTCTCATCCGGGAGCTTCTATACGCCGATGATGCTGCATTCGTTGCCCATTCCTCAGATGAGCTCCAAGACCTATGCAATGCCTTCGCTGGTGCTTGCCGGGATTTTGGCATGACCGTCAGCCTCAGCAATCGAGTCAGTGGTGCTAGCACAAGGCTCAGGCAGTTCACCATCGATTACCATTAATGGCACGCCTCTGAGCACAGTCAACAAATTCCAGTATCTGGGTTCTACAGTCACCAGCAGCAACTCTCTGGATGCAGAACTTGACTCCCGGATAGGCAGGGCTGCAACCACCTTTGGTAGACTACATGTACGTGGTCGCGTTTGGGACAACCGGGCACTTTCCATCAGACTGAAGATCCGTGTCTATGTGGCCTGTGTGGTGAGCATTCTACTTTACTGTAGTGAGGCATGGCCAACCTACCGCCGCCAGGAACGCCGACTGAACGCCTTCCACTTCCGTTGTCTGTGTTCAATTCTGGGGATATCCTGGCAAGACCGAGTATCAAATCCTGCTATCCTTGAGCTCACTGGAGTCAATGACATGTTCACAATGCTGTCAGCTCGCCGCCTCCGTTGGTCTGGCCACGTCTGCAGGTAGGAAGAGGGTCGACTGCCGAAGGACATCTTCTTCGGAGAGCTGTCCAATGCTCCTCGCCCCCGCGGCCGTCCAAAGCTCCGCTATAAGGATGTCCTGAAGCGTGATCTGCGGAGTTTCCAGATTCCATCTAGCTCCTGGCAGACCCTGGTGACGGATCGTACCCGCTGGCGTTCTGCCATCCACCTTGGCCGTTCTATTTCATCTGCTGCATACATTGCTACTTGTGAGAACCGTCGTGCAGTTAGACACCGACCTCAAACTCAAACTCAGAAACATACATTTTACGTTGTAAAGATTAGTACATTTGTTGTAGACAATCTGGTGTTTACAAAGTGAAAAGGTCTATCGTGGCAAATAAATACATCAATAATGCCTGAACATAACAGGAGAAAAAAGCCAAGGATGAAATGGAAGAGTGTGATCAATGAATATTCCAAGAATGTAAATTAGTTTGCCTAGCGTTACTCTCAATTAAGCAACTTTAAGTAATCTTTTAAATTATAAAATTATTACAAGATCCGAAAAACTACGGAATAGAATCTCGAAAGGAAAACACATTTACTAGTAGAAATGCAAAGCGTCATAATCGATTAATACATTTTACATACTTTAACAATTACGGATGACGCAGATCTTAAACTGTATCAAATGATTACAAGATCCGTAAAAAGTACGGATTAATTAGCTCGAAAGGAAAGACAAGGACGAATGTGAACAATGCAGATATAACAAATCATCCAAAACGAGAAGTAAATGCATTTAATGGTCAAAAGGGAAATCACCGTATTTGAAAATATATAAATAAGTGAATTTGAGAGGCAATCAGGAAAGGAAACAGTCATGTGGATAAAAAGCAATGGGGCAAAACAGCTATTTAATAATTCACAACATTGCTAAATTTGAGGCCATAGAGGATCTGATCACTTATTCAACAAACGTTAAGTAAGTCGGCCCTATATTGAAAATCTTAGCACATAAACCACGTCCTCTACAGGCAAACCGTAACAACCATAAAAACTCCATATTGGACCAACACAATATAGACTGAGAGCTGGATAGGGTTTAATCAAAATTGCGGGGGAAAACCGCCGAGTGTCTTAAATTATAGTATCAGCAACCCTGATCACTGAATGGCCGGTCTTAAGTTTCGCTTTATCAGACCGAGGCTCTTGAAGCCATGCCAGATGAGGCAAATTATACATGTAATCAAATTTAATCAAAAATGTCCGGAACAAAGATGAAACTGGGGCCGATTTCACTAACACGAAATTTGCGATAATCGTTAGAACGATCGTTAAATTCAAATCCATCGTTATTGCGATGGCGATGGATTTTGCATTTCATTAAAGCCGTCGCAATAGCGATGAGTATATTATAAATACATTTATTGGACGAGGACGATCGCTTAGTAACGCGTAAACAACTAGAACTATATATGGCGGCCAACATGATTGAACCGGCAAACGAAAAAGACGACAAGGTACTTAAATAAACCACTTATTTAAAAGCTGTTTGTATATGTTGCCATTGCAACTGGCAGCAACGAACCATTAGTTTAAACTTTAGGCATTCATACACATGTTAATTGTAGGCCTACCATGAACGAACGTGGTGAATTGCTATTCTTACTCATGTTCCGCTATACTGCTGTCAGCTGTCATTACGTGTGACGAATTGCATGCTTTTTAGCCTATGACATAGGCTCATATCAGAGCCTATGTACATCCCGCTGAGAATGACGAACATGACTTTTACAAAGAATTTTGGCCACCAAAAAAAACAACAGACCAACAATCATAATGATTTGCTAGGCTATAGGCCTAGTATAAATGCTAGTGCATCAGGCACTGGCGACTGGGGCGGTCGGGTTGGCGTAGTGGTTCTTTCCTCGCCTTTCACCTCTGACGTTCCGGGTTCGAATCCGGGGCGTGTATGTGGATTGGGTTTGCAGTCCCTACTTGACCGCGTGGGTTTTCCCCTGGGGCATTTCTCTGGGGGTTTTCCTCCCACTTCTAAAACTGCAACTCCTTCTTTGTCTTATCAAGTTGAAACTAAAGTATAGTTAAAGCTAAAACCGTATAGTTGATGGCATAAAGGGCCTTAGTTGCCGAAGATGCCATAAAATTAACAACAACAACAACAACTGGCGACTGTATGAGTATGAGCCCTTGATCAACGGCCATAGGATTTTATTGATGTGTGTGCCTTGACATTTCTGGAAGGGTAGCCTACCATTTTTTTTTTATGGAAGAGTATCCAAAGTGTTTTAATATTGCAAAGTAATAATTAATACGATTTAGGTCTTAACCTTTTTGGTAGGAGTAGGATTAAAACATGATTTTTGGGTTGCTGGGGATCAAGGGAGGAAAAGGGTTGCACCAGGAATGTGTGTGTATAGGGGGGAGGGGGCGCTTTTTTTTGTAGGCCTACAACACAAATGCATGACAAGAGGGAAAAGATGGTTGGAGACGGAAGTACAGACTCTGGCTATGTACGTCAAAGAAAACAAGCAGGAGTTGCATGGAAGTGGAGGTGGGGCAGCTGTGGAGCAGAGGAAAAGGAAGGCATGGAAAGCTGCTGCCCAAATTGTCCAGGCATCGTCAGGGGTCCTGAGAGATTGGGAAACTGTGCAAAAGAAATTGAGTGACTTGGCGTGCAGAGCCACAAAGTACAAAACTGACAGGATTGGCAAAAATGTCACTGGTTAGTCATACACAATGGACTATTATAATAGAGTGAACGAATTTACATTGTCGAGGACAGTTCCTGTTTATATTTATTAAAGACCCAAAAATTAGGTCATTGTGGACTTTATAATATTCATTTGCTACATGATCTGAAAACTGCCTCACAGAACTAAAGAATAATGTTAAAAAAATGACTTGTAGAAAATGGATAACACCACAGAAAACCTGACAAATCCAAGCATTTTTTGTGTGTGTTGATTGTATGGTAACAACGTTGTCTGCAGACATTTGTTATAAGGCATCCTCAGTTGGCAATTTCTCCCACAAAGGTTCCATTTTACAAGGGATATAATCATGTGGTGTTTGTTACCATTGCTATGGACACTTTAGTTTAACAATTTTGGGTAACTGCAGCTAAACATTTTGGTAACTGCAAATGTATTGGGGCTTTAAATCCATTTCTTCTTTTTCTTGTAAAGTGAATTATAAGGGTTGTTGAACATGATTTCATATAATTTTGAATGTTGATGTTTGATGCGATTATTTTGATTATTTTCCCCTCAGGCGGTGGTCCACAGTCACCAGTAAACACCACTTTGGAGTTTGTTCTCGAGGCACTTCCCGATGAAATCACTGAAGGGTTGTGGCCCTCTGGCTCATGTGAAAGCATTCCACAGGTAAATCAATCATATTTGTGGATATGCCTGCAGGGTATTCTGTAGTTGGTCGGGTATGTTAACATTTTTTTTCCTTCAAATTGTTTCAATTTAATTAGATGTAAATTGAGTGGAGACGTCTTATTCTTTCTTGTACTTCATCCAGGTCTTAACATCCACCGGACTGCCTTCTGCTGACACAGGACATGTCTTCGTTGCCCCAATTCAAGGTTGTGGTTTAAACTCTCAGGTAAATTAATAAAATAATATTGCATAAGTAACCATGTCAATGTCACCTTCAAAAATATGTTAGTAATATGGATAGTTTTCATAGTTTATCCAGTTAAACATTCCCAATTAATTTATTGTTGAACCATACCATTAAATGTGAATCATTTTGTTCATGTGTAGGGCTACTGTGGGCTGTCTAAGCAACCATGCTGCTGGTCATCTTCTGCTTCTACTTTTGAAGTAAGTACACTAATAGACTACTGAAGTGTGACGTCAGTCTGGGTAGTTCGGTCTAAATAATGATATTCACTGGTTATCCTGATAATGAAACGTCAATTGCTAGAGCACGGGGGAAAGTTCACTGGTTTCAGTGTAGACCCAGTAACCTTGGCAACACAAAGGGTGACACTTCCAATTTACTTCTCTATTAAAATGAAGATACTCTTGTGTTATCATTGCTGCAGATAATGAGTGGATTATGGTCTCAAGAAGATGACGCCCCAGTAAAGCCTGGGAAAAGAAAGAGAAGACAAGATAAACAGAAACAGAAGAAGACGGCAAAGAAGACTCCAAAGGATGAAGTGGGGCTGTTGGAGCTGAATCAGCAGTTGCTCCACATTGAAAAGAAAAAGATGAACCAAAAAGAGCAAAAGTTGCAATTGCTGCAGGAGATGGTTGGAGTTTTAAAACGAATAGATGCGAATCTTGAGAGAATTGCTGCATCGCCTTCACTTCTTCAAATTTTTGAAAGCATGCAACCAGAATTGTAAAAATAATGTATTTTTTCCACGACCAATTGCATTTTTTAGTCACCAAAAGTTAATTTACAATAAGATCGAAAAAAAAAAAACATACGGGTAGATGTAAATTTTAATTTAACAGTTGTAGCTTTCAGTAATGGGGAAGGGTAAAAAATTAATTTGTACATCTGCTGAATATAAAAATGATACACCTTTTATTTTGTCACACGTCTTGTACATACAGTATATCTTTGTTACATGTTTATATAAAACAGGAAAACAAGAAACTTGTCTTGTACGTAGCGACGCCCCTCCTGCAATTTTCGCGCCGCTCTTAACTTAATTAGTCTGATCTAAAATTACTCCCAATCTACACGCTCCAAGCTACAAAATGAGACCAGTTTCATCTCTGTTCTTTAAATGTTTGATTAAATTTGATTACATAGCTTGGTCTGATCTAGCGAAACTTAAGACCGGCCATTCTGTGATCAGGGTTGCTGATACTATAATTTAAGACCATAGGCGGTTTTGTTTCCAAAATTTTGATTAAACTCTGTCCAGCTCTCAGTCTAATAGATCCGAGTCTGACTAAAAATTCTAACAAAATAGTGTTAAATGCTGTGGTTCAAAATGAACGAACTTAAGAAATGACAATTCATGCATAGCGCGTCATGAACACCACGTTAGAGTTGCTGCATGTGGTTCAAACGTTATACGCCTTTCTTAATATTTATGCTGACGTCATCACTTGCGGATCAAAGCGAGGCTATAGTTCCTCTCATTTCAGTGTCGGGGTGTATGCGTGCGGTAGGCCTACGAACGTATCGATGTGCTCTAAGTTGGCAGCGTAAACGTTCTTCGTTGGACCATTTTAGGTTTGCTTGCATTGATTTCTGAGTGAAAATGACCGTCAGAAGCAGGGGCTAATCTAAACTATGAGAGACGAAGGACAGTTCTTCGAAGGAAATTTAAAAAAAATTATTTCGGAGCTTTCGAACCGTGTCCGGAAATTGTGCCATGCAGCAAGGATGAATTTTGTTTCCTTCCCCTGTTGGTTTAACGGGTAAGAACAAGTCGGACATCACTATTCCTTAAAATGAAAAATGACTAATTAACCAATGTTAGCCGTCAGTAAGTGCAGATCTGATAGAAAAACAAAAATTTGGCAGGACAAAAATTACGATTTTATTTGGAAACACAACTTTGACATTTTTTTCAGCCGATCTCGTATTCGTAGTTTATGAGGCAGTAGAAGAAGTCTGACTTGTAATTTTTTCCCGTTTTCATATAACATGGTACCATTGGTAAGAGTTTAGAAGTTGATCAGAAATGTTTTTCTTTAAAATGACTCATCTAGCTTTGGAATGTGCATATTTTATAAAATAACCCACAATTTCGAGTGGAAAAAAAATTACGATTTTGGGAGAAAACACTTTGTCTCATATGTTTTGCATACAATGTCTGAAGCCATGATCAACTTTTCAATTCTTTCTGGTATACCTTTGTGCGAGAAATAGCCAACTCCATATTTTTTGACAATTTGCAAATGAATTATTTACCATGCATTCAACACAAAAACCATGCAGGGATTTTAAAGGTTTTCTGGATTATTTTTAAAAGGCATCCTTTAGTTATGTAATGCTGTTGGTAGCATTTTAAAAAGTTTTCTAATCATGTCTTTAAAACCTAAGGAATGAAAGCAATGATTGAAAGATAGGGCCTAAACATCTTCTTGTGATGAGCAGATTGTTTTACTATAGTATAGGTTTTCCCGGCCAATTTCAGCAAAAAAACGTTCACTTTGACGGGAGGCTCATTTAAATTCGTTTTTAAATGAATGCTCCTTTATATGAGCATTCGAACATCTTTCGATAAACGCGTTCTTTCAAGTTCAAACAGTCGTTTCGCTCATTCAAAATCGTCCAAGGCCTTAGAAAGAGGTTGATCAAAAGTTCAATTTGATGAATAAGCAAACATTTTCCACATGTGTGCATGCGAATTCGTTCATGTGGCATGCGTTTTTGGACTCGTATTTGTCTAGGCCTATATAAAATACTTTCTTTCAAGACAAAACTGTATGTAGAGGAACTAAGCACAAACATGAAAGGACATGTAAAAACGTTACAGGGGAACAAAAGCAAAATAATTTGTTTTGATGTTATAGTGGTAACCCCTTTTTGTTTTTACGAACCTTTGTCAACCTTTAATTTAAAATGGTCCCAATGTACAGGGTGTTTAAAAAAAAAAGGTAATCCAACTTTGAAAGGTTGCTTTGGCCAGACTGTACATTTGCCAGTAAAAAGCATGGAACCACCTTAAAGCAGAGAGTATTGACTTTCCAATGATGCCTTGGTTACCTTCCTAGGATCACGCATCACTGAGCACCATTGTCTTAAAATTGAGGTGGAAAATGGGGGTTGGTTCACTTTCATGTTTTAATGAACAAAATCGAACAAAATTGACACGCAAAATTTAACAATAAATGACACAATCTTATTCATTGATTGGATTTTATTCATTCAAACTTTCCAACACATTCAACCACACACATCTGATTTTAAAAAATTAAAACGGTTCAAGCTATCAACTTGAAACTTGGTAGGAACAAAATATGCATGTTTTAAAATGCTTCCGTCTGAAAACCGCGTGACCCATGATCTTCGTATTTGGCAGGCTTATAGATCAGATCATGCCCTACAATTCTACAAAATCTCAATTTGTGCACTTATTGAGCAGCAATGTCCATCAAACCAAGCTGAATGTTTAAGAAACTGAGTACAGGCGTAGGTACTATGGCAGACTTTCACCAGCATGTACAATATCATGATGGCATCAAGTGTGACGCCATCGTGACGTCATCAAGTATCAAATTACAGCCCAAAAATTACCACAAATAAGCATGTTTTAAAACGTTTCCGTCTCGCAAACAAAGTGACCAAGGAGCTTTATATTTGGCACACACATTGATCAGATCAAGGCCTACAATTGTCTTTCGTGGGCGTTTTTGTTTGACTCTTCCGTCTGGGGTCAATTCAAGGTCAAAGTTCAGCGAATACGAAAATATAAGTTTTTGCACTTACTGGGCATGCTATCAACGTGAAACATGGTGAGAACATCAACCTTCATCCCAAAGTGTGCATACAAGTGTGACGTCATCATTACGTCATCAGGTGTCAAATTAAAAAAATTCAAAGTTAAATATTTAAAACAAATTATATCTCAAGAACTGTAATAGCTACATAAATACTTCTTTCACAGGTTGATAGGTCTTAATGAACTGAACAAATCCTACGTTGACATGACCCCTGTTTGAACCGGAAGTTGTTTTAAAATGTGCAATTTTTAGCAATTTGAATATAAATAGAGCCAAAGTGGTAGGAAATTTGACCATGGTTCTACAGAATGAAGTGTTCCTACACGTATGGACTTTTATACCAATTGTGAAGTCATCACATGCACGGTGGTTACGTAATATGGTGTCAAATTACGTAAGATGTTGAAGCTGAAATGTTTAAAAATGATATATCTTGAGAACTACAACAGATATTTGCATGATTCCTTCGCCACATTTAAGAACTTGACGTTCAACCAATTGTTGAACAATCTGTGCACAAAACTGTGACGTCATAATGTCGTCACAGGTGTCAAATTACAAAAATTAAAAGGTTATTATTTCAAAAATTCATATCTCAAGAACCGTAATAGATACTTGAATAATTCTTTCACAGCATGATAGGTCTCATTGAACTGAACAAATCATACAATGACATGACCGCTGTGTGACCCAACTTCCGGTCGAAACCGGAAGTTGTTCGAAAATGTTCCATTTGTAGCATTTTGAATGCAAATAGAGCCAAAGTGGTAGGGAATTTGACCATAGGTCTACGGAACGAATTGTTCACACACACATGTGGACTTTATGGCTGCGTTCGGGCGTGTACTCGTGTTAACGAGAGTATGCTCTCGCTACTCCCCGACAAATGGGGAGTGTGCTCTTACTCCTGACGAGTGTCATGTGATAGTACGAAGATGGCGGAATATGGGTAGTATTTTTGGTGAATTTGCTCAACGTGTCAACTGGATAACTGAAACAACAACTCACTAAGATTTGTTTTAGACGGCATTCAAGGTTCTCACGACTTACGGTCTGTATTTTTTCAGTTTCTTGTGAGCAGTGAAACATCGTTTTTTGTGTAGTCATGGCAAGAGACGGCCATCTTTACTGATGGTCATTCGGGCATGCGGACTGCGGACTTGCCGTTCGCGTATTGTGATCCGAGTGCAATGCGCACGCATTACTCCGTAGTAGCGAGAACTGTACGTCCGAACGTAGCCTACGATCGGCTATACCAATGATGACGTCATCACGGTGGTTACGTAGTATGATCTCAAATGACAAAATGTTGAGAAATGAAATAGTTATTGGAAATATTCTTTCACCACATACACATGTAAGAATTTGTTCTCCAGTAGATCATTGAATAATTTGTGCACACAATACTGACGTCATGATGAAATTGACCGTGCCAATAATGACGTTATCACATACACAATTTTATCGTTGAATAGTCAAAGAGTCATGTCTTGAGAATTACAATACCGACAATGGATATGTCAATGTTTATTTTGCAACATTAAACAACTCAAGTTGAAGCTCTAGTTTTCTAGCGAAGCTCTAGTTTTCTTCTTCTTTTTCTTTTTCCGACGAAACGATACCAAAGCTGTTTTTCAAAACGGTTCAAGGTATCAACTTGAAACTTGGTAGGAGCATCAACCCCATGTGAAGGTGTGCATGCAAGTGTGACGTCACACTTTCGCTCTATTTGCATTCAAATGGCACATTTGCATTAAAAATGGCACATTTTCGATCAATTTCCGGTTTGAACCGGACGTTGGAGTCAGACAGGGGTCATGTCATTTGTTCAATTCATTGAGACCTATCATGTTGTGCAAGGATTGTTCAAGTACCTATTACGTTTCTTGAGATATGAATTTTTAAAATAATAACCTTTGAATTTTTGTAATTTGACACCTGTGACGACGTCATGACATCACAATTTTGTGCACAAATTGTTCAACAATTTGTTAAACATCAAGTTCTTAAATGTGGCGAAGGAATCATTCAAATATCTATTGTATATCTCAAGATACAGCATTTTTAAACAATTAAGCTTCAACACATTACGTAATTTGACACCATATTACGTAACCACCATGCATGAGATGACGTCACCATTGGTATAGTCATAAAGTCCACATGCGTAGGAACATTTCGTCAAATTCCCTACCACCTTGGCTCTATTTGCATTCAAAGGTCTAAAAAAAGGCACATTTTCAAACAACTTCCGGTTAGGGTCACACAGGGATCATGTCAATGTATGATTTGTTCAATTCATTAAGATAGTTTTTGAGACGGAAGCATTTTAAAACATGTATATTTTGGTTATTTTGGGGTGTAATTCGATACCTGATGACGTCACAGTGACGTCACGCTTGATGCCATAAATAATATTATACATGCTGGTGAAAGTCTGCCATAGGACCTATGCCGGTACTTATCTGCATATGACCCCAAAAGGAAGGGTCAGATGAAAATGCCCACACAAAGAAAATTATAGCCCATGATCTGATCTATAAGCTTTGACATGAACAGTTGGTGTTGGTCAACAATCTTCTATGATCTTTAGAAATGGACTTCTAGCAGAAGATGGCCGCCATCTGCAACACCTAAGATTTTGCCAATATGCTTAATTTTTTGGTTATTTAGGGTATAATTAAGATATCTAGCTATGTGGAATTTTCTAATTATTCGGTGCCCACGGGCCTTAATTTCATACCACATGCCTCTGAACTAAAAGTATGCCTTTATGTTTTTGATTTTGCAGGTACGAGCTGGTACCAGTGCTCGATGTTGTGGTTGTGGTGAAAATATTACTGACCGTTACTTGCTTCTTGTTGGCCAAGCCCTGAGCTGGCATGTCGGGTGCCTCAGGTGTACAACCTGCCTAACTATGCTAGATAAAGATCCGACCTGTTACTGCCGTGGTGCCAAAGTTTACTGCAAGAACTGCTATTCAAGGTTAGTGTAGGGCTCGAAACAAATGCATATATTTGTTGTCAAGGAGATTTAATATCATTTGATTTGTTTTTTAAATGAATAACACTTATACCGTTAAAAAACCCACTACATCCTGATAGCTCAGGTTATTTTCACCCTGCTCAACGCATTACAATTCCCTTAGAATGTGATGTGTATTACAATTGACTGGTGTTCTGCTATTCTTTCTTAGAACACAAGCAAAGGCCCAAACTAAGTTTTTAAGTTAAAGGAACACACCGGCTTTGTTGGGCTATTTTGGGCTCGAAATAGACCCATACATTATCCTGAAGCGCTTTCGAGAGTAAATTAGATATATCCTGAAAAGACGCCGTCAAATTTCGCCGTTTTTTAGCACTTTTGAAAAATTCAAATTCACGTGACTTTTCGGAACCAAATTCTGGTTCCGAAAAGTCACGTGGTCTTGTGAGTTAGTTGTATTTCCAGCCGTATAAAAGTTTGTTTCTGCAGAACTGCACCAAATTCAACTCTGATTTCCCCCCAATATTTATAAGTAATTGACAAAAGAGAGACTATTTATACAGGTATGAAACAAAGTTAAACATAGTTATGAAAATTCGAACATAATTGTTTGTTTCGAGAGGCTACCGTGGAGTGTAGGATATTTGCCCCGCGCAGCACGGCAGATAGCCTGAGTGCACACACACACGGGCGTGTTGCTCCGGTGTACGTTCGTGAAGAAAAGACATGATGCCAACTCCTCAAAAGAAAACGGAAATTCCTATTCGGTCGTCCGGGCTGTCCAGTGAAATCGTGAGCAGAAAATTGGAGATATCCTGAGCAGGGGAAGAGCGAATCGTTTGTGACAAAGTCGTGAGGCTCGCGCGTAGTTGCAACGGCTGGTAAAGCGTATAACCCGACTTTTGACCGTTTTTGTTAATTTTGCACTTCTTTAGTAAATTACGGGATATTTTGATGATCTTTTTTTCACAACGACCATCGAAAAAGTATTGTCAATGCTGTTACATCACTAAATCATGTAGGCCGTGTGTGTACCTTTGGGCGGCTGTTTACGTTTAGCGAACGCACACAAGAGTCATGTTATGGTGAAAAGAAACAATCTATACACTTTTTTCCGAAATTGGATAATTCTTTTTTTTTTTTTGGACTATCCCTTCCTACCAAATTTTTTAGCTACGTTTGTTTTTACTTTGCAGTTTTTAAATAGACCAGTTGCGTGTTACATTTGCATAAATCCTACAGACCACCTTCGCGCTATAGCGCTCGCGTATGAGTGAGTCAAGCACCAGACTACCTGGCATATCAGGCTGCTGCTAGTAATGCAGTCCGGTACATGTTAGCCGGCGCAAAAGTCTGTACGGTACCTGAAATACCTCGCACATTACTGTAGTGGACTACCCTGCTGAGTTCCAGGGCGGGGGTTCGTCCACCTAAGTAATGGCCCGGTCACACATAGACGACGCACGGGGGACGCACGGCCCGCGCATTGAAAATTTGCAATTTTGGCCAGTGCGTTGTCGTTCGCTATGTGTGCGTCATTTTGCGTTACTCGTTCGTCGAGCGCGTTGGACCAACGTTATGCATTCGACGTCATTCGCTGTGTGCGTTGGGATTTTTTGTGCATGCACAATGTGCGCGGAGCTCTACGCATGAATGTACACGTCAAAAGGACGCCAGAAACGCGCAGAGCGCGCTAGACCAACGCCAGACATACGCGGAGCGCACGCTGTGTATTCGTTGTAAGTTCGGCGGCTGAGGTCTAGCGAACGCCTAGTGCACACCTAGTGCACACCTAGCGTGCTTCAAACGCATGCCCAGCGAACATGCGGCGAATATGAGCGTGTTGAACGGGTCTCTAACGCACCCAACGTTCTTCTTGCGTGTTCCTAGCGTATACCTGGCGTGTACGTAGCGTGTACGTAGCGTGTAGTCACATGGTAAATAAGCGGGTACCGCACCACCTCCTTATCACTTCTCCTCCGACCCTCATGGGTGATGACAGATGTTCCTACTGATCGTGTCTAGAAGAACCACCTCAGAAGATGAAATACGATCTACGAGCCGACGCTTTTTATAGGCATAGTCACGTGACCGCTGCCGTTCGCGGGCTGTGCGTTGAGCGCGCGGTGCATGCGCTGGCCATTCGTCCCACACGCTAGCAACACGTGATGCATTCGTTGGGGTTTTTGACATGTGCGCTCTGTATACGGTCTGTATGCGCCCAGTATACGTCCAGTATACGCGCAGCGCGTCAGCAATACGCTATGCATTCGGTGTCAGCTCGCTAGCCTCTCCCAAATCCTGACAAAAGTTGGGCGCACAACGACGCACTGATCCTATTTTCCATTTTTTGCTGATTTTTCAGTGCGCGGGCCGTGCGTCGTCTATGTGTGACCGGGCCATAAAGGAGACTGGGGCTGCAAGACTACCGTTGATTTGGTTCCATGGTGTCTTTAATTCAGTTTCATCCACCAGGCTGATGATACAATAGGTGACTCGATGTTGCTAGCAGCAATACACAAGCAAAAGCGTGCTGCCAAAATCAGAGTCAATACAAAACCCAATATAAATAGAGATCCAGTGGAGGAAAACTAAACAAAAACAAGAAAAACAAGACCGAAAAGACCCTGCAACAAAGCAAAAGGAAATACATTTTTAGGGTACAGTATTTTAGCAAACCTTCTAATTTAGAATTATCCATCCTACTCGTTGGTACATTTAATAATTTTTACATTTTTTCTACTTTGCTATCCTTTACTTTGTTCGCAGATGACACCACTATTTTGTATTCTCAAAATTAAAAATGTCAACCTGGAGCTCTGCTGCGTGTCTGCCTGGTTCAAAACCAACAAGCTGTCCTTAAATTCTAAAAAAACAAATTTCATGATTTTCAGTCGATCACAGAGTTTCCTTAGAACCTGTTAGCATTGATGGCAGCCCCATAACAAGAGTTCACTCTACAAAATTTCTGGGTGTAACGATTGATGACAAGTTTTCGTGGGCTGATCAAATATCATCGATTTCTCAAGTCATCTCTCGCAATACTGGTGTTCTGTCAAAACTTCGTCATTTTCTTCCATCTTGGACATTACGTACCCTGATCATTATTGCAATATAGTATGGGCACGCACAAGCACAAATAAACTAAAATCTCTCTTCACTATTCAGAATCTGCACCAATTCTCACTTTCGTGATCATACAGCACTTACACTCTTAAATATTAATAAGCTTCAGACGGGTGTCTTTATGTATAAATGGATTTATTTATTTATTTATTTATTTATGCCGAGGACGGACGTGTTTCTCTCGAGCTCCCGTGTAAGGCCTATCTTCTCGCGTTTGACCTGGTAAGGTCCCTGTTTTTGTATATAATCTTGTAGTTTATTGTATATAGTTTCCCCCTAGACCAAGCCCACCGTATAAATATCTGTAATTTTCGTGTATGTTTGTGTATTTTTTATTTAGGTTTGTAGAGTTTCGTTGCCGGGCTGGCCGCCATGGCCAGTCAGGCAGGCCCTTCGGGCGTCGCGGTGGGTCGGCCTGCCACGGTGGGTCGGCCAACCGTGACGCCTGTGGCTTTCAATTCTTGTCTGCTTGACGAGCCCTTTGTTGGCGTCACCAGGAAGAATGGCGTTTCGTTCTGTGTCGCAGACAATATCTCTATTCATTTCTACATACACGATCTCAAGAAATGCATGCCCGATGTTCACATTCTATCTCATTTCAGCCCCGATGTACGTAACATCAAATCAAACAACGTGACATCAGCACTATATTTTATCTGTTTTATTCTGGGATGCTGCAGTCACCTACGCCCACTTTAAGTAGGCCCACTTAAAACTTTATACACGTAATAAACACAAAAATCTCGCTCTGTTTCACTAGTTGAAACAACATTAGTGAATTTCTAAAAGAAAAAGTTGGCACAAACATACAGTCCAAAGACAGACCGGTTAAATCCGACCAACACGGCCGGTAGATAATGCCCGCCCGACCAACATATCGGTCAAAACAACCAATCACAACGGCTAAAATGCCCAATCCGTATTGGTTAATCGATACGAACCAGCCACCTCAACCAATACGACCGGCCACCCCAACCAACACAACTGGCTACCCTTACCACCACACCAGCCGGACCCACATCCACGAACCACCCCGTCCGAACCCAACCAATCTGCCCCTATACCCTGAGATAGGCGAAAAAACAGAGATAAAACCTGCAAATTGATAATGCGGAAAAAAATACTCTGTAAAATTCCCATCTGACCCCCTCAGGCGATCGAATAGCCAGAATCGTACTGGTTGACTCCAGGGTAGTATTTCTCGAGGAAAATAAGAATGAACGAAATATAACGTTATCTGTTGAAGTACTATTATTAAGTTGTTCATTTATGACCATACAGAGGCTGTAAAAAAGACTACACGGCCTGTGTTGTGCGGTGTCCTATCTGCGAAGTGACCAAATTGCCCCTCAATATTGAAAGAAAATGCATGCGATGAACCACATACTACTTCCGTGTTAAGATGACACTTTTGCAAACGCACCCTAATTCAATTTATATGCGTCATGCGCACACTAATGTGACAACTCTTTAAATATTGTGCTCAGTATACTCGGGGAATCTTTGGCTACTGAACTTGCCAAATGTCATGCTTAATACCGAAAAGTTACGTAATAAAATTAATACACATCTTGTGTTAAACCATATTCCCCGGGCAATCGGGGTTAAAAGAACAAAAGTATGCGGACATGGAATTAAGACCTTTTTAGATAAAAGATGGAAGTGATATGAAACCGTACAAGAGTGTAACCCTCTTTCTTGAAAAAATGAACTATACGACGCGGTGACTGCGAATGACTTGCAACAGCCCAGCATGCGTACCGCTTTGCACGTCACATTCCACGCACCAGTGCACAAACCTTCCAACCTTACGTAACACACCCACCAACAGGTGCTCTCACACTTCAATGAGATAACAATTCTCTTTCTATATTCATGCTAAGAGAATTTATAAATCTCATTTCAGCCCCGATGTACGTAACATCAAATCAAACAACGTGACATCAGGACTATATTTTATCTGTTTTATTCTGGGATGCTGCAGTCACCTACGCCCACTTTAAGTAGATTGTTCTATATTGCGAGGACAAAGTTCGCATGGAAGGCGAGGGAAAACTGATTTGTTTATACTCTAGCGGTAATAATTCCATGCAACACCTTAACATTTTATATCACGAGATAATGATAACTTGTTAGAATACTAGAAATCCATTCTGAAACTGGCCCTCTTCCGCATTGGCGTGTGATACTAAATCGGTTTCCGATGCACCTCGGAGCTACAACTGCGTGTACTCGGGAAAAGGTGCACATCCGGCGTACGGGACTATAGGACGGCCAACAAGCTGTCTGTGGCTAGTAATGTACGAAGCTCGTTTTCAAGACTCCATAAACCCACGTCCGGGTAATGCGTGGGGGATGCCCAACCTTGCGAAATTGTCCTTGTTCGAATTTCCTTTTACTGAAAGTGATACCATGAGGTCGGCAAAGGGATGATAAACGAGTTGACTTAAAACGCACTGTGAATGTCTGCTAACGATACATGTTGGCCACTTTCGTAGAGGATCAGTCTTAAATTTGACAGCTTCTCCCCGGAAAGGCACCCTTTAGAGACGTTAGGATAAGAGACGGCGTTGTGCGTGCTACCCAAGACTGACTCAATGAAAGTTTCTTCAGGAACCAGTGCTGACTGAAATGTGGGACCATAACATAATGCCGATTGCGAAGGCCTTGAAGCTGATGCTCTTTCCCCGGTCCGTGCGGTTGGCTAGTGTCGCCCTCCCGGCTTTGATAAAATCGGAATTCCTTTCAAATGTCATCCTCCATAGTGACTGGAAGTAAAAGACAAAACTTTAGGGAAGGAACAAATCAATTATATTATACTAGCGTGTCCGCTATTTTCATCCAAAAACAGTCAATCGGGACTACCGGATTCACCAACGAACGTTACACGGGACTCGTGTGTTCATATCATGTCACTGGGTCCACTTCTGTGTATGAACATACGAAAACCATATGTCTTGGTTTGAAAGGACTATGGTTTTCCTATACGATACGAACCCAGACAAAGGCTCAATCCGCCTAAACAAAAGCGGGGTAATCCGAGCTCATCGTCTAAATTCATGCTCACCCATACCAACACTGCGTAAAACCACGTGGGACTAAAATGTTTATAACATATAAAACACATGGACATCATCCCTACACCTCAGTGTATCAAGTATACGGGCTTAGACCTTCGCGACAGTGTATAAAACATACGGATCGAGTCTAAAAATATCAAAGATTTTCCTTTTCCGTCGAATATCTGATACGTGCAAGCATTGCAACGGCCCGTCTAGCTTTATCAATTTGCCGTAGACGCTCATGGTCTGCAGATGTCACTCGTGTATTATTATACACAATGAAAACCTGTCGTGGGCTTTGCAAACTACAAACGAGATTAAAACAATCCCGACCTTACTTGTGTAATTTGAATTTCATATTTCGGACCATAATTTGGCTGTCTGAGCATAACCTTCGACTCGGGCGCTAAATAGAACAGCGTAGCCTATACGTGTATACTAACTTCAGCTTATGACTTTGCGTAAATCGTGATTTGTGATTGACCAAAATCAATTATAACAACGTATAAAACACATGGGGATCATCTCTACCCCGCATCAGTGTATCAAGCATATGGACTTAAACCTTCGCAACAGTGTGTAAAACATACGGATCGGGTCTAAAAATGTCAAAGGTTTTCCTTGTCGAATACATACATGCAAACATTGCAACATACTGGCTTGATCAACTTGCCATAGACGCTCGTGGTCTGAATATGTCACTCGTGGACTATTATACACAACGAAAGCCCGTCGTGGGCTTTGCAAACTACGAACGAAATTAAGGCAATTCCGACCTTACGTTGTATAACTTGAATATCGTATTTCGGACCTTAATTTGGCTGTCTGAGCATGCCCTTCGACTCGAGCGCTAAATAAAACAGCGTAGCCTACATGTATAGTAGCTTTTAGCTCATGCCTTTGCGTAAATCGTGATTTGTGATTCACAAAAATCAATTATAACAACGTATAAAACACATGGGGATCATCCCTACCCCGCACCGGTGTATCAAGCACACAGACTTAAACCTTCGCAACAGTGTATAAAACATACGGATCGAATCTAAAAATGTCAAAGGTTTTCCTTGTCGAATACATATACCTGCAAACATTGCAACGTACGGATTGTCTGGCATGATCAACTCGCCATAGACGCCCATGGTCTGAAGATGTCCCTTGTGGACTATTCTACACAACGAAAGCCCCTCGTGGGCTTTGCAAACTACGAACGAGATTAAGGCAATTCCGCCCTTAAATTGTGTGACCCGGATTTCGTATTCCGGACCATATATTGGCTGTCGTATACCCGCCGAATCGGGCGCTAAATGGTACAGCATAGGTCCTATATTTAAACTAGCTTCCAGCTTGTGACTTTGCGTAAATCGTGATTTGTGGTTCACAAAATTCCATCCGCCTAGACGCGTTATGCCTGCTGTCTGGTCTTTGGTTGCGGTGTAATGAAAATTAATGAAATCTCTGCAATTTGGTAAACATTTCCGATCACTCTCCAAAGTATCTTAATGTAAAATCGCTATCCTTTGCGGCACTGATTTTTAGACATGATACGGGAAATAGATCTGCGCTATGCGAGACATATGGTAATGTTACGATCAGGCCAATCGCGTGGCGCATTAATGAAATCTCTGCGCGATCTCTGCTCGGCAGTGTTATCAGCGATTACCGCGCTTGAAGCGACTTGCTGTTAAAATATCCCGAAACCGAACGCAATGGTTGCAAAATTCCTTAGCCCGTCGTCATTCCAAGCCAAAATTGATAGATACAGAAAAAATTCTCAAAAAATGTATGCAACCTATTGTTCAAAAATGTTTGCATGAGTAGGGTTTTGTTTCAACCTGGTTTCGACCCCGACACTCATCAATCCTCAAATCAATATGATTCTACAAACCCCCAAGGAGTACGGGATAAGAGCCAAAAAACATTGCACACCTAAAGATGTGTCTCGCAATGGTCGTTTTTCTAGGAATTTCGTAAACCAAACTTGCACGGTCTAGATCTATCGCATGCAGTTAACAATTCTTCATATAACAAATTGGTTCCGTTTAACCTCTTTGCTTCCCAAGTCAACCCGTACATTTCATATAAGTAGTTTAATGAAAAAAGGGTATACTTATCTCAACATTATTACTGGCATCCTCTGCCGTCTTTGGACACAAGTAGAAATGCTCGGAAGGAATTCAGTAGTTGACCATGCCTCGTTCAGGACTGAAATGCCCATGCCCTATACTATTAGGCTATACGCGTTTGAGCAAATCTCGTTGACTCGGTTAGTTGCGGCCCCCTTGTAGCTGACAAAGCGTGGGGATGTTTCATTCAAGTGTCGCTTGAAGCTGGAACATTCTGTCTGATTGTTGCATATTCAAACAGACGACGTGGAAAGAACGGAGAAGAGACAAGACGAAATGAACTATACGACGCGGTGACTGCGAATGACTTGCAACAGCCCAGCATGCGTACCGCTTTGCACGTCACATTCCACGCACCAGTGCACAAACCTTCCAACCTTACGTAACACACCCACCAACAGGTGCTCTCACACTTCAATGAGATAGCAATTCTCTTTCTATATTCATGCTAAGAGAATTTATAATTCCGCTAGTAGGATCTCTAATGGCCGTATTGCTGTGTATCTGGGTTCCAGAGAGGAGGTGGCGGACGCCGTTTCCCAGGGTTTTACTCACGGCACCTCCTTTCTGGAACTCAGACCACTTGTACAACCCACCACTCGTCTTACTTTGTCCAACGTCTACCCCGAAATTCCCAACGTTCTCCTTGACAATATTTCAAGTTTTTGTAAGACTGTCTCCCCTATCAAGCCCATACCCCTTGGATTTAGGGACCGGGAGCTATCCCACATCATGTCTTTTCGTCGTCATGTCCAAATCCTTCTAAAACCCAACATAACCCTCCCCAACCATATCAAATTCTCCCACTCTGGTGTCACATATCGAGTCTTCCTCCCGCTCCTGCAAGAAGCCCCGCCCACCCTCCAACGACAACAACGATGACAACGACAGTGATGACAGCGACGAACCACAGCAACCTTTCAACCCCCTCAACCCCACCCCCCCCCCCCCCCCCCCCCACCAGTCTTCGTCCATGGTAAGAACAAAAAGTCCGATCCCAAACACCCCCCTAAGAAATCCAACCCCTCTGCCGCCCCGCCCTCTAAGACCGCTCCGCCCACCGCAGGACCCTCCACGGCTACCCCATCTACAACAGGACCCCCAAAAACTGCCCCTCCCACTTGTAAGTCATACAGACCTCCTGTCGTCTACCCCAAACCCTGGCAGCGTGAATTCCAACGGGGGATTCCGGCTGCGGGGCCCTCGAAGGCTCGTCCCCCTTCCGCCCTTCCGGCAAGTCGGTTGCGGCTTCGACCGCAACCGCGGCCGGTGGGGTTTTTGGCCCTGCGGGGGTGGGTTCTGGTCCTGGGACCTCGACTGGATCCCCTGGTTTGGAGAAACCCAAGTCCCCTGCCCATGATAAACCCGTGTACATCTTTGGTACACCCCCTCCCCTAACTAGACTGTTCACTGAGGCTGTGGCCAAACGCAAACTCTCCCCACCCCAACCCCAAGATGATGGACCGCACCTGATCCCCCTCAAATCTCCACAGCCCCAACGAAAACAAAGGAAAAAAGCACAACCCCCCAAACCCACAACCCCTACCCTATCACAGGTTCTTGACGATGTTACCATGGATGATGCCACACCAACACCAATGGCTACCGCCGGCCAGTCTCCCACTCCAGCCTCTGACCTCCCACCTCCACCCACGCCTACTTCCCCTCCCCCATCTAGTCCCTCACTACCGCCCCCACCCTCTCCCCTGCCACCTCCTACTCCAATTCCCCCTCCCACTCCCCCGCCCCCTCCAACTCCCACTCCCCCTCCCCTTTCAACTCCCACTTCCCCGCCCCCTCCAACCCCTACACCCGCGCCCCCTGGAGCTCCCACTCCCCTCCTCCTCCAACCCCCGCATCTAGCTCCGCCCCCAAAACTGCCACCACTACGCCACTCTCCACAGTTGGAACATCGGACACCGACTCCTCTGTCTGGGATGGTTCTCAAGCCACCTCTGATGATGAATCATCCCAGATAGCCCTTCCCATCATTCCGGGTCCCCTCAGCGAGTCACAAATGGTCGTCTTTCTGTCCAAGGTCAAGTCACAAAGGAACCCTAAATCAGTCGCCCTGAAATTTGCCAAGGATATTCCCGGCCTAGTTCGCCAGCTCAGGCCCCTGAAGAATAGCTACCTGGTCCCACATAATTTGCAGCACAGGGTTCGCAAGTTGATAACAAAAATCGAGTGAACATTTTTCTTCACCAATGATTTTTACGCTGTATGCTCTTTTTCCTTTTATGATGGCGCTCTCACTGATCACCCTTAACACTGGAGGCTGCGCTAACACTACCAAAAATGTCTCTCTCTTTAAATATTTGTCTAACTTTTCGCCTAAACAAGACGTCGTACTTCTCCAAGAAACGTACTCCTTAAATGAACAATGTCCTTGTTGGAAGAGCTGGTCCAATTACACTCCCCTATGTGCTCCTGGGACATCACCAGGCTCAGGAGTCACAATTTTATTTCGGAATAGTGTTAACATCGTGGCCTCCAGTGTTATTCTTGCTGGCCACCTTATATTTGCTAAAATCAAACATAATGATGTTATTTATAATATTTATAATTTTCTTGTACCACAAACTGACAACATTGCTCTTAGAATGTTTGAATCCTTCCACACTCATTATGGCCAGCTCAGTGAGGGCGCTGTCTTGGTCGGAGGTGATTTTAATTGTACGCTCGACCCTTCTCTTGATCGCGCGGATAGGCCGACCGAGCATCGTCCTCGAATCTCATCGGCTCTCAAACATATAATGACAAAAGCAAATATTTGTGATGTCTGGCGTAGACTTAACCCAGGAGTCAAAACGTTCACCTGGATGCGAAAAAAACCCTTTAATCCCGACCGTCTATCACAAGCTAGACTTGATCGTCTTTACGTCCCATCAACCTTAGTACCCTCTATTCGCGCTTGTAATATTCATCCTTGTTCACTATCTGATCACTCTGCACTCCAACTTTGTTTCAAACCTCCCTCCCATCAGTACAAAGGCAGTGCGTACTGGCACCTCAATAATTCTCTCTTAGACGATCAAAATTATCGAGAAATCTTACACCTGTTCTGGGCCAAATGGCAAAATGAAAAACCCCATTTCAATGACGTTCGCAAATGGTGGGACTTGGAAAAAGCTCATATCAAAACCCTCACTCAAAACTACTCTTCTAAAATTGCCAAAGAAAAACGTTCCACCTTTTCACGCATAAATTCCTACATTCAAGAACTCCAGTCTGCGCCGGATATCACACCAGATACCCAGCGTATTTTAAAAGAACAAAGGAATGAACTTAATATTCTTCTTAGGAACCAAGCCAAGGGTGCCCTCGTTAGATCCCGTTTTCAGCATCTTAATGAAATAGACACCAGTTCTTCTTACTTCTTTAACCTTGAAAAGACCCACGTGCAGTCAAAAACCATGTCCAGCATTCGCCTTCCGGATGGCTCACTGACAGAAAACCCCGACGAAATAAAAGCCCATTGCAAAAATTTCTATGAAAAACTGTATACTCGCATTCCTACCGACGAGGGCGCCCTTGGGCCTCTTTTGTCTAATCTATCTAATTTAAACCCTCGGGACGCCGAGGACCTTGATGCTCCTCTGCGTCCTGAGGAATTGGACTCTGCCGTCAAGCAGCTTGGCAAAAATAAAACGCCCGGTCTTGATGGTCTAACTTCTGAATTCTTTATTTCCTTTTGGCCATTGTTTAAAGATGATTTTCTAGAAGTCTTAAATTCAGCTGTAAATTCTGGTTCTCTTCCTCGCTCCTTCCTCAAGGCCGTTATCACGCTTATTCCAAAGAAAGGTGACCTTTCCGATATTTCTAACTGGCGGCCCGTCTCGCTTCTTAATACAGATTACACAATTTTTGCCAAGCTGCTTGCGAACAGGTTAAAACAGTTTATTAGTAATGTAATTTTAGACGATCAGTCTTACTGCGTCCCCGGACGCACAATCTACGATAACCTAAACCTTATACGTGATATTATTAATTACTCTAATTTAAATAATTTACCTCTTGGCGTGGTCAACCTTGATCAGCGCAAAGCGTTTGACAACGTTGACCACGCCTACCTTTTCAATACAATGAGAGCCATGGGATTTGGGGACAAGTTCCTTCTATATATTAATCTCCTGTACAGCGGCACCGAGAGCCACATTAAAGTGTGTGGATCTTTAACCGAACCCTTTGCTTTCAGCAAAGGAATTCGCCAGGGCTGCCCGCTCTCGGGGCTGCTGTACACTATCGCTATTGAACCGTTTCTGAATAACTTAAGAAATAATCTGAATGGACAAACCTTCCTTTTACCAAATGGGTCTTTCTATAAATTAGGGGTCCAGCTTTGGTGTCCCCCGTTACATTTTACATCTTGTTTTTGTAAATTCAGGACACATTCTACAAATACTTTCCATCTCAAAGAGTGTGTACATAAAGTACAATTCATACAAAATGGTTTAAAAGCCATTTAAATGATTTTTGTACGAAAAATAACACATATCAGGTGTAACGGGGGACACCAAATGTCACACTTTTGGACCCCTAATTTATAGAAAGACCCAAATACTCAAAAATATTGCTCGGTTTCGGCCTATGCCGACGATATCACCATTTTCATCACCTCCGACGCGGGATTTCAAACTATCGAAAGAGCGTACAGTCTTTTCAGCGGATCCTCTGCTGCGAGGTTAAACTATGAAAAATCCATGGGGTTATAAGCCGGATCGTGGACCGGACGAAGCGACAAGCCGATACATTTTCAATGGAATAATCAAGGATTGTGTTTTCTTGGAGTTTACCTGGGAAATAACAATAACTACAAGAAACAAAATTGGGAAAAATGTAAGGATAAATTATCTAAAACACTTGCCCGTTGGAACCATCTCTTATCAGGTTTATCCTTTAAAGGAAAAGTCCTTATCGCTAACCAGGTCGCCGCTACTAAAGTCTTTCACTCTCTTGCAGTGCTATCCTGTCCTGAAAATATCCTGGGTGAACTCCAAAACATGCTTGTCGACTTCGTCTGGTCCAACAAACGCCACCTTCTTAAGAAACAAATATTGTATCAAAGTTGTAATAAAGGTGGGCTTGGTCTAGCTTGTCTCCGGGCACGCAGCCTCACTTTCAAATTCAAACATCTTCAACGCTATCTCCAGTTTAATAATTACCCCTGCTTCATCTTGATGGAATCATTTCTCTATCAATACAAACACCTCAATCTTGGCTATAGACTTTTCATGCTAGACCTTGAACTGAAATTTCTTACAAGTCTCCCCGTTTTCTATAGTGAGGTACTGCGTGCCTGGTGCACTCTCGGAGCTCGAGTAGAAACACCTTCGGACTCGATCAACCATGTCATGAACCTTCCCCTAATTTACCCGCCCATAATAAATCCCTTGCCGGGCGGCGCGGCCTTCACCACTCGACTCTGGGCCGGAAACATAAAGTTTGTCAAGAACCTGCTCAATACCGACACTGGCGAGTGGCTAGCAGCCGAAAACCTGCACTTGTCTCCTGTCTGCTCTCGTCCTCCGTCTCTTCGTCTCCTGAAACAGTTAAAATACCACTTCTCTTCGCAACGTCCCCCTCCGTCCTTCATCTCCTGGTCATGTCCTCTTAGACGTTGATACAGATATCCTCGCTTCCTCTTCAAAGTCACTGTACATCACCTTTAACCAGAATATCAACGTTTTACCTTCAACAACATTGACTCCGTGGCATCGACTTGGCTTTTTCCCTGCTTCATATCCCATACAATGGAAAGAAATATACTGTCTGCCGACTTCAAAGAAAGAGGGGGACGTGCAGTTTAAGCTACTTCACAACGTTTTGCCTTCACTCCCGGTCCTCCATCACCTCATCCACAACATCTCCTCCAGCTGTGAGTGGTGCGGCGAAAGAGGAACTATCACTCATCTATTCATCACCTGTCCATCGATCCAGCCTGCTCTCAACCTCCTGCACACCCTCATCTGCCGTCTCCTCCCTGATCTCGTCATAAATTTCGACATTTACTGCATGGGCTTTAATCCCTCATGCCCAGGGTCGAGGCAAGATGGCCATCCGCCTGGCCAACTTCCTTATCATAAGTCTAAAAAATATAATTTACTGGTTATATCGTACATCTACCCCCTCCGAACCCCTCCTTGTCTGGAAATATCGTTTGAAAAACAAAATAATTCTTGAACTCAACTATCATAAACTCAATGACTCCATCCCTGCTTTTCTCGATAAATGGTCAATCCACAATGTTTTCTTTGATTATTCTTCTGATAAAATGACATGGTTGATATAATGCATTTCCCGTCCCTCCCCTCCCTGCGGGCTACCAGGGCTGGTAGCTTGTCGCTTCGTTGCGAGGCGTGGTGACGCTGTTCACCGCCAGCCCTGGTGGTCCCTTCCTTGGGAACCCTGGGGTGAGCAACAGGACGCTCACATTTTCCCAGGTTTCCCTAACACCCTTCCTTCTCCCCTTCCTCAGTGTACTCCCACTCCCTTCATACATTAATTGGATCTGTATAATTTATGTCAACTCGAAATAATCGATAATTTTCTTTGTTTAATACGAATTCCAAATTTTCCTTCCTGTGATTCACTTTGTTTTTACATAACGTTGATCCGTATATTATGTTCTATTTCTTGTATTTTTAAATCTTTCTATTCAGGCCCTTTCTCTTCGGAGTAGCTGCTCGAGTGATCGAGACATGGTTTTGCCTCTGCTCTGGAGAGAAGGGGTTTGAAGTAATTACTCATATCCTTGTTTGAAATTGCTTATTATTTGCTTTCTTTCTGGATACGATACCGATTGTTCGTTTCTTGTTACAACTCTTTTATTTTGTATATATATTACTGTGAATATTGGCTTTGAAAAGGATGAAATAAAGTTATCCTTGAAAAGTATTTATTTATTTATTTCATTTTCCGGGATATAAATCACAGACAAATAAATTACACGCACATATTACATACATACAAATAAACACTGAGAAGGAAACATAACAAAAAAACAATACCCAAATAGCTCCCGCAGGATTACCCAAAAGAAACAAGTTTCTATCGAGGGGCTCTCCTAACTAATTGGATAATACATTTAGGATAAATACATTTAATAAAAATATTTACAAAATTAAGCAATTATCATAAATTATAATACTTGTAAATAAAATAAATACTGGCATGCATACTATATTTAAATCATAATTATAAAAAAATTAAAAAAAATAAAAACAAAAACAAAAACAACACACAAAACAAAACAAAGCAAAACAAAACAAAAAAGTACATGATATTGATAAATCCTAAACTTAATGTCAATACAGTAGATCCTTTAATGGTCTTCTTCCAACATTATTTTCTTTTTTTTCCAGGGTTCATCAGACTCACAGTCACTTCACTAGTTCCTTGTCCTGCCTTTTACTTCCACTATCTTCCTAGTATACCCTTAGGTACCACGGACCTTGCCTATGGAACTCTATCGACGAGTCAATTAGAACTAAGCCTTCTCTCGGCCTTTTCAAAACCTGTTATAGAAATCATTTAATCTCCTCTTAAATATAATTCCACTTATTTCGTCTTGTGCACCATCTGTTTTTACTTGTTACTTTGATATCCTTTGCCTCTCACTTTTTTGCACCAGTGTTTCCTCCTGATCCATGATCTTTGTTTTTCTTCTCATTTTGTTTACACCCATAGTTTCTGTCTGTTCTTCGTCTTGTCAGTTTGTCCTCTTATCCCTCGATGTTTCGTGTTGTGGGCTATCCATATAAGCTTTGCTTTGGGAATAATGCCTCTATTCAACCTCATGTTCATTTCTTTTTTTTCTTGGTACTGGTATAACTGTTCCATTTACAAATGCATCTTTAATTTATGTTAGAAAAGTTACATACTTGTTATTTATGTACGTTATTTTCAACTTGTTTGCCTTATTTTTTTGTGTTAAATTTTTACTGTTATAAGTGCCTGATTTAATAATTTGTTTGTTCTGACTTTCATTTCCTTATTAATTGCCATAGACAAGCATTTGCTTATTATGGCTGTCGATCAATTGTCTTTCAGTATGTTATCTTTACCTCACTTTTGATTTTAATATGTTTTGTTTATACTAATTGCTGTTTCTAACGTACATTCTCTAATAATCTGTAAAAATCTTGTTTTTGGTGTATGTGTTGGTTGAATAGAAATAAATGTTAAATTGAAGTTGAAATTGAAAATTTACATTTGACAATAATGCAAACATCCCCGTTGCGAAATGATTTGAACAGGCCATTCAACACCGGCTAGATCAGGGGTCGAGTGGTTAAGACGTCTGCCTTGTTTGCAGGAGGTCGAGGGTTCGAATCCCACCCGAGCACGCTATGAAGTTTATCATAGTGTCTCGGGAAAGCACTGAGTAAACAGTGCTAATATACGTCGGGTAAGGGCAAAAACAAACCCCAATTAAAATAAAAATACCAAGATCAGATTTTTTAAAAACAAAGTCTGCAATGACAAAATTGCAACTGAAGGTGCTCGCAAAAATATGATAAACACACATGCACACTGACTAGACTAGTATACCAGGAATACTACGCATTTTCCACTAATGCGCCTATTTTGTTTCCGCCACACCGCCTCCCCCGCACTGCCTCACCCCCAGGTGGGGGTTTGGTCACATTTTTCGTACCCAAGGGTGAGGATTTTGTCCCAACGAAATAAAAATGTCTGTGCATCTGTATACAAGACGCGCATGTTTTGCACCTGTTGGTGGGGATTTTTGTCACCTCAATTTTTTCCCAGAGGTGGGGATTTTGTCACACGAAAAGTGATACCCCCCCCCCCCACCTCCTCTTAGGTGGAGCGGGGTGGGAGAAGGGGTGAGGGAAACAATTGATACGTGCATAATTCTTCCAACAGTTTACAGGCTAAATATGGTTAGAAAACATGATTTTAACAATCAGAAAATGTCACGTTTTTCTTTGAAAACACTAGATTTTCGTGTCATGCTCCATAGACTTAGTACATGGAGTATCAATTGGCAAACATGCGTGGTAATTATTCGTTAGGTGCACACTAAATCACTCAGTAATATAGGCAATGCATGCAGTCCGTTTGCCTGCTGGTCGCGGTTCAAAATGTGCTCACCGCGCCGATCGTCTCGAAGCTATAAAGAAATCCCTCCAAATAACCCTGCTCTAAGTGGTGTTTTCTTTTGCCGGCGAACGTAATCTTCCAATTGCCCACATGATATTTTGGTAATCTACAAAGACATTCTTGCCAAATTATTGCTGAAAAGGCTGTTGAAAATTGTGCACAAACAGTACGACAAGCAACTGTACAATCTAACGACTTTTCCATCAAAGATGAACGCGATGCAGAAATTTCGTGACTCTTTATACCATGTAAACAATTTGTTTTCTATATTTCTGCTGTTCATAATCTTTCAAGAGATCATTGTTAGGGTCAGTACACACTGTATTAATGTTCGTGAGAACAAGGCTGAAACTGCACTCGGTGACTATTCTCAGGGTAAGTATACATACTCGAGGTTAAAGCTCAAAAAATTATGATTTTAAAAGTACTGATTTTTACAAAATGAACAAGTACTTTCGTATCTTTTTAACTGTGAATCTTTTATATTATGGTTTTAAAATGTATTCACCTTTAGGCAGGAGCACTCGAACAATATATCGGCATTCGGCCCACGGCATAACTGTTTGTTTTTTTAAGCATTTTCTCACCATTTATAAATGTTGTCAGGGGCGGATTCAGAGGGGGGGGGAGGGGGAGGGGGTGGGGGGAGGGGGGGGGGAGGAGAGGGGGGGAGGGGGGGGGGGGGGGGGGCAGGGGGGGGGGGGAGAGGGGGGGAGGGGGGGGGGGGAGGGGGGGGGGGCGTGGAGTGCGCACGCTCCCCCCTTTGTGCACACTTTTCCTGCTTACGGTGGTTAAATATTACCTCAGATCGCACCACAGAGCATCTAGAATCCATCTAGAAGCCATCTAGAGCGCTACGCGCTCGCTATTTCATTGTCATCAGCATTTCATGCTTAAACATTTCACCCCCCCCCCCCTCCCCCTCCTCCCCTTTCCCCTCCCCCTGCACCACCCCCACCCCTTTCAATCCTGGATCGGCCCTGGTTGTATTGTGCTAATGATGTTCACAGATTCACTTTTGAGTATTTTAGGTCATAGTACTAAGCTACAAAATGAGATTAAAGAAATGTCAAATTGCAGTCCCTGTTTTGCGTAGTAAACTTGAAAATGTCAAATGTGCCAGCGGGTTTAGTTGGAACAAAATTAGGGGGTTAGTTGGAACATGTTTCAACTACCCCCAGCATTTGATAGGTGAATGTAGTGTTTGTTGGATAGAATTTTTCTCACATTTTGTGTAAAGGGGATACAATTTTGCCGTTCACTTGTTTAGTAATTCATGAATTGACTTGTACAGCTCGGCCTATCGGCCTACATTTAAAGGCAAAACAATTGTAAGATATTTTAGATATCTTAACCATAATTACACATTCATTTTGCTTAATTCTGGCTTAAATGTAGGCATAAAGGCCCTGCATATTTTTCATCTACTGTACACGTGAAGTGTATGGCTCAGAATGTTTTGTTGTTAATGTGGTGGTTTGGTCAGGTTTTTCATGCCCCAGGGTGGGGATTTTGACCCACTGTATACAAGACGCGCATGTTTTGCACCCATAGGTGGGGAATTTTGTCACCTAATCTTTTTCCCTATGGGTGGGGATTTTGTCACACGAAAAGTGACAATCATAGCCCGGGGGAGGGGTGGGGGGTGGGGGAGAGGGGAGACAACATTTAATAGGCCTGCATAAAGTTTACAATCCAAACTTTCAAATCATAATTTTGTTTGTTTGTTAATTTTAACATTATTACATTAGAAAGTTAAAAACATTTGCATTATACGTGAGCGGATAAGCCATTTTAACCGCTTAATACATAAATTATTTTGGTGCTCTAGTTTTGTGAAGTTGTTAATGACGCCCTGTACCCCAAAGGGTTAATTAGTACCCCAATTGACAGCTCAAGTGTCTGACATGCTAATTAGGTTGATTACAACAGTTATAGTACAGTTTTAAATGACCGCATACAGTGTTTCAACTTACCCCATACCATGTGTAACAACTTACCCCATGTGTGGGTTAAGTCGGAACAGCTGACATGGTCATGTTCAATGTGGATTATACAAAAAAATCGTCAACGAGTCTTAACATTTTACAGGCTCCATTTGTAGCCCACATGTACGCTTAAAGTGGTACAGTTTTAAAAAATGTCCAACTAACCCCACGCTCCCCTATACATGTATACGTACACTCGCAAGACGGTCCAACGTGAATCGCAAGTTTTGGCGCGGCTGGTGATGGCGTCACGTGAAAGTGGTGGCGAACAATTTTTAACTAAAATAAATGGCAAATACATAATTAATTAAGTAAGAATGTTATGCCCAAAAGTTGATTTTGTTTTCTATGAAAGACTAGAATTTGACGGATATCAAGATAGGACCAACTGAAAACGCGGAATACTCGAATTTGCAGCATTTACTTATTCATCAGTTTGGAAAAAATGCAACACTGTTACACCATTTATGTTTGTAAACGACTGGAACAATTGTCACTGTGCTATAAACATTTCTATTAGCCAATCAAGAATATAAACACGCTGTTATTGTTGGCGCATTGTTGTCATTATATACCTACAGTTAACCAACCACGGGCCCTGGATGCACAGGTGGATGGTTGTAAAAACACTTTCTGGTGTAACCTTTCTGGCAGTACCTTTCCACTGTCTTCTCTAACAAAGTCCTTGAGTTATCGAACGTTCTTAGCAACACAGGCGTTCATTGTTGGAGTTTGAAAGAAGGCTTGTTTACGTTGTTGACACAAGAGGCAGCTAAAATGCACCGTCTGTTAAGTAAACAGTACGGCATGTGTTTGTACGTATTTCACAAGTATTATTTATTATTATTATTTCTTTCTGGTATTCATACCAAGGATTCTTCTAAAGTGCTAATTGCACTGTCACTCGCAAGCGAGAGGAAACCCATAAAGAATTAGAAATTAGAAATGACCAGAGACACCGGGGAAACCCCTTGCTCTTCACGAAAGAATGCTCTGGGATATTTAAGTGCGTTACCGTTACCTGACGGCTTTACATCCCTTCCGAAGGAAGTCGCAATTTTTTGTGCGACTGGTGATGACTTTAATTACGTGAAAGTGGACTTACAGCACCATTGATTCCGTTTAAAACGTTGTGTCCACAGATGGTTTTTCGGACACAGTGGCGCTGACATCAGGGGCGGATCCAGGATTTTCCAAACGGGGCTGCGTGAAATGTTGGGTTGGGGTCCGAGGCACGCTTAAGGGCAGGGGGGCCCGAAAAAATGTTGGATTCTAGATGCTCCTTTTGAACAGTACATTCTACGTTTTTGTTTTCTCTGTTTGCATACAGTAGACTCTACTGTTATTTGGAATTGTAAATTTACAGAAGATTCTTCTGTTTTTCAACAGACGACTAAGTGTTCGTTTTGTGCATGGTTTTGTTCTTCAACAAAGCCTTCTGTACATAAACAATGCTATGTAACTGAATGAAGCAGTCCAGGTTATTGACGACTGTTTCTTGTTGTCCGTTTGAGCGTGGAAATTGACAGTTTGCCCTTACAGTCCACTTCGTAGAAAATAAGTCGGCATGTTCCTCTGAACTTCGTAGCTTTTATTTGCATGTCGGGTAGTAGTGGAGGTTCAACAGGGCGTACAGTATACCAAAAATGTAACCCGACTCATTAAAATACAGAAATACGATAAATTCAGGGGCAATTCCAGCATGAATCTATTGTATTCCCACACTATGAGGCAGGTTACATGCTCCCGTATACCTCCACTGCAGGCAGCATTATATTGCACCACAAATAACACGCAAATAAAAACAAAAAAATGTAAGAAAATGCCAACTTGCCTTTCACGACATGTAGAGCAGCTACTTCCCGTTTAAGTCGGCACTGCATTGAACAGTCTCCAGTACAGTACATAACGCCGGCCAAAAGCTGTCCTTTTGTACGAACGACACAACTACAACTAGAGTTTGGCGTTTGTTTTTTTACAAACGCAAGGTGATCGGGCGACATAAACATTGATCTAATGATGACAGCACACTTTTGAAATTGTTTGAAAACTTGGGTTGTTTGATGTTTCAAAAGAAACATTTACAGATGTATTGCCAGTATTGGAATTCTAAAGACATGACTCTTTGACGATTCAACGCTAAAATGTGTATCTGATGACGTCATTATTGGCACATGATGACATATCACGACGTCACTAGTTCATAAATTGTTCAAGAATCTACTGAAGAACAAGTTCTTTCATGTGGTGAAAGAATCTTTCCAATATCTATTACAAATCTCAAGGTTTTGTCATTTGAGATCATATTACGTAACCACCGTGCACGTAATGACGTAATCATTGCTATAATCATAAAGTCCACATGCGTGGGAACATTTTGTTCCGTAGAGCTATGCTCAAATCCCCTACCACCTTGGATCTATTTGCAATAAAAATGCTAAAGAAAAATCGGTTCCAACCGGAAGTTGGGGTCACACAGGGGTCATGTCAATGTATGATTTGTTGAGTTAATTGAGACATATCATGCTGTTAAAAAAGTGTTCAAATATCTATTACGGTTCTTGATATATGAATTTTTGAAATAATAACCTTTGAATTTGTGTAATTTGACACCTGTGACGACATCATGACGTTACAATTTTGTACACAAATTGCTCAACAATTTGTTGAACATCAAGTTCTTAAATGTGGCGAAGGAATCATGCAAATCATGCAAATTTCCTACCACCTTGGCTCTATTTGCATTCAAAATGCTAGCAATGAAATGGCACATTTTAAAACAACTTCCGGTTTCAACCGGAAGTTGGGGTCACACAGGGGGTCATGTCAATGTATGATTTGTTCAGTTCATCGAGACCTATCATGCTGTGAAAGAATTGTTTTAAGTGTCTATTACGGTTCTTGATATATGAATTTTTGAAATAATAACCTTTGAATTTTTGTAATTTGACACCTGTGACGACATCATGACGTCACAATTTTGTACACAAATTGCTCAACAATTTGTTGAACATCAAGTTCTTAAATGTAGCGAAGGAATCATGCAAATATCTGATGTAGTTCAATTCATTAAAACCTATCATCCTGTGAAAAAAATATTTAAATATCTATTTTGAAATATTAAACTTTGAATTATTGTAATTTGACACTTGATGACGTCACGGTGACGTCACACTTGTATGCACACCTTCACACGAGGGTTGATGTTCCTACCAAGTTTCAAGTTGATATCTTGAACCGTTTTGAAGAAAAGCTCTGGAATTGTTTGGTCGGAAAAAGAAGACAAAAAACCTAGAGTTTGGCGTTTGTTTTTTTTACAAACGCAAGGTGATCGGGCGACAAACATTGACCCCATGATGACATCGCACTTTTGAAATTGGTTGAAAACTTGAGTTGGTCGATGTTGCAAAAGAAACATTCACATATCGATTGCCAGTCTTGGAATTCTCAAGACATGACTATTGAACGCTAAAATTATGTATCTGATGACGTCATTATTGGCACAGTCAATCTCATCATGACGTCACTATTGTGTGCACAAATTGTTCAAGGATCCACTGAAGAATAAGTTCTTACCTGTAGGCCTATTATATGTGGTGAAAGAATCTTTCCAATATCTATTACAGTTCTCAAGATTTTGTCATTTGTCATATTACGTAACCACTGTGCACGTGATGACGTCATCATTGATATACATGTAGTCATAAAGTCCACATGTGTGGGAACAATTCGTTCCGTAGAACTATGGTCAAATTCCCTACCACTTTGCTTAATTGCCTTGACCTTTGACCTCGTTTCCTATTGGTCAAACAGATTTTGCCTTTCCATTTGAAAGTGGTACAAGATATCAGGATGGGGTCAACTGTGTTACACTTCGACGTACGTGGGTAGTACTTGCGAATTTTCTTCGTTATTTGCGGGTATACAAGCTACAGAATAGGATTTGTGCATCAGTCTTCTTTTTTGCTGGCATCTCTTTGGCAGTCTCAAATTGAACTAGAGCTACGTCTGTTCTATGAACAGAGCGTAGGGCTTTTTCGCATTTTGTTTACTTTAAAAATGAGCATACTTACCTTGCAAAATTGGATGTCGTTAGCATATCAACTATTTAACTTTTTTTTTGTTTGGTGGTCGACGTACTCTATAACACTATGAACATCATAGGGTACAATATATCACGATGGGGTCAACTGTGTTACACTTCGACTAGGGTGGGATATCCAAAAATACAGCAACACCTTTGACCTTCCCTACATGTCAGATTAAAGGGGTTATGTAATAATATTCAATATTTAAAAATCGATAAAAACTCAACCGTTTGACCTACGATCGTGATTTCGTCATATACGATCACTAAAAAAGGTCATTCCGAACACCATATATGTTTATAAAAAGGAGGGGAACAGCCATGTGTTCGTTGTCAAGAACGAACACAGGTCTAGTTTTTTTTCTTTTCCTTCTTCCACTTTTTTCGCACGCTATTTCGGGCACTTGCACATTCATGATTGACTTCAAACTTCACATGGACATTGGTCACTATGTTAAGTTGTGCACAGTACTAATGACGTCATGATGACGTCATCACGTGTCAGATTAAAGGGGCATGAAGTTTAATCAATTAAATATTCAAAAATCATTAAAAAATCAACCGTTTGACCTACGATCTTGATTCCTTCGCCATATACGATGACTAACAAGGGTCTTTGAGATGCGCACACCCCTTGACCTTGGACCTCGTTTCCTATTGGTCAAACAGATTTTGCCTTGCCATTTGAAAGTGGTACAAGATATCTGGATGTGGTCAACTGTATTACACTTCGACCTAGGGTGGTGTATCCAAAAAATATGGTCGTGACCTTTGACCTTGCTCACTTCCGGTCGAAACCGGAAGTGGCCCTTAGTTTGAAAGTGGTAGGAGGTATTGAGATGGGGTCAATGGTGTTATTATCAGAGGCCCTTAAGCTTTCCAAAAATATAAGTGATGACGTCATCGTACGAAATAGCGCCCTCTAGCGACAAGATGATTACGTAATTAAATATTCAAAAATCAATAAAAAATCTACCGTTTGACCTACGAAATTGATTTCTTCTGCATATACGATCACTAACAAATGTTTTTAAGATGCGCACATAGCTTGACCTTTGACCTCGTTTCCTATTGGTCAAACAGATTTTGCCTTTCCATTTGAAAGGGGTACAATATATCACGATGGCGTCAACTGTGTTACACCTCGACTAGGGTGGGGTATCCAAACATTATAGCAACACCTTTGACCTTCCCTACATGTCAGATTAAAGGGGCATTTAATAATATTCAATATTTAAATATCAATAAAAACTTAACCGTTTGACCTACGATCGTGATTTCTTCATATACGATCACTAACAAAGGTCATCCCGAACACCATATATGTTTATAAAAAGGAGGGGAACAGCCATGTGTTCGTTGTCAAGAACGAACACAGGTCTAGTTATTATTATTATTATTATTTTCTGGTTTTCATACCAAGGATTCCTCAATAGTGCTCATTGCACTGTCACTCGCAAGCGTGAGGAAACCCATGAAGAATTAGAATTAGAAAATGGCCAGAGACACCGGGGAATCCCCTTGCTCTTCACGAAAGAAGGCTATGGGATCTTTAGAGTGCGTTACTATTACCTAACACACTGGACCAACGGCTTTACATCCCTTCTTAAGGATGGAACAAGTGTGGTTGAGTGCTTTGCCCAAGGGCACAGGTACCGCAGCCGGATTCGAACCCGCAACCCCAAGTTTTCACTCATGATTGCGAGTCAATGACCCAAATCACTCGGCCACGGTACCCGGGGGTAGGGGGCGGGGGCGAGAGGAGAGGGGGGGGGGTGGGTTGGAGCCACTGCGTACGCCATGCGTACAGGGGAGGGGGGGGGGGGTTGGGGGGGGGGCGGGGGGGGGGGGGGGGTGGTCATGCGTACGTACTTTATGGACGGCCCCTATTGGTACAAAGTGACACGATGTTCCAGGCATGATGTTTTTCGGACACTATGGTGCCAACCAAATGGGCTTTAAACCATCTGTGGACACAGTGGTACAAACGGACACAATGGCCATGTATAAACGTCCGTTTCATAATTGTTTTCTGACACATTTGTTCAGGTGTGCTGGCTGTAAAAGCATAATTAACTCGAACGACTGGGTAAGGAGAGCCAAGAAGCAAGTGTTTCACTTGGCGTGCTTTGCATGTGTCGAATGCAAACGACAACTGTCAACTGGGGAGGAGTTTCTCATTGCAAAGAGCAAAGTATTGTGCAAAGTGCACTACCTGGACGTGCTCGAAGGGAGTGTGCGAACAGACAACGAAAATAACAGTGAGTACTTTAGGGGACAGAGAAACCAAATTTGGAATACCCAGTGTACATATTTTGGTTTTCTCTTTATGGTTGTTTCCCCCATAATTACATTGAAAATATAAGCATTTAGAGTGTCAAAAACGTATTTACTTTAATACCTCACCTTTAGGGGACGATGACGTCATCAAGGCGTTAACATGCTCTGTAATCATTATTGTGCTAATGTGCGGAAACATTGGGTGAGGTCACATTGGTGTGTGTGTGTGTGTGTGTTACCTGTTAGTAATAGTTTAACAGATCTGTTAACAGATCTGTTAGCACGGCATTAATCTTAATTAAACGTCCAGGTTAACACCATGTTTGCAGATTTGTTAACACGGTGTTAACATCATGTTAATGTTCTACACTGTCCTGTCCAAATACCTCTTACCACTTTCAAACGGCAATGCATTCTGATCAATATGAAATGAGGTTTTGAAGGTCAAGGCACGTGCTCATCTTAAAAGCATATGTTAGCCATCGTTAATGACGCAGGAATCATGATCGCAGGTCAAACAGTCGATTTTTAAAATTGATTTTTGAATATTAATTATTTAATCTTAAATATTGTTTTTTGTTTCTTTAAAGTTCTTTTATTTACAAAATTACTGGATTTATACAAATCCAGGCAAAGTAATGGAAAAACAAACCCCACTGCACACCCAGACACAAAAGGACAGAGAACTGGAGTTCATTGTGCCTTTGAAGAGTTGTTTATGCATTAAAACACTTATAATGTGTTGTAATCAAATATTGATTTAAAAAGATGGCCGCTGACCCGTAAATAAAATAGTCGAAACTGTGTGCAGAATGTTACCGCTTTGAATAGTCGTCAGGCTGGCGCCGCAGGCAATGGTACGGTTGACCTACCAGATGAACATCGGGTATCATTCTTACACGCGACATACGGTGGTTCTACACACCTACAGCATCTATGCCCGCACACACATGACGATATGGGAATCAGGTCAATTTGCCCCCTGGCCGACTCGCCCATTTCCAACTCGCCCATTTCCAACTCGCCCCCCTCGTCAACTCGCCCCCTTAACGATTCGCCCCTCACCATGTCGCCCACTGACCGACTCGCCCCCTAGCCCTATACTCGCCCCATGTGCACGGGTGTCAGGGGGCTTTGGTTCAACAAAATGCGACTAGAATACGACTACGGGAAACGTTCCGACATTTTGTGGAGTCAACAATTTAGTTCTACAAAATAACGGAAATTCTTTTGACACGAAATTAAACACAAACCATACAATTTGAAAGTATGTGGGCATTTCCATTTTGATGCATTTGTAAAAAGTGCGTTTTCAAGCTAACAAAATTGTTTAATGAATTTTCTTTGCAATTTCTAAATAATGTAGAATATTAAAAATAATTTACAAAGGGTTAGACATGTCTTGGTATTGAAAATATTTAAGAAAATTGTTTCACGACGTAAGGGGGACTCTATGGCATTTTTCAACTCTTGCGATTGAATTTCAAGTCATTTTGACCAGTTTCTTTCTGGAAAAGGTATACTCAGCTGTGTGTAGAACCTGGATTTTGTCGATTCAAATTACATTATGAGCGAAATTTGTAACGTTTTGCGCGAAATTACAGAATGTCACACTTGCATGTTGTTGTTGTTGTATATTTTATGGCATCTTCGGCAACTAAGGCCCTTTATGCCATCAACTATACGGTTTTAGCTTTAACTATACTATATTATAAACTTGAGATGACGAAGAAGGAGTTGCAGTTTTAGAAGTGGGAGGAAAACCCCCAGAGAAATGCCCCAGGGGAAAACCCACGCGGTCAAGTAGGGACCCAATCTACATACACGCCCCGGATTTGAACCCGGGACCCCAGAGGTGAAAGGCGAGGAAAGAACCCGTACGCCAACCCGACCGCCCCGTCACACTTGCATTTAGAAGCTCGCACTAGTTTATGTTTTGAGTAGTATCAACAGATAAAGGTGGTGTTCGATTCATGAGGTCAATGTTTTTTATAGACTTGGCCCAAGGCTGTCGGTGATCAGTCAGTCCGCAGCGCGCTGAAAAGTCGTTCTTATATATAATTCTGTGTGACCTGGCTTTGCATATTTAATGAGCTTGGGAAGGCCTCTGGAATTCGGTCCAAAATCTTCGTTTTGTTTGTCATATGTTAACATCAAGTAAATCTTCTTTCTTATAAAGACTGGTTTATAGTGACCATACGAAATGTATTTGCATTTACATGATGTTTGGATGTAGAAATTTACATCGGAAAAAAAGTCTTCGAAACTGAACAAAATGGACTGTGAAAAGTGACAATTTCCTACCTTTTGATGCCGTCCACAGTCCGATCGTATGATACCGTGAAAGCCAACTTCATATTCTACTCCAAAGTTATCAATTTTACATTGATTTCGACTTTAGTCCAGTCAGGGCACAGTAAAATCCTCACTCCCACTTTGAAAGAAAATATCTTTATTTCACGCACTTTCATTGGTTAGAAATTACGTCATATAGAAAAACGTATTTATAACGTACAATCACGCAGCACGTGTGCAAACATGAGCCCGACACGTGATCGCGTCATGAAATCGTTTTTGTGACCATAAGCAGAAACGATGTTATTAATTCAACCAATGAACGGCTTCGGTTGCCGACGACCAACACTGATTATGGCACACAGGGCACTACGTTTGCCATACGTGCATAAACGTACTACAACAACAACACTGATTATTAGTTGGGTTCTGCAATCGCGTGAGAAACGTATTTTTGACTTTGGTCGCGCTCAAAAACGTCTAATAAACAATACAAGCTTGGCACCCCACACTACAATATACACATCAAATTAAAGCTCATTATCTCACCTATCTAAATATTTTAGTCTAGTCAGGGCACAGAAACGAAACAAAAACAACACTAAATATGATCGAGTGATTTTGGCACCATAGTTACATGTAAGAGCAAAATAAAATTATCAAAACAAGCTCAATCTAGGCATATTTTGTATCATTTGATTCAGAAATATCTCCTCTTTCTATTTATCACACTATCTTGGGAGTATATTGCTTCCTTTGGAACGTATCGCTTGTTCAAAAAGGTCTTGCTAAACTCTCTCCGAGTAACGCGTAGAAGTCTTGCGGCTAGATCGCGACATAAGCCGTGCAGATAAAATTCGTATCGTGGCGTACAAGGGACATCGCGAATCGCAAATATCTTTGCAAATATTTGCGATGTCGCACAATTTTTCACAAATATCTTTGCAAATATTTGCGATGTCGCACATTTTTGTGCAAAAATCTTTGAAAATATTTGCAATGTCCCACATGTTTTATCAAAAAACTTTGCAAATATTTGCGATGTTGCACAATTTTTCGCAAAAATCTTTGCAAATATTTGCGATGTTGCACATTTTTTTCGGAAATATCTGCAAATATTTGCGATGTCGCACATTTTTTTCGCATACTTTGTTGCAGACTTTGCATGCTTGACATATGCTGAGGAGCTGAGGGGCCTAACTTGTTTGGGACTATTTTCGGTTTCACGTTCATCACGTGCGCGTGCGTGCCACGGTATTATTACGCGCGTTGTTGTTGGCCAGCGCCATTTTAGGCGGACATCGGACGCGGACACTCACGTACGTACGTGGACACTCACGTACGTACGTGCAGCCTAGGTCGAAGCACGCGCAGTAAAGACGGAACGTAAAGACTGAAGTCGGCTTCGTTTTTGGTGAGTACTTTTAAGAATAACCATATAACATGAATAAGAGGGCCAATGGTAATGTAACTTGTAAGCGTGCGATTTTCCTGACGTTGCGTTGTGAGAAGTAGGCCTAGTACTTAGTAGTATAATGCTAGGCCGAGGTCCGGGTCCGACCCGGTTAACTCGCCCCAACCACCTTCTCTAATAGGAAACGGGACGGTATTTTTTGTTCAGATTGAACACGGATTTTGGTAAATTTATTGGAACTGATAACTTATTCAATGAACCTTATCGACGTTCCCAATGCATAATGGGATTGGATGACAAATATTGCCAACGAAGTGTGCCAACTGTGCCAACTCTGCAACTTTGTCACTTATTTTCACAAAAACCCAAAAGAGTTCGAGAACAAACCTTTCAGCACTTTTTCTTTGATACATATTAAACATAGGAGTAGTAGGACAAAACATGTCCGAAAACATGCTGCAATTGCGAGAAATCATCGGGGATTCCCTTAGTCCGAGTACAGTGCTCACAGCTCGAGGCAACACGTAGCCTTGTCCAAGGCCGTCTCCAGGCTTTTTTGCTGTACGAGAGAATATTGGGTCTAGCGCCCCCAAACTGCACACGGCATCAAAACGAGCCACTGTGAGATAACGACTTCCGTAGTAAACCCGTACGGCAACACACTGGCTGCCTACATACTGCGTACTAGCTGTGTACGGCCTGGCCTAGCTCGAAAGACAGCCTTGTCGAGTCTGCCCTTCCGGGTTTAATGTTTTTCTTTATTTTTTTCGGCGGGCTTTGGATATGCGGGTATGCAAGGTATGAATATTTAACATTCGTCTTGAGCCAATCAAGAGCTTCATGAGTAGCACGTAATGACGCGATGCATGCATTATGCATGTGATGGCGTCCTCATGTTACGAGAACCGTGGCATGATCGATGGACGAAAACAACAAATATTCTCGGGTTCGTAGCATTTATTGTGCTTGTCTGTTTACGTATTTGATTACACTTCTGGGGGACAACGGTCGTAATATGACAGCTTTCCTGAATGATTTGTGGGAGCTCTTAATACTGCCTCTGATGAACAAACTGGGGATCGCAGATCATAGCGTTTTTCAAACATAACCTTCCGTGCGTCGACCAAATGAAATTTCAGCTCACGCTGGGTTGGTTTCCCTATTACTGTAATGAGTTTCGCTGGCTGAATGCAGAACCATCAAGGCGTTGGGTTTAGGACCGTACCGATACATGTACGTGCATAGTCGTAGCGCGGCGCGTTGTTAGCGCTTTGTTCAGTTTTATCTTCAGCGGGCCGTCTAGAAGACTAGCCCAACGCCTTGATCAAGGCTAGGCAACACGCGCCTTATCGGCACGGCGCGGTTGGATTGAGTGTGCTGTACCTACTGCGAGTCCGTATACACGGACTCTCCAGACACATGGGGAATCCCTGATGAACTTTTTCACTTATTTTCACAAAATCCCAAAAGAGTTCAAGAACAAACCTTTCAACACTTTTTCTTTGATACATATTAAACATAGGAGTAGTAGGATAAAACATGTCCTAAAACATGCTGCAATTGCGAGAAATCATCGGGGATTCCCTTCGTAGTGGGAGAGTCCGAGTACAGTGCTCAGTATGCGCAAGGCAACACGCGCCTTATCGGCACGGCGCGGTTGGATTGAGTGTGCTGTTACCTACTGCGAGTCCGTATTGAGCTCGTGCCAATGACGTCATTTTGGGAGTAAAACAATGCCGCGTCGTTGTGGAAGCAATGTGCGTGCGCGTTGTGTGTGTCCATAGCGCGCGTAACGCGCTATGCTGAGGCTCCCATTGGTGAACTAAACCGCGTTACGCCAACCAGAGACACACACAACGCGCACGCACATTGCTTTCACAATGACTCAGCATTATTTGACTCCCAAAATGGCATATTCGCACGTGTTCGAAAGGGGTCAATACACGGACTCTCCAGACACAAGGGGAATCCCCGATGATTTCTCGCATTTGCAACATTTCTGTTTCAGGACATGTTTGTCAGTATGTAGGCCTATCAAATAAAAATTGATTAAAATTGGTTTTTTGAACTCTTTTTGTTTTTTTGTGAAAACGAGTGAAAAAGTTGCCGAGTTGGCATCCGACTGATAGGTTTACGCACACTTCGCTGGCTATATTTGTCATTCAATCCCATGATGCATTGAGAACGTCGATAAGGTTCATTGAATAAGTTATCAGTTCCAATAAATTTACCAAAATCCGTGTTCAATCTGAACAAAAAATACCGTCCCTTTTCCTATTAGAGAAGGTGGCTGGGGCGAGTTGGCGGTGGGGCGAGTGAGTGCAAGTTAACCGGGTCGGACCCGGACCTTGGCCTAGCATCAGAGCATCCTAACGTTCGCTGTTTTCCCATGTTTTCCGGACATAGGCCTAGACCTAGTACTTCTCACAACGCAACATCAGGAAAATGCACGCTTACAAGTTACATTACTATTGTCCCTCTTATTCATGTTATATGGTTATTCTTAAAAGTACTCACCAAAAACGAAGCCGACATCAGTCTTTATACGATCCGTCTTTACTACTGCGCGTGCTTCGACCTAGGCTACACGTACGTACGTATATGTCCGCGTCCGATGTCCGCCCAAAATGGCGCTGGCCAACAACAACGCGCGTAATAATACCGTGGCACGCACGCGCACGTGATGAACGTGAAACCGAAAATAGTCCCAAACAAGTTTCTTGGAAGTTCCTTGGATGTTTGAGACACAGTGGGGGAACAATGGTAGGGGGGAGTCTCTCTGCCACATATCGTGCTGCATATGGGCGCGACAATCTGCGAGGGACCTGGAATACCTCGCACATTATTCTATGCATTTTTAAGCTGGACCATCCAAAATTACATGTTGAAAAGAACATGTTAAAACGTGCACCCGTCGTGAATTTTCGTCAAAATAACGAAATAGTACGTATTTTTGACTTGAAATCGATGTCAACTTTGAAAGCTGGAACGTTTCCAAACTGCAATGATGCATTCAAGAAAGTGGAGAAACAATTTTAGGTTATGTGACTGGTTTCAAGTTGCCGATCAACATGTCCAATCAACATGGTCCAGCCTAAAGATACATAGAGTAATGTGGAAGGTATTCCAGGTACCGCACGGTTACCATGTACCAGCGTGCACCACCTGGAAACAGCCCGATTTCCCAGGTACAGCATGGTGCTTGACTCACTCGTACACGAGCGCCATATAGCGTAAAGGCGGGACTCTAGCATTTATGCAAATATAAGGCGTGACTCCAGCATTTATGCAAATTTTGTCTATTTGACTTTTTCCTATGGGCATGTGAACATTTTGAAGACAAACAAGTTCTAAAAAACATCTTGATTTTTTCCCCTCCTGATATTGTTTTTATAATCAAATTTTTACACGGTATAGTATGGAGCTTAACTCACTCGTATGCGAGCGCCATATTTGCATTTATGCAAATATAAGGCGTGACTCTGTGATTTATGCATTCGTTTATACTTTAGTTATCAATTTGTTCTTGTACCTTATATTGCCATCGTTATATAATGTTTGTGCATGTACTTTTTAAAAACTTTTTTTGTTAAATACCTTTTTGCGTAAATCAGTAAAGCTCACCAAATTTGCTTGCCGTGTTGCCATATTTTGCCTTGTATTTTTGTATGTATCGTGAGTTCGTTCAAACTGCAAGCTGTGGTCGAGTTGTTTTTGTTCGATCGTGCACGTCGGCAACAGCAATTAACAGCCAAAGCCACTAATTTGGATCCAGCCGTATTTATAAATATATTTTTAATACCTACACATTATGTTAAAAAACATTTAGAAACTTGCCATAACATTGCTATAAAGTTTTTACGATGTTTCACAAATTTTTAAAACGTTTTTGTGACATTTTGACACTATTGATAAAATGTTATAAAAACATTTTCACGATGGCGTTTTTAAAACCACATTTTAATGTAAAAAAAACCATTATTTGGAAACATTGCTACATGTATAACATTGTTAAAATGTTCTTACGACGTTTGACAAACATTTTAAAAACTTTTCCGTGATATTTTGACAGTGTTAATTAAAATGATATAAAAACATTTTCACGATGTTGTGTCCAAATGTTATTACAACCTTTCTAAAACCACACATTTTAATTCAAAAAAACATGATTTGGAAACATTGCCATAACATTGTTATAACGTTCTTACGACGTCTGGTAAACATTTTAAAAACATTTTCGTTATGTTTTGACAATGTTAATAAAACGTTATAAAAACATTCTCACGAAGTTGTGTCCAAAGGTTATTACAACGTTTTTATAACCACACATTTTAATGTTAAAAAAACATTTTTTTGGAAACATTGCTATAACATTTTCGGAAACATTAAAAAAATGTTATTACAATGTTATTGTGTTTGCTGGGTAAATACTCAAACGTTAGATTACATTTTTGATTGTCAAGATATGGAATACAAGCCCTTTGAAATTGTTATATGCGGTTAAAAACATGCTTTAAAAATTAACTGCTATGAGCTGCATCCAATAGCTGCGCTTCCAAAAACAGATGCATGACGTCATATTCATTCGTCCTATGTGGAAATGTGTGGAGCGGGAACCAGTCTATGCAACACGCTTGCGCGTCGACAGTCAATCTACATTTTCAGCGCAAAAGCGGCCGTGTGAAAACGGCGTTTTTCGCACGGTTGCCGATGTATAAAATATAAAGTGTTATTTTTTCGTTCAAATAAAGTAAATGCTTTTTAAAATTCGTTCTGAAAAACAAACATTTAATTCGTTGAGAACCACGGAGAAAGTAACTTTACACTGTAAAGATCCCCAAAAGAATTTACCATTTGTTCCTTCCTTGTAATGTAATTCAACAGGCCTCGACTTCAAGTCAAGTAGGAGGAAATTACACAAGTCTAAGCGATTAAGAACATCTTTCTCAGACGATCAACTAAAGGTATTGCAAGCCAGCTTTAACGTCGACAGTAACCCGGATGGTCAAGATCTGGAACAAATGGCTCAGCAGACGGGACTCACTAGACGCATTACGCAGGTATGCTCATCTTGAAAATTTAAATTAGGTATTCGTAAGGCGCGAGGTCAAAATACAAACGGTCTGTATACCGGTAAACGGTTCGAGTTAATCCCTCTTGGAACCGTTTGTCTGTGGGCAGAAAACCGTTTGTTCAGCGAACACGGGTGGGTTGAACACTGCCAATTATCTACCGTTTGGCCAGACCAGCTGAACCGTTTGCTTGCTCACTCAAAACCGTGCAACGGTGTATTGTTTATGTACCGTTTCCCGGTATACAGTTTCTATTTTGACCTCGAGCCTAATATAGCCCGCAAATAGACGTAACAAAATTCTCCTCACAAGGCATAATGGGATTACATTTAACTAATTGGGATGCACTTGAATTAGCTTCCCCCTGGAGCCACCTCCGAAGAGTATCTGGAGCATTTATGGTAACAGCTCAGTGGCGGATCCAGCGTCATTAAAATACAGGAATACAGTGGATTTCAGGGGGCTGTAGCTCCCCCGCTTTTCCTTTGTATTCCTGTGTTTTGAATGAGGCTGGATCCGCCACTGCAGCTTTGTATGGTAGCAATAGTTTCGCATGGGTTGCAGGTTTCTTTGTTAAAAGTTCGCAGATTGTCCGATTAAAGAAGCATAACAAGGGTCTCTACTGAAACCGAAATGAAGTCTCATTGAAGTCTCATTTACTCCAAACAAGTTCTGATTTAATGATTCTGACTTCTTGCTCCGTATGACCCCATAAGAATCCACATCACTCCATCTCGTCCAGAATTTATTTGCCAAGTACTGGACTCGATCGACGCCAGCGTTTGCGACAATACACATCAGTACGCTGAAAGTTTCCAGGCGGTGGCAAGATGATCTTGGACTTCATGGTCAACAAGTTGCTTGGACTAAGTGGGTCCAGGGACATCGGGTCATTTAGATTGTCTACTGTCAATGGCCTGCTATTGATAATAGCAGTTGCTTCACACGTCAGCGTTCTTAGTGACTCATCATCGAGCTGTGAGCCAGCTTGCTGTAGCAGAGGTTCCAATAGTCTACGCACGGAGCGTATTTGGCGTTCCCAAATGCCTCCCGCGTGGCTGGCTGAAGGGGGATTTGTCTTGAAGTCGATGTAGTCGCATCCTTGTTTCTGAAGAAATTGCTATAGCAGCTGTCATCTATTTCCTTGAGACATTTCCTGAGTTCCGTTTCGGTACCCGTGAAATTCGTGCCTCTGTCAGATCTCAAGGTACGGATGGGTCCACGAATGGAGACAAATCGTCGAAGTGCAATAATGAATGAGTCTGTGCTGATATTCACTGTGGTCTCAATGTGAATAGCACGTGTCGTCAAGCAGATGAACAGGACACCGTATCTTTTCAGCTGTTTTCTACCATCCCGGATATACCAGGGTCCAAAAAGATCCACGCCGCAGTAAGTGAACGGTGGCTCCGGATGTAATTTATCCTCTGGTAAGTCTGCCATCTTCTGGTCCTCTGGTCGAGCAATCAGTTTCCGACACCTCACGCACTTAATAATAATGATAATGAAAATGTATAATGCGCCGGTATCCATAAAAAAAAAAGATGCTCGTGGCGCAGCGAGACACATTAAAAATCTAATATCACAATCATGGAGTTTAGTTAGTTAATGAGATTTCATCAAATGTGTTTTAAGTGATGTTTTAAAAGTTGCAAGTGATGGCGATAGCTTGATGTGTTCCGGTAACTTGTTCCACAAGGATGAAGCTGCTGCAAAGGACCTTTCACCCCACGATCTCTTGGAATGAACTTTCGCTAGGAGGAGTTTGTTGTTGGATCTCAAGGATTCACGATTTGAATGATGCCGTTGGACTAGGTCGGAAAGATATGATGGTAGCCTGCCTGTAGTGGACCGGTAAACATACATTAACATTTTGAAGCATATCCTGTCCTTGATAGGTAGCCAATGCAGATTCCTTAAGACCGGAGTGATGTGTTGACTTCTTTTAGTCTTAGTGACAATCCTCGCAGCTATGTTCTGAAAACGAGACAGACGACTCAACTGATTTTCCGGTAGTGAGTATAATAGTGAGTTTCCCATATCAAGGCGGCTGGTGACGTAGGCGTGGATGAGGATTTCTGTTGCGTCCTGGTTAAGGTATTTCCTGATGAGCCCAATGTTGCGTAAGTGCATTGACGAAATCCTACACATTGAAGATATGTGTCCAATTTTAATTTTGCTACGCTGTTGTTTTGAGCCAAATATGATAAATTCAGATTTATCATCATTCAGCTTCAAAAAGTTAGCTGAAATCCAGTCGCGGATTTCCTCAATGCACTGCTCCACTTGATGAATGGCCAGTTCCGCTTTATCTTGGTCGGGATCAAAGGAAATTTGCGTGTCATCGGCATAGGTAGTGTGACACGGCGGAGCTACATCCAGTAACCCAAAATCCACTTGATCGCATCTAATTGATCGTCATGCCTCGACCCGGATGTTGAACTTGCTCATGGCAATGCCGGATTACTAACTCAGTGATGTGATGCTTCCTGGGCAATATGGCAGGGTGCTTCATGTTGGGAGAAAGACTTGCCCTTCGTATGCACCCTCCAACTCGCAGAAGGTTGTCCGCATCAAGGAAAGGATCCAACTTGTAGAGGCAGCTTGTGGTCTTCATAGTGCTCTTGCGCTCTCGAACAATGGGTCTGCTTAGGTTGTCACTGTCAACTTTTAAGGACTGAAGAATCGTAATTTCTTCTCCAAAGGCTTCCCTTTGCACCAGTCTTAGAATGTTTCAATTCCGCTTGACGAAGATCTTCTACCAAAACTGATTGGTAGAAAGGGATAGCATCTTTCCGAAGGGACTGGATGGAACCGTGCTTACGGGATTTCTTGCCAGTCGGGATTTCTTGCCAGTCCGAAAAACGCTCAAGACGTTCAAGCTCAAACTGTGCATTTACAATTTTCGTGGCGAGGCTCATGACTTTTCTAACCTCCGGGTCATCTTCAGAGACGGTTGGGCGAGTAGCCTCGATTACGACTGGGACCTCACTCTCCCAGAGAAAATCTGGACCATGCAGCCATCTTGGATTATCTGCAAGCTGCTCTGTAGAGAGTCCTCTAGATCCATCATCGGCGGGATTTTTTCAGTTTCGACATGCCTTCACTGGGATGGTTCAGTCAGGTTCCTTATCTGCTGTACTCGGTCTGCCACGAATACATGAAATCTGCGGGAGTCGTTTGCAATATAACCGAGGACGACTCGACTGTCTCTCCATAACATTACATCGAAATCCTTGTAGCCTAGTTCCTTGCGCAAGAGAGCACTGACTCTAACGGAGACAACCGCAGCATTGAGTTCAAGACGTGGGACGGTAACTGTCTTAAGTGGGGCGACTCGGTACTTGCCCATAATCAAGGCGCAATGGACTTGTCCGGAGACATTCTTCAGTCGGAGGTACGAACATTGGGCATAACCAGTGTTGCTTGCGTCTGAGAAGTGGTGAACTTCAAAAGTCTTCACTTCACCAAAGTTGTTTGGTCGGAAGCATCGCTGAATCTTGAGGTTCTTCAAGGTATACGGAAGTGAAACGTATCCGATACACCATTCAACCCCAAGAGCTCTTTCTACTGGAAGTATGTCATTTCGCAGATCAAGATCTTTGACACCCTGTGCGCGATCCTCTGAGGGAACGGCATCGATCACTGCTCTTGAATTAGAGACGAGCTTGTGGAGTCGCAAACCACCTTGATTCATGAGTTCTTTCGTTTTCAAGATCAGGTCTATGGCTTATTTAGTAGTGGGATATGATGTCAAGCCATCATCCACACAGAAGTCTCGTCGGACGAAATTGGCAGCAGCTGATCTGTGCTTCGTAGTCATTCGCGATCTGATTCATACCAAAGTTGGCACAACCTAGGAATGATTTTGCACCAAACAGATGAACATTCATGCGGAGAACAATGGGATCCGAGTTGTGATCACCATTTTCCCACCAGAGAAATCTCAGGAAGTCTTGATGCTCTTTAAAAACTCGGAACTGGAAGAACATTTGTTCCACGTCGCACATGAAAGCAATTAATTCTTGGCGATATCGACAAAGCACACAAACTAATGCATTCGTAAGATCCGGTCCTTGCAAGAGATAGTCATTGAGAGATTCTGCATTGTACCTTGCTCTACAATCAAAGACAACCCGAATTTTGTCAGGCTTCTTCGCATGTTAGACTCTATGATGAGGTATGTACCAAATTTTTTTTCAAGCTCTTGCTTCGGGACACTCTCGGCATAACCATTGTCGATGATCTTGGTCATGAATGCAGTGTAGTCTGCATGGTATTTTTCGTTTTTCTTTAAGCGAGTCTTAAGTTGTTGAAGACGGTGCATGGCCTGTGTCTTGTTGTTTGCAAGTTTTGGAAGGTTTGCCTTTCTGAAGGGGAGATGCATCACATAATGCCCGTCAGGCTGTTGCATCACACCTTCCTGTATCTGTCGCATAAAACTCATGTCATCTTGTGACAAGGGGACGTACGTCGTCTGTTGTCCGTTCAGGAAAATATAATTCCATCATCTCAGCGATCTTGCAAGGGTTAATGACTTTTTGATTTTCGTTCTGAAGGAGAGCAGTACTCGATTCGGCTTCGGTGGCATACCCTGACCCTTGCCGTCCACAACGGATGGGGTCACTTCGCAGGCTAGTATTTTGTGGCTAACACCGATTGGGTTGCATTCATCCTCATCTGAAGAGGGGTTGACGATACCGATAATTCCTCATCATCGACTGGAGCTATCACTTCCCGAGGACAGTTGTATCCGATCAGCAAGCCGACTTTGCAATTAGCAACTGGCATCAGCTGGTCCGCAATTCTTGTCAATTGCGGCCATCTCCTGGCCATTTCTGCAGTCGGGATGTGGGATCGATTTGATGGCATGATTTCTCTTGAATACGCTGCAGGCAATGGAATTTTCAACTGGCTGTCTAGCCACGAACCATGAGCCCACTGATGTTGTTGCTCGTCACCATTGTGTCCTTCGCGAACATTGTGGACAGTAGAAGCTGGACCTCAACCCCGTGTATATGTAGGGCATCGCAAGTGTCTTGGAGTATGAATGTTGTGGCAGAATGTGTGTCCAGCAACGCGTAAACCATTTTCTCTACTTTAAGCTTATCTCGGTGAGAGATCCAGACTGGCACAACCATCGAACCTTTATTTCCATTACCGTGCAACTCCAGTAAACAAGCTGACTTGGGTGTTGGTGCTCACTGACTTGATCTCTGGCGGAGGTGGTGTACTAACTTCTGTCGCATTTGTAGTTAGCTTGGCGTTGACCCTTACATCGCCATGCAAAGATGTCGGATGACTCTTGGAACATGTCTTGCACGTGAGCCGCTTCCTACAATGTTTGGAGATATGTCCTGGATCGTCCATCCCCTTGGTCAGGAACATCTTGCAAGAGTCTAGGTAGTGATCTTTGCTGCACAGGGCGCATTCTCTTGACTTCTGTGTTCGGTTCTCAGAGAAAGACTGCTTCATAGATTATTCGTTTGATGTAGTGGCGAAGGGAATTGATTTTAAACATATTTATCCGCCCTAAGAAAGACGGAACATTTAGACCAATTATTAACCTTCGACATCTAAATAAATCGGTAGAATATTTCCATTTTAAAATGGAAACTATTCGATAGTTTGCTTCGGGTCATGACGCCTTTACTCATGGTCAAAGTACCAAATACATGTATTTGCATTTCCGCCATTCTGTCTCATTGGACGAGTCTTGGCAAAGATAGAGCAAGACGAATCGTCCGCAATATTAATTGCCCCTCTTTGGCATACACAAATATGGTTCCCGAGGTTACTCAAGCTTCTTGCTGACACCGCTCTAATCATGCCCAAAAGACCTGATTTACTTGTTCTTCCTTACTCAGGTAGATTTTACCCACTGCGGAATCGTCTACAGCTGATAGCCTGCCTTTTACCAGGCAGAACTTGCGTAACCAAGGAATTTCAACGCAAGCTACCGACATTATTTTGGCGTCCTGGAGGTCATCCACTAATAAATCATACTTCTCAGCAGTCCGCAAGTGGATTTTGTTCAGCACTCGGAAAGGGATTGATCCACTTGGAGAACGGAAGGGGCTAGCTAAACTTTCCGAAAAGCTGATAACAAGAAAGGACATGTTAAATTGACCTATCATGCTCCTTGATCCTGTTTTGCATCTTCCATTTTTGGCGCAAGTTAATTTTAGCTTTGTTTACAAAACTAGCCCCTGTTCAGTCAGGCGTGAAATTCCCAACATGACGACGACGTTAATGAAAACATGAAACCTATGTCTACCGATATGTGTGAGCCAATTTTCTAAATAAAATACGATTTCCATTTTATCTACAATTTTATGAGTGTATACTTTTTTTTCATACACCCTTTATAGTAAATAACGTGAATTTATTCTACTCTTTGCAGGTGTGGTTTCAGAATGCTCGCGCGCGTCAGAAGAAACACAAAACAGGCCCACGCGAATCACTATACGACGCTGCGTCTGGTGAGAAAGGTACCGTCATTTTACCGACATGATTCTTTTAAAGAACTTGATGAGCAAGCATTCACTTTGATATGTCTTGAATTACAGTGAAAAATCTACCAAGTCGCCAACAGACTGACTATTGTTTTAGAAGACTCATATTTATAAAGGAGAACCTAACTGCGTAATATTGTGTACAAGGGGGCAGTCGGGTTGGCATAGCGGTTCTTTCCTCGCCCTTCACCTCTGGCGTCCCGGGTTCGAATCCGGGGATTGGGTTTGCAGTCCCTGCTTGACCGCGTGGGTTTTCCCCGGGGGTTTCTCTGGGGCTTTTTTCCCACTTCTAAAACTGCAACTCCTTCCTCGTCATCCCAAGTTGATAATAAAGTATTCCTAAAGCTAAAACCGTATACTAGTAGTTGATGGCATAAAGGGCCTTAGTTGCCAAAGATGCCATAAAATTAACAACTACAGTGTACACTACAACATGCATACACAAGCCAAGGATAACCCCAAAAGCTGTTAATTAAACTGCTTATTTCCATCGAGGTTCCTTACACAAAATCAAGGATGCATGTACGTAGACGATAACAAAAAAAGACTAGAGATAGTGTTTATCACGTGATAAACACCGAGCTTTCCCGCCAGACTGGTTCCCGTCCACATATTCCACATAGGTGAATATAAAGACAGGTAAAGGGCGCTTTATCTTGATCTGTGATTGGTCGTCTTTGCGCGTGCGCATTGTGTGCTTTATATTTTAAAATTGGCGAAGCCCTTTGCTTTAGCCTAGCGTACACCGACATTGCAACTGGAAGCGACTCAACCGATCAGTTGCTGTCAATGTGTGCGTAAGCACGCACATCGACAGCAACTGATTAGGGCCCAATTTCATGGAACTGTTTACTGCACAATTATGTGCTTACGGGCACTGTAACCATGGTAACTGTGAAGAGCTATTTCATGGAATCCGTAACTGAAAATTCTGTGCTTATATAGGGTTAGCGCAGAATTTCTTCGCTTAAACCCGCATTTTTCCGTTAAGGAGAAAACAAAATGGCGGTCATTTACATCGCAAAAATCGTTTTCAATCGCGAAATTTGCGGGAACTTTTTCGGGCGACTCGGAAATGTAAATTGCGCATTAGGTCATATACTATCCGATTTTGACAAACAGTTTGAGGTTAATCCAGTGTGATGGCGTTAAAAGGCTTTCAAATTCGTTCGCAAACCGGAACAACCGGCACAACCGGCACCTAAAAACAGCGTGTGTGCCGAACCGTACATGTATGTACATGTACATGTTGCCAAATGACATACATGTCACTGCTCGGTTTATATAATAACAAAATTGAAAGTGCGCATACATCTTACCTCAACTTTCATCTGACAGGCCTATGATGCTACGCCCTGGTATACCATCTGTCATTTTCTTTGAGTTAAATAAGAGAAACCAGTTCATTCAGTTTCCGAGACATTTTTACTACGCGCGCAGCACTTGCAAACTTGAAGAATATTTTATTTGCTGCATATCGCGATCGTACCCGGACCCTGCCACAAAATTTGAATACGCGCGCGTGAGGAAAGTAATACATTTTCCACCAAAAGATACTTTTATGGAAATTATGAACGCCCAAAAGTAAACAATATGGGTCTTCAAAACATCCGACTGCGCGGATGTGCGACTAGTAAAGGTACGCTTGTTCTCCCAAACAATCGTGGACGTTTTAGGGAGGTCTAACAAAGAGAACAATATCGTCCGCGATTCGCTCCTGTACAAAACCAACGAGAGTTGTCCAAACAAAAGAGGAACAAAGGGACGTCCGCGATTGTATGTGGATTCGCACCTACATGCACACGTTGAAGGAAAACATTGAAGTTATCTATATTTCGTTATGTCTTTAATATTAAAGAACTTATTCAAGATGTCATTCTTGAAGAATATACTAATGCGTAAATGAAACAGAATTTTCATTTTAACAAAAATATAAACTATAAAACTAAGCTTGCATCACAGTGCTCTAAATCCATCATCCAGTGGAACAAAAACACTTAATTTTCCCTTACATCGATATTTGTACAAAGAGGTTAAACGAAACAAAACAACAACAAATGTACACGGGACATGTTCACCGGTATAAAATCCACACTCGCCAGCGACGTTGATTTGAGTCATTTTGTCCATACATGACTTTTAAAACTTAGCAGACGAATTATGTGTAGCAGACGACACGGTAATTTCCAACTTATTTGTTATCCTTTTTTTCTGCATACGCATGCGCGGTGTCATGCATTTTCATGCTTACGGTAGCAAAAAGCAACAAATATGCCATGAAATACGTTTACCGTAAGCACAGATTTTTTGCTACAGTAAACAAGAATTCCTCGCTTACGGTAAACAATTCCATGAAATTGGGCCCAGGGCCCAATTTCATGGAACTGTTTACTGCAGAACTCTGTGCTTAGGGGCACTGTAGCCATGGTAAATGTGAAGAGCTATATCATGGAATCCGTAACTGAAAATTCTGTGCATATAGGGTTAGCGCATAATTTATTCGCTTAAACCCGAATTTTTCAGTTAAGGAGACAACAAAATGGCGGTCATTTACGTCGCACAAATCGTTTTCAATCGCAAAATTTGCGCGCGTCATTGGGGAACTTTTTCGGGCGACTCGGAAATGTAAGATGTGCATTAGGTCATATAGGCCTACTATCGGATTTTGACAAACAGTTTAAGGTTAATCCAGTGTGATCATGGCATTAACAAAGGCTTTCAAATTCGTTCGCAAACCGGAGCGGCACCCAACAGCGTGTGTGCCGAACCGTACATAGTATGTATATGTACAGGTAGGCCTACATGCCAAAATGACATGCATGTTACTGCTAGGTTTATATAATAACAAAATTGAAAGTTCGCATACATCTTACCTCAACTTTCATCTGACAGGCATATAATGCTACGCCTTGGTATACCATCTGTCATTTTCTTTGAGTTGAATAAGAGAAACAAATTTTCATCCAGTCTCCGAGACATTTTTACTACGCGCGCAGCACTTGCAAACTTGAAGAATATTGTGCATATGGCGCTATGCATGTGCTGCATATATCGCGATCGTACCCTGCCACAAAATTTGAATACTTGCGCGTGGAAAAGTAATACATGTACATCTTCCACCAAAAGATACTGTAACGCTGTATTGCGGTTCTGGGCGTTTTGACAAGCAAAGTTAAACCCTAGATGGCTAACGACCAGAGCAGGCTGTTAATTGTCAGATAAACTTAATAATTGGAGACGCCAGAAATAAAAGGTGGACAAGGAAACTTAAATACCGTCTTGGTAACATCTGATCATTTATTCTTAATAACATAAAAGAACAATTAATCAAGTCCACGTTCTTGGTGTTTTTCTTAGTCAACTTTACATTAATTTACAACACGATGTCGTCTCGACGGCTTCCCAGAACTAGACTGCCACGTGCGTTGTGCGTGGCTAGCTAGCTGGCGCGTCCCCAGGCTCAAATACTGCCTGGATACAAGTGCTATAAATAGCACGCGGCACGTGACTGGCGTGAGTGTTTCCTCCTGTAAAACTTAAAGCACGCCCTCAGCCACGGTGGACTGATTCGCTTTAAAATAACTTTAACAATAATCAGCTTCTCGTTAAGAAAACTCTCTTTAAAAACTTTAATAAATTTCAAAACTTTTAGTAAACGTTGAAAAACGCGAAAACTTTCAACTTGGAACATCAAGCGTCGGATCTTGAGACTCGGGGTTACTCATACACGAGACGCTCCCTCGTGACTCTGGCCACCACGACCTTGCCATCAAAGAGCTCTTGTGTGGTGCGCTCAACAACTCGTCCTTCGCCGCACTCTGTATGGACTCCCTTGGTTTCGTGGCGCTTCTCCATAGTCAGCACTCTTCGTACGGGAGGAGGGGACCTGGTCCGGCTATTCTGGTCCTTTTCAACAGCTCTCCGGTCGGACTTGTCGGGATGAAGGCTCAAGAGGTCGATATTCCGTCCAGGTGTGGGGGGAACCTCTGGATCTGGTTGGGTCTGGTTATGGGCCTCCCAGTGGCGGTCTAAGTCATGCTTGCGACGGAAGAGGCTTGGACAGTAGGGGCATTTCATCTTCTCTCTGCCAATATGTTGCTCATCTATGTGTCTTCTTAAGCTAGCTGCATTGGCAAACGGTTTCTGGCAGTCTTTGCATGAATGTTCGGTTTTGGGGGAACGGCTCCTGTCTCGGCCCATCTTCCTGTAGGTAAGGTAAAGAAGGTAATTTACAACACGATGTCGTCTCGACGGCTTCCCAGAACTAGACTGCCACGTCCGTTGTGCGTGGCTAGCTAGCTGGCGCGTCCCCATGCTCAAATACTGCCTGGATACAAGTGCTATAAATAGCACGCGGCACGTGACTGGCGTGAGTGTTTCCTCCTGTAAAACTTAAAGCACGCCCTCAGCCACGGTCGCTACATCACTCCCTCCTTTAAGAATAATGTGTCCCCACATTATATAACAATAATTTTAATTGTCGTGTCAAGAAGTGGACTGATTCGCTTTAAAATAACTTTAACAATAATCAGCTTCTCGTTAAGAAAACTCTCTTTAAAAACTTTAATAAATTTCAAAACTTTTAGTAAACGTTGAAAAACGCGCAAACTTTCAACTTGGAACATCAAGCGTCAGATCTTGAGACTCGGGGTTACTCATACACGAGACGCTCCCTCGTGACTCTGGCCACCACGACTTTGCCATCAAAGAGCTCTTGTGTGGTGCGCTCAACAACTCGTCCTTCGCCGCACTCTGTATGGACTCCCTTGGTTTCGTGGCGCTTCTCCATAGTCAGCACTCTTTGTATGGGAGGAGGGGACCTGGTCCGGCTACTCTGGTCCTTTTCAACAGCTCTCCGGTCGGACTTGTCGGGATGAAGGCTCAAGAGGTCGAGATTCCGTCCAGGTGTGGGGGGAACCTCTGGATCTGGTTGGGTCTGGTTATGGGCCTCCCAGTGGCGGTCTAAGTCATGCTTGCGACGGAAGAGGCTTGGACAGTAGGGGCATTTCATCTTCTCTCTGCCAATATGTTGCTCATCTATGTGTCTTCTTAAGCTAGCTGCATTGGCAAACGGTTTCTGGCAGTCTTTGCATGAATGTTCGGTTTTGGGGGAACGGCTCCTGTCTCGGCCCATCTTCCTGTAGGTAAGGTAAAGAAGGTAATTTACAACACGATGTCGTCTCGACGGCTTCCCAGAACTAGACTGCCACGTCCGTTGTGCGTGGCTAGCTAGCTGGCGCGTCCCCAGGCTCAAATACTGCCTGGATACAAGTGCTATAAATAGCACGCGGCACGTGACTGGCGTGAGTGTTTCCTCCTGTAAAACTTAAAGCACGCCCTCAGCCACGGTCGCTACATCACTCCCTCCTTTAAGAATAATGTGTCCCCACATTATATAACAATAATTTTAATTGTCGTGTCAAGAAGTGGACTGATTCGCTTTAAAATAACTTTAACAATAATCAGCTTCTCGTTAAGAAAACTCTCTTTAAAAACTTTAATAAATTTCAAAACTTTTAGTAAACGTTGAAAAACGCGAAAACTTTCAACTTGGAACATCAAGCGTCGGATCTTGAGACTCGGGGTTACTCATACACGAGACGCTCCCTCGTGACTCTGGCCACCACGACTTTGCCATCAAAGAGCTCTTGTGTGGTGCGCTCAACAACTCGTCCTTCGCCGCACTCTGTATGGACTCCCTTGGTTTCGTGGCGCTTCTCCATAGTCAGCACTCTTTGTATGGGAGGAGGGGACCTGGTCCGGCTACTCTGGTCCTTTTCAACAGCTCTCCGGTCGGACTTGTCGGGATGAAGGCTCAAGAGGTCGAGATTCCGTCCAGGTGTGGGGGGAACCTCTGGATCTGGTTGGGTCTGGTTATGGGCCTCCCAGTGGCGGTCTAAGTCATGCTTGCGACGGAAGAGGCTTGGACAGTAGGGGCATTTCATCTTCTCTCTCCCAATATGTTTCTCATCTATGTGTCTTCTTAAGCTAGCTGCATTGGCAAACGGTTTCTGGCAGTCTTTGCATGAATGTTCGGTTTTGGGGGAACGGCTCCTGTCTCGGCCCATCTTCCTGTAGGTAAGGTAAAGAAGGTAATTTACAACACGATGTCGTCTCGACGGCTTCCCAGAACTAGACTGCCACGTGCGTTGTGCGTGGCTAGCTAGCTGGCGCGTCCCCAGGCTCAAATACTGCCTGGATACAAGTGCTATAAATAGCACGCGGCACGTGACTGGCGTGAGTGTTTCCTCCTGTAAAACTCAAAGCACGCCCTCAGCCACGGTCGCTACATCACTCCCTCCTTTAAGAATAACGTGTCCCCACATTATATAACAATAATTTTAATTGTCGTGTCAAGAAGTGGACTGATTCGCTTTAAAATAACTTTAACAATAATCAGCTTCTCGTTAAGAAAACTCTCTTTAAAAACTTTAATAAATTTTAAAACTTTTAGTAAACGTTGAAAAACGCGAAAACTTTCAACTTGGAACATCAAGCGTCGGATCTTGAGACTCGGGGTTACTCATACACGAGACGCTCCCTCGTGACTCTGGCCACCACGACTTTGCAATCAAAGAGCTCTTGTGTGGTGCGCTCAACAACTCGTCCTTCGCCGCACTCTGTATGGACTCCCTTGGTTTCGTGGCGCTTCTCCATAGTCAGCACTCTTTGTATGGGAGGAGGGGACCTGGTCCGGCTACTCTGGTCCTTTTCAACAGCTCTCCGGTCGGACTTGTCGGGATGAAGGCTCAAGAGGTCGAGATTCCGTCCAGGTGTGGGGGGAACCTCTGGATCTGGTTGGGTCTGGTTATGGGCCTCCCAGTGGCGGTCTAAGTCATGCTTGCGACGGAAGAGGCTTGGACAGTAGGGGCATTTCATCTTCTCTCTCCCAATATGTTTCTCATCTATGTGTCTTCTTAAGCTAGCTGCATTGGCAAACGGTTTCTGGCAGTCTTTGCATGAATGTTCGGTTTTGGGGGAACGGCTCCTGTCTCGGCCCATCTTCCTGTAGGTAAGGTAAAGAAGGTAATTTACAACACGATGTCGTCTCGACGGCTTCCCAGAACTAGACTGCCACGTGCGTTGTGCGTGGCTAGCTAGCTGGCGCGTCCCCAGGCTCAAATACTGCCTGGATACAAGTGCTATAAATAGCACGCGGCACGTGACTGGCGTGAGTGTTTCCTCCTGTAAAACTCAAAGCACGCCCTCAGCCACGGTCGCTACATCACTCCCTCCTTTAAGAATAACGTGTCCCCACATTATATAACAATAATTTTAATTGTCGTGTCAAGAAGTGGACTGATTCGCTTTAAAATAACTTTAACAATAATCAGCTTCTCATTAAGAAAACTCTCTTTAAAAACTTTAATAAATTTCAAAACTTTTAGTAAACGTTGAAAAACGCGAAAACTTTCAACTTGGAACATCAAGCGTCGGATCTTGAGACTCGGGGTTACTCATACACGAGACGCTCCCTCGTGACTCTGGCCACCACGACCTTGCCATCAAAGAGCTCTTGTGTGGTGCGCTCAACAACTCGTCCTTCGCCGCACTCTGTCTGGACTCCCTTGGTTTCGTGGCGCTTCTCCATAGTCAGCACTCTTCGTACGGGAGGAGGGGACCTGGTCCGGCTATTCTGGTCCTTTTCAACAGCTCTCCGGTCGGACTTGTCGGGATGAAGGCTCAAGAGGTCGAGATTCCGTCCAGGTGTGGGGGGAACCTCTGGATCTGGTTGGGTCTGGTGTTGCGACGGAAGAGGCTTGGACAGTAGGGGCATTTCATCTTCTCTCTCCCAATATGTTGCTCATCTATGTGTCTTCTTAAGCTAGCTGCATTGGCAAACGGTTTCTGGCAGTCGTTGCATGAATGTTCGGTTTTGGGGAACGGCTCCTGTCTCGGCCCATCTTCCTGTATGTAAGGTAAAGAACAGTAAAGAGAACGTTAGTTTAGGTTGTCTTTCCCTTCCGTCAGTCTTCTTGCTCGTCACTTGACAACTAAAATTGCCATTCGCCGTATCGTTGCGGTGGCCGACGGGGGCGCCCGTGCCTTGATACCGCCATTGGACTATTGTCCGAGACCTGCGCGGAATCAGCACTTGGGGAACCTGATATATTACTTCTCAGGTTTCCATCTTTGGGCTCTGCTTCACCTTCGCTTGAATTGTGTTCATTCGGGTCATCACTCTGACAATGCCAACTAGACTCGTCAAAGTCAGAGTTATCGTGCGTCGAGGGGAGGTGGATCCCGGGCCGGGAGAAATTGATCCGAGGCCGGGAGAGGTGGATCCGGGCCGGGAGAAGTAGATACGGGGAGCGATTTCTCCTGTTTTTCTCTTTCAGGTTCCAGCCACGATCGATCTACATCTCCATGGTACGGCTTCAGTCGGTTGACGTGTACCACTTTTGGTTTGTGTCTGGCGCTCTTGCGGATTCGGACAAGTACATCACTGAGTACTTTTGTAACGAGGAAGGGACCGTCCCATCTCGGTTGCAGTTTGGGAGATAGACCAATCTTTCTGGTTCCCACTCGTTCCATCACCGCGCTTCCAACCACAAAGCGGTCGTCACTGGCCTTATGGTTGCAGTGTTTGCGCTGATACTTGGCTGCCTTTTTGAGGTGTGTCCTGGCCATCTCGTGTGCAGATTCAACCCTCTGCTGTAGCTCGTAAACAAAGTCAGTGGGCTCGAACCCGGATTCTGAAGAGAGACTACATATTTGGTCAAGTGGAAGTTCAACTTCTCTCCCGAACGTCATCGGATTTGGGGTCAAACCGGTGCTCTCGTGCACAGAAGCGCGATACGCCATCAAAACGAATGGAACGTGGAGGTCCCAATCCTTTTGGTTAACCGCGGTATAAGACGCCAACATGGGCCTTAGAGTCCTATTGAAGCGTTCAACCTGTCCGTCCCTTTGCGGATGGTAGGGGGTTGTTCTCGTCTTGTCAATACCAAGTAAAGTGCACATCTCTTGGAACAACCGACATTCAAACTGCCTCCCTTGGTCGCTGTGAAGCTGGCAAGGTGTTCCAAACCTACAGACGAACTCTCTAACGAAAACCAAGGCAACTGTCCTAGCATCCATGGTGGCTATTGGATATGGGTCATTCTATAAATTTGGGGTCCACTTTCTTCTGTCCCCGTTACATCTGACATCTTGTAAAATGTTGTATTTTGTAAATTCAGGACATATTCTTTAAATGCCTTCTATTTTAAAGAGTGATTACATAAAATACAATTCATAAAAATATGGTTTGAAGGCATTTTTAATGATACTTGTATGGCAAATAGCAGTATGTCAGGTGTAACGGGGACAGAAAAATGTCACACGTTGGACCCCAAATTTATAGAATGACCCATATGCTTCGGTCCACTTGGTGAAGTAGTCCGAAACCACCAAAATGTACCGGTTGATTCCGTCCGTCAACGGAAATGGACCCACAAGATCTAAGGCACCCCAGAGATCTGTTGTTTCAGCAAAGCCTTCCGTGATTTACTTGGCGACTTGTGCTTCGCACACTCTAGACATTTCTTGCACCACTGTTCGACAGAGTCCCTCATTTTCGGCCAGTAGAATCTTGCCTTTACTTTTTCATACAGCTTCTTGATCTCTAGATGTCCTCCCGTGGGTGAATTGTGCAGTCGATGCAGCACATCTTTCTGATCGCAAGGTACCATCAGCCGGTAACGGACTTCACTGCCGGTGTCGTCTTCCCATGCACACTTTGTGCAGGACACGCTGGCGCAAGTAAAGTTGGTCCCAGATGCCCCATAGCGTCTTAACGTCAGCACTTTCTGGAGATACTTCCACCCATGGTGGTCTTAATCCCCCAACTTCGAGCCACCCAATGGCTATTTTTAAAGCGGGATCCTTTAGCTGTTTTTGACGCATGGTTTGAGCATCAATGCATGGAAGCCAATTAGACTCGGAAACCCTGGCTACCGCCAGTCTCACTGACGATCCTTTAGGTGGTTTGGCGATTCCACTATCACTCTTGGGTTCTTGTTCCCTACTCTTGGGAATGTCGGTTTCCGTGCCGGGGTTGGGTATTTCCCCAGTGGTGGAGCGGTAATTTTGCTCTGTTTGGCCATTTCTCGTCTCGTCAGGCACCCGTTCACATTGGCTACAAGGCCTCCTTGACAAGGCATCGGCGTTTCCGTGCCGGGGGCCCAGGGCGGTGTTCCACCTCGAAGTCATACTCTGCCAAAATTTGGAGCCAACGTGCGACCTGCCCAACGGGTTCTTTGAAACCAAACAGCCATTTCAGGGCACCATGGTCCGTACGGATCTTGAATTTCTGTCCATACAGGTAAGGGCGAAATTGCTTCACGAAGGAAACCAGTGCTAACAATTCTTTCCTCGTGACACAGTAATTTCGTTCGGATTTTGTCAGGGCTCTACTGGCGTACGCTAGGACCTTCTCCACTACATCTTGTTTTTGGGATAACACTGCCCCGATTCCAAAATCACTGGCATCCGTATCTAGAATGAATTCGCCGGTAGCTGAGGGATATGCCAGGATCGGAGCAGATACTAGTCTCAGCTTCAATGTATCAAATGCGGCTTGACTTTCGTCGGTCCAACCGAACTTACTGCTTTTCTCCGTCAGTTTGTGGAGAGGTCTGGCTGCCGCGGCGAAGCTTGGAACAAAGCGTCGATAATAAGAAGCAAGGCCAATTTGTAGGGACAGGCCAATTACGCACCCTCTCGACTTTCTCTGGGTCCGTCTTCACCCCTTCATTTGAGACAATATGTCCCAGATAGGACACCTGTCGCTGTAGCACATGACACTTTTTAGGCTGCAGTTTCAAGCCGGCTTCTTGAATTCGTGACAGAATTTTCCGCAGGCGCTCCACATGCTCGTCAAACGTCCGACTGTACACAATGATATCATCAAGGTAGACTAGGAATATCTGCCATTGCAGGCCATGGAGAACTCTCTCCATGAGCCTTTCAAACGTAGAAGGGGCGTTGCACAACCCAAACGGCATAACTTCGAATTGGTACAGGCCACAATGGGTTGCAAATGCCGTCTTCTCCTTGTGGTCATTGTGCATCGGCAACTGCCAATAACCCGATGCGAGATCTAAGGTGGTGAAGTACTGAGAACCCGACAAAGTATCCAGGGTGTCGTCGATGCGTGGAATGGGGTACGCATCCTTCCGTGTCACTGCGTTCAGGCGCCGAAAATCTATGCAGAAACGTACACTGTCATCCTTCTTCCTGACCAGTACCACGGGTGAGGCCCATGGACTCGACGCCGGCGTTATGACACCCCTTTTCAGCATCGACTGAACCTCTTCCTCCACCACGGCCCTCTGTCGGATTGGCAGCCGCCTGGGAGGTTGTCTGATGGGTGTAGCACATCCGGTTTCGATACGGTGCTTGGCCAGCTTGGTACAACCCAAGTCCTCCGAATTGGCGGAAAACTGATTCTGGTACGTACACAACATCTCCCTGAGTTGTACTTTCTGGTCGCAGCTTAAGTCTTTGGAACTGCTCTCGTATAAGTCTTCCAGATGAGCTGGTACGGCAGATAGACGATTATCATGACAAGCATTACTCTCCGCACAGGAGACCAGGCTGACACGCTCAGTTTCACCCGCTTGGCTTCCCTGATCCACGTCTATGGCGGGCCCGATAGCATCTACGGTTTGGAATGTCCCTGCTGTTGCACCTTTATAGAGGGTCACGTGATTATTGGTCGGATTCAACAGTCTCAATGGCACTGTCTCTTCATTCGTCTTTACCACCAACGGGGCCCATCATGAGGTTCTCTCTTTGAACCAATCCACGTGTTGGTTCTATCAACCCATACCCGACGTTAGCGGCGGTTCCATCGAGGTACCCGGCTACAACCATCTCTGTTTGTGGTGGGACAATAACTGTTTCCTTCACAGTCACGCGACAGCGGTGCAGTGGTTCCGCTGTACCTCTAAGAGATATCTCAATCCCTCTCCACTTCAGATTCTTCCCACTGATGTCTATACTGCAGTCCTCCTCCCGTAGGAAGTCCAACCCTAACAGCAAGTCATTACCGAAATCTGTTACATGACTTTCTCAGCAAGAATAGATGCTGTTGCCCCAGTGTCAACTAGAGCCACCACATCCGTTCCATTTATCCTCATGTCCACGTACAGTCCGTCTCAAACGACATGTGCATTCCGTGCCAAACTTGTTATGGGCCCGCTTTTACCAGCTGCGTCTTGGGCCGCAGACACAGCCTCTAACAGTTTTCCGAGGACGTCTCTGTTCTTGGGATTTGTCCAGTCACCTCCCCCTTGTCATCCCTGTCATTGTTGTTAAGCTCGGGGCAATTTGGCCTGATATGACCGAACTTCGCACACTTTTGGTCCCTTTCCGTCTGTTCGACGGTATTGTCCTTTGTTCCGGGTATAGAGGGCTTTCTGCAACTTTTGCAGTTGATCCGCCATTGCTTGTACTTGTTCCTGCAGTGTGCTGTTCGCGGGCGGCTCGCCAGTTGCCTGGTTACTTCCCATTTCTGGGGCTGCTTGTGTCGTCGCAGCGCAAACTCTCCTAGGCTCACTGGTAAGGCGGGCTTTTTCAGCCTTCTTCAGAGCCTCCAGTTCCACAGCTGATGCGACTGTGTCATCAAGAGTAGTCGTCCGCATCTGAATAACGCGAATTCTTACGTCGCTATCCTGTAGAGCGTCTAGAAAATAATCCCTTGCACATGCGGTCTCGGCCTTCGGTTGGCAGTTCAACGTAAACTTTGTCAACCAGTCGCCTTATGTCGTCTGGCATTTCTACTAGGCTCTCCGTGTTCTTCTGTCTTCGGCTCCGTAAATGCGCTCTGTGCAGTTCCAGTCTTCCTGTTGGATCAAATCGCGCTTGCAGGGCTTTTATCAACAGCCGGTAGTCACTCGTGGTTTCCTTTGGTAAGCTGCCTAAAATCTGTTGAGCAGATCCATTCAGCAATACCGCAAGGTACTGCATTTTATCATGGTCATTCCACCCATTCAACTCAGCACATAACTCAAAGTGTTTGTGGTATTAAAGCTGTCCATGGCGTCTTCCAATCATACCGGTCTGGCTTCATCAACGGTCGCTCCTTTGTTCGCCCTGCTGCCTTTTCCGAGTTTCGGTTTTGCATACCAGACTGTTTCCAATCTGCTGAAGGAGCCTCGGTCGGTCGTCGTTCAATTACGGGAGTATACCCCGTTGCACTGTCCAAGCCAGGACGTAGATAAACCTCGGGAATAAAGGTCGGTGTCCTCGGACCTTGTCCGAGTGGGGGTTCAGTTACATAACGACCAGGGACATATTCATTGGTGCACGTCTTACCGGAGGGTTTAGCCCGGTTTGAAAGGCGTAACCAAAGTCGTCCGCGCCATATGCCCACGTATCATTGCGGTGACTTCCCTTCTTTTCAGTATAAGGCACCGGCGAGGAAACAAAATTCCGGCGATATCCGGCCGGTTCAGTCACCGCGGCGTAGTCAGATATGACTTCCCCGATTGGGGACTTGTGGCTTGACACGTACGCTCCGGCCGGCCGATGGATGCCGGAGATCTGGTTAGCCAGATTGGGTTGTTCGCCGGCAAAATAACGGCCATTGCCAGTATTTCCGTCGGCGAACCCAGAGGCAATTTCATCCGGAACGGTGTTCTTCTCAACTTCGGGCCAACTCGTGGTCTCTTTTATGTACGCACCGGGACCGTTGGCCGGTTGAACGAAACGCTGAGTCGGGTCTTCCTGAGTAGTAGTGCTGCTACCTCCAATTGGCTGTACGTTAGCCACAGTACTGGATCTTGGTTTTAGGCCTGGAGGAGGGGAGGCGCGGCTCCGTTCCATGGTCCAGTCTGGTAAGTTACTGACTTGGCGTGTCCCACTCGACCGGATATTCTCCCTTGGAGGCTCACCCACCCAAGTGGCAGGATATGGTAATGTCCTGGGATCCAGAAAACCGTAGGGAGTGCTTTGTAACGGTTTAGCTGATTCAGTCCGGCTGTTCTCCGGTAATTGTCTTGCCTTCAGTTCACCAGCCATACTTGCCGACAGAGTTTCAATTTCCCTTGCGACATATTTCCAGCTGTTGGGTAAGCATGTCGTACAACCGTCGTTTCCCAGTCGGTGATAAAACGAGTCCAGGGTTAACAGCGCGGTTCATCATAAATGACTTGGTTACCAATTCACTGTCTTTCACTAATTACCTGTACTACCTACCCTTTTCCGGCAGTAGAAACGGAATTCCTGTTTTCTTTCCGGCTTTCCACGTTTCTCCGGACCGTCAGTCGGCTATGGTTCCCCGGACGGGATATGGTTTCCGGCCGGCGTTCATGGTTCTCCAGGCAGTCAATAATTGCCGGCCGGTGGTCTGGCTCTCCGGGCGATTACTGAATCTCCAACCGGTGGTCTGGTTCTCCGGGCGGTCAAGGAAATTTCAGGCCGGTGGTCTGGCTCTCCGGTCGGTTACAGAATCTCCGGCCGGTGGTCTGGCTCTCCGGTCGGCGGTTATTAGTGGGTTCTCCGGAAAGTCAGGGGTGACTTCACCGGTCGGCTAAGAATTTCCGGCCATTGTAGCCTTTATAACCGTGTTAGTGACACCTACGGAGCGTTTTGTCCTGAAACTCTCCGTAAAAATCAATATTTAAGCCTATCGTCTGATCGTCGCTGAAAATTATCACAACCTGGGTACGAACATTCTAACCGCTGCCACCAATGTAACGCTGTATTGCGGTTCTGGGCGTTTTGACAAGCAAAGTTAAACCATAGATGGCTAACGACCAGAGCAGGCTGTTAATTGTCAGATAAACTTAATAATTTGAGACGCCAGAAATAAAAGGTGGACAAGGAAACTTAAATACCGTCTTGGTAACATCTGATCATTTATTCTTAATAACATAAAAGAACAATCACTTACAATCAAGTCCACGTTCTTGGTGTTTTTCTTAGTCAACTTTACATTAATTTACAACACGATGTCGTCTCGACGGCTTCCCAGAACTAGACTGCCACGTGCGTTGTGCGTGGCTAGCTAGCTGGCGCGTCCCCAGGCTCAAATACTGCCTGGATACAAGTGCTATAAATAGCACGCGGCACGTGACTGGCGTGAGTGTTTCCTCCTGTAAAACTTAAAGCACGCCCTCAGCCACGGTCGCTACAATACTTTTATGCAAATTATGAACGCCCAAAAGTAAACAATCTGGGTCTTCAAAACATCCGACGGTGCAAATGTGCGAGTAGTAAAGGTGCACACGTTGAAAGAAGAAATTAAGTTATCTACACTAGGCCTACCCATCAAACTTTGGAAACACCTTGAACTTGTACATTTCCTTTTTGTGTTGTAAATGTGCTTATTACAAAAATAAATCCCAAAATTCGGCCATCCTCATAGAAATAAGAGCGAGCACCTGATTTGGACACTGCTGTCTGCTCGCAAGTGGTCGTGATTACCATGCACCTACCATCGCGAAACATGTAGGTTGGAGTACGTTACCAGACTAGTTTCTGAGACGTCGTCGTCTGCTCGCAAGTGGTCGTATTTCTACGCATCCACTATTACGAAACATACAGACTGAGGAACGTTACCAGACTAAATTTTAATTCTTAATATTTGTCTTCAAAAACTGCTTTAAAAACACCTTTCCACTAAAAAGAAACAATTCGATTTGTAATATGTTGTTTATTGAATGTTGCGGCCTATAGATTCATGTTAGAATGATTTCTATTGCAATTAGTTATAGGTCAAATCGTAAATTGACTAGACTATAATACGCTAGGCGCTATGCATACAACGCAAGCAAACTAGAGATGCAGAGATTTCGTCCCACTTTTTCACCCATAATGCACCGCGGTAAACATTGCGTGACGTCATTACGTTTCAGTTCTATTGGCCGTCGGAAAACGTACCATTGCAAAAGCACAGGGACACAGTTCAGTGATTTTTAGTGTAGAGCCAATTGCCTTGTCAGATCTACCAATCGCGCTGATCGGGACCATCATCTGTCCTATTTCCATGGCCCCAAAAACTTAAATTTGACGAGAATAATGTGAAACAACGTGGCTTCATTCATTACCAAGTCGATCGGGCGGATTTTAAATACGCGTACAGCACATTCAGCGTACGTGTAGTTTGAGTAGCGCCGTAGACCGCCCACGACGTGTAGGCGCTTGTACGCTGGTTAATAATTTATTATTCGGACATTACTATTTTCCCTTAAAATGACTTAAAGGCCCAGTGTATCATTTGCAATGACCCCAAAAAGTAATCGACGAGTTTACATGGGAAAAGTTCTGAAAGTAAAGATTGAATTAATAGCAACTACCCAATGAAAGGTTTCCGCTCAAAATGATATAATTTTACCAAAAAATAATCCGTAAAGATGAAATTATTTAGATAGTTTGCGAACGATTTACTTATTTTTTGTTTTTTATCTACGTGGTCCAAAATGCATGGGCGCTGTGTACTGCGTGTGCGTGTTCCAACGCGATGCATTTTTATGGATCGCGCGCACACGCAGTATATGATGTGCGCCACAGAGTGCATGACGCAATACCCGATCAACTGAGAACGAATATTTGAAACACCCCGCCAAGACCAGGAAAACGAATATGGATTTTCATGTTTTTTTTAAACGTGGTACATTTGACAAAGCTGAAATTTCTTCGGATGAGTTTGTTGATGTCTTTCTTTTGATTAATAATGGTTTTATTTGCAGAATCGCTCATAAACAGATCATCTACAGGCCTTTAATTAACAATAATAATTGCAAATCTATGAAAAAAGAAAGAAATTGAGGGGGAACAAAGATTTGACTAGGAAAAACATAATTGTTCTGAGTTTTAGGCTTAGTGCAGGGAGGGCTGTTTGTGGATATCCGACTTGTAAATCTTTCTAAAGAATTTAGTACTTGACCATCATGCACTTCTATTCAATTTAGTTGTATTATTATTATTATTAAATTCGGAGCTTAGAAAGTTATAGAAATCCATCCAGAAATGCGCTTTAAAGGCAGTATACATGATTGGTGTCTCGAAAATCAGAAATGTTCACAGATTTACGTCTCACTTACACAATATAAACATGATGACCGTATAATACGTCCCCTGAAATGGTTTTGTCTAAAGTGCTATAGTACTTGAGAAATGAGTAAAACAATTATTTTTCGTCTCATGAGAGAACAATTAAATTTATTTCAATATTTCGTTGAATGCTGCCCTCACACGACCGACGATAGTTATGACACGGTCAACCTCGTCTTCATGATCTACTGCGTAACGTAACGGGGATGCTCGACCATCTTTTGAACGAGGTTGTCATGTGGTCTTTCATGCATGTCTTTCATAAAAACGCAAGATTATTTAGCGCGGATTGGAATGCATCGAGCATGTCGAGTGAATGATTTGCGCAGCGCTGGACGAAGAAGTTGAGAAAAATCGAGAAAGGCCTAAGTTAAACGACAGCGTCAACAAATTATTCTTTAAACCCCCACCCAGATTTCTTTTTCAATTTTGTACAGATTACATTCACACCATCGTACTTTACACCAGAGAAACAACACTTTATACAGTTTTCTTGGGAAACAATTAAAAATTAAACTAAAATAAAAAAACAATTAAAAATAACCAATGAAAGTTCTATGGGGAAAGTAATGCCACCATATTTTTCTCCGTTTGCCAAATTTCCAGTGGGGGCGACTGGGGGTGCGACGACTTTTCTTGGGGGACGCCGCTGCCCTTACCTACTCCAAGAGGGTGCTTTGCATCACATCACAAATTTTTAAGTTGCTGTCTATTCATTTTCATTGACGATTCCGCACGTAAATTGGACGCTTTTTAACAAGCATAAAACAGCAACCGCTTGATGAATGTTTGCTACAAAAGTATTTTTGATATCTGTTGCAACTTGTCTGTTGTGTGAAAATGGTTTTAACTCAAACTATAAATTTTGAATTTTGTTTTCCTAGTCGCTACATTGGGTACACTAATACCATTCAGAGTCACAACGCATTCTTGCCGTGTTTGAAGTTGCGCATCCTGACAAGTGTTTTCGCTCATTTACACAAATATTGCAAACCAAGGAATGGAACCACGAACAAGCATTCATCCCACACATTGGACAAACTAATTTATGAGAATGTGCCAAATGGAAAATAATAATTTCAGAAAGAAAAAAGAACATCTCACATAGTGGAAATGACAAAAGATGAAAGGGGGAGTTGCAGACGTTTGCGGAGTCCCGAGGACAAAAACATTGAGGTTGCAAAAAAATAAAATAAAAACCCAACAATTTTGCACACTTACTTATCAAATCACAATCTCACAGCAGTTGATCTGGGGGTGCACATTGCCAGGTTTGACAGGCGTGGATTCAGAGGGGTTTTTTAGGGTGGATCAACCTCCCACCCCCACCAGTTTTTAGGTACCTTAGAGTACAGTACATGTAGGCATAATGGTACATTTTGGGCGAAAAACATAATTTTAAAATTGCTGTTTTGGGGTAAAATCATGTTTTTAATAATTTTCCTTATAAAAAGGGTTTGCAGGCTTAAAGACATACATAATTGGTAAACTGTTACAAATAGTTTTATCCCCCTGTGTGGTTGAAGATATGCATGATTAAAACCAACCTGCTGAGCAAAAACCAGCTCCGTACTTGGTCTAACTTTTGAAAAAACAGTCAGAAAAGGGTTTGCAGTCATTTCGCCCCAAACCACTTCGCCCTGAACCATTTCGCCCTGAACCACGGCCTGTGCACGAAGTGGTTTTGGGTCGAAATATTATTTGGGCGATGTAGTGTTTAGACGAAGTGATTTGGGGCGAAATGGCACTCGGTCGAAGTGGTCTGGGGGCGAAATGGCACTTGGGCGAAATGGTTTTGGGTCGAATTGAATTTTCGTCTCATGAGACGAAAACTAATTGTTTTACTCATTTCTCAAAGACTATAGCACTTCAGACAAAACCATTTCAGGGGAAGTTTTCTACGGTCATCATGTTTATATTGTGTAAGTTAGGCGTAAATCTGTGAACATTTTTTATTTTTGAGATACCAATCATGTATACTGCCTTTAAATGAAAAATCTAAACAATGAATATTGTGAGCAGTGGAAGCGTTGATTTTTTTTAAAGTGGTTTGTTTCATCTTATTTCTCAATGGTTGCCATGGCAACAGCCGTTTCGGGGCAAAAAACACAATTTTTGATAATAAAACTTTAACAAATCATATCACAGGATTCAAATGGAATAGTGGGGTATATCCAACGACTAACTCATTCGGAGATACCCGGCAGTTTTCAGATACCTTAGAGTACAGGTGTCCGCTAGTGGTTTAGGTGCGACAGACCACTGGTGACTGCTGACTGTGGCTTGGCAGCGGTAAAACGCTGCCACTTGAGATACCGCCAGTAGTTTTTGGGTCAGCGTGTCGATGCCGAACCAGCCGCCTTCCAGCCTATCGAGGTTTTAGCCGAGTACAATGAATGACTTACATTCTTAAAGAGAGTGCAATTTTCCGACCGATTTCGAGACCGTTTCTGTGCGTGCCGCACGGCATTGCACACATTTTGCAGAATTTTGCGTGTGCCGGACCGGGAATAATGAAAATGCGATGCCTGCTAAATATACCAAAATAAAAGAAGTTCGATCGTGTCCAGGTTCGTGTTTGCTAGACATATTTGTGAAACTGTCTACTGTTCATGGGGATACTTGTTACAGGTGCTGTTTGTCGCCCACAAATTAAAGCCTGCCCTTTGCCAGCGTCACAATTGTTAGTGGTGAATTCACTGTATTCCGCACGGAGATGGGCGAACTGTACCAAGCATAACACAGCAACCGCTTGGTCAATTTTTGCAACCAAAGTATTTCTAAAATCTGTTGTAACTTGTGTGTAGCTACAGAATCATTTTAATTCATAATATTGAACTTTTGATTTTCCCCAAGTTGCATGCGAGACTTCGATCATTTGCGGAAACAAATAGGCATGACCTTTTGTTTTAAAAAAATCAGAACTTTTTTGTATACACGTTTGCCACTATATAATTATTCATGCCGAACGTTTAAATTTGGCGAGGAAACGTGATTTTAGTTGTAACAAATCATGTTTTTTCTTCGAAAGCACGAAGTTAAACGATATTTTTTCTATAGGACGCATTAGTTCTCAGTCTAGTCCGACGGCTGAGTAGCGCTAGCCAGCGAGTGCCGTACGGTTTTCGCAGTCGGTGAAATCATAACAAAGACACGTTTCTGCAGCGTACGGGTTCAGCCATTTGAAAACAAATACAGCACGGACTTGTCTGACGCGATAACGTGTGCTTTTCCTGTTTGATAAGACGTACGTACAGGTACCAGACTCCACAGCGCTCGGCTTGAGATATGTTAATAAGCCCTATAGTATACGTCATAGGTATGCATGGTATAATAAGCAATACTTGGAATGCGCTCGGAATTTCACGAGCGGATTTAGGAAAAGTCCCAAGACGATAACTGGAGCACGGACGTAGACTGGTTCCCTGTACCCATAATAGAGTGTATGGCGCCCTCTCTTGGCGAATGTCGGTGAATGTTGGTTAGCGCGCGGCGGTCAGTGACAAATATCACGCAGTATCGTCTTGCACCAAAACTACCTGAAAGTATGCATACCCGCCCGGTTGCATGTTATGCACACAACGGTTAATTATCAAACGGGAATGTTCTCTTTTTTTCACCTGGATAGCGATGCAATTAACGACGAAAGTGCCTTGCTCAAGGGCACACAACATCATATGCGGGCAGGTCGCTTACCCAGAATTCTTTGAAATCCTTTGAGGTCTTCAGTTCAAGCAACCGTACCCCTCGGCCAATATAGACCGATCCAGTAATATTAAAAAACGTGATTTTGTCCCCAAAACCATGTTGTTTTCACCAAAATGGTATAAAACTACTACTTGAGAATCTCCATCATATGATGAGCCTTTGTCCCCCAAAATTGTACCGACATGCATTTTTTTGGGTATTGGCCCATAGACTATATGCCGCAAAGAGATTCGCATATGGGTAGGTAGAATTGTCCAAGGGCTGTGAAACTGTGTGAATCCGTGAAGAATTTGCCTGTATGCTGTGCAGCGAAAGAAGTAGCCAACTGCAAAATAGTCTGGTTACCAAAATATCTTGGTCTGAATCATGACTTCACGCGCGAGGCTGAATCACAGCCTTGTTCTTTATGAAAAATAGCAGATTTTCCGTACGTAGCCTATACCCAGTTAGCCTTGTCCAAGGCCGTCTCCAGGTTTGTTTGCTGTACGAGAGAATATTGAGTCTTGCGCATGCAAACTGCAAACGGCATCAAAACAAGCCACTGTGAGATAACGACTTCCGTAGTAAACACGTACGGCAACACACTGGCTGCGTACATACTGCGTACTAGCTGCGTACGGCCTGGCCTAGCTCGAAATACAGCCTTGTCGAGTCTGCACTTCCGGGTTTAATGTTTTTCTTTATTTTTTCGGCCAGTTTTGGCCGAAAATGGGCGGGCTTTGGATATGCGGGTATGCAAGGTATGAACATTTAACATGTCTTGAGCCAATCAAGAGCTCCATGAGTAGCACGTAATGACGCGATGCATTTATGCATGTTGGCGTCCTCATGTTACGAGAACCGTGGCATGATCGATGGACGAAAACAAATATTCTCGGGTTCGTAGCATTTATTGTGCTTGTTTGTTTACGTATTTGATTACACTTCTGGGGGACAACGGTCGTAATATGACAGCTTTCCTGAATGATTAGTGGGAGCTCTTAATACTGCCTCTGATGAACAAACTGGGGATCGCAGATCATAGCGTTTCAAACATAACCTTCCGTGCGTCGACCAATGAAATTTCAGCTCACGCTGGGGTGGTTTCCCTTTTACTGTAATGAGTTTCGCTGGCTGAATGCAGAACCATCAAGGCGTTGGGTTTAGGACCGTACCAATACAATACGTATCTTGTAAGCGTTTTGTTCAGTTTTATCTTCAGCAGGCCGTCTAGAAGACAAGCCCAACACCTTGATCAAGGCTAATACCCAGTTGGCAAGTTCACAAATACGTCATACCTTTACAGAAAATATGTGAGGGATATTTTCTGGTCTTCGTGAAAGTCATCAATTTGCAATTTGTAGGCTGCATAATTCAAACTACCGTTGATTTCCTCAGTTGTAACACTACATGTCGCCATAATTGCATCAGAGTACAGGCCTACATACTGTACGCTACACATGTACGACGTACACACGTTTATGCTTGCAAACTGGTCACACGCACCATTTGACACGAGTATAGTGAGCTCTGATTGGATGTTATGTAATAGATATGAATATTTATAAGCACTCGGGTTTCGCATAAGTAATTGCGTCGAATTTCCAACGCAGTTATAAAGAAACACATAACAAATCGAGAACAGAAAGAACAAGGCTATGATTCAGCCTCGCGCGTGAAGTCAGGAATCAGACCAAGATATTTCGGTAACCAGACTATTTTGCAGTTGGCTACAATTCACCGCGCGGTGGCGCACTTTCGCTGCATAGCATACATTTGTAAATTCTTCACGGATTCACACAATTTCATAGCCCTTGGACAAGGATAATGGGTAGGTAGACAGTTTGTGGAATTGTGGTTTGATCCACTTAGAAAAAGGCAAACCAAATTTATCGTGGTCATATACCGTATACCCACAAATCGGTCTAATCGCCTTCATGCTTTGGTCTTCAAACCAGTCTTCATTGGAATGAACTATGAACACACAATTATGGTGGTAATAAATGCATAAACACCAGTACAATTGTTTACTCACATATTATGCATATTTAATTTGTCTGTACAGCTATCCAGTATACAGCGTCAGAAATTTGTTAGATATGATCGACTGTGTGAAACACAAGGACAGAACAATCAAGAAATACGCAGATGGCAATGACAAGTAAGAAAATTGACAACTTTTCAATATGTACCATTCATGCCTTTGCCGTCAGTAGGTTGTGAATAATTTCATCCATCCTCGCAATCTAATCAAAATTGGGGTCACTGCAAATGATGTACAGGGGCTTTAAAAACTGGTTCCAGGATAAGTGTATATATTGTACGGGAAGCAGTCAGGGGCCTAGTTTCATTCACATGATGGATCTCTTTTTTTTTTAAATGCATGTGCACTGTTTCATCCGCCACGGTGGGGATTTTGACCCACTGAAATAAAAGGTTCTATCCGTAGGTGAGGATTTTTGTCACGCGAAATGTCCAACCTTTTAGGTGGGGTAGCCCGGGGGAGGGATCGAGGAAACAATTGACAGGTGCATTATAACAACCTTTTAGTGAAAATCAGTAGAACTTCAAGAGTAAACTTCATCGTTTCTCAATTTTTGCAGTATAACATATGCCATGTTCATTTAGAGTGCTGCATGCGACACTTAGTTTTTGTTTTATTGCGTGCGTTACACATATTGCAGGGCCATTATGAAAGATTACCATGCACAGATACCCTCTGGGAAACCATGCACTAAACCTATGGGACAACTCTCAACATTGTTTCCTTAGTAAATAGTAAACTCATGAGATTTTTCCTTTGTAATTTGGCATTTTTATCATCGAATTAACATATTTGCATGGTTTATATGTCATACGCACCCCCAAAAAATAACTCTGTTTAGCGTTAGCGCGCGCGTCACTTTCAACCCTGGGCGTCAAAGCTTGTTTTCTTCAAAAACACAAACAAAAACAACTGTTAGCGCACGTCACTTTCAACCCCGAGTGGTGTTTCGATTAAAAACATGCCTGTTGGCCTCATGTCAACTTAACTTTATTGGTTGAAATCCACTTACAAAAAAAAAAAAAAAGCCGCGTCACCGCGTTATTTTGGGAGACTTTAACTTACGCTAAACATAGTTCTATTTTGTTTTGTCCTAACAAGGAAAATCATGGGTGTCCATGCATGGTATTGAGCCCGGTCATTGGACACTCACATGTACACTTTTTACGAATTTGTTTGTCACACTGCGCGCACGTGTTTCATACATGCTAAGACCATGACATATAAGACCACCCACGTGACATTCTCTCAGCCAATAGAAATGCATAAACTAAGGTATTTATGAATAACCTTTTACTATTACTTTGACAACTCACAGGCTTAGTGCCCACAGAAGCCTTACATGTTAAAATTATTTGTTTGCCCAACAGATATGTTGCTAGATGGTCCAAAAGGGCCAAGGACTATGTAGCGATCAAGGAGCGGGAAGACAAAACATGACTATATTCCAGGCATGATTGCATCCATTCTGGAGATGCGGCTGGAGGATATGCAACCTCTGCATGTCCTGCCACCTATGAGGCATGATCCCAGATGCATTGCCCCAAGATTGGCACCGAAGACACCTCCCACAGCTGCATCTAATCTCGAGAAGCGTGGCAGTAGATTTGGAGACAAAGAAACTGGACAAGAGTAACTTTAGCTTGGGTACCAAATGTGACCATCCACCACAAACGGTGTTAACTCGGCAAACGTTATTCTGCACTAAATGTCGTACTGTTAAAACGTCTAATCATTTTAGGTGACATTTTGATGATTGGAGATTTTTGAGAACACGCGTGGTCAATATGGTGTTTCACATGAATCCCAGATTAACCAATTTGAGACTGGTGTGTGCTCTTCCGTTGCCTAACACGATCGAGCAGCCCCTTTGTCACATCCGGTAGTAAACTAATGTACGCACACTTGCACATGCTTAGTCTTGGACCAAGACTATTCTAGTCGATATTGGTTTGTGTACGCGTTGGCTATTCCCGGTATAGTGCGCCCTCTTGCAGCACTAACAGACCAGCCCTTCGCGCGACTAGAATAGTCTTGGGAAATCTTCCCGGAAGGTTTAACTTTTTCTGTTTTTTGCCTAGGCTTTCCTAGGGAACCAATCAGCGAGTTACCCGAATACAGCAGCGCGTGGGAATGCAGCGCGCGACCCAAATACAGCGCGTCGGATGCATGCGGCGAGTGACCCAAATACACCGCGTGCACGCGCTTCAAATGGTTTGAAAAATATAAGGCGGCTTACAAGAAACATCGAACGTGACCATTTTATCGTTGCTAATACTTTCGGTGGCATAATTTTCTTGGCAAATGTTTGCGAATATATTTACAAACATGTTTGCAAAGGCGTATGACATCGCAACATACATTTGTTTATGTAAATAATTGCGATATTGCAAATATTTGCAAGGATATATGTGGTATGCCATATCCCTTGTGTGCCATAATAAAACCCTGTGCAGCTATTTACATAAAACGGTACCGCCCCCAATGCTGAACTTCCGGGAGGACTTCCCAAGACTATTCTAGTCGCGCAAAGGGCTGGTCTGTTAGTGCTGCAAGAGGGCGCACTACTGGGAATAGCCAACGCGTACACAATCCAATATCGACTAGAATAGTCTTGGGCCAAGACTAGCACATGCTATGCACTATGCAGAACAGTACATGCACACATCAGTCACAACACTGTACTGGTAGGGAATGCCTACTGCCGACTGGACACAGAGCTTCGGTTTGAATGCTGAAGTGCACATAATGGCTACACGTAAGGTGAAATTTGTTTATAAAGCCTCACTATAATTTGCAGATGAAACCTTTATGTGGAATCAAGGAACAACAGCATTATATAACTAAAACAAACATCTTAATTAAAGACGCAGCTCGTCATTGTGCGAGTAACAAATTCGTGCCAGGTAATTCGGTGCACTCCATATACTTTGCCCTAGTTGGGCAGTCAGCTGTTATGATCCCGGAGGGTGCAGGCTACGATTTGACTAGCCTTGCAACGAATTTACACACAATGTGGGAAATTAATACTCTTCGCTGTCAAGCCTGCACCCTCCGGGATCGTAAGAGATTGGGCAAGGTGTGGAGTGCGGTGAAGTTCGTGGCACGAATTTGTTTGTTGCGCATTGACGAGTCTGCTTCTTTAACTGCTTTGTATGAATTTCAGCCACTTAAAAATCCGTGCATTGTGTTTGTGTTGAATGAATACTAATATGTAGTTTAAAAAAAATATATTTGCAAATGATTATTTTGTCAAGTAGATTCGGTTGTCCAGTCTGTACGCTTGCCTTAATTGCCAATTTAAAACCCATGTATGTCATTTAAGATCTCAGGTTGACAAGAAAACATTCTTGTAATTAATATATTCAGCGTTTTAAGGCCTTTCATCGATAACTTTATGAAATTGCTCATGGTAGCCACAGACATTTGTAGATATATATGTCAAAAATTGTCGCCTCTACTCCGAGGCCTCTTCAGTGGTTCAAGAAAACATTGATAAGTTGATAACGAAATGAGTTGATCACATTAAAGGCACGGGCTGGTCACTGCGCGTGCGAGGATCAAATTCGTGCCACGAAATACGAGGCTCCATAGCAAAGGCATGGAGCTGCATATTTCGTGGCATGAATTTGTTCCTTGCGCGCGCATTGACGAGTCTGTACTATGTACTAACAAATACCACATTTATTTTTCCACGGTAGTTTTGTGGGAAAACAATTGCTTACTGAAGGTACTTTCTAAAAGGTTTTCCGTAGACACATTTTTTGCCATCATTCAACGCAAAAAGTATGCATGGATTTTGTTTTTCATTTACTGAAGTACATGTATATGTATATATGTGTGTGTAACACTACATCTATGTGGCTGAAATGTCCATCAACATCACCAGTGAAAACGAGAGCTTCGTGTTTGTGTCTGTTACAAACGCAAGGTGATCGGGCGACATAAACATTGATCAAATGATGACGAGACACTTTGGAAATTGTTTAAAACTCGAGTTGTTTAATGTTGCAAAAGAAAAAATTCACATATCTATTGCCAGTATTGTATTTCTCATGACATGACTCTATTCAACGATAAAAATCGTGTCTGTGATGACGTCATTATTGGCACAGTCAATGTCATCATGACGTCAGTATTGTGTGCACAAATTGTTCAAGGATGAACTGAAGAACAAGTTCTTACATGTATATGTGGTGAAAGAATCTTTCCAATATCTATTGCAGTTCTCAAGATTTTGTCATTTGAGATCAGATTACATAACCACCGTACACGTGATGACGTCATCATTGGTATAGTCATGAACTTTGGCTCTTTTTGCATTAAAAATTATAATAAATGGCACATTTTCGAACCACTTCCGGTTTGGACCGGAAGTAGGGGTCACACAGAGGTCATGTTATTAAATAATTTGTTAAGTTAATTGAGACCTATCATGCTGTGAAAGAATTGTTCAAGTATCTATTACGGTTCTTGAGATATTAATTTGTAAAATAATAACCTCGAATTCTTGTAATTTGACACAATTCTGTGCACAAATTTTTCAACAATTTGTTGAACACCAACTTCTTAAATGTGGCGAAAAAATCATTCAAATATCTATTGTAGTTCTTTTTAAATAATTCAGCTCCAACGCCTTACGTAATTTGATGTAACCACCGTGCATGTGATGAGGTCACCATTGGTATAGTCATAAAGTCCACATGTATTGGAACATTGGGTCAATGGAATAATCTTCCCACTCTTTGGCAAAAACAATGTGGGCGTATTCCAAACTCCGTTCGCGTGTTTTTCCCTAAACTGTGGACGATGAGGGAGCCACTTCACTGCATGCAGGGCGCAACGTCGACGTCGACGGAGGGGCGACGGCGACGGCGACGGAGGGGCGACGTCGCCGTCGCCCCTGCGTCGCCGTCGCCCCTGCGTCGCCGTCGCCCTTTGATGAGGCGACGCCATCTGTCGTAAATGGAATTCCATACTCTCGGGACCAGGTTGAGTGAATTCAGTTATACCTCGCTCATCCGGACCAGGTTTAGTGAAACTCGATATTTTGTGGTTCCACGGGAGCAGGTTAAGTGAATCATGATACTTTGTGGTCTAAGAAAACCTTGGCGCTCAAGACTAGTTTGAGTGAATCCCGATAATTTGTTGCTCATGAGAACTACCTCACTCAGGACCAGGCTGAGGAAAATCATGATACTTTGAACCATCTCACTTATTATTAAGTTGAGTGAATCCAGATAATTGGTTCCGGAGAACCATTTCGCTTAGGACCAAAGGATAGGGTTGAGAGAATACTGATAATTTGTTTTCCAAGAGAACCAATCCGGGGACCAGGTTGAGTGAATCCAGACACTTTGTGTGGTTAAATCCTGAAACTTTGTGGTCCAAGAGAACCCTTTCACGTATAACCAGCTTGAGTGAATCCTGATATACTTTTGTCCAAGAGAATCATCTCGCTCAGGACCAGGTTGACTAAATCCTTATACCGGGTGGCTCCACAAATATTAAAACAATAACGAAACCGAGATATTATTGCTAATTGTAACTACAGTAAGGCACAAATGAATTAAAGGGAGATATTCTCTGTCGGGTTAAATCTCCTTTAAAAGGACGCCCTGATCATGTCATTATGTTTTTGGTTGACTGTGCAGTGGCAAATGTTATGCAAGGGTCTAGTTAGGGATATTCGCCACGTTTTTTAACATGCGTCAAGTGAATACCCTAAACCATGGCATAACCAGTTTGGACAAGTATCTAGATCGAGTATCCATGGCGAGACCTAAGACGCCTCAGAAGATCACCAGGAAGCAGTTGATGTCCTCTCACTGATAATTTTGTTGAACATGGTTGGGGCCAGTCCTAAACCATTTCGTCTGTGGCTGATGCTTTGTCCCTACTGCAATGCCTGCTGATGAATTCAATTGGTGTTCTCGGATGATCGACTGATTCCCCTTCGCCCAACAAAACAAAACCGCTGCATTCTCAAGTTGGTTTAAGAAAATGCATTTTTTTCCCGACAGCATTTGATCAGCATGTTAATTTTTGAAGCGTCTTCGGTTTTGCCAATGGATACTTTGATCGTCCAAACAGGCTATTCCATGCCTCAGGAAGATCTGTGGTGTTACCTGGAGGGACATGATCATCAACATCGAGATTCTGCGACGATGCCACGATGGTTGTCGCAGTGGTACCGGTACCCTTTGTGCTTGTACAGATGGACTATCGTCGCATCTCGGAAGTCCTGAGGGACTGCCTCACTGTCCCAGATGGGTAAGACGTGCAGCGATGATATTTCCACCGCACTTGTCCACCTCAAGAGGTAAGCCGTCTGCACCGGGTGCTTTCCCACTGGACATCTTCCGGATGGGTCTTGTAACTTTAATGACAGTTGGGTGTTGTTCAGCTCCTCTACGATGGGACTCCGTGCGAGCTGGGAATCCGCGTCTTCTCAGATTGTGGATTCACAGTTCAGGATGCTTTCGATGTGATCAACCCATCGTGCCTAGATGCGTACGTTCTTGGTTCCTAATCAGTGTCTGGCCATCAGCGGAATATAATAGGTGTGCTCCCCCTGGATGCTGGACCGTAGACCACAGTCAAGCCGTCGTAAAACGCCCTCACGTCATTCCTGTCCAACCCAGCCTGAAAGTCTGTTGTCTTGTCGATCCACCATTCATCCTTCATTCTGCGTAGGGTGGCCTGCGCGGTCTATGCCCTTCTTCAATACCGAAGTCTTGTCGTTGGTGGTGGACCGAAGTCTTGTCGTTGGTGGTGGACATGGTGTAGTTGATCTAGGAGTTTTAGTGCAGGCTGTATCGTTCTCGTTGAACCAAACCCGGTGCTTGCGCTTGGTAAATCCCAGGACGTCCTCGGGCTCTGCAACATGGTAGATACCGTACGAGACGTCCCTTAATAAACTCCAGTCCTGTTATACTGTCCTAATGGACAGTATAACAATATCGACAATGCAGTTCATTGTAAGCTGCACGGATAAGGCGCCCTTTCTGATGAGTTAAGCGAGGGCTACACTTTCTTATGGTGAAGCCTACAAAAGGATTCTGACCTGATTCAAGGCGTCAGTTTAGTTAATAATAACACGTACTCCGCCATCTCACCGAGGCACGGGTTGGAATCAGTGAGCATTGATGACCCGGATGCTTCCATTAATGTCCAATGTAGGCCTACACTAAATAGGCACAGATCCGTGCGCCGGATCCTCAAAATGTTCTGTATTAGAGAGAGTTAATATAATAATGAAAATTTATAATGCGCCGGTATCCATCAAAAAAGATGCTGGAGACGGTTGTGAATGTCGGGTGTGTGGGGGGGGGGGGGGGGGGGGTTTAAGTTAAAACGTAGAACGCCCTCTGTTTCCAGACTTTATTTACCTTTTTTGAAACATCCCTCTCGTGCCGCGATTATTCCGGGTAAGAGGGTTTCTGGAGGAGCGGAGACGCGGAGACGGTTGTGAATTGGGGGGGGGGGGGGGGGGGGGGTGACCGAATTAACCGACCACCGATGAATCATGTCTAATGACTTTTTCAGGCTAGTTTCAATTTCGACAATGCTTTCGGAACTGCAAGTTAGTGTGCAGTCATCGGCATACATATATATTTTACACTTTTCGGATACATAATAAACAATAATGGGCCGAGAATTGATCATTGTGGTACACCGACACTTATAGGCAAGGATTTATGTTTACTGAACAGATATTAACGGTTTGACTGCGATCACTGAGATAGGACTTAAACCAGTTTATTACCGAAATCGACATGTTCAGCTTTTCTAGTTTTTCTAAAAGAATTGTATGGTCAACGCAGTCTGAAATCTAGGAAAACTGTTCCGGTCATTCTCCCGTGATCCATAGCTTGAAGACACTCGTTTAGACTAAAGTGTACTTTCTGTTGAGTGCAAAGGCCGAAATCCAGATTGACAAACAGGAATAAAATTGTTTTCATCAAAGTACGAATACATGTTTGAGTGTATCCATCTTTCTAGGATTTTAGAGATAATCGAGATTTTAGAGATAATCGGCCTGTCTAATATATTTCGTACATAAGGTCTGAAGCCATGGTCAACTTGTCCATCCTTTCCCGATTTACTAAAAAGAAATTTTCGGTTTGCGTACATACGCATTGGCTTGGACCCAGCCGTAGAAACCAGCGCGAAGTGCGAGTTGCTTTTGTCATTTGCGGTTCGTTTCTCTTCTTGTAAGAAAATAATGTCCTACGAACACTATGTATTACGTACCGTATTTTCCAATTTGTACACAAATCTGCCAACATATTTCATAAGGGTTTCTAGGTGTTGATATGGACGAGAGAATCTCTCAGATTTTCGTGTCTTCGCTTCGCGTTCGCGGCAATAAATAATATCCGAAGAATAAAACAGCATAGGCCTATTAAGGGCGCTAAAGACACCAAAACGTTGTGTTCGATGTGCTTCCTCGAGTCAGCGATGACCTGAGGGATCATAGAAGGTGTGATGAGTCAGGGAAAACAAGGAATCGAGGTTAAACACGTGTCGACCCATATCGAACGCCACCTTTATTTACAAATACATGATACATAATACATCGTGACCGCTGGTAAAGCGTATAGCCCAACTTTTGTCTCTTTTGTTAATTTGAAACATTTCTAGTTAATTACGTGACATTTTGATAAATTTATTTTGACAACGACCATCGAAATATTATTGTCAAGGATGCTAGATTGCTACATTATGTAAACAGTAAGCCGGTGTGTCCCTTTAAAGACTGGAGAATTATTCATCTGGTGAAATGTGCTGTACTGAATATGGCTAGGTGTCCCAATACTCCTGGCTCTAGGGGGAGTTCGTGTCTATGCCAAATGTACGAAGTCACCCATGATTTTATTCTTGTACATAACAATAAAATAGGTGTCACGCCCAAATCTGTATACATTTTATTATTGACCCCCACGAAGGTTTCCGCTTAACCCCCACGGAGGAAATCTTATTTTCTCAATAAATTGGCCAATATACACAACAAATCTTGACAAACAAGCTATTTTCCCCATGTTTTCAGGGTCAAGGATCATGATAGGATTGGTTATGTTATGAATGGAGTCATTAATTGTGATGTCATAAATATACTCTCCAACAAAAGAAATTTGTGCATGATAAAAATTGCTGTATTTTTATCAGCCATGGCAGATAACTCGCTGGAATAAACTGTTAATGAAAGTCCATGAAATCTTTCAAATGGTTAACCGAACTTGAAATGTACAAAATGTGTTCTTCGTGTTCTCAGAGGTTGCTGAAAACTGACTTGCCAATATTGAAGTCACAAAGTCAGTATCGAGTGTGTCCCCCTTGTGCATTAATCACTGCTGTGCATCTTCGCCTCATGGAGCCAATGACACGCGCATGAAAGAGAATATTGACTTTTGGGTAGTCCTTTTATACGGCTTGCTAACGAGACCTGAACTTTATGAAATTCTGTTACATAACAACCTGTAGGACCCCTATTGTGAAATCAACACCCAGGCATGCCTAAGTCCTGCACTATGCCATGAGCAGGTTTTGAGTGCATAACCTTTTTCTTAAACAATGTCAGAGAATATTGTCTGTGAATTTGGTGTTTATTTTCCACCTTCTTGAAAAAATACAGCAATTTTTACCATTCACAGTTTCTTTTGTTGGAGAGTATATGTTAATTTGGTTCAGAATTTTCATTAAAATGCATTATGCAGCACGATATGTGGCAGACTATAGAATACCCCCTTTCATTGTTCCCACATTGTGTTGCAAACATCCAAGGAATTTAAACGGCATTGTTTCACACTGGGGTAACCAATCAATTTTAAATTACCGGAACTGCAAGTAAAGGTAACATATGTAGTTGAGACGGTACCTAAATGTATTTAAAAAAAAGATCTATAATCATATTCTGACAACGAGATTCAGGAGGCTCTTAGATATATAGTTTTGTATCAGTCAGTAATATGTATGAACACCTCTTGTGGCAAGGCTGACTTCTCCAGCCTCCATAGGAGCCACTGGGTAGGGTGCGCCAATCTATCTGAAATGCATACTCCAAGAGAACCTACATTTTTATGCATTTTTGTCGATCATCTCTGGAGGTCAGCTCTTGGACCTAGAGGAATATCACTGAAGGAGAATTGTTGAAAGCGATTCCAAAGTGGTTGGTTCGTGCCTAATTGTTATTCACATGTTAGGGATGTCAGTTGGCGGTCAAAATTTTGCCTGAAATCTCAGGAACTTTTGCCTGAAACATGTATAAACATATGCAGTTCTGTACAGACGAAGAAAATGAAAAAGCCTGCAATGCAGGCAATTGCCTGAACTCTGACATCTACTCAACAAACTTGTTTTATTGTTCTTGCACAAGTGTTAGTGCCCTACCGACAAGACTGCTAAAGTGAAAATGTCACCGTCTGTGTGTTGCCAAGGTAACCCGTAGGTTACCGAGTCTAAACATAAAACCAGTGAATAATTTCAATGCGGCTTATTGCAATGGACGTTTCAAAACATGACGTATTCACTTCGGCAGTTTATTGTGATTTGAATTAAGTCCAGACATTTACAGCTGCACATAACTGCATGTGCAGATGAGGCCGGAGGGTACATGTAGCATTGGCATCTTCCACCATGCGCAGCATGATATGTGGCAAACTGACCCCGCTACCATTGTTCCCTCATTGTGGGGGTGTGGGGTTAGGGGGAGGATTTGGGGGAGGGGGAGGATTTGGGGGGTTGGGGAGGGGGAGGATTTGGGGGGGGGGGGGGAGGATTTGGGGGGTGGGGGGTGGGTTGGGGTGGGGGGGGGGGGTTGGGGTTGGGGGGGGGGGGGGGGGGTTGGGGGGGAGGGGAGAAAGGGAGGAGGGGGGTTGGGGGAGGGGAGCAGGAGGAGGGGGGTGAGGAAGGGGAACAACTAGTACCGATGTAATATAGATATTACCAGCGCCGTAATAGCAATAGCTTTATGATTCTGTAATTTTGTATATTGTTGCCGACAGAGCACCATGAACTTGCAGAATTAAATAAATATTGGGGGTGTGTGTGTGTGTGTGTGTGCGGGTGTACGCACCTTGCGTACGTGGTGTGGACTCGAAACCCATTCAAGTCCACAATTTACGGGGAAAAGTGACGGATTGTGGACTTGCACTCGTTTGCTCAAGTCCACAGTCATGTTGTCCAAACTTGGGAAAAGGGGTTAGGGTGGGGGTGGAGGGTTAAAAAAAAAGATTAGGGTTCAGGAGTAAAGTTTAGAAACATGGATTAGGAATAAATTGGGGTGGATGAGGTAAAAATTTGGAGAAAACAATGATTTTCCGACCAATTATCTTAAGTGCACGAATACAAAGATAAACGTCCACAGTGCGTACGTAATGTGCGACTGTGTGGGGGGGGGGGGGGGGGGGGGGGGGGGTGTGTGCGTGTGTATTTGCCTGCAATCGTGGACCTTCATTTGAATACACACCTTCAAACTGCGGACCCTCCACGAACGTGGACCGTCCATTGTTGTAAAACTGTGGTTCTCAAACTGCTTTATAGGTTTGATATATTATTGGGTTTCAAACCTATATAGGTTTTAGAACCAACTATAATTATTATTGGTTCTCAAACCTATATAGGTTTGAGAACCAATTATACGAAAAGAGATTCAAAATTGTCCGCCATGTTTTACTACTCACGGTTAGTGACATCATTACACCTTGCTTTACACCACAGACCCGCCCGCGGCTCGGGTAGTGGTGGCTGCCACTGGGGCAGACTTGTGTAACACGTGATGGCTAAGAACGCTCCAGTGCAAGTTGGTGTTACCCGGTGTTAGCATCTCGAACGCCCCCAATGTATGCATGTTCAATGTCTACTTATATGGGGATGCGTTAATTGTAAATTTAATGACGATTTTGGATCTAATTTGTATATTTAGGACATCATAATTTATTGGCCAATTTATTGAGAAAGTAAGATTTGTTTCCGTGGGATTAAGCAGAAATCTTTGAGGGGGGTCTGCAGAATATATATATTTGGGAGTGACACCCAAACTTACAACAATAAAATCATGGGTGACTTCGTACATTTAAGATGGACACGAACTCCCCCTAGAGCATGTTGTTTTCACTGACCAATCTCTCACAGATCATGAAATCTTTGTCTTACCTATACGCAACATGGACACCACATATGTTTAACGCCACGAGTACATTTTGAAGGTCTGTAGTTTTGTTACAATGTGATGTAATACTTCTATTGTAGTGTAACATACATGTGTTTCATTATGAAATGAAATTACATGTACTTACTAATAATGATGGTGGATACTTATATAGCGCACATATGTCCACCCCACGGGGTGCTCCTGGCACTGTTGCCATTATTACCGCTGCCATCAGGAAATCACCAGAACCATTTCGCTTCAACTAGGTGGCAACCTGGCCAATTAGGCACACAACCCTATCAGCAGTTAGATTGTGGCATTTCCCCTTAATTTGTTGGGCTAGAATCCTACATGTACTCATATTTAAGATATGGTATGTCACACAAAAAGTACCCAACCTCGTGGAATGACCCATAAACAGAAACAGCTTGTACTATGCGTGCAAGAATACCTTTCGCGTCACTGGGTCATATCCCGCACATGAAGTCGATTTCCCAGCGGGCCGGCCTGGGGACCGGGTATTCTGGCCAGGTGTGCAGCTGAAACCTTTTGAATGGACAAAAACGAAACGAAACGACCCAATACCCTAATTGTCTCTCAAATTAAATATTGTTGACGTGTGGAATTTTGTGAGACACGCATACATGTAGCCAATTGAAAAGCACGCCTGTTTTTGTGGATAGCGAGGTTCGTGATAGCCTTCAGTGTTAAAATTACTTTATTCTGGTGACTTATTTCGAAGGGCCAGGGCTCAAGAAATGTCAAGTGCCAACAAAATATTCGTAAAATTAGAAACTTGTCTACTTTTCGAACGATATGCAGAACCAAAGTCAAACTTGCTGACACACAGTACGGCATAGCGCTGGCGTTTGTATCAGTTTGTGTGTACACGATGTGACATCATCACACGCTTAGCAATGTTTGACCTTTGGGGGTGCATTTCCAAACATGCAATGAGCTGTTATTCTTTACTAATGTTACTTAACCAAATAATTTATTTGTTACTGTACTCTTTAAATGGAAAGTTTCACAAGATATTCACTTTCCATGGCTTTCAGTAGATGCTCTAAATTTCATGGTGCTGTTTAGCAGCCAATTTTGTGCTAACGGATGCTCCGGCTATTTCATGGAGACTGTGCCTTAAGCACTGCTAAACGTTTGCTAGACTCGGAGGCAAAATTTACTAAACACTGGTGACGCAACAATGCCCGTTTCCAAGCATGCACATGTATGCTTAAGAATGCCACGGTCGTGAAATAGCCTTAACGTTAGCACAACTTGTCTGCTACAGTAAGCACACGTTTTCCGCTAGCGCTTAATTATAAGCAGCGCCATGAAATTCCTTTAAAACTGGACAAACAGTTCAAACATATACTGAAATGCAAAAGATACTTACCACTTGTTTAATATGTAATGAAATTGTAAACAAACCAACAATTGCTAATTGAAACATTGGCATTTTATTGATACACGTCAAGTTTTTGACCAAGATACACCATGTCATCAGTTTGTTCTACAGTAAAGAACAGAAGAGGGTGCGATGTCAGTCCCCTTTCGATAGCATGTGTGGCCACCATTGATTTGGATACAGGCAGTGCATCGTCGGCGCATAATGCCTACCAGTCTTGGGATGTTTGCTATTTAAAGGTTTAAAAGGTGGTAAGTTTCTTTTGCATTTTAGTATATTTTTACATGGAAATGAGAAGCTAACTACACATGAGTAAATGCTTTCTTGTCTTATAACTGTGCAACATTAGAAAGAATTTGACATCACATATGCTGATCCATAAGTGACAGCTTGTCGGGTGATGAGCTGTCAGATTTCTACTTGCCCTTCTTCTTGCGGGCGCGGACCTTGTGTTTCTTTGTTTTGGAATCCACCATGGTCTGAGCTTGCTTCTTGAGTTGACTCCTGGTGACAATGTCTTCATCTTCTCCACTCTCATCATCATCTGGGTCACAGTAAATACAATGTTTTTAAGTGTTTATTACTGCAAAATCGGAAAATAGAATTAAGTAACGACAAAGAAAACATGCTAAAGCACTTCTCGATTTGCACTCATCAGAGCAAAATGCAAAATGCAAGAATGGCATAATGACGACAATAGTATAAGGGTAAAGGCGGGAATGACGTGTTCAGAATGCTCAGTGCTAATTGGTCAGCTCGACCACAGCAGGGAGCACACTACTGTGCATGCGCAGTTAGATTACATGGAACGTGTGAACACATTCTTTCTGGCAACACAACACAGGTTTTGTGAAGTGAATGAATGCAGCCTCGAGCATGTGCAGATGCATGATACTGCGCGCTTTGGCCAGTACAGTGAACTACTGTTCGCTGTATTGTTTCGCCTGCTTCCCGCAAACAGCCGTCGCCTGTCTGCAAGAACATTTGCAAAGCTGCTACACAGCCCAAGTGCACATCTGCTATAGGACAACACTTGCTTGATCACCCCGAGTGCTCGAAATTCTTCACCAACAAGATTAAGAAACCATTCTACCAGACCAGAACATGAGGATGCAGTTTTGATTGCTTAGAACAAGAATCTCACTTCCTGCTCAGTACGGGAGAACAAAGACATAAAACAACATGGATAAAGTCCTCTATTTATGGAACTCACTTTAACTGAAATTTTAAGGCAGTATTCTCTCAACAGCCAGATTACCAACTCCCACCAATTTTGACAAAACGATGCAACCCATGCACACACTCAGTTTGCACCTTCAGGTTTCTAATTGTAAAGCCAAGAAAGCCACTCTAAAATCGTAACAGGGTTTCCAATACATCCAAGAAAAATGAAACAGTGTTGTACAAATGTAGCATGCATTCCATACATGTAGCTGCTAACATTTCAAAATTATAATAGCCCGCAAGAGAGATGACGTACATGTAACAATCCTCTCTGGGTGAAGCATGATGGGATTTAATGAAATACTTGCCGAATCACCGCTCATTGAGTTTGTGTTTATTACGTCAAATTTGTTGTAGTTTACATCGCGCTCTTACAACTGATTGAGATGCAATTAGCCCCCGGTACTAGAGATGCCTCCTGAAATTCTCTGGATGATTTCTGGTAACAAATGTTTATGATAGGAAGCGTCTACCACGTCAAAATCACAAACCAACACTATAGCTCATATGCCATTTTCTGAGAGTATTCCAAACAATTCCACGAACGTCTATGTGACATAAGGTTTTGTTTACATTGTTGACATCATCTCTCTTTCGGTCCATTAGTAATGTACATGTAGGTACAGAAAATGGGATAATGTGTTTCAAATAAAAAGCTGTGAGAACACACTCCGATCCGCCCACTAGTGTGACAATAGCTGGACATCTATAATGTTAATTTAAGTGTTAACTGTGAATGATTGTGCTTCACTCTTCACACTATAGCGTTGACTGGTTTGTGTATGCACTGTGCAGTGTGCAAGCTCCTTGCTGCCTACCAATTTATGCTCCAACAGCATTTTGAACATGTGATTCCTGCCTATAGCTTTACTCGCAAATAAAAGGGCCACCTAGCTTCGGCGAGGAGGCACTTTTTAGTTGTTAAGTCCAAGAAATGAAGGACCTCATGAGATATGCCCAACCTTAAAGGAGTGTGACCAGATCACTTTTTTTTACCCATAACTCCCCGGGACTTACCTTATGGGTCATGAGATTTTTATATCATAACATCCGTTATATTTTTCTGATTACGAAACTGAAACTCCCGCACTTATTTGTAAACTAATTTTCCAGTATCAACGTTTATCCGCTGAAAGCATACTCGATAGTTTTGTTCAATTTTTTACTGGAAATTGCGAATGTTTTCGGGTTTTTGGGACATGCATGGGAGGTGTGTATGGGAGTTACTTGATAATATTGGTAAGTTACATCGAAAACTATTTTCCAGAAACTCTGGTCACGCTCCTTTAATTGTGCCAAAACAACGTGAGGGTTGTGTCAAATGGGGTCAAACTAACCACCTTCCCAAAAAGGCTTACAAAAAGGCTTACTAACATTACTACATGTATATATGGTAAACTCCACAAACAAATTAAAGGTCTCACAAAATACTTCAGGGAGTACGCCTGGCCCTCCACCTCTACCCTGCCCCCACCCCACCCCCTAACACGCCGTGCGTATCATGAACAATTAGGGGCCATCAGAAATGATACGAGTACATGAGAATGTGTACATGAGCACATTGTCATCTGCCGTGCGGAATACACATTACACAGTACATACTAGAGACATCGGTTCAATAAACACTTTCATTGCGCTACTTGTGAATTCGCGATTAGTATGTTTTTATTCACAGACCCAACAACTGCATATCTCCATGTGTCATCTGCCGCATAATACATGCTATAATACACAGTACTACAGACCCCGGTTCAATGAACTGTTTCATTGTGCTACTCGTGATTTCTCGCGATTATTAATACATACATGTACTACCGGTATGTATGTGACGGGCCTCATTCCACGGCAACCTTAAAAGGCAGCCACTGCTGAATTACCCGTTATGTACTGCGACTATTTCAATTCATTGTGTCCTCTGTATTTTGACATTTTGAAACATTCGCTCAAAATGTGACAAGTTTCTGTCATAACGTAATTTGAATCGATAAAGTCCAGGTTCTGCAGCTAGGTAAAATCAGCAACTACCTTTTCCAGAAAGAAACTGGTAAAAAAGACTTGTAATCGCAAGAGTTGAAAAATGCCTTGGAGTCCCCCCTTACGTCATGAAACAATTTTCTTGAATATTTTAAAGACTATTATACCAAGACATGTTTTACCGTTTGTGAATTATTTTAAATATTCTACAATACTTAGAAATTGCGCAAAAAATTCTTTAAACAATTTTGTTAACTTGAGAGCCAGAAGTTTTAAAATAGTAATGAGAAAAATATGACAAATGATATGGTATCAAAATCTCAACACCCATGGAAAAAATGGGGGACACGCTCCTTTAAGTCACCACTTTGGTGAAGAAATCATAATAGCTAGATACATACCATCATAAGCAGTGTCTCTGGAAATAGCGGCTAGCTTGATGCGTGTGTTGTACTGTGGCATCTGACCTTCGATACCAACATGGAACTACAAAGAAACAAATATATATACATGTATGACTAGTTCTTACTGAAATTTACCAGTATCTACCAAAATAATGGATAATATTAAGAAATATGATATAACGCCCAATAGTCCAGTCAATCTAAGCAATTTTTTGGCTCAACCCACCACTAATTGCAACAGAATTGTTTTAACTGGTATGCATTTTAGTAAAGTCTCCTGAACACCATACTAAAAGTGTCAAATTTGCATAATATGCAAATTACCTGCTGCCATTGTGAAAAATTATGTTTCACTATTTATATATGTAGGTACCAAATCAAAGCACATGAAGCGTCTAAACCTATGTTTGCATGGTCACAGTACACGATAAACATGTTTCTGAATTGATAGTGTGAACACAATTATGCAAATTAGCTGCCACCATTAGGGAAAACAAAGTTAAACTGTATTTTCATACGCAAGTATCCACTCAAAACGATTTACATGTACATGTGTAATGTACACATGATTTTATGGCCAGAGAACATAAACACGTTTCTCAATTCATATTGTTAAGATAAATATGCAAATTAGGTACTGAAATTGTTAAAAAAGTGTTTTTCACCAAAAAATCTCTTAAAATACATAATTCACAGTCGTACACTTTGGTAGCGACCTGAACCATTCCCACAGCGCATGAAATGGTAACTTTCAACCAATGAAAAGCCAAGAGGGGACAAATGTATCTGTCTGGCGCAATTAACAGTTGTGTCAACTCACCCTCACCCCTTCTCCGCCTTTGATAATAATTGATGTAAATATTCTCGTGTGGTTTTTAATTCAATTTGATTGGTAATGTATGGCAGAAATTTGCATAGAAGAGACGGACAGTGCCTAAATTATAAATGTGACCCGCTCTGCAAAAAAAAAGAGTCACAAGTCGCGTTGGCTAGTATTCTTTTTGCGACCATAAAACGAAATCTGTGACATTTCTACGCTCATTAAAATACCTAAACACAAAAGAAATTCCAGGCGTAACACGCAGACATTCCAGGGGGAACACAGACATTTCAGGCGGTATCTGCATGGGCACCGCCAGGAATTTCCATTGTGTTTTGGTATTTTATTGAGCGTGGATTTTGCCGCGGATTTCTTTTTATGGTCGCAAAAAGAATACTAGCCAGCGCGACTTGTGACTTGCGGGTCACAAATAGTCTTTGTGAAACGTTCAAAAATCAAGCAGTGGAAAGGCAGACTGTTGTTGAACGAGAATTTACTGTAAATGCCTGATTTAAGTAACTGAGGCATTACTCAATGTTAAATTTAATGTTTTGCAAACACAATCTGATAAGGGCTAGCATTTCAACCGTATGTGCCAGCGGTGTGTAGACCGTATCGAATAGCCGCCATCTTGTAGGGCAGTTTCTTTGTTCATTGAGGACATGCGTGGTTGCACGCATTAAGCTTAAATTGTTGAACAGTTTAAATAACAAAAGGTGTCCCACAAGGTGGTAGCTATTCGATACGGTCTACACCCAACACGGTATGTGGCAAAGGGACTTCCCCCAACGCCCCTATACCTAAACACTCTTCCCTTTTGTTAACGCACCACCCCCAAACCCCCGCCCCTCTCACCCCCCTAAAAGCTGAAAGGAATTCTTTTGAAATTCCTTGGATGTTTGAGACACAATGGGGGAACAATGGAAGAGGGAGTGAGGGGACCCACTGGCACATATCGTGCTGCATATGCAGCGGTGGACCTGGATAGGTGGAAAACATCCCCAGCACTGTAGGCAGACGTGCTGAAAGACAACTTCTGGCTGCTTCTGGGGCGTTTTCTTGAGGTCAGCATGTCCCTTTTGTGGAAAATATGCACGCTTGTACCAAGCGGGCCAAGCACTTGAGGCAAGCTAAGGTACGATATGTGACAGAGGACAACTCCCCCTTCCATTGTCCCCATTAAGTCTCAAACATCCAAGGGAGTTTAAATAAATTTTAGGTTTTAAAGGGGGTTGCGGGGGGTGGTGGGGGTTGGTGGTGGGTATTGGTACACTAACCAAATTGAAGAGTGTGTTGAGGTATAGGGGCGGAAGGGGGAGTGGTCCCTTTGTCACATATTGTGCTGGGTGTAAAGCTATTTTTTGTGGCAAGGATGCCAAGGGCTTTGTTTGTGGCAAGCGTCCAAGTACCTTTTGAGGCAAATATGCAAGGACATTTGTGGCAGGAATACCGAACAATTTTTGACAAGCTGCTTCTGTGGCAAATAAGCCAAGGGCTTTGTTTGTGGAAAGAGTACCATTTACTCTTGGGGCAAGCGTACCCTCAGTGTGGCAAGCGTGCCAAGTACTTTTGAAGCAAGCATGCATGCCTTCTTTTGTGGCAAATATGTCAAGGACTTTGTGGCAAGTGTCCCAATTACTTTGTGCGAAATGTGCAAAGGAATTTGCAGCAAGTGTGCCAGGTATTTTGCGGCAAGTGTGCCAGGTACTTTGCGGCAAGTGTGCCAGGTACTTTGCGGCAAGTGTGCCAGGTACATTGCGGCAAGTGTGCCAGGTACTTTGTGGCAAGTGTGCCAGGTACTTTGCGGCAAGTGTGCCAAGTACTTTGTGGCAAGTGTGATGTGCCAAGTACTTTTGGCAAGTGCGCCAAGTACTTTGCGGCAAGTGCGCACCAAGTATTTTGTGGCAAGTGAGCCCTCTCCTTCTGTGGCAAGTGTGCCAACGACACTGCGGGCATGCGTGCCCGTTTAACACTTTGCGGACTCGTTTTCTCTTGCCGAAAATTAGTCCAACAACCAACACATGGTATTTAGGCAAGCTTCAGTGCAAGGCCAAGGCTAGAGCTGTTGGCTGACTTCAAGGGGTTGACTGGAGTAAATTTATATTTAATAGACTTATAAAATGACCTCTTGTTTTAATTATTATTTTTCTTTTATATTCATATTTAAATATTTGTTATTCAGGTAAATGTTATACTGTATTTGTATTTTAAAAAATATAATTTGACCCTAAAACCACGAAATTATTTTCATAAATTTGGAATCCGACGTATACGAGTCACTCCATGAACATTGGGTTTAATCTCTCATTTTTTTTGTTACAGTGACGGCAGCTAATTTTCATAATTTGCATATTTGTCAGCTAATTTGCATAATTGAAAAAGATGTTACACTTAATTTAAAAATATGATTATCATGTTGTCTCGCCATTGCCATAAAAACGTTATTTACACATGTACATCGCTTTGAACAAATACCTATACGTACAAAGTTGTATTGTAAAACGGTTTTCCTAATGGTGGCCGCTAATTTGCATATTTGTGTTCACACTATTAATTCAAAAACATGTTTATCATGTACAGTGACCATGCAAACACAGGTTTAGACACTTTATGTGCTTTGATTGGGTACCTAAATATAAAGTTACATTGAAAAGTATAAATTTCCTAATGGAGGCAGGTAATTTGCATATTATGCAAATTTGACACCTTTCCACCAAATATATTTAGGTAGACTTTTAGTATGATGTTCAGAAGACTTTACTGAAATGCATAGCACTTAAAACAATTCTGTTGCAATTAGTGGTGGGTGTAACCCTAATTTGACTGGACTACAAGTACAATGTAGAATCTTGTGATCTGATTGGAAAATAGCAGGTCACGTGTCGTTTAATATTTAATCCATTTAATGCAACGTCACTAACCGTGAAATTTTGTTCCATTTGTCGTGCAATTTTGTTCCATACGTTCTTTCCATTGCACGGTGCGCCCGCGCCCACTGTGCGCGTGTACAGTATGACTACGTGCGTGTCGAATGTATGACGCGAGCGCGACAAGTGAACGCGACCCCCAACACAAAAACGTTTTCTTTTTTTTTACAACTCACAAGTGCAGCGACATGGCCGGTTTTGTACTTATGACGGACGATAAAATAAACTTGAAGGGTAAGTCTGAATAATTAGTAAAAAAAAATAGGATGACAAGGATCTACTCGGGTGTTATATAAAACAAATAATGAATGGTTTAGTTCGTGCAATGGGTGAAAGATGGAATGTGTTCCAGTCAACACTGCTTTGCCTCGTTGAATGGAACATTACATCTTTCACCTCATGAAAATATTCATCCCATCCATTATTTGTATACTATCTTACAAACAAGTCCCCAGATACAGCCATTGGATATTTGAACTTAATTGATGAAATCACAGTACTACTGAAGTTGCACATTGCCTAGAGTGATATGTCCAAACAAATACATGTAACTGCCATGTAAGTGCCAGTGCTGTGCCTACAATTTCAGTATTTTTACTTGTCGAGGGAACAAAATTGCAACCTTAGAATCTGTGTTTCCCTGGATCCTGATAGGGAATCTTCTGCCTAGGGGCATAGTCATGGCTTCGAGATCACTTTGGGGGTATAATCTTAACCATGCCCCTCATTGCAGTCAATATTTTTATATTATATACCTCATGCGTAGATTCCTGTCATCTGATTGGTTAAAAGTGGGGGCATAGACCCGGCGCTTATAAAATTTGGACTTTGCCCGCGGGCATAGTCTTTACTATGCCCATGGGCATAGTTATTTAGCGGGTTCCGGATGCGCGAATAACGTGTGTAGCATAGCTGTGCACCAACGAACTATGAAGCTGCGTGCTTCACGTAAACATTCAGCAGGACGGTAATGGCGGAATCTTGACAAAGTCGTTTTGTCGTATGTTGTAGATGATGAAGTCCTTAAGAAAATGGCCTTAAAAGAAGTGGCCTACAGTCAAAACTGTGTCAGGTGAAATATGTGCTACTAAAGTGCCAGGTGATTATGCTACAATTTGTTGCTGTAAATATACAACTTTTCCGCCGTAGACCAGCTTCCGAAATCGAAACTCGAAGGACCACTGTCATGACTGTTGTGACTGTATATCGTTACTTTTAACCAACCAGATGACAAAAATCTACACATTCGGTAGATAAAACAAATATCGACTGCCGTTTATTCGGGTCATGGTAGCCTTGTCCAAGGCCGTCTCCAGGTTTTTTTGCTGTACGAGAGAATATTGGGTCTAGCGCATGCAAACTGCACACGGCATCAACACGAGCCACTGTGAGATAACGACTTATGTAGTAAACCCGTACGACAACACACTGGCTGCGTACATACTGCGTACGGCCTGGCCTCCCTATAGAAAATAAGACCGGGACCCCGGCGGGATCCCGGCGGGATCCCGCCGGGATTGAGAAATCCCGACGGGATCCCGGTTGCTTACCAGGATGCCAACCGGGATCCCGGTTCCATACCGGGATGCCAACCGGGATCCCGGTTCCTTACCGGGATGCCAACCGGGATCCCGGTTCCATACCGGGATGCCAACCGGGATCCCGGTTCCATACCGGGATGCCAACCGGGATCCCGGTTCCATACCGGGATGCCAACCGGGATCCCGGTTCCATACCGGGATGCCAACCGGGATCCCGGTTCCATACCGGGATGCCAACCGGGATCCCGGTTCCTTACCGGGATGCCAACCGGGATCCCGGTTCCATACCGGGATGCCAACCGGGATCCCGGTTCCATACCGGGATGCCAACCGGGATCCCAGTTCCATACCGGCCCTAGTCAAACTGGCATCCTCAAAAAGGATGCCCAAAGGATGCCCTAAGGATGCTACGGGGATTCAGGGGATGCAAAGGATGCCAAATAGATACCAAATGGCTGCCAAGGATGCCCAAAGGATACCAAATGGATGCCTAGAGAAGGCCAACTGGCCAGAGGATGCCAACCTAGGGATACAAAGGATGCCATGAGGATGCATAAGGGATACCGAGGATGCATAAGGGATACCGTGGATGCCACAGTTGCAGAGTAGTCATTTTATTGCATGGCATCCTTTTGGCATATTTGGCATCCACAGATTTTAGGAATGTCATTGTGGAAGTACTGGTACACTTTCATAATGTACATGTATAGACTGCAGAGTACCAGTCTAGCTAGTGTGGTGCCCAACTCAAACAGTCCAACATGTAAAGTGTACACACTAGCCAGAACCAGACTACATACACTCCATGCTGCTGAGTTGGCAGTTTAGTTTGAAAATGAAAGGATGGTGGGAAAATGGATTAATACTGAAGTCTGTCAGCTAAAATAAACATATTTATCAGCCACTAGTTCTTACTAAAAGGTAATGTTAACACTGAGATGATAGATAGTATATTTTGTAGACCTTTTTGGTCACACATGAGCAGATCCTGTTTCTTATGTAGCAAAATTACTGTTAGTGTTGTATTGTACATTTGATTTACGGTCATGACAGTACATGTATAGTGTACTAAGTTGCTTTACAGCAAAAGTTGTGCATGCACTTCCCCCACTTAAAATATGTTCAAAGAGGGAAAAAAGGGTACACTGCATGGTGCTTGTTAATTCAAGTCATTTAAAAAAGACCAGAGGTAAAAAAATTTAAATATTAATTAGGTAGATTACGGTACCATGCATGGACACGCAGGATTAACCTACATACACAATTCATTTTTCATGATAAAAACACAAAATTAATAGGGACAATTGTTATGGTTTTACTCGGGAAAATGTCCAAACAAACATAACGCAGTGGCATATGTATATTTACGGTAACGTTAACATTTTTATGAATGGCTAAGTTACGGGATTAATTGCAACAGCGCAAGTGCGTCAAGCAGTGATTTGTGTAGGGCATACCGTACCGGCAGCAGCGGTACTATATGTTGCGTGCACCTGGCCATAATGGCCGCGGCAGAAGCATTTGCCCCGTGAACAAGATGGTGTCGATAACCATATGAAGGGGTTTATTGCGCATGCAGTTGCAATCCCGTAACGATAGCCATTAATTAGTGTGTTACGGTTACCGTAACTATAGCCACTGCGCTATGCATGTGAACAACGCAATCCTCGGTGTCCGTGCATGGTAAAATCTCTCGCCGGGGTATTTCTTTTTTCGTGTGCCCTCTGAGAAATATATATTGTATACATTGTAGGCAATTAATGCATATACATCTATGTGTACATTTTGTACAAAGCATTTTATGGACATAAAAGTCAGGTTGAATTTCATGCAAACATCGTTTCGAGATGATTTTACAAACTCCTGCAAAAGCCCTTAAAGGGACACACCGGCATTGTTGGGCTCTTTTGGGCTCAAAATAGACCCATACATGATTCTGAAAGTCGTTCCGAAATAGACTAAAAAGAACCTGAAAAGAAACCGCCAAATTGTGCCATTTTTTGGCATTTTTCAAAAAACTTGAGGTCACGTGATTTATCGGAACCAGAATCTGGTTCCGATAAATCACGTGTCCTTGGAGTTAGTTTTACTTCCAGCTGTATGGCCGTGTGATACGGTACACAGTTCATTCCTGAAGTTTATTACTGCAGTATACTGCATCAAATTCAGCTCTGATTTTTTTTCAAAATATTTATGAGTATTTGACAAAATATACTATTTATTCAAGTTATGAAACAAAGTTAAATATAACTCTGAAAAATTAAACATAAAATTTTGACACAAAGTCCGAGGAACCGAAGCGAGTTCCACTGTGAACAGTCTACCGGACAATGTGACATTTAGTCCCACGGCACAATGCACGTTGCCCGCCCAAAACCGGTACCGGCGCCATGGAACTACAATTGTACGTTCGTGAAGACAAACCATGAATGTCAGCTCCTCCATGGAAAATGGAAAAACCCATTCGGTCGTCCAGTGAAATCTTCAGCAGAAAATGGGAGATATCCAAAGCAAAAAGCTGCCAAGTGAAAAGCGAATCGTTTCCAAAAAAGTCATGATCGAGTCGCTCGTGATAGTGAACGGCTGGTAAAGCATATATAACTCGACTGTTTAATTTGAAGCTTTTGTGGTTATAATTACGGGACATTTTGACAAGGACCATCCAAAAAAAATTGCCAAGGATACTGTATCACTAAATTACAGTAGGCCGGTGTGTACCTTTAATGTACAAACTTCACTTGTTAATTTATCTGTTTCATCACTTTCAACAACGCACAAAAAGTATCATATTTCCAGGCATTTTTTTCTTGTGAAACCCATCCTAGCTGCAACAATTAAAATATTTATGCCGGAGATGTGAAACTAATTGCCACAGGGATGCCGCATGGATGCCACAGGGATGCCGCATGGATGCCGCATGGATGCCAAAAAGATGCCGAACGGATGCCCTCATTTAAATATTTCGGCTTACTGCATCCTTGGGGCATCCTTGGGGCATCCTTGGGGCATCCTTTTGGCGTCCTTGGGGCATCCCTGCGGCATCCCTGCGGCATCCATTCTGCATATAATGGTATCCCTGCGGCATCCATTCTGCATACAATAATGGTATCCCTTAGGCATCCTTTTGGCAGCAGTACTGGTATCCTTGATGCATCCTCCCGGCATCCACCTTTTTTTGGCTTGGGGGGATAGCAACTGTAGTGGCGAAAAAGATATGCTCTACAGTATAACCCCTTAAATTGCATTGAATTGAAACTTTTTCCTTCAACTTAGGTGCATGTATTATCCCTTTTAAACAAAATTACATTGTGTACAGTATTTTTAATATAGCCCCTGAAACATGGCTATATGTACATGTAACTTGTTCACGAGAGGAGAATTAAGCCTATGTTTAAGGGGCCCTATATACACAATGGAATCTTGTGTGAGGGATTTTCCACTCCACTAGGTAACACAGGGATTAAATTTACACCTATCTTTAAGGGAAAGTTGCAATATTCCCTAGAAGATGTTCATAGTGATTCATACACCTGTTATCCTGGCCTGGTTATAGTTTTGAAAAGACTGAGAACCAGTCTATTGTATAGTTTAGACTGAGAACCAGTCTATTGATGTCTGGTGCCCTATTTAATACATGCTTACAGCCAGAACCAGACTAGTGTACTCCATGTTGGTTTAGAAATGTGACATTCAAATTTTGCTGAAGCATGGCTGAAGTCTGTCATCTGAAAATCATCATTACCAGGCATGTTCTTAAGTACTGTATTTACATGTGCAGGTAATACTTGTGATAATTGCACAAAACTGAAATTATGGAGTGAATTTTGTGGCTGTTTTCCTAAACTGCATCCTGGGAATCCTTTGTTTCTTGTGTAGCAAATTTGCAAAATCAGTGGCTTGTTTCCTTTGCACACACAATGTACACTAGTAAAAGTATGTGCATTTGTATATGCATGCATGGACTGCATGGCACAAAAATATTGTATAGGCCTATATCTATATCAAACTATTGGAACTTACTCTTAAAATTACCTAATTATCAGTTTTGCAGATTTGATGTGAACAAAAAGAAATTTAGGAGTTGGCCTAGTATAAGAACTTAGAAAGGAAATATAATGGAGAAGTTGACAAAAAAATTGGCTTTTGTATTGTAGAACATCCGTAGAACTTATTGTAGAATGAAAGAGGCTCAAAAATTGTTTCAGATTTTCTTAAATTGATTTACATCTAAATTAACATTTACATAAACTAACTTCCTAAAAATGTGACTTTTATGAGTCATTTTAACTTTTAAGGCAAAACATATTCTGGTCAATTCAGTACATGTAAACAATTATGTGTGCCAAGGAAATTGCTCCATGCAGCCTCAAGAGTTTTGAGCCTCGAGGAGGGAAAAGAAAATTGAAGACTCGTCGTGAGAAAACACTTGGATTACTTGGAAGTCAGCTAGTCTAGTTCTTATGTTTTGTACGCAAGTTTAATTTGATCTAAAATTGGCAAATATGCATCAAAAGAATTGCCTGTCTTTTAAAATTATAACTCACTTCTTTTCACCCAGATGACATGTACATGTTAATTTGTTATGTACACGTACTGGTATATCCCGGGAGAATCCTGCTGGGATCGTGGTCAGATTTACTCGGAACCTGGTGGAATCCCGCCGGGATCCCGGTGGAATCCCGGTGGAATCCCGCCGGGATCCCGCCGGGATCCCGGTCAGATTTACCGGGATCCCGGTGCAATCCCGCCGGGATTTACCGGGATCCCGGCGGGATTTACCGGGATCCCGGCGGGATTTACCGGGATCCCGGTGCAATCCCGGTGCAATCCCGCCGGGATTTACCGGAATCCCAGTTGGGATCCCGGATGGAATCCCGGTTAACCGGGATCCCGGTAAATCCCGCCAAATTTTCCCGCAAGTTTTTCCCGGCGGGATCCCGGCGGGATCCCAGTTGGGATCCCGCCGGGATCCCGCCGGGAATCCCGGCTGAATTTTCTATGGGGCTAGCTCGAAAGACAGCCTTGTCGAGTCTGCACTTCCGGGTTTAATGTTTTTCTTTATTTTTTCGGCCAGTTTTGACCGAAAATGGGCGGGCTTTGGATATGCCGGTATGCAAGATATGAACATTTAACATTTGTCTTGAGCCAATCAAGAGCTTTATGAGTAGCACGTAATGACGCGATGCATGCGTTTCCTTGATACTGTAATAAGTTGCACTGGCTGAATGCAAAACCATCAAGGCGTTGGGTTTAGGACCGTACCGATACATGTACGTGCATAGTCATAGCGCGGCACGTTGTGGGCCAATACGTGCAACAGATTCCGTAGCTGGTAAGCGCTTTGTTCAGTTTTATCTTCAGCGGGCCGTCTAGAAGACAAGCCCAACGCCTTGATCAAGGCTAGGGTCATGGTTAAGATTATAGGCCCTCGGTGATCTCGAAGCCATGACTGCGCTCCTCGGCTTCCGGGGCATAGTCATGGCTTCGATATCACCTTGGGCCTATAATCTTAACCATGCCCCTCATTGCAGTCAATATTTGTATACTATCACACGGCTGAGTTGCTAGAATGGACCAATGAAATACCGCGGCTGCCTGATTAATATGTTCTCTTATTAGGTGATCGGGCCAACAGCCCGATCACCTATTACTCTCGTACGATTTCTTTATTTTTATTAGGTGATCGGGCTCAACCCGATCACCTATTGATATTGTACGATTTCTTTGTCTTTTTTAGGTGATCGGAACTCATTCCGATCACCTATTACTATTGTACGATTTCTTTGTCTTTTTTTTTTCTTTTTCCCTTTTCTTTTTCCACTCAAACGTTTCCAGAGCTTTTCTTCAAAACGGTTCAAGCTATCAACTTGAAACTTTGTAGGAACATCAACCCCAATGTGAAGGTGTGCATACAAGTGTGACGTCATTGTGACGTCATCGGGTGTCAAATTACAACCCAAAAATGACTAAAATATGCATGTTTTAAAATGCTTCCGTCTGGAAAACCACGTGACCCATGATTTTCGTATTTAGCAGGCTTATAGATAAGATCATGGCCTACAATTTTCTTCGTGTGGGAATTTTCATCTGACCCTTCCTTCTGGGGTCAATTTGAGGTCAAAGTTCAACGAAAACGAAAATCTCAATTTTTGCACTTATTGAGCAACAATGCCCATCAAACCAAGCTGAATCTTTAAGTAACTAAGTACAGGCATAGGTCCTATGGCAGACTTTCACCAGCGTGTATAATATTATGATGGCATCAAGCGTGACGTCATCGTGACGTCATCAAGTATCAAATTACACCCCAAAAAAACTAAAATATGCATATTTTAAAATGCTTCCGTCTTGAAAACCACGTGACCCAGGATCTTCGTATTTGGCAGGTTTATAGATGACATTCTGTGCTACAATTTTCTTTGTGTGGGCATTTTCATCTGACCCTTCCTTCTGGGGTCAATTGGAGGTCAAAGTTCAACGAAACTGAGAATCTCAGTTTTTACACTTGCCAGCAACAATGCCCATCAAACCAAGCTGAATCGTTAGTAAATTACATACAGACATAGGCCCTACGGCAGACTTTCACCAGAATGTATAGTATCATGATGGCATCAAGTGTGACGTAATCATGACGTCATCAGGTGTCAAATTACAAAAATTCAAAGGTTATTATTTCCAAAATTCATATCTCAAGAACCGTAATAGATACTTGAACAATTCTTTCACAACATGATAAGTCTAAATGAACTGAACAAATCATACAATGTCATGACCCCTGTGTGACGCCTACTTCCGGTCCAAACCGGAAGTTGTTCGAAAATGTGCATTTTTTTAAGCGTTTTGAATGCAAATAGATTCAAAGTGGTAGTGAATTTAACCATATTTCTACGGAACGAAATTTTTCCACACATGTGGACTTTTTGACTATACCATTGGTGACGTCATCACATGGACGGTAGTTACGTAATGTGGTGTCAAAATACGCAAATTTGGAGCTGAATTGTTTAAAAATGCTGTATCTTGAGAACTACAGCAGATATTTGCATGATTCTTTCGCCACATTTTAGAACTTGATGTTTATCAAATTGTTGAACATTGTGACGTCATGATATCGTCACAGGTGTCAAATTACAAAAATGAAATGGTTATTATTTCAAAAATTCATATCTCAAGAATCGTAATAGATACTTGAACAATTCTTTCACAGCATGATAGGTCGCAATGAACTGAACAAATCATACAATGGCATGACCCCTGTGTGACCCAAACCTCCGGTCCAAACCGGAAGAGGTTCGAAAATGTACACTTTTTTATCATTTTGAATGCAAATAGAGCCAAAGTGGTAGGGAATTTGACCATAGTTCTACGGAACGAAATGTTCCCTCACATGTGGACTTTATGACTACATATATACCACTGATGACGTCATCACGTGCACGGTGGTTACGTAATGTGGAGAAATTATTTGTTGGGTCCCTTGATAATTAAGCTAACTCAGTCGTTTGAGGGCGCTATGCCAAGCCTCCACTAATCTGACGATTTGCGCCCATATATAGTGCTCGACTTCTAATAATAGAACTTGTATCTAGGCGGCCACACGGCCAATGATATACACGTACGTGCGCGAGTAGGGAATAAGTCAGACAGACGAGACATAAGCAGGGCTTGATTTACAACCGAGAAAATTGGACTTTTGAAGATGTAAAACTGCTAGTTTCCGTGGCATCATCGCCAGGAAAGTTGTGAACACTAGATAGCACAAGGACATTTACTTTTGGTGACTTAGCTGTTGTATCTTGGGTGTAATTATGTACGGCTAGCCTTAGTCGGCGGACCAGAGTAAATATGTCTTCTCCCCGAAAACTGTGAACGTGACATGCTGGAAATCGTTGCTGTGTTGGAAATAAAATGTACATGGTGGACCGCAACTCAAGTTGACTGGAGCGTCAGTTTATTCTAGATGCAATTGAACCCCAACTCCCCACACGGCGATATCTTACAGTAATATGATCTCAAATGACAAAATCTTTAGAACTGTAATAGATATTGAAAAGATTCTTTCACCACATATAGGCCTACATGTCAAAACTTGTTCTTCAGTAGATACTTGAACAATCTGTGCACACAATAGTAACGTTATGATGAGATTGACAATTATGACGTCATCAGATACACAATTTTAGCATTGAATAGTCAGAGTCATGTCTTGAGAATTCCAATACTTTTTCAACATCAAACAACTCAAGTTTTCAAACAATCTAAAAACTGTGTCGTCATCATCATTTCAATGTTTATGTCACCCGATCACCTTGCGTTTGTAAAAAACACAAACGCGAAGCTCTAGTTTTTTTTTCTTTTTCTTCTTTTTCCACTCAAACGTTTCCAGAGCTTTTCTTCAAAACGGTTCAAGCTATCAACTTAAAACTTGGTAGGAACATCAACCCCAATGTGAAGATGTGCATACAAGTGTGACGTCATTGTGACGTCATTAGGTATCAAATTACAAACCAAAAATGACCAAAATATGCATGTTTTAAAATGCTTCCGTCTGGAAAACCACATGACCCATCATCTTCGTATTTGACAGGCTTATATATCAGATCATGGCCTACAATTTTCTTCGTGTAGGCATTTTCATCTGACCCTTCCTTCTGGGGTAAATCTGAGGTCAAAGTTCAACGAAAACGAAAATCTCAATTTTTGCACTTATTGAGCAACAATGCCCATCAAACCAAGCTGAATCTTTAAGAAACTAAGTACAGGCATAGGTCCTATAGCAGACTTTCACCAGCGTGTTTAATATTATGATGGCATCAAGCGTGACGTCATCGTGACGTCATCAAGTATCAAATTACACCTCCCAAAAAACCAAAATATGCATATTTTAAAAATGCTTCCGTCTCGAAAACCACGTGACCCAGGATCTTCGTATTTGGCAGGTTTATAGATGACATTCTGTGCTACAACTTTCTTTGTGTGGGCATTTTCATCTGACCCTTCCTTCTGGGGTCAATTGGAGGTCAAAGTTCAACGAAAACGGAAATCTCAGTTTTTACACTTACCAGTAACAATGCCCATCAAACCAAGCTGAATCGTTAGTAAATTAGATACAGACATAGGCCCTACAGCAGACTTTCACCAGCATGTATAGTATCATGATGGCATCAAGTGTGACGTAATAATGACGTCATCAGGTGTCAAATTACAAAAATTCAAAGGTTATTATTTTCAAAATTCATATCTCAAGAACCGTAATAGATACTTGAACAATTCTTTCACAACATGATGACGCCTACTTCCGGTCCAAACCGGAAGTTGTTCGAAAATGTGCAATTTTTTAGCAGTTTGAATGCAAATAGATTCAAAGTGGTAGTGAATTTGACCATATTTCTACGGAACGAAATGTTTCCACACATGTGGACCTTTTGACTATACCATTGGTGACGTCATTACATGGACGGTTACGTAATGTGGTGTCAAATCACGCAAATTTGGAGCTGAGATGTTTTAAAATGCTGTATCTTGAAAACTACAACAGATATTGGTATGATTCCTTCGCCACATTTAAGAACTTGATGTTCAACATATTGTTCAACAATTTGTGCACAAAATTGTGACGTCATGATGTCGTCACAGGTGTCACATTACAAGATTTCAAAGGTTATTATTTCAACAAGTCATATCTCAAAACAGTGCAAGCTATCAACCCCCAGCTATGGCGGATATGCAGGGAGGAGATATTCGGATTAGTGTATACAGCAGCCGATTTCACGAAACTTTACGCAATTGCGCAAGTCCACTTACGCCATAAGTTATTGCGCAAGTAATGGCGTAAGTGGACTTGCGCAATTGCGTACAGTTTCGTGAAATCGGCTGCTGAACTTCCATTTTTGCCATTCCACAGGTGATAACAACGTCTGAAATTCATCACAAAATGTTCATTTAACCCGATCACCTGGCGTTTGTAACAACAAACGTCATACCTCTAGTTATCAAGGTTTTACTGTAAATATCATAACGATTATTACTAGGCAAAAGGTCCAAGTTTTTAATCTTACTTCTTCCTCCTCCATCTGCTGCAGTGTGTCATCAACATCCTGGCCGTCTAGGTCTTCCATGAGCTTGAGGAGTTTCTCCTCACATCTTGACAGCAGGTCCAGGACATACTCATCCGATGTTGGGGATAGCTGGGCTTGAGGGACATGGCCTTTGCTCTGAAACAACAAATTTAAAGTGCAGAAGCGTATACATTGTTAATCTTGTTAGTGAAGAGTTGGGATCTTTGTTGCAACCTCTTTCTCCTTGTAGGTCTGTAGCCAATCTGTTTTTTTATACAGATATTTCATGGTAAATGTGTCACCAGTCTCTCCGATCTGGCTTGTCCTATCAGGGTGTTTGAGCGTGAGACCAGGCTTTCTGCTTGTTCTCACCCATACACTCTACATGTAGAGTCATTCCAACAGCTTTTTCAATGTACTGCAGCATCTCTTTGGAATATAGTGAGCACTGTAACAAAGACGGCAAGTTCGGGTTCAGTTCGGTTCAGCAAAAGTTCAAACTTTCTTTTTTCCGAACTTCGGTTCGGTTTGTGTTCGGCAACCATAACCAGACATTGCCAACATATGTTTTTGTTGTTGTTGTTGTTAATTTATGGCATCTTTGGCAACTAATGCCCTTTATGCCATCAACTATACGCCGGTATTTGTTTTAACTATACTTTATTATCAACTTAAGATGACGAAGAAGGAGATGCAGTTTTAGAAGTGGGAAGTAAACCCCCAGGGAAATCTCCCGGGGAAATCTTCCAGGGAAAACCCACGCGATCAAGTAGGGACTGCAAATGCAATCCACGCCCCGGATTCGGACCCGGACACCAGAGGTCAAAGGCGAGAAAAGAACCACTCCGCCAACCCGGCCGCCCACATTGCCTAAAGACATGCTACATTTCCTTAATACTTTCCTTAATACATGTACGTTTACTGCCATGGTTCCCATCCACAAGAACTGCTCAATTATGATGATATTTGCCAAATATCAACACAGGTACATGTACATGTATGTATTCCTCATAACATTTTATTTTCAAACCCTAAAAAAGCATTGATTTATAACTGTATTGCACTATACACATGTACTCAGGGATTAAAAGTGGGTTTGACCAGTCTTAAACATACGTTTAAAACCGGATAGGGGCCTAGACGCTGATAATGGCTCAACCCGAAGGCGCGGGCCATTATCAGGGTTCAGGCCTCTAGCCGGTTTTAAACGGATTGTTTAATCCCATTCATAAATACCTTTTTTGTGTAAATCTTTAAAACTCACAAAAATTAGCCTGTTGTGGCATTCACTTTTTCCCTTCATCTTGTTGTTTGTACGTTTAAACTGCCAGTTATGCGTCGAATTGTTTGTTCGATCGTGCGCGGTGCGCGTAATGCAGTTACGTTGTTTACGCGCATGCACACGACTGGGTAGATGTCAAAGTGCACATTTTGCTGTCGTGAGCGTGCAGTATTTGTGTGTGTGTGTGCGTGTTTCATACGCTTCCGGGCTCAGGCAGAAACGCAAGCCAGCCAGTTTTAATCACTGTTTTTTATCGTTCGTTTATAACCGGCCACGTGATGTGTTCTCAGCCAATGAGGTTGCGTAAGCTGTCTAAGGTATTTATGAATGCAAATTAAAACATCCCCGAGTTCACAGTGGTGAAATGTTTTTAAAACACATGCACTCAGAAGCCCATCCCCTCTCCCACCATAGCCTTGATGTGTCCTTTGTGCAATATGGTATTGTACATGTATTAAAGGAGCGTGTTCAGATTTTTTTCCAGAAAATGAATTTTGTTTTAACCTAAGAATCATATAAAATACATGTACTTTCCCACAATACTATCCATGGGGAGAAAACAGGAAATTTGCAATCTCCAATTTGGATGTGGAAGCAAAATGGTTGGTGTAATTTATGGATCCAGATATATTAGAATAGAAAACATCAGTGTTTTTTTTACGATATCCTTGAAAATATACAGATTGAGAACGCGGAATTATAGAATGGTAATGAGAAAAATACGACAAATTATATGATATCAAAATCTCAACACCCATGCGAAAAATGGGGGTTCAAAAATGTGATATGCACACGCTTCGATCCTTCAATGTAAAGGAACCAGGTGGCTTCAAAGAATACCAGGCCTTGAAATAACCCACAGCACCATAGCCTTGGTTAGGTGTTCATCAATAGTCCAGGCAGGGCGTGAGCTGTTGTCCGTGGCGCACTTCTCAGCGGCCTCGTGTGTCGGCACTAGTTTATGCAAATTACCTTCACGGTATGAATGCCTTGTGTCAAGCGCGACGATCACCTATGTTTTTCTTTATTTCTACGCTGGAAATCCACAAAGTTCTAACACTCGGATTTGACTCTCGGATCCAACCATACAAATGTAGTTGTCATGTTGTATCCTGCACTAGACTCGTGGATAAAAACAAACATGACACGGAAGAGCCTGCTTATGAATTCCTCAGAAAAGAAGGGCTGCCAATTATTTTGCAGAAAATTGTGTAGAGCACATAAAAGTTATGAATCCGAATCGGTACCATGTTCAACAAAATCCTGTTCCGTTTGTCTGTTCGGTTACAGCACTACTTTGGAACTCAGCTCTGCCAACCCTCCTGGATTTTGCAACAGATTCTTCGGAAAATGACTAATTTTGTGAGATAAAACCCTCCTGGATTGTCAATTAACAACCTTGGTGATTTTTTAGATGTGTTTGGAGTCACGGAATGAACCTGTTTTTCCAGATGTCTTTCTCAAAATCCGGGAGGGTTGGCAGCTCTGGGAACTCCTTGCTGGTGCATGTTTCCCTCCATCCTACGACCTAGATTGTTTTAAGAGGAATATTAATTTCTTCTTGAGTTATTTTTATCTTTTAGTTTCTTCTTGTACCCCTTTATTACATTTAGCTTTTAGCCTTGTTTGGAGAAAACGTGCATATTAAAAAAGAAATTGTTGTTGCTTTCTTGTTGTATGGTTACTGTTGACTCAGACAGGAAGTTTGCAGGGCGCATGTTTCCCAAAACAGGCCCATTAACGATCGATCGGCGAATCAAACCCCGTGAGTTGAAGCTGGGTATAGACACTAACTGTAAGAAATAAAAGGTAAACTGGAAAAGGCAGATCAGACTCAGGTATGATCCGTCATTTTCAAGTCACCCTTTGGGTAGGGTTGAATCCTGAGCTTGTTCCCAACTGTTAGTGCAGGAGGAAGATTTAAATTTAATGAAACAATATCAACTCACAGCTTTAAGATGTTGCAGTTTGTCAGCGAGATGCTCCACCCCCGCCTTGACATTGACCAGAATCATACTGGCCCTATCCAGTTTATCCTGGGAGGAAGCACGGCGGTCCTCCTCTCTCTTCAGATGAGACTGGAACTCTTCAAGCATCCTTTGGCCACTGCAGAGGCGAACAAACAACTTCTGTTTTGGTCTTTCCCAGATCAACATGTAGTAGTCTTTTTGGTGATCAATAAAAGTGCATGTATTCTGACAAATGCTAATATTGCAGAGTCAGTACATGTACATGTACATGTAATTTGAAAAACCTGTTTTTCCCCCAAGATTTGTTTCCCCCAATATTTTGTTTTCCCTTTCAAATAAACATATGTGAACCGCTCTGCAAGAAAGGCCCTTAAAGGCCCAGTGGATCATTTGCAATGACCCCAAAAAGTAATCGACGAGTTTACAGGGGAAAAGTTCTGAAAGTAAAGATTTAACTAATAGCAACTATCCAATGATGGGTTTTCGCTCAAAATGATACAATTTTACCAGAAAATAAGCCGTAAAGATGAAATTATTTAGATCGTTTGCAAACGATTTACTTATTTTTGGTTCGCATCTACGCGGTCCATGCATATGCGCTGTGTACTCCGTTTGCGTGTTCCAACGCGATGCATTTTTATGGAGCGCGCGCACACGCAGTATGTGCGCCACAGAGTGCATGACGCAAGCCACATAGTACCCGATCAACTGAGAACGAATATTTGAAACACCCCGCCAAGACCAGGAAAATGCATATGGATTTTCATGGTTTTTTTAAACGTGGTATATTTGACAAAGCTGAAATTTCTTCGGATGAGTTTGTTGATGTCTTTCTTTTGATTTATAATGGTTTTATTCGCAGAATCGCTCAAAAACAGATCATCTACAGGGCCTTTAAGTCGCACAGGCTACATGTAGGTCGGGTTTTTGCGACCATAAGAAGAAATCTACGGCAGATCCAGGCTCACTAGAATACAAAAATACAATTGGACTTCCAGGTGGAACTTGGATATTCCAGGCAGTAGGGGCACTGCCAGGAATTTCCATTGTGTTTTTGTATTTTAATGAGCGTGGATCTGTCGTAGATTTCTTCTTATGGTCGCAAAAACTCGACCTAGCCTGTGGGACTTAAAGGGCCCTGAAATGCTCAATAACTTTATGCACAGTTTTTGCTGCATATGATGGATTACTTGTGTAGAAAGACAATACTACTGTTCATTTTGATGCCCTGTGAAACTTTGAAAATTTCTTCACATAAACTCACAGAAAGAGGGCGCTGTTTGGGGCATGTCACTTTAGTAGCACACAGCAGAAAAGCAAAGAAAAAACATAAGACTTCAAACTGGAATTGTGGGAAAATGCTGCAGTTTCCAGCCTTAGTTTTTTCATTGTTTGCAATAGGCAACATGTAAAACAATTAAACCTAAACCGTCATGGGTTACAACAGTTTCAGCAAGTTGGAGAAAATTGTGGAAACTGTTGTGCACAGTTGAATGAGATTTTCCTGTGTTTTCCTAATGTGACATCACCACTTTGCTCATGTATATGTAAAGTTCATTAGCATAAAAATAAAAAACCTTGATTTTAACCCCCCAAACAACTTCCAAGTAGGGTTTTCATGATTGTAAATTAATGGACTAGTTTCATAGCACAGATTTCATTGATAAAAACACCATTTCAGGGGCCCTTTAAGGACCTTTTTTGCATTAAAAAAAAAGATTTTCAAGGGGGAAAAAATGATATATGAATTATTGCCATAGCAATTAATGCATGCAATAGTTGTATGCAAAAGTGCCATGTATACTTCAACAAGGTATAATAGCCTTATACTATTCCTAATTAAAGGCCCAGTGGATCATTTGCAATGACCCCAAAAAGTAATCGACGAGTTTACAGGGGAAAAGTTCTGAAAGTAAAGATTGAATTAATAGCAACTATCCAATGAAAGGTTTTCGCTCAAAATGATATAATTTTACCAGAAAATAATCTGTAAAGATGAAATTATTTAGATCATTTGCAAACGATTTACTTATTTTTGGTTCGCATCTACGCGGTCCAAAATGCATGGGCGCCGTGTACTCCGTGTGCGTGTTCCAACGCGATGCATTTTTATGGATCGCGCGCACACGCATGCATGCGGCACAGAGTGCATGACGCAAGCCACATAGTACCCAATCAACTGACAACGAATATTTGAAACACCCTGCCAAGACCAGGAAAATGCATATGGATTTTCATGGTTTTTTTAAACGTGGTATATTTGACAAAGCTGAAATTTCTTCGGATGAGTTTGTTGATGTCTTTCTTTTGATTTATAATGGTTTTATTCGCAGAATCGCTCAAAAACAGATCATCTACAGGGCCTTTAAGTCGCACAGGCTACATGTAGGTCGGGTTTTTGCGACCATAAGAAGAAATCTACGGCAGATCCAGGCTCACTAGAATACAAAAATACAATGGGACTTCCAGGTGGAACTTGGATATTCCAGGCAGTAGGGGCACTGCCAGGAATTTCCATTGTGTTTTTGTATTTTAATAAGCGTGGATTTGTCGTATATTTCTTCTTATGGTCGCAAAAACTTGACCTAGCCTGTGGCACTTAAAGGGCCCCTGAAATGCTCAATAACTTTATGCAGTTTTTGCTGCATATGAAGGATTACTTGTGTAGAAAGACAATACTACTGTTCATTTTGATGCCCCGTGAAACTTTGAAAATTTCTTCACATAAACTCACAGAAAGAGGGCGCTGTTTGGGGCATGTCACTTTAGGAGCACACAGCAGAAAAGCAAAGAAAAAACATAAGACTTCAAACTGGAATTGTGGGAAAATGCTGCAGTTTCCAGCCTTAGTTTTTTCATGGTTTGCAATAGGCAACATGTAAAACAATTAAACCTACCGGTAAACCGTCATGGGTTACAACAGTTTCAGCAAGTTGGAGAAAATTGTGGAAACTGTTGTGCACAGTTGAATGAGATTTTCCTGTGTTTTCCTAATGCGACATCACCACTTTGCTCATGTATATGTAAAGTTCATTAGCATAAAAATAAAAAACCTTGATTTTAACCCCCCAAACAACTTCCAAGTAGGGTTTTCATGATTGTAAATTAATGGACTAGTTTCATAGCACAGATTTCATTGATAAAAACACCATTTCAGGGGCCCTTTAAGGACCTTTTTTGCATTAAAAAAAAAGATTTTCAAGGGGAAAAAAATGATATATGAATTATTGCCATAGCAATTAATGCATGCAAGAGTTGTATGCAAAAGTGCCATGTATACTTCAACAAGGTATAATAGCCTTATACTATTCCTAATTAAAGGCCCAGTGGATCATTTGCAATGACCCCAAAAAGTAATCGACGAGTTTACAGGGGAAAAGTTCTGAAAGTAAAGATTGAATTAATAGCAACTATCCAATGAAAGGTTTTCGCTCAAAATGATATAATTTTACCAGAAAATAATCTGTAAAGATGAAATTATTTAGATCGTTTGCAAACGATTTACTTATTTTTGGTTCGCATCTACGCGGTCCAAAATGCATGGGCGCCGTGTACTCCGTGTGCGTGTTTCAACGCGATGCATTTTTATGGATCGCGCGCACACGCATGCATGCGGCACAGAGTGCATGACGCAAGCCACATAGTACCCGATCAACTGACAACGAATATTTGAAACACCCTGCCAAGACCAGGAAAATGCATATATGGATTTTCATGGGTTTTTTTAAACGTGGTACATTTGACAAAGCTGAAATTTCTTAGGATGAGTTTGTTGATGTCTTTCTTTTGATTTATAATGGTTTTATTCGCAGAATCGCTAAAAAATAGATCATCTACAGGGCCTTTAAACGGCATCATGTAATGCTAAAGTGCAAGTCCAAAGGTGTATTGAAACAGCAGTTTGAAACAGCAGTTTGCCATAGAGTAATATACTAAAGTGAAAACGTCATCCATTGTGTGTTGCCAAGGTAATTGGGTAGACACTAAAACCACTGAACTGTTTTCTATGCGCTGTAGCAATAGTCATTTCAAATTTCCAGCAAAAGTTTAGACCCAGTTAGCTATGTAATACACTTTAGTAATCTATACTGGCTGGAGCATGTACATGTAGTATCACGCATCTGCGCATTATCAAGACTACATGTACGTACATTCACCTCACAAAACTAGTGCTATGTATGTCAACAGAAAAAAAATGTGTGCACATGCTCCATGTAATCTAGCTCGTGCATTCACTTTAGCATGCTGCTACTGCACTCCAATCAGTACTCAGCAACTTGTACACATACATGTAATACAGCTTTTAGCCTGAAGATTAATAGTGGATTCACACTGAGCCTTTTCGCGCATAAAGTTGATGCGCGTCGTTTTGAATTTGAGTGAAATGACTTACTGAGAACCATCATCATCATTTATGGTTTATTATAAAAACACAACTGGCAACCGTATTGGTTGAATTGCACGCGTTTTACAAAAAATAAATACATATAGGGCCTATCACAAAAACAAACACCACATTAATGTAACAGTTGCTTAAACAAAATAAACCAATTACATATAGGAAAAATTGCACAAGCCTAAAGTACAGGCTTAATCAAAAGCACAGCAACGCCAAAGGAAGTTCGCGCATGCGCTCCCCACGAACGCTAAAAAAGTGTATTATTGGCACAACAGTCTATGTGGGAAAGCGCACACTCAAACAACTAGTGACGTCAGTGTGCTTATGATGCATCAGGTAAATTGCCATCAGTGTCACGTTCCTGTTCCTGTGCAGTATTAAACAGCCGCACAAGATACGGAACCGGGCTGTCTTTCATTCTATTGGTTTCGACTTGGGCGTAAAGCATTTTTGTGATCCTGAGGTTTTTATCAGTGCGTCGTTTCACTCCAAGTTCCCTCCAATCTGCTTTTTCTCAAAGCAATGCGCGTTGTATTTACACACAAAAAGGCTGTGTGAATCCGTCTTAATATGAAATGCTTTTGATTGCAAACTCTGCAACTGTCACATTTTGAAAATAATAACTGTACTGTACTTATATAGCGCCAAATTACCTGGGGATGCAAGGTGCTTACAAGAAGAAAGAAAGAAAAAGAAAAGAAGGGAAAGACAATTAACCAGCTACATGTACATGTATGATCTGGGGAAAGATGTCTCTTAAGAGCAGATTTTAATGATGAAAGACTGTCTGAGTTACTGGGGTAGATGATGTTATAGGCGTGGAGCAGAAAAAGCCCTGTCCCCATCTTTTCATTTTACGAGACTTAGGGACAAGTGTAGCAGCATCAGAAGAGCGAAGGAAATATGAATGGGTCTGGATATTCAGAAAAGAAGAGAGATAGTCTGGTGCCGAGTTGTTAATATTTTGTCCTGCATATGAAGCTAAAGTTTGGTTTCGAGTTGTTTTAAAGGAGTGTGTCTTTATCGCATTTTTGATCCCTCCATTTTTCCCATGGGTGTTGAGATTTTGATACCATATTATTTGTCATATTTTGCTCATTACCATTCTGAAATTTCGCGTTCTTAATCCGTACATTTTTAAGGGTATCCTTAAAAAAGGTTTTGCAAACTAATTTATCCAGATACATAAAGCAGTGCAGTGATCACACCAACCTTTTTGCTTCCACATCCAAAATTGAGATTGCAAATTTCCTGTTTTCTTCCCATGGATAATATTTTGGGGAGGTATTTTACATTATTGTTAGGTTAGAACGAAATCCATTTTTTCTTCTACATGCAAAACTATTTCATTTGGAGAAACCAGTATGGTTTTAAAGGGTATAAACATTGCATACCTAGATAGCCTGGCCTCTCCAGAGTACTTCATCTCTTCAAACTCTTTCTGCAGCTTGGTTTTCTCCTCCTTGAGTCGATTGACTTGCTTCTCACCATTTTCCTTCAGTTCCTCCAGGTGCTTAGTAGTGTCCTCCTGTAATTCAAATCTCGTCACCACTTCCTGTAGACAAAAAGAGATTAACATTATAAGTGCTAGTTGCGTGTAAAATAGACGATGTCAAAACGATGTAACTGAACCAGTTTGTTCATAAACTGCGGTAGCCACGATGTCGTCCTACATGTACATGAATATAGGATTGCAGAGCACAAGTGGACCGGAAAGCAGTGTAGCCGACATCTAATGACCGACTTTAAAACGGGGCTTTATACATATATTCATATCACATTTTTAAAAACTTGTGTTTGTGAATTAGATTTCCTCATACAATGAACCTACTGTCTCCATTATGCCAGAATCCTAAAATTAAAGTAACTTGTCCAGATTTTTCCACAAAATTGATTTCGTTCTAACCTAAAATATATATAAAATACCCCAAAATACTATCTATGGGAAGAAAACAGGAAATTTGCAATCTCCAATTTGGATGTGGAAGGAAGAAGGTTGGTTTAAATACTGCACTGCTTTATGAAACCAGATAAATTAGTTTACAAAACATTTGGACGATATCACTGAAAATATATGATTGAGAATGTGAAATTTCAGAATGGTGACAAATGATATGTGTCCTGAAAATCTCAACACTCATGGGAAAAATGGGGGCGGGGTAAAAAAATGTGATTTGGATACAACCATAATCATGGTACATGTAAAAATTTGATATTCGCATTGCCCCTGCATTTTGTAAGAGAAAAAAAACACAGTTAAAAATCGAAATTTAAAGTTCCAATTTTTCTTGTAAGAGATCTTTCTAAACTTAAAGATGGTATACATGATTGGTACATGTACATGTAAACTGTTACAAATAGTTTTATCCCCCTGTGTGATTGAATATATGCATGATTAAAACCAAACTGAGCAAAAACCAGCTCCGTACTTTTGATAAAACAGTCAAAAAAGGGTTTGCAGTCATTTCGCCCCATAAACCACTTCGCCCTGAACCACGGCCTGTGCACAAAGTGGTTTTGGGGCGAAGTAGCATTTGGGCGATGTAGTGTTTGGTTGAAGTGATTTGGGGCGAAATGTCACTCGGGCGAAGTGGTTTGGGGCGAAATGGCACTTGGGCGATATGGTTTTGGGGCGAATTGAATTTTCATCTCATAAGATGAAAAATTATAATTGTTTTACTCATTTCTCAAAGACTATAGCACTTTAGACAAAACAATTTCAGGGGAAGTTTTCTACGGTCATCATGTTTTATTGTGTAAGCTGGGCGTAAATCTGTGAACATTTCTGATTTTTGAGATACCAATCATGTATAATGCCTTTAAACGCTTTTTAGAACACAGTTCCTCTAAATAAAGATGCTGAGGTTTCATTTTACTGAATCATTTAAAAATTAAATCCCCTATGACAAAAATGGACAATACCATGTCATGACGGCTGGCTTGCTATTATATTGGCCCTCTCTACAGCAACTGTGTGTTTATTTATTACACTCTGTGAATTCATCAATATTGTAGCAAAATACATTTCTCAAAGCAGTAGACGTGTCAAAACCCAAAATACTGATAACAAGTCTATGGGCCATGTCACACATTCCCGGTTTTGCGTCCTGGTTGGCCCCGGTGTCCCTCTGCTACAGTCGACCATGATTTTTGCTCCAAACCGGGATGAATTTCTGATGTCACGATCCTACCAAGGAATGCCAGGAAGGAATCCAGGGGCCGATTTCACAAAGCGCTAAGATTCGTCCTAGGAAGTGTAACTCGTCTTATCTTGGAACTAATCCTAGGACTGATTTCACAAAACTTAGGATGTGTTCAATTCGTCCTATTTCCCATGGCAACACGGCCCAACTCTTCCTAACTTAAGATCGATGTTTGGGTCGTCTTATCTGTACGAATGCATGGAGTAAACGCAGTGACCGAAGGCACTTATCTTCTGCTTGCCGAACGTGAAGCTAGCCTGGCATACGGCATACGGCAGCGCTAGCAGGCGGTCATACAGACAATTTTCCTTTGCCGCGATATGCGAAATTCTCTTGAAAAGGAGGCGTAATTTAAATCTAAAGCACTTACCGAAAAAGGTTGAGGCATTTGTATTATTATAGCTAGGTTTCTCGATGTTTACACGCGTAAAGCACGGCTTTATATTTCGGCAAAATATATCCATACAATAAAAACCACGAAATATGTACATTTGTATAGCTATACTATTGTTTATTGACTTGAGCACACTGAAAGTTACTTGTGGTGTGCGCGCGCGTGCTAGTACTAGCGCACGATGCTCCCGAAAAAAGATACATTTATGTAAATTAGATTAATGTTTTTTTCCGTCAAGCGCGCATACTGCATGCTCTGCACATAAATGCGAGTGTGCCCTTTGTACAGACGAACGATAGGCCTACAAAAAATATGTACATCTAGGTTCAAGTTGTTCACGTCAATGTACCCTTTCATAACTGCCGACAAAATGCGATACGCCAAGCAGGCGACGCTACAAAGTCGGCCATTTTGATTTGTAATGTGCGTGCCGTTTTCCCGACGACTGTTGTATTCGGTACTGTTAACAAATATGGTACAGCCGTTGATAAATGTATAATAAGCAGTTGCGACTCGTCTTGTAAAAGACGGGTTTTGTGAAATCGATCTCAGGACACGTCTTAGCAAAGACCGATCTTACTGCTCGAACTCTTCTTAACTGCTAGGATCGATCCTAAGATAGGAAGAGTTTTGTGAAATCGGCCCCAGGAAGTTTAAGAGCAAGTCCAATGCCCCCAAGAAGCAACAGCAGTGTCCCGGCTTCAATGGGATTGCACAAGGCGGCACTAATGCACCTATCAATTGTTTCCCCCACTCCCCGGGCTACCCCACCTAAGAGGTGGGGATTGTCACTTTTTGCGTGACAAAATCCGCACCCCTGGGGCAACATTAAGTTGACAAAAATTCCCACCCTCAGGTGCAAAACATGCACAAAATGCACAGAAAATGGGCCAAATGCCCCACCGGCACCTTGGGGCATGAAAAATGTGACCAAACAACCCCCACCCAGGGGGTGGGGCAGCGGGGGGGGGGGGGGGGGGGGGGGACAATTGATAGGTGCATAAGGGCCCCTACTACGGGGCACTACAGCTACCGGTATTGACAATATTTAAAATTAGCACTGAGAGCCTGGTTTCAAATGCTGGGCAAATGTTATGACAATTTGAACATATCCTCAATGCCGGTGGCCCTAGGGGTCTACTAGGGGCTCTAGTATAGGGTCCTACTGGGTTTTACTACCGGTACCAGTACCATTTGATTTTCTTCCCGGCTACTCCAGGCAAAGTACTGTGCAAAACTCCACAGGAGCATATTGCCGATTGAAGACGGTTGGTAAGGATTGACTAGGGTCACTAGGTTTGAGTATGGTCTGACTAGGATTAACTTCAAAGTTCAATTGTAGCACTACCGGGAATGTGACTTTACATACTTACATGTAGCTCAGGCTAAAATTGCGAAAAGAGCAATTCACATGGAGCAAGGGCTGAGTGGTTCAGTAACAGCTGCATAGAGTAGTAGGCCTACATTTTCTCTTCCCATTTAAAGTGAATTTCCTGGTTTTGTTTTGTTTCTTGGGAGGTACTTCCTACCAGCATTTTCTACATTATGCAAGCTTTAGCCTAAAGGGTGCGTCCCACTATTACCGATACATGTAAATAGGCAGAAATCATTGAGTGCACCGAGCTCATGAATATTTTGTATGCACTGAACTTTTTATATTTTAGGGAAATTTGAGAGCAGAACGAGTGTGGTCTCGTGTAGAAATTGCCCATTTTCATGATGTGGGATGTTTTGTCTTTCAACTTAAGTTTTTTTGACAATCTAGCTCGTAAAAGTGGCCCTATTTTTCCCAGTAGTGTATGTAACTTTTTTTAAACGGACGCTGGTCCGTTTGTCAATTTTCACTGTTTCAGGAGTAGTTTCATTTCCAACGTAAATTAGTGAATAAAAGTGACAAACACCCCCGGTCAAATTGAACGGAACTGAAAAGATTAAACTTAAAGGAGTGTCTTGCTTTTTGTCCCAATACGCTGTGAGAATTTTAAGTAACGGTACATGTATTTTAAAACTGATTTTTGAATATTGGGTATTTAGCATCGTTTCCTATGGAAGCCCGATTTCGTGGGGTGCACCCTGAATAGTTTCTACCATTGTAAAATGTCATGAGGGCTTACATGCAGGTCACTGACGCCAGTTGCATCCTTGATGGCATGAAATGCTTCCTCATACGATCCAATCTTCTTCTCTTGCTCCTCTCCACTGACTAACTGCTTCTGCTCAGCTGATAGCTCATCATGCTGAATAGAGGCTCGGTGAAGCTGCAGTTTGAAAAGTCATCAAATAAGCTAAATTTATAAAGTACTTAAATGTGTGACACCAGTCATGGTGATGGCCTTAAAGGGGCTATGTCACAGTTTGCGCATGCGCAGCAAAACTTGAAAAAGTGTGGCTAACTTTTTCAAGTTTTGTCGCCGGGTTTTGCATCCTATTCAATCTTTGCCATCCCTTATAAATCTTTAGTAATTTTGGCAGTGGTGTACTTGTCAACGTCAACATGACAGAAACGGCATCGAATGATATGAATGACATGGTTGGATACAGCAATTTGTTTAACCTTGTTTTCCATCAAAACTGACATGCTTATTTGGTCCCGACAGCAATTTTACACCATACCTTCTGTCCTTGGAAAGACACAGTGGCCGCCACCGCTGTACGATTTTGTTTTTTCAGACATTGATCGCGCAATCGCGCGATGCCAAATCGAACAAATGCGCGCACACGATGTACAATGTAGTTGAATTCTGCGTATTGTAAACACTCATGAACGAACACACTGCCCATGCGGCACGTGCTAAGTACACGATGTACAACTATAGCACATGCACCAATGGCGTTGTGTACCACTACCGGTACTCGATAACGCTTTGGGGGAAACCCTGCAAGTCCTTTGTGCATTCCTATGGCAGTACACGAGAAAGTTTTACGGGTGATCTAGTGGGTATGAATTAAGCGGTGCTCACAATCGGAAGGTTGTGGGTTCAAGTCCCACTATGGTCAACGTATCTGCGTCTCTTGGCAAGACAATCAATCCCGATTGCCTTGTCGACCCATGCGATAATAGACCCTTCCGGCCTGTCAATCAAACAATGCGCATTAACCAATTGGAGTGTGCCTTACCGGTCATATGATCACGGGCTGTTGCTAAGGAAGTTGTCACCCATGAACTCGGTCAAACTTGGGCATGTGCATTCTTTAAAACTTTAAATGCAACGTTGTCAATTAACGACCCCATTCTCACTAAAGAAATCGCTTCGTTCGACGAAGATTCGACAAAGAGATTTTCTGATGTGAACGCACGCCTCTTCATTCGATGATGATGAGGATCTCTTCATTCGACGAAGCAAATTAGCTTCATTTGACAAAGAGGTCGCTTCATTCGACGAAGGTGTCATTAAAGTTTTGCACACGACTCTATGGAAATGTCTCCATATTCACCCATTTTCGGAAATTATTATTATTATTCTTTGACCAGTTTTCAGACAAAATTATGGCACCCATAGTACAATGCATCGCTGAAATTGTCATTCTTTGTGGAGTTCGTATACGCTTTTCAGTGGGAGAAATTTCTTGTTCCTTGTATAACAATATATAATGTACGAGTTGCACTTGTTTGGCTCCCCCGGCAGTAGACAGGAGACAATACAAATATGATTATTTACGGAATTTGTTCCCTTTATAACTTATAATTGAAAAATTGAAGTAATCGATGAAAATTAGTTTTGAATAGTTAATCATCAAGATATGAATATTTCACCAATCACAATGTCATTGTGGGTGCACTTTAAGCTCCAGTGTTAATTGGTAAAAGTACCTTCGGTATAGCATAAACAATATGCTGGAGTTTCTCGAGCTACCGTAGGACTCAAGCAGAGAGACTCGTTCCAATCCTGTTAAACTGAGCTTACCCTTCTTTCGACCCTCTCGGCATGAGCCTTCTTCTCCTCAGCTTGCTTCCTGAGCTCTACCAAGGCTTCTTCCCGTTCTCGCTTCTCCCGGTACACAGTCTCCTCGTGCTTAGACAAGTCACCCTGATCAAATAGATTAAGTGAACGTTCAAATCAGGTACTTTTTCAGTAAGGCTGCCTTGAGAAAAAGTGCTGTGGAGGGAATTTGGAATGAAACAACGCATTTAAAATCACAGAATCACAAAAACGTTAAGTTGATTTTGTGATTTTTATTGTGTCGTTCCATGCGGTTTTTTTTTCTCAGGTGAGTCCAGCCTTAAGGTAAAAATGAGTATGGCATCACATTAATAATAGGGCCCCTGGAAGGTAGTATACATGTATGTACATGATTTGTACACCGTTACAAATAGTTTCATCCCCCTGTGTGATTGAAGGTACATGTACATGTATGCATGATTAAAAACAACACATACTCTAGTGTTCTCCACTGGTACAGATTTTGTCTGGGCGCGCCGACGTCACTCAGCGGGGGAATGGAAGTGACGATTTTTCATGGGCCACGCGCGCACTCCAAACGATCCGCCCGTAGCTAGCTACGCCGCTGTTCAACACCTTCACCACTTGAGAGTGCTGTTCAAAACAAATGCATGCAACTGTCAATGGCAGTTATCGACGCTGATGCGATATATGTGCGTGGTAAGTGAACGATAGTGGCTAGCACATCACGTTTGGTGAATTTACACTGAATTTTAGGATGACTTGGCTGCACTTTCAGTGTTTTAGAGGGGAAAAATTGCTTATTTTTGTCTGGGCGGCCTAGATTTTTGTCCAGGCGGCAAATTTTCGTCCGGGCACTAACGGTACCCGGGATGATTTTGTCCGGGCGACCGCCCAGACAAAACCCGCAGTGGAGAACACTGGTACTTTGTCTAATTTGAGAAAACAGTCAAAAAATGGTTTACAGTCAATTCGCCCCAAAACCTCTTCGCCCCAAAACCAGTTCGCCCTGAACCACGGCCTGTGCACGCTTTGTAGAACCGTGAAAATGTTGACAACTTTGGACGGCCCCTAAGTGCAGGGTCACAACAACATTACCCACACACACCCTGCACATTGGATCGATTTGGAATCAGAATTAAACAAATTGTCAAATTAGCCAATGAGCGAGCTGGGAATAAGTGGTGCGCATGATAATAGGGCTTTCATTTAGGAATGGTAATATGCTCTCTAAAAGTCCCTTCATTGCAAACTATAGTGGTGTTCGAGAAGCTTACACCGTGTAAGACCCACTTACTACAGTGCGTTTGTTTTCCCATCACGTGATAAACGTGTCTGCCCCAACTCGCGGGCGGGTCTTTGGACTAAGCCTCGGTGTAATGACATCACCTAGTAACAATGCGGAAGTTGCAAGTAGTAAAACATTAAGGACATTTTAGAATCGCAACGTGAAGACCAAGAAAAACACATGTACATGTATGACAAAAATAGGAGAAAATATGGGTGTACATGTATGCCATGAACAAAGTTTAACGTTACCTTTAGGACAACTACCGGTAATTTCGCGTGGCGCAGGCTTCATTTTTCCAGTCAAACGATAACAGTGCTTATAAAAGCCCCACCTGTGTTCCCAGAATAGACCTATCCAGTAAGCTCCGCCCATTTACCTGGGCCCATTTAGCAATTGCCTAGCAACACATGTGAGACACGTGTGCAGTAGAGTCGCGTGGCCGCGCCGTGCGTCAGCATCTGCGCCCTGGTCAGTGCGTATTGAAACACGCACACGCACACAGAAACTGCACGCTCGAAAGCAAAATGTGCACTTTAAGTATCCGGTCTTGTGCGTGCACGTACAACACGCCTGCATTACACATAACTCGCGCGATCGAATGAAAACTCAACAAACATCTAGAACGCAGTGAATGCACAACATAGCAAAACGACAAGCTAATTTTGGTGAGTTTTACCGATTTACACAAAAACACATTTATGAAGGGATTAAAAGTAGGTTTGACCAGTCTTACGTATATGGGTCTGTCCACAGTAATGGGGTACATTTCTGTAACATTCAAGATCTTAGGTCCGTGTTTACTTCAAATGTCTTAATTTTATCTTTAAATTATCAAGCTAAACCGAGGAAATAACTTTTTCACCAAGGAGTAAGAAAAATAGTCCTACAACATACATTTCTGAAAACCCCGTGCACAAATTTTCCTATTACGCGTGTAACAAAGACGGAAAAAAATGTCACAAAATGGTCTGTCCACGTTACCTACATGTACGTAATAGGAAAATTTGTACACAAGCTTTTCAAAAATGTATGTTGTGGCAGAATTTTTTTACCTTTTTGGGCAAAAGTTATCTCCTGAGAACAAAACAAGGACATTTCTTTAATTCTGAGATAAACTAAAGACATCTGAAAGGAATTATTGACTTACTTTTCAAATGTACCCCATTACTGTGGACAGACCCACATACATGTACAATCCGTTTTAAACCGGCTAGGGTCCTCTGCGCTGATAAAAATGATGTTTATTGTGTTTTTGCGTCACTCGTGCTGCAGTATTCCGTAGCTCTGTGCACAAAAAGTTGACGACTTGGGCAACCAAAATGGAGATCCACTTTTTGGTTCCCTCAACGAGGCTGTGATTGGTCAATTCCAAAATGGTCTATTCAAAGCGAAACTCCGTGGCATTCCTTTTGCATCTTCTAGGGGCTTCCCCCGGTGTAAATTTAATACCATGTAATTCGGTGTAAGCTATTCGAACCCCACATGACAACTTTTCACATCTTTTATTCTACATGTACCTTGGCTACATTTCTGGAGACCTGCGCATCATGGTTCATAGCTTGCAGTTCCTTAAACTGATCTTTCTGCTTAGCGATCTCTTCCTCTAGGGCATCCAGGTCATTGCCAAAGGTCAAACTGTCCTTGATCATCTGATCCCGAATGGCTAGGTAGGTTCGGTTGATGCGCTCGGCTTCGTGTAACTTCAGGAAGGCTTTGTCAAGACAATTCTCTAAAGAACGCAGTCTCTGACCAATGGCAAAGAAAACAACAAATAAGAACTATACATTGATGAGATCTTGTAAGTCAGCATTGGCTAAACTCACATACAGGTACATGTTGAATCCATTACCTTCAAAGGTGCAGCAAACAAACATATGAATGCTTTAAAGGAGTGTGACCAGATCACTTTTTTTTACCCATAACTCCCCGGGACTTACCTTATGGGTCATGAGATTTTTATATCATAACATCCGTTATATTTTTCTGATTACGAAACTGAAACTCCCGTGCTTCTAGGCCGCATATTTCCGAGGATATCGTCGAAAATCCACCGATTATTTGTAAACTAATTTTCCAGTATCAACGTTTATCCGCTGAAAGCATACTCGATAGTTTTGTTCAATTTTTTACTGGAAATTGCGAATGTTTTCGGGTTTTTGGGACATGGGAGGTGTGTATGGGAGTTACTTGATAATAAAGTTACATCGAAAACTATTTTCCAGAAACTCTGGTCACGCTCCTTTAAAGGAGCTTGTTAAGATTTTTTAAGAAAATGGATTTCGTTCCAAGCTAACAATCATATAAAATACCTCCCCAAAATACTATCCATAAGAAGAAAACAGGAAATTTGCAAATTTGGAAGTAAAAATGTTAGTGTGATTACTGCACTGCTTTATGGAACGGATTATAATTAATTTTTATATAACGCCCAAGTAAATCCCTGTCATTTGATTGGACGATAGCAGGTCACATGGTGTTAAATAATTTAACAATTTCATGCTACGTGACCAACCGTGCATTTTTGTTCCGTACAATTGTTTTCCATTGCACGGCGCGCCTGTTTCCATTGCATGCAGTGCCCATTTCCATTGCACGGCATGCGCACTGCATGCATTTTTACTGCAAGCGCGTACGTGCGTGACATTGCACGACGCTGAAGCAGACACATTCGGTCTATAGAATACTAAAGTGAAAACGTCACCCTTTGTGTGTTGCCACAGTGTTGGTCTACAGTAAAACCAGTGAACTGTTTCCCTGCACTTTACCCATGGGCGTTTCAGATTACCAGCGAATGTTTAGACCCAATTACCATGGCAACTGACGTCACACTTTAGCACTCTATTGTGATGATTTCAAGTGAAAATATTCCAAGCATTTGACTTTGCCTATGGACCACAGAACTCCATTAAAAGCTAGAACGGAAATAGAGCCAGGACGCGCATAACCGCTCCTTCTCATTTGGGCACCTCATTTGCATGGTTTTGGGCACTCATTTGAATAGTTTTGGGCACCTCATTTGAATTGCACATAAAACCTCGTACATGTGTACTTTCTAAATGTTTTTGACGATCCCGCATGTTACCCGGTATGTTCAAACACAAAACGTGCTATGCATGCACGCGTTTCAACTGACCCAAACCAGTTATGGTGATGTGCCACTGAATAACACACTCCATTTTTTTCAAGCTTTTAATAGAAATCTGTGCTAAGGACTGACCATTGCCTCGTCCGATGTGCCTGCATCCATGGCCTCTGCATCAGAAGCATCTTTCTTCATCTGAGCCAGTTTCACCTCATGATCAGCTAGCTTCCTCTCCATCTTCAGTGTCAGCGCATTTTCAGAATTGAGACGTTTCTTGGCCTCACACACCTTCTGATCCATGTGTAGAATGGCATCCTACAGATTTAAACAAGAATAGATGTACCTGTAACTTAAAAAATAAAACACAATAAGAACAGCAAAAAAATGTTTTGAAATCTTAACCCATTGTATGATTATTGGTTTTTATCAGGATTGAATTGCACAATGCCTTTGACATTATCAGGCAGGGATTTAAATCCTAACAAGTCATTGCTAGGAAATGACGTAAAACACGTAGCAACAGCATTGTGTAAACTGCACCTGGGTTTGTCCATGAAGTTGGGGCACGGTGTCCACGTAGCATCGGTATAGTCTGTGTTAATTATATACTGAATATGTACAACTTCAAATTGTTGTTGCAACGGATATGGTATAGTGCCCGGCTATATTCATTCATGTTTTCTTTGGGAAATCTCTCACTGAATATGAGATTCTTGTTTTACCGACGCTACTTGGACACCACATATGTTTAACACTGTCAAGACATTTGACTGAGTCTGTGGTTTGGTACACCATAATGCAAGTACTTTTACTGTAGTGGGATATGCTTTTCTTTCTGAAATGAAATATTGACTGAAGTAGCTGGGCTAGAATGAGACACAGTTTTTGAGATATGATATGTCACAAAACGTGACCCAACTTCATGGACAATTAAACCCACCTACATTTCAAAGTGAAGAATTGGGGGTGCGAGCCATATTTAAGGCTAATTAATTAGGCAAATGATAACAAACTTATCACCTTTCCTGATTTGCCTCTAAGGGCAGCCCGCTCCACGACACGCTCTGCAAAGACTGTATTGATAACTTTCTCATCCCCTGCTTTGCTGTCAGCCAACTTCTTATGCAACATCTTGTTTTCCTGACGGAGTTTACTGATGGTCTCACGATTTTTAGTCATTGTCCACTGAGAGCTCTCATAGGTGGCCTTGCGATCACCATCTAACAAATATACATGAGACTATAAATAAAACGAAATTTGTTTTGCAGGTTAAAGCCTGGATTGGCCAGGAGTAATATTGGTCAGTTAGAATACGATATCCAGAATGTTGGCGAAATATCAAACCTGCATGTTCCCATTGTTGTTAACAATAACCTTAAAGTACCCAAGGGTGATCCGGCTGATTCCCGATCACCTATTACTTCTGTACGATTTCTTTGTCTTTTTAGGTGATCGATCGGGCCAACAGCCGGATCACCTACATGTATTGATATTGTATTGGTTCTTTGTCTTTTTTTTTGTTTTCTTATTCTTTTTCCGAACAAACATTTCCAGAGCTTTTCTTGAAAACAGTTCAAGGTATCAACTTGAAACTTGGTACATGTAGGAACATCAACCCCCATGTGAAGGTGTGCATACAAGTGTGACGTCACTAGCTGTGACGTCATCAAGTATCAAATTACAGCCCCAAAATAACCAAAATATGCATGTTTTAAAATACCTCCGTCTCGAAAACCATGTGACCCAGTGTAACCAAGTTGGTAAATTAAAAGAAAGTAGGATGGCAAACAGGCGTAAAATAATGCACAAAACAAATCTGTAATTGAGGAGTAGTGGGTTATTTTTTAAAAACTATTTTTTATTGTTTACAGTAGTAATTTCGAGCATTTTGAGCCTGGCCTAGCCCGAAAGACAGCCTTGTCGAGTCTGTCACTTCCGGGTTTAATGCGTTTCTTTATATCTTTAGCCAGTTTTGGCCGAAAATGGGCGGGGTTTGGATATGCGGATATGCAGGGTATAAATATTTAAAATTTGTCTTGAGCCAATCAGGAGCTTCATGAGTAGCACGTAATGATGCGAGCATGCATTATGCATGTGTGGCGTCCTCCATGTTATGAGAACCGTGGCATGATCGATGGACGAAAACAACAAATATTCTCGGGTTTGTAGCATTTATTGTGCTTGTCTGTTTGATTACACTTCTGGGGGACAACGGTCGTAATATGACAGCTTTCCTAAATGATTTGTGTGAGCTCTTAATACTCAGTGCCTTAGATGAACAAACTGGGGATCACACATAATAGCGTTTTTCAAACACAGCCTGGCGTGCGTAGACCAATGAAATTTCAGCTCACGCTGGGGTGGTTTCCCTATTACTGTAATGAGTTTCGCTGGCTGAATGCATCCATCAAGGCGTTTAGGACCGTACCGATACATGTACATATGTACGTGCGTGTGTGCATAGTCGTAGCGCAGCGCGTTGTGAGCCAATACGTGCAACATATTCCGTAGCCGCGCTTTGTTCAGTTTTATCTTCAGCGGGCCGTCTATTGATCATGTCTATAACTTAAAGACAAGCCCAACGCCTTGATCAAGGCTAAGTCGATCCCCAAAATGACCGCTATGTCCAAGCCATTTTGGGGATCGACTTTAAGTGACTCGATCATCCTGTCCAAATGTTAACGTCAAAAAGTCACTTTTAGCCTTCTTTAAGACAATTGTATGCATGACAGACGCACCTGGTCACAGGAATAGGGGAAAACGGTAATTTGAAAAAAAAGAAGTTATTTTTAGATATTAGATCACGTCTGGTAACCAATGCGCATTGGTATTCCTTTGTACACAGACTAGACTTTGAACACAACATAACAACCAGACAACGACTAGGCTGTGAGCATACCAGTTTGTTTCGCTGGAATTGTTGGCTAAATATTTATCGTGGCTGGTTATTTCCCTCAACAAGGACCTGCGTAGTGGTTATGCTAGTCAGTGAGCTTTCCTTTCATAAAGTGGATTGTTGTCATTTTGCCTCGAAATTAGAATCACACCCAAAAATTTACTCCTAGTTGTGTCCTGCAGTGGTTTGAGATGTCCATGATTGGAAAATGATTGGAAAGAAATACTTACAACACCGTTTTTTAAGCCAAAATGTTTGTCCACGTGCAATCTCAACGATAGTTTTTGTTGTCGCAGTTTAAATAATTCTGGACGTGAGATGCACTCTCCGCAGTGTAAATAAGGCCAAGTTCGATTAAGCGACTATACATGTAGTTCACTATATCTTAGTCTGGTACCCGGACCAAAAATCTTTTGACTACACTGAATTCAGTTGTTCCCTCGAACGACAGATAATGTCCGTTGTTCGAGGGACTCTAGTCGACTATAGGAACTATAGTCGCTTGATCGAACTTGGCGTTATTTACACTGCAGAGAGCGCATCTCACGTCCAGAATTATTTAAACTGCAACAACAAAAACTATCGTTGAGATTGCACGTGGACAAACATTTTGGCTTCAAAAACGTAAATTGTTGGGTGTGATTCTAATTTCGAGGCAAAATGACAACAATCCACTTTATGACAGGGGTACCTTCTGTCCCCACGGGAAATCCCGTAGGGACAGAATCATTCTGTCTATGGTTATGCCCGACAAGGTTTGGGTGAGTCCCAGGGGGAATTAGTGTGTCACGGGGAGAAAATGACACATTTGTTTTGTGATTATAGCGTGTTCATGTTCTCAAAGCTTCTCAGCTCTACTGGTGAAAAGACCACATCCCAATGAAAAATGATAAAGCAAGAGCTGAGATTCTTTAGCTAGGCGAAATAAGCCAGTTCGGAATCTCACGCGCACAAGGAACTATGGGATTGTTTCAAAGGTCATTTGAGATAAACAACAGCGGTCGGCATAGCTTGTTTATCTCAAACTATCGGTCACGAGGCATGCGCAGTCGAAACTCCGAACTGGCTTATTATTAGGCATTCCTTACTTTTTTTAGGCCACCCATTTTTGTACTAACTTTTACAGCTGTAAAACTTTTGTGGAAACAAACCAACTCTTCTTCATTCCTCTAATCCATAGTTTTAACTTTTTGACGATAATTCCTTCAAAAAAATACAATTTTTGTCAGCTTCAGCATTGCTAACTCATTTAATTTGTTATTCCTATTTTTACCCCACAATTTCCCTCAAAAATCAAAACCCGCCCTCTTTTTACAAAAATAATCTTGTCATTCTGAAGAAAAAGATCCCCCTTGTAAGTGGTTTGATAAAAATGACACTTTTAATCTCTTATATGGAACGGGGTATTAAAAGTAAGGATTGCCCCAAAATGATTACTTTTTAAAATTGAAATAAAACTTGTAGGCTACTCACCAAGCAGAGCAATTTTACGTTGCACCTCCGAAATTTGCTCCGTTATCGGAGCATTGCTGGGGCTTTTGCCAGTAACTGGCATTTTGCGAGGCCTGTTGACTTTACGTTAAGAATAAAATAGCAGATTCTGTCCGTTCAACAGTCAATTAAAAACTTCTGAGGTTCAAAAAGGAGCCCAAAAAAGGTACAGATTTATATTATAGTCGTACTGCCAAAATGCTGTGTTCGCCATATATATGCGAGAACTACGTCTACGACGTGTACGTACGTGTACATGCACGTGTACGTACGTACGCAAAATGAATGAATGCGCGCGGTATTTGTTTACGTCGCGCACCCATGGCAACTGCTGGCTTTTTGTCATAAAAATATTAAAACATCTTTAATTACTTCAAGTGATGATAATACCATGTCAGATTAGCATTCTCTTCCAAATTTAAATTGCAATTTTAATTTTAACACAATTTTAATCGATTTAAAGATTAATAGAGATCACACACAAAGAGGGCGCTGTTCTGTGAGGGCGGGATTATGCAAAACAGCTCTATTGTTACGTGCGTACGCGTAAAACTTTCACAACAACACAAACTTAGCCGCATCGCGCCTCTACGTTGAGTTGCAGAAAGAAAAAAAAATCTTGACCAAGGGTGGGGAGCATATTCTCGGAAGAAAATATGGATGAAAATGCGAAAACTGAGGGGCCAATACAGTTGGAGGCGGCAGTCATGGCCAAACAGATTCGTGAACAGCATGAGAGCAGTGGAGCAATGATGTTTCAGCGGCATAAGGCGCAAGCATCCGACTCTGAGGCTATGTCCGAACGGCTGGCCAGTCTGTATGAAGTGGACTTCTCACCCAAAACTGTCAAGCCGTCTGAACCAAGACCATGTTCTGTCACAAGAAGAAACAATCCTCACCCATCACACGTAAGTTTTATACATTGGAATAATTGTAGAGTGATCTGATCTGAATCAAACTTGGACTAGGCCTACTTGTGAATCGTGCCGATTTCGTTTTTTTTTTTTGTGATGTCGTTTAACGCATGGAGGTCTTTTTCTACCTCCATGTTTAACGCAAGCATGGTGAAATTTGTTTTCAACCCGAATTGTTTCAGAAGACAGGTACATGTACATGTATCAATTGGGTTTTAAGTTGGCAATGCCCGACTTATTAAACTTGGTTAGCACTGTCACTTCAGGGAAAGTTTGAGTCTTTTGGGAATTAATAGACTACCGAAGTGAATACGTACGTCACCTTTTGTGGGTTGCCTATCATGCCTGTATGCTCGCTCTGAACTAAAAATCACTGAACCGTGTCATGTCCCTGTACTGCGTGCTGCGCTTTTGCAATGCTACTTTTTTTCCGACGGTCATATATCATTGCCATGGCAATGCACGTCACACACCTTGGCTGTTTTTATTGTTTGCAAATCCAACATTTTGTTTTTCGTTTACTGGTATACATGTAGTAATATAGGCCCAATATTGGACCAGTACATACAGCGACGACAAAAGGCAATTTGGCAATAAATTGAGTTATCGGATAATGTACGTAGCAGTCGTTTAAAGAGGAAGAATCCCCCTTGACGAAAATCCAGCATTTAGGCTTTTTTTGATAGTCCAAACATCCATCCCTCTTGCCGACGTGGATTTTTATTATTTTTTAATTGTCGGTTTTAAGTGGATAAATTGCAAGCAAAAGTGCGCTTTTCGAAAATGAGATTTTCGCGATTTCTGAAACGCTCATTAGGTATTCATGATATGCGCGTGACCCCGTGACGCAATCCTGAGAAAGAGAAGTCAACACGATTGTTAGCTCCATACGTTTACACGCAACAAACTTGGAAAACCGTCTCAGAAGAATTTTGTTGGTCCAAAAAGCCAGAGATATGCCCAGTATAGCTGCGTGGTTGTATGTTTTATCAGACTCTATGAAAAAAGAGAGCAGAAAGATTTTCTTTTCTATTACCAAGAGAGAAACAAATGAGTCGCTCATTCTAACTTGTACCGGCCGATGCCCGCAGGGAACCGTACACAGACCGCTGTGAATGCCGTTCGTTCCGTGACAAAACCACCCGTCGCAATGCACCAGTATTTACTTCAAAAGAGCTTCATTGCGAGCCACAATTTCACCGTTTTTTCACAAAACAGGTAATAGTAGATTGTTGCCATATATGAAGTGTTTTTCACGTTTGCATTTTGTATTACAAGGACAAAACAGGCATGATAAACATTCACTTCGTGTATTTTCCATTCAACACTGCACATACCGTTTTGTATAATGTTTCTCAGGATGACGTCAAAACCCTGTTGATAAACAAACCAAGTGACCTCGAGCGTTTCACAATTTCAGATAACAGGTCGGAACTGCTTTACGTTTTAAGCAAAAGCCTGTCGATTTTTTTTGTGAAAAACAAGTTGTGATGGTGTTGTAGACACATACCGGTACACCTCCATGATAAACAGAAAAACTAAAAAAATGTGGAAGGGGGAATTCTAGCTGTTTACTTGGCATATGGCGCCATACACGTTTATTACAACTACATGTACATGTATTTGTTTATTGTCGACTTGTGTTCCTTCTTCTAAAAATGCATGTTCTGGATTACGATCTTTTCAATATAAACATTGAATGCTCACCCCGGCCGACTATAATTGCTCCCCCAGGGAGGAGAAATGCATCGACCTTATATCGAATTATTTCAGACGACTGCTTTTTAAAAACATTGCACGTCTGCCGCATTATACATTTCGTGGATTCAATTTCTCGGACACGCAGACCTATTTATATTTGATGTACCCCGAAAAATGCATGTCGGTACCTTTTTTGGGGACAAATGCTCAGTCATATTTTTTGGAAAGATGACCACTTTGGCAGCGGCGTAGAGCCCACCCCCACGCCCCCACCCCCCCCCCCCCGCCCCCCGCCCCCACCTCATGGAAAATCGTCGCCCCAGGCGCGACCCCCCACTGGAAATTTGGCAAACGGAAAACAAAAGATGGTGCAATGGTATCCCCATATAACTTGTATTTTGTATTTATTTTTATTAAATTGTTTAATTTGTTTTCTTCAAGAAAACAGTATAAAGTGCTATTCCTCTGGTGTAATGCGATGTTGTGATTGAAATACATATTAAATTGAAAAAGAAATCTGGGGGAGCGGGAAGAGGGTGAAGAGTGTACCTCCCTCCCTCGGTTTTGGGGCAAAAACCCCACAATTGTTGGTAATAAAACTTTACAAATTCATATTACAGGATTCATATGTAATATTCTTTGCTCCCCCTCTCCCCCTCCTCCCCACTTTAAAAAGTGGAGGAGGGGGTGCAAAGATGTCAATCTCCCCCCTCCCCCACCCCTCGCATATATGATGTAATTATTATTTTGTCGGCACAATCACGGTATTGTCGGCAAAAAAAAGGTTAATGAAACTACTATAAACTACCTCCATGCTATAAACAACACCGCTGATAAAACGCCACGGCAATGCTATTACATTACGTTACATGTATGTCTTTTTATACAATACTCTTCAACATATTTCTGATTATATGCAGTGGTACAAATTCTTGAAAACAATCGACAGGGTGCTTATTTTTTACGATGAACCTTCAAAATACCCAAAAAACGCATGTCCCGGTGCACGGCGTCTCTCCAAATGTCCCCATTTCCATAATTGTTAAAATAAGCAGCTTAAAAAGATAATTATACTATACCAGAAGCCAAGTATAGTTGGTCTCCTCCAAATGCAAAATTGAAAATTACATCATTAAACCATATTTGCATGAAATCTGACATTTTAAGAGTCAAAAATCGTGTCCCTTGATTTTTCGTCATCTTCGTCACGATGTTTTGGAGCATCATAATCTGATAGAGAACTGACCACAAGACTTGCATAAGTCCTTCGGATACCTCAGAGCCTATAGAGCATGACATAATCGAATCGAAATAAACTGCAACCCGTGATAGCCAAGGAATTGTGGACTTTCTAAAAAAATTACAATAGTACCTTTATTCAACGTCATCTCCGAACGCTTTATATCTTATTTGTGTTCTTAATCTTAAAAAGTATTCATGAAAACGATCACTGACAAAAATTGTGCAAACTTCCAAGCTTCTGTGGTATTTGGCTTCAAACAGACTGTGGATGGTGTTATAAAAGTTTAATTGTTTATTTAGTCATATCCGTCACAGTCAGTTCCATCACCTTTTTGCCGTGACGGAGATGAATTTTTGGCATTTTGGGTCATCTCCGTCACGATAATTTGGAGCGTCATATCTGATTTGTTTTGGCATTTACATTTGCCAATAATGCATGGCAATAAAATGAGGACAATAAGTTGCGGTATAATCTGTTCAAAGCCCTCTGTTCACTGGTTGTTATTCTATGTTCAAACTTTAAATTCTCTTGTTTGAATTTACTCAGCTTCCGAAGTCATTGTCAAAATTTGTCATTTCCGTCACGAAAGTGTGACGGATATGATTTTTGCACATTTTCCCTATACAACACTGAAAATTTAATGTTAATGAAATTAAATAGAACTCCCCTAAAGATTGTGCCGAACGTTAAGTTGTTGTGTACCGTAATGATCATGTTCCACTAAAAATAATTTGGAAAACGTTTTTTTTCACGATTTCCTAAGGCTAAAAATAGACACTTATACTGAAGAATGACCCACGTATGCTCCAACAAGTTGTTGTTGTTGTTGTAGTAGATTGAATGGCACGTATCGGCATATCCATGCCCTTTGTGCCATGAACGATATACTGCATTCACATTATTAAGGCCCGGTCTCATTGGCAGCGGTGTATGTGACGTAATGTCACGTGGTACTGGCCATGCGGAACTTCACGAATCATGCTGAAAGTTGCAAGAGGTAAATTTGAGGCAACACAAATAGTTAAAAAATAATGTCAAACAGAGAATATATACAGTAAATGCATGGAGGTAAGGGTGGGAGGTGCACTGGCAATCTTCCAGGCAATAGTGTTCACAGAGGTCCCGCAAGGCCGGCCGTTTCCCAAGCAGGGGCACAAGACCCCTACCCGGTACTTTTTTCAGGTCCGCATACCTCCGGGTGACGAAAGGTGACACACATGCCCATCTAATCGCCAGTGCTAAACTGTTCTCCCAGATGCCTTACACATGCGCAATATCAACAAAATCAAGGAGGAGCATCAAAATTATATTGTAACATTACAATTTTTAATATACAATAGAATATAATGGCATTGGCGTTTTTGCCCCAGTACGTGTGCGAGTGTCATTTGAGTTTTGGTCAATCCAAGTGTTTTGTGAAGGAGTTGTCTCTGGGCGTTATATTTATTACACTCGAGCAAAAAATGACCAACATCATCAAAAACGTTACAAGTATCACATAAGCCATCAGGGTGGTTTCCGGTGTAATAAAGAAAGCTCTTAAGCCCTTTACAGATACCAAGACGAAGTCTATGCATTATGACCTCTTGGGGGCGTTTTTTGCCCCAACTGGAGAAAGAAAAGGAGGGTTCAGGCAGAAGATGTTTGGTCGGGTCAAGTTTAGGGATGGTTCTGGTCCAATCGTCAAGTAATCGTTTTTTCAAGAAATGTTTAGCTTCAGTATTTGAAAAGGGAATGGAATAGTCAACATTTGGTTTTTCTGTACCCATTTTAGCCATTTTATCAGCCCTTTCATTACCTGGGATTCCACAATGGCTGGGGACCCATTCGAAGAAAACAGTGTTCCCTTGATGTTTAATACTAATTAAAATATGGCGGATATCACATGCAATTTTATTGTCAGGGAATGGTTTGGAGATAGCTTGAATGGCACTTAGACAGTCGCTAAAAATACACGTGTGAAGTGGTTTTACCTCTTCTATCCACTCCACAGCTAGGAAAATGGCAAACAACTCGGCCGAGAAAACTGACAGGCCATCATTAAGTCTGAAACCTTTCGAGTATTTAAGATACGGAATGTGAATTGAACAACCGACAGTGCCGGCATTGGGATTAAAGGAACCGTCAGTAAAGATATGTAAGGAATTGTACCACGTGGTGTTTATAATCTCAATGCTGGCACTGCCTTTATCAAGTGGGTCGTTAAGATGAGAAACACGAGAAAAAATTTCAGTGGATATGGGGGGTTTATCATAATGCCAAAAAGGGAAGGAATTTGTCAGAGGAAATATGGTTATATGGTACTGATCAGTTCTTGCTTCGAAAGGAGTTTTATGGACAGTTTGGCTCCACTTCTCTGCAAAATAATGTTTCTGCCAGTTGTCTTGCTGCAGAACTTGATTGGGGTGATCCTCATGAGCTTTAATTTTAATGGTATATAGGTTACAAAGGAGTTGGCGACGTAAAGCAAGAGGAGGATCACCACATTCAAGACGCAACTTAAACGAAGCAGAGCCTTGGATAGCCCCAGTACAAATTTTAAGTGCTTGATACTGGATACTATCCAATTTTTCTTTCATGGTGTTAGATGCAGAGTTAAATGCTTCACAGCCATACTCCAGGATAGGCTTAATAAGTGCTGTATAGAACTGGAAAAGGGTCTTGCAATCAGCACCCCAGGTGGTTCCGCAAATACAACGGAGAAGATTGAGTTTTCTTTTACATCTGGTGAGAATACTGTCAATATGTTGCTTCCATGTCATTTTGCTGTCAAAGATCATACCTAGAAATTTAGCTGATTTGGAAATCTGGACCGGGTTATCCTGAAGCAAAATAGAAATATTGGTAGATTTCTTATTCGAGAAAAGAACGGCAACTGTCTTGGGGGTAGAGAGTTTAAACCCCCATTTTGTACACCAAGAAATAATATTATTAAGGCTTTGTTGAATTTTCTTTTCAATGAACTTAACATTTCTATTTGACTTCCAGATTGCTATGTCATCAGCGTATTGAGAAACTTGAACATCTGGGAGGTTGTGAGAAAGATCGTTGACAGCAATGTTAAATAAAAGGGGGCTGATTACACTTCCCTGGGGAACACCGTTTTCTTGAAACCTTTCTTTCGAGAGGCAGCCATTAATCTTAACCTGAATCTTCCGATCATTGAGAAAATTGTCGATCCAGCGTGTAACACGGCCATATATGCCAAAATTCTGGAGTTTAATGATAATTCCCTTCCGCCAGAGCATGTCATATGCCTTTTCAATATCAAGAAAGACCGCAAGAGTACTTTCCTTATTAGTCATGGCTTTATTGATGGAAGATTCAAGGTTAATTATGTGGTCCTTTGTGCTTCGTCCCTTCCGGAAACCACTCTGATGTCGAGTAAAGAGATTATTTTTCTCTAGGTACCATAGGAGGCGGGAGTTGACTATACGCTCCATTAGTTTACATAATGTGGAGGTAAGGGCAATAGGTCGATAAGATAATGGATTGGCAGGGTTTTTACCTGGTTTAAGAATAGGAATGAGGATGGTATCCTTCCATTGTGTAGGACAATGAGAAGTGTACCATATCATATTCAAAATCATAAGTAAATATTCTCGAGTTTTAACGGTAAAGTGCTTTATGACTGCATTACTTATGCCATCTTTACCAGGAGTAGTACACTTAGCTGTATTAATCGCATTATTAAGTTCATCAATAGTAAAAGGTTCATTTAGGACTCCATCATTATTATCATTTATAATAAGATCATTTTCAGCTTTAGTCTTGTTGTTAGAAAAAGAGGGACAATAGTTGTCCGTGCTACTTACATTAGCAAAACTGTCAACAAGTGTCTCAGCCTTATCCTCATCACTTATAGCATCAGTGCCATCAGTGCATTGGATAACCGGAATACTGTTGACATTAGTTTTGCTGATACGTTTAATTTTATTCCAAATTAGTTTACTATTAGTCTTAGGATTAAGGTCATTACAGAAATTCTCCCAGTCTCTCCTTTTGGAAAAATTAATCGTCCTTTTGGCAAAGGCACAGGTTTTTTTATAAATAATTAAATCAGATGGCAGGCGTGTTTTTCTTAATCTTTTTAAAGCGTTCTTTTTGTCTTCAAGTGCCTTTTTGCAGTCGTCATTCCACCATGACTTTGCAGGTTTAACATGGTTAGGATTAGTTTTGGGGATAGAACACGTCATAGCTAGGTCAAGTTGATGTAAGAACGTATTATAATTGTTATCAATATCATTAATTGGGTTAGGTTCAGTAATAACTTTATCACAAGCATCCCCAAATTTGTGCCAATCGGCTTTTTTTAGAGACCATTTAGGGGTGGATTTAGGATGAGAGTTTTTATAGCAATTATGATTTATTTCAATAGAAATTGGACAGTGGTCGCTTCCCCATGTATCGTTGAGAACAGTCCAGTTGCATTTTGCAGCGATACCCGGGGAAGCTAGAGTGATGTCTATACAAGAGAGAGAGCTACTAGACGAATTGACCCGTGTTCCGTCTCCAGAATTTATACAAACCATGTTGTTATGACATATAATATTATCTATAACTTGTCCGTTGTGGTCAAGTTTGTGGCTTCCCCAGAGTGGGTTGTGACCGTTAAAATCACCACAAATGAGAAAAGGTTTATCGATATCTTTAAAAATTTGGTCGAGAGAGTTAAATTCTAGAGACGTACACGGGTTATAAGCATTAATTAATTTTATTTTATTTTTCCAGACATCATAAAATTCACCAATCTGGTACTCAATTGGGTGATTAGAACCTGAGATATACTTAAAGGGGAGTCCATGACGTACAATGAATGCACATCCACCGCCACATTTTTTGTTGGAAGATTTATCTCTGTCTAAACGGTAAATGTCATATCCAGATAATCTGAAAGTTTTATTTTCATTAAGCCACGTTTCCTGGATGCAAATAATATCAGGTTTAGTACTACATGAATTAATGGCTTCTTTGAACTGTTTACCATGCGCGACGATGGATTGTGCATTCCATTGTAGTAAGAGTAAGGCTACCATAATGACAGTAGTAATCATGACGTTTTATTTGGTTTTCCTTTAGGGGTTTGATTACTATTTTGAGAAGTCTTAGTTTGGGATGTTTTTCGGCTAGAAGATTCACTTCTTTTAGTGTCAGCCGGTGACTGTGAGGCCGTCCTCTTTTTGCTTTGTTTTTCTGTGGGTTTTGTGGTTTCATCAGAGTGAATGAGATGATTGACCAGAGTCTTGATGGCATTAATTCTCTCGTCCTTCTTTTTGATTGTGTCCCAAATTTGAAACGCTCCAGTGAGCAGCTCAGTGATGTATCTTTCACTGCACAAACACTGGTGCGTATTGTCTGTTTGGGTCGCAATTGCAATGTGTTCAGTTTGGGTGGTGGTGTCCTTTTGTGGTTTTGGTGCATGAAAGACTGGAGGTGGGGTAGTTACTGTGTCTTTTTGTTTGATAGGCTGTGAATTTCTATAATCGCTTTGGGCTACCCAAGTGGTTTGTGGTTGTGCTTTTGGGGGCATTTGTGTGGGAACATCGGGGCATATTGAGATATCGCTTTTGATGGACTTGGCAGCGTCAGCGTAAGAGATATTGTATGTGATCCGGATGCCCTGTATTCGCTTTTCTTGCCTGATGGTGCTGCATCCCCCATATGCCGACGAATGGTTTTCCCCACACCTGCAGCACTTGACCCTGTCGCGTTGTTGGCATTGTTCGTAGGAGTGTGGCCCTCCACATCGGACGCATCTTGTAGAACTGCGACAATTGTTGGCGACGTGACCAAGTCGTTGACAGTTGAAACAGCGGATTATGGGAGGAATGAAAGGCTTTACGGGGAAATTCTCATACCCAAGCTGTATTCTCTCTGGTAGTGTGGTTGTGTTGAAGATCAGACACACAGATAAGCTTTCTTCTAGTTGGCCATTCTTTCTGCGCATCAGGCGTTTTGCCGACAGAACACCCTGTTTCTTGCATGCCGTTGCGATTTCGTCATCTGATATGTCGATGGGTATTCCTGTAATTACCCCTTTGCTCTGGGTTTCGGATCTTGCAAATTCAGCTGTTATGGCCCATTCGTCTAGCTGCGTCATATTCTTGAGTTTGTTGGCTTGGGCTGGAGTGTAACATCGGACTGTAATTCCCCCTTGATTATTTTTGGACACGTTCTTTATAAGGTTACCACCCAGTTTGTTTAGGGCCTTAGCTATTTTGATGGGACTGATTTTCGCTAGTTTAACATCAGGAGAATTAATGATCACTAGTGTTGGTTGACTTTGGCTGTTCAGATTTTGAGTGGATCTACGTTTTGGTGGATTACTTGTCGGATCACTGTCTGAATCTGTAAAGACATCATTGTATGAAAGATTGGATTTGGAACGTTTACGGCTGGTTTTGGTTTCTTGCTGTGGGCTATTTTGTGCTTGACTAATAAGTTTATCAATGGTCGATCGTGGTTGGTCATCAACTGGATTAATTGCCTGGGAATTTGCGTAAGGTAATTGAGACAGTTGATCCCATGAAGTTTCGGGTTCCATGTCGACATCATTCATTTGGTCAGTTTCAGACCTGAAAACAGGTCTAAAATTTAATCAATATACTGAAATATATTCAGTATATTAATCAAATTCAGTACATTAAATACAATATAGATGCAACCTCCTGACTTTATGATATTGCTTACCGTTTATGATGTATGCGTTGTATATACTCTCTTGACAGGCTGGGGAAAAAAACAAAAATTGATACGTAGTAAGAAAAGAAGAAAAAAAAAAAAATCAGAGTTCCCGCGCAATACGGGAGCAACTAATCAGCACGTCCGATCAGTTTGGCGTCATATCACAACAAAACAACCAGGACAGACAGTCTAGTCACAAATACAACGCAGTGACACGGTTTGTGTGGAAAAGGTTGAGAAACGTTCAGAAACGCCGGTATATATAGCCTATCAAGTTGCTGGATTTTTCGCGCATGCTCACTTAGCGTTACTTTTTAACACCATGACACAAAGATATTGAATAGGATTTAAAAATCAGAATATACATCTGGAACATCTCCATCATGAGAAGTGTGGAAAGACCACGTACATAAACATGCGCTCCTAAGCATTTATTTCAACAGCCTTCTTGTCAAATTCGGTATACATACACTATATTGCTGTTTGTTATTTGCAAGCCGAGGAAACTGAGCAAAAATTCAAGCAAAAGGCCTATTTCATTCATCTTAACATACATAATATACAAAAACCGGGTTTATTATTTGCGTTAAAATGTCTGTGATAAAATTACTAACACCATTCAAATGACGTCTTGGATACAGCAAGCTTTTTAGCAGTATTTGGTTACGGTAACAAAGTGTGTGGTTTTTTTAGTATTTGGGAGAAAAATCACAAACATCCAAGCAAATTAGACCTGGGTTGCTCAACACATTGAGTAATTATACAGCAAATATTTTTAGCAGCATGTTGGTCACATCATGAACATGGCTTACCCGAAAGTCGAGCATATATTTTGGCCCGAGATACCAACATGTCGGGCATATACGAAAGGATTTCTGCTTTTATGTTGAATTTAACCAACAATTGGCCATTCAAGTACATTTACCCAAACGTTGGATAATTAACTTTTAACCAACGATTAGATGCACATATACCCAAACATTGTTTTATAGAATTTAAGAAACAATTGTACATACAATACCATGCACCCAAGGGTATTTTGCGCCCCAAAGATGGCCGATTTTGTGCAACTTTCTGAAGATGGAGTTCGTAAGCTCATTTTAGGTTCCAGTAAGAAGTGATATCCTTGACCCTATTCCAATGAAGTTATTTATTAGTTCTTTAGATCTGTTATTGCCTGTTATAACCAGAATGATCAATTCATCTTTATGTACTGGTAATTTCCCAGCAGCCTGGAAATCAGCAGTGGTTTTACCAAAGCTTAAAAAGCCTATAGACTTAAAGATTGAAAATTGTAGGCATGTTAGTAATCTTCAATTCATATCTAAGTTGGTGGAAAAAGCAGTCGTATTCCAACTACAATCTCATTTAACATTGAACGGTTTATATCCAATTACTCAGTCGGCATTCCGTATAGTCACCAGTACTGAGGCGGCCTTATTGAAAGTTAAAAACGATTTACTAATGGCTATATGAACAAACAGCATGTTTCTTTATTAGTCTCACTTGATTTAAGTTCTGCTTTTGATACTTTAGATCATATGGTTTTGTTGAACAGGCTCCAGTCCAAGTTTGGTATTGGTGGGACTGTTCTCCTCTGGTTTCAATCTTATTTGTCCGACAGATCTCAACGGGTCTCTGTTCATGGTAAACTTTCTCAGAAATTTGACCTTGAGTGGGGTGTACCCCAAGGATCATGTTTAGGTCCTTTGTTGTTTATTTTATATACTAGCAGTTTGTTCGAAATTATTGAGACTCAACTTCCAGATATGCATTGTTATGCTGACGACACGCAACTTTATCTTTCCTTTTGCCCAGATGATGCATCGAGCCAGGCGTCTGCTCTTTCTGCAATGGAGGGTTGTATACATGTTGTGCGTAATTGGATGCTCAGTAATGGGTTGATGTTAAACGATGATAAAACTGAATTTATTATCATGGGTACTCGCCAACAATTGGCTAAGGTTAATATTGACAGCATCAATGTTTGGGAGTCCAGACTTTCCCCTGTCTCCGTTGTGAAGAGTTTGGGTGCCTGGTTCGATGCAAACTTGACAATTACTTATATCACAAAAACGTGTGGTACGGCTTTTTATTATTTACATAATATTAGACGTATCAGAAAGTAATTGACCAGGGAATGTACTGAAACGTTAATTCACTCTTTTATTTCTAGTCGGTTGGATTATTGCAATAGCCTCCTTTATGGATTGCCTGACGTTCAAATATCACAGCTTCAACGTGTGCAAAATTCCTGTGCCAGACTAGTCTGTAACGCTTACAAGCACTGTCATATCACTCCACTGTTGTTTGATTTACATTGGCTTCCGGTGAGATTCAGGATTGAGTTTAAAATTCTATTATGATAACTTATACAATTTCTTTATGGTTTCGCTCCCTTATATTTATGCCATCTAATCCAAAAACGATCTTCATCCAATTACAATCTTAGGTCTTCCAATGATAAAACACTCCTCAGCTACTCGACAAGTCGAACCAGGGTCACCCTTGGTGATCGTGCATTTGAGTGTGCTGCACCTAAATTATGGAATGCACTGCCATTCAATATCCGAGAAGCAAGTAGCCTGAATGTTTTTAAACAATTACTTAAAACTCATCTTTTTATGAGAGCTTTTTATTGATTTGTTTGTACCCTGTATCAGTATTCATTGTATTGTTGTATTTTGCTTTGTTTGTTTTTATTAATTTTGCGTATAAGTCTGTTTATTTTATTTTATGTAATGCGCATTTGAACATATTTTAAATGGAATTTGCGCACTATAAATTAATAAATTATTATTATTTATTATGTTGATATTTACGTTGGGTAAAAAGTTGGGCAAAATTTACCCATTATTATTTACAGGTAACTATGCGGTTGTTTCCAGGTAGAATGCGTCCTGCTTTGTGTTGCAAATCCCCCAATAACATGGTATAAGTGCCCTAAAAATAGACACTCTTTGACCTACGTAACTTGGGATGAGAGAAAAATCGTAAGGGCCGTATATAGAACTTCAAATGTTACCAACGTTGGTCGCTTGGATGGTTTACCCAACATAACATTTTTTGCACATGTTGAGGAAATATGACCCAACAAACGTCAAAATGAAAATCTCCAACTTTATTTTACCCATCATTTTTTACAGTGTAGGTATATGGACCGGCTGTACCTTGGCTTAACGAACAGATCAAAACATCAACAAAATTACGTCGTAAAGCTGAGAGAATGGCGACTCACTAAAAATGAGGATGATCTTAAACATTTTCGTGGACAAAGGAATCGTACTAATTTTCTGATGAATAAGGCTAGACAACATTTTTATACTAGTTTTATTAGGGAAAATAGTTGCAACCAACGGAAACGTTAATTAGTTCCATGAGCAAAACCTAAAAGACAGACTATGATTCTTGGTGTGGACAATCGTGTTTTTGCCAATGAAATGGGAATTTTCTTTATACGGAAAGTGGAAAATATCAATGAAATGACTACTGATAATTTAGGCGTTCTTATCAAATAAGGACATATGAACAAAAAAAGAGCAGAAATATTTTTTTTTCTATTACCAAGAGAGAGAAAAATTAGTCGCTCATTCTAACTTGTACCGGCCGATGTTCAAACACGTGGGAACTTCCCCCGCAGTGAACCGTCCCATGCTGTACACAAACCGCCGTGAATGCCGTTCGTTCCGTGACAAAACCACCCGTCGCAATGCACCAGTATTTACTTCAAAAGAACTTCATTGTGAGCCACAATTTCACCGGTTTTTTTTTCACAAAACAGGTAATAGTACATTGTTGTCATATTACATGAAGTGTTTTTCACGTTTGTATTTTGAATTACAAGGACAAAACAGGCATGGTAAACATTCACTTCGTGTATTTTCCATTCAATACTGCACAGGCCGTTTTGTATGTTTCTCAGGATGACGTCAAAACCCTGTTGATAAACAAACCAAGTGACCTCGAGCGTTTCATAATTTCGGGTGAAGAGGGTCGGAACTGCTTTACGTTTTAAGCAAAGGCCTGTCGATTTTTTTGTGAAAAACAAGTTGTGATGGTGTTATAGACACATACACCTCCTTGATAAACAGAATGTGGACGGGGGATTCTAGCTGTTTAAGCATTTGAGGCCCTTTAAAGGGCCCCTTATTTAGGATTTTTATCAATGAAATCTATGCTTTAAAACCACTCTACTCAGTTAAAGTCATAAAAATCCTATTTGGAGCTTGCTTTGGGGGTTAAAACAAAGGTTTTTAGTTTTTATGCTAATGAAAATATGCATATTCATGACCAAGGTCACGATGTCACAAGAGGCAAACACATGAAAATCAAATTCAACTGTGCACAAAAGATTCCACTTTTTTCTCAATTTTCCTGAAACTTTTGTTATCCATGGCTGTTTAAGTTTGTTTTACATGTTGCCTGCTGTAAGCCATGACAAAACTGGGGGTAGAAACTGCAGCAATTTGCCACAAGTCCAACTTGAAGTATTATGCTTTTTCTTAACCTTTCCCTTCTGTCTTCCTTAAGGCCCTGTCACAAGAAACCGAATCGCAAGAACGTTCGTAAACCTTATTGAAAAATTAATATTTTTCTAGTATACGGTGGAGAACGGACATAAAATGCAATTCATCAACTTTCTCATACCGCCCCAGTACCGTTCTGTTTCCGTACCAGTACCGTATACAGCATAAAATGGTCAATTTGATCCAGAATCTAGCAATTTTGTCCGAGCCGAGACAGTACTGTTGACGAATTCACCGTTGCTAAACCTAACCATTACCGTTCTAAGACCGTTCTAAGACCGAACACACGAATCAATACCGTTCTATAAACTGTTGCGCACCGCACATAACTTACCAAAACCTTACCAACACCTTACCAATACCGAACGCATACCGACCGGCAACCGTCGGAAACGGGTGGCTATAGCGAGTGTATAAATAAGCGTCTCCGTTCAAATTAAAATCATTACAGTTCCGGATATCGACGAGAACACTACGAGAACACTACTAAATCATTAGGTCAATGTGGTGGTTCAGGGCAGCAATGGCTTGGATTCTCGCGGCATCTTCTGCAGGGTTCATCTTGGAATTCTAGTGGGATCTGGATCTGAACTGAGCTTCTCATCACAATTTAGTCATATTTATACTACATGTGTGTCATGCACGGATTGTTCGGAGAACGGTCGTTATTAGTGCGTGATAGGCGGTAGATACACGGTAGTAATAAGTTTACGACGTTGTAAGGAACGGAGTGAACGGGGAAGGTAAGGTGAAGTGCGGTATCGGCTCTGTATCAGAACGCTATCCAATCGTTCGTGATCCGGTACTGGTACGCTGATATCAAACCTTGCCGTATCAGTAACGGCTTATAAACGGCAAAACAGATCCAATACCGAGCTGATAGCGTGCAAGTAACGACCCGTTAACGTGCTCCAGTTCGGTGGCAATTTTTGAACATGTTTAAAACTTTTTTTCAGCAATTCCGTGCTGTCCTTATAACCCCGAGACAGCCAGTGTCAATAACTTATCAGTAACGATAGAGAAACGATCACTTACCGATCACTCCATATCAATACCGATTCCACATAAATCAGTACGGTACATGAACGGTAATGCAATTCGGTTTCTTGTGACAGGGCCTTTATGTGATGCACTCAAAACAGCGCCCTCTGTCTGTGATTTATTGCAATGAAATCTTCAAAGTTGAAAAAGGCCACCTTTTATTGATTTTACATCCAAACGAACAATAGTATGTCTTGCTGAACAAGTAATCCGTCATTATGAAGCAAAGCTTAGGCACAAAGTTGTTTAGCATGTCACAGGCCCTTTAAGAGCCGCCCTATGGCCGCCCTCAATCTCTCCGTACAGTGCACGATAGGTATAGGGTGCATTGCCGGGCCAACAAACGCGGTGCCCTTAGCAACGGGACACAATCACACCCATTGAACGGGAACAGCTGTACCAGACATACCTCAACATACCGAATTTCATACAAGCTACAAAATAGCATTATTCATTATGTACAATGTAGTTATATGATGGTGTGTATACTCCACAATTTATATTCAGAATGTAACGGGTTATCAATTTAGACGATAGAAGAGTAGCAATGACTGCCCCGGCTGAACCGGTAAGCTATCTTCACACTCACAGACTTCATGTCATGATCATGTAAAGAATTATGTCCGAAATCTGTTGATCAATTTATTACAGTACGATGATCGAAGTGTTCGGACTTTGTCTGCCACATGTTCGTGCAAACTCTCCATTTACAATGTAGTGTAGGACGTGTAGGTTACCTTTTACGGCCCAAAGTGTTGCTTTGACACAAACCCATGTACATGTATGTTAAATTATGTGTTTTTAAAATATGGGTTATGGAATCATAATATTAATAACATACAGGGAATGTTCTATACAGGTACATATAAGGCTCTTCAAACTCAATGTTATGTTTCCCGTAACCCGTCCGCGTTTGGATTTTTCGGCTGCGTTTGAGATGCCAAAATCCTAAAACAATTCATTATTTTGTATTTTTTTATTTTTTTTATTCTGCCATTTTAGTTGGATTTTAAAAATCAGCGCTCGAATTTCACATTGCTCATTCTCGTCCTCCTGCCAAAAAAATGTTAACGTAATTTTCTTCCTCCATAAAAGAATATACCCCAGAAGCAGAGTATTGGCGCGGCTGGCCACCGGCACGTGAACGTTTGTAACAGTGGTTACAATAAATTCCTGGAGAAGACATAGCGCTGCCCTTTTTGTGCATGTACCCGGTGTGCAAATTACTGCACGTACGTACGCGCAAGCCCGGCGTGCTGTACAAACACAACCGTCTGCTCCGTCGTAGTTATTAGATCGGTGGTTTGTAGCTGCGAGTGCTAGCCTAGAACTACACAAACTACACATAAATACCTGGGAAATAGTGAAGGATATTTTAATAACTAAATACAAATTTGTGTATAAATTGATCAGGGTTGTGTTTTAACACACTGTCAGAGGGTATAGAGCACGCTACGTTTTGATCAAATACATGTAGCTGTTATTTTGCAAATAATGAAATGCTACAAAATAATGAATAATGAATAATGAAATAGTTGCCTCATTTGGGCTTGACAAAAGTGTTACGGGAAACATAACATTGAGTTTGAAGAGCCTAAACAGCTCAACAAAATTAAGTACCCCCGCTCCACCGCCCCCAAAATAACTGCTTATTATATCTCCCAAAGTAAGTTTCGGAATTACACAAAACTTGGTGTGAATGATTATGCACCTATATCAATTGTTTCCCCCACCCCTCCCCCGGGCTACCCCACCTAAGAGATGCATGTTACATGTGTACAAATATGGGGATTGTCACTTTTTGCGCGACAAAATCCCCACCCCTGGGCCAAAATTTAGGTGACAAAAATCCCCACCCTAGGGTGCAAAACATGCGCGTCTTGTATACAAATGCACAGAACAAATTATTTTAAAGGGTCAAATGCCCCACCCTGGGATATGAAAAACATGACCAAAGTTTTTACCAAGAAAAAGAAAAACCTTTTTCCAGCCAGCCCACATGTTTTGTAGACAATTTATCCAAACTTCTTTGATTAGTTAAAAAGTCACAGAAAATTGCTTTTGTTGGAAATGCTGTCAGTGGCATTGCTGCTTTTGCATCAAAAATAAATGTAAATCAGGATGCAGAATCTGTAAAAAAGTTGTCCTTTGGGTACTGGATTTTTCCCAATGTTTTTCGTATTTGGATTTAAAGTCCCAGTATATTTTTGCAAAAGAAACTTTTGGATGAGCTTAGTCACATACGTACACTAAGCAGTATACTTGAAACCTTTTAAAAAATCCATGCATGGTTTTTTGTGTTCAATGAATGGTAAAACAACAAATAATAAAGCACCTTCAGTTGGCAATTTCTCACTTAAACGTACCATTTTACACGGGGAAAAAAATCATGTGGTGTTTGTTACCATTGCTATCAACACTTTTAGTCTGCTTTTTCTTGTCAACTCATGAGGTAAGATTTTAAGTCACTGCAAATGATGTACTGGGGCTTTAAAGGCTAATTGTTGTATAATTACATGTATGACAATTTTTACATCCTGCAAAAGGTTTGACTGCAACCATGCAATGCAAATGACATATGACCGCAGGGCTCGACCTTAACGCTAGCCCGGCATACAACATTGTCCAGTAAAAACTGCTGTGGGCAAGTAAAATCCACTTTTCAACTTGCCCGGCGGGCTACTTAAAACATGTGCACGTTCCTTGTTTTCCAGATGTGATTATTGAAAATAAAACACAATGCGCACGCGCAAAGACGACCAATTACAGATCAAGATGAAGCGCCCTTTACCTGTCCTTATATTCTCCTGTGTGGAATATGTGGACGGGAACCAGTCTAGACTTGACCATGTTGAAATCGCGTCAAAAGGAAAGTAGTCCCACCAACGCGGATGGATTTTGTTTAGCCTACATGTGTAGACTGGCCCCCTGTCTATGTGCGCTATATACGCTGCTCTCGCTCATATACAACGTGTGGGGAAGTAAATATGTGGACAGGGGGCCAATCTAGGCTAAACAAAATCCATCCGCGTTGGTGGGACTACTTTCCTTTTGACGCGTCTCAGCATGAAGTCTGTGTACCACGCTGGCTGAAAATTTTACGCCAGATTTTGCTCCCTTTTATCCTTTTTTGATGTTTGAGTCATCATGGACAATGAACGACAAGGTAGAAGTCTTGAGATTACAAGGACCTCCATGGTGTGCTTTTAATTGTCTGATTTGGAATTTACGGTAAGAATTTTGACATGGGTAATTAGACTCTTGAGGGCGTGTTCGAATGGTCCACACGACGAAGGGGGTTAAAATGTTAAGGGGCTAAAAGTGTAATATAGAAAATGATAACGTCCCAATATAAACGTCAAAAACAACACTTTTAGCCTTCTAAAAGTATGCATCTGGTATCCGACTGCAGCCCCAGACTGGCTCGGCCCCAAACTCGGCCCCAGACCAACTCGGCCCCCTTTGCCTTGTGTACAAACTCGGCCCCAGACTGACTCGGCCCCAATTGCCTTGTGTACAAACTCATACCCAGACTGACTCGGCCCCAATTGCCTTGTGTACAAACTCGGCCCCAGACCAACTCGGCCCCATTGCCTTGTGTACAAACTCGGCCCCAGACAGACTCGGCCCCAAACAGGCTAAACATTTGATTTTTCCCCAAAAGTCCATATACAGTGTGTTTTCAAAGATTTTAAGGAACTTTTTATTTTATTAGGAGAGCTATTAGCTCTCCTCGATTATCTCAGAAGAGCAATTTAGGGCTCTCCTGACTTTTTTTAAAATGAAGGACTGAAGAAGAGGAGGAAAAACATCCCGACTCCACTACCAGCGACAGTGATTTCTAGCCATGGGGGGGATGAAAAAAAATCAACTTTCTCAGTAGACAGTGGTAGTCAATATTTTAATGCTTTGTTTTTTTTTATTTTTCAAACATTTCATGGGCTAGTAAAAATGTCTGCGGGCTAGTAAAAAACACAATTTACTAGCCCAGTGGGCTACTCTCAGAAAAAGTTAAGGGCAAGCCCTGATGACCTAAATATAATGTTAAATTTAACACGTTGACAATCTCTGTGATGCACTTATGGATTTAACATTTTAAACACTTTCTGACTGAACCATTGAAAGTGTTGATTCAATAATTTGTAGTTAACCAAAATTTTACTCGGCCCTATATGAGTTGAAAAAAAACCAACTAAAAGTGTTGATAGCGATGGTAGCAAACACCACATTATTTTCTTCTGTGTAAAATGGTGTGGGAGAAATTGCCAACTGAAGGTGGGTGTTTAAAAGTTGTCTGCAAACAATTTTTTTACCAATCATTAATACACAAAAAACATGGAATTGCGTAGATTGTTTTCTGAAGTATTATACTGCATCCATGTGGGTGAAATTTCTACATGGCAGATATCAACATTATTCTTTAGTTATAATGCTGTTGTTCCTGTTTTTTTAAAAGTTTTTCAATCATGTAATCTGTCTTTAAAGCGCGAGCACACAGTGGTCTTTTTATATCGTTTGGATCACAAGGTATAAAGAATAGTTCAAAAACAGACCACATCCTTCAAAGATTAAAGGCAAAATTTTATATTAATTTTACAAAGTTCTTATACTTTTTTAAATTTGTTTTAATTGAAATAAACCATAAAGAAAATAATTCAATACAGCACTGTCTTTCTTATCTGGGGATCAGGAAATAGCTCCCTAGTTTTAAATGCACTTAATTGTTTCCAGGCATTTTGGAATACACTATAACTTAAGCCTGATACAGCAATAATGCTGATGTACTGTTTTTATATCATATATTGTGTGATAAATGGCAAACAAGGCACACTACACTCGACCAGTGGTTGGACTTTATCTCCTATGGCACAAATGGAGTCTAACAAAGATATGATTATCGCTTAACTGCAGGTGTCAAAATGCACTTGTTTATCTTATTGCTCTTTTTAACGAAGTTTTAGAAAAAATGTAATTATTAGAGAGGTTTTCGCAAGCGCACGGATACGGATAGCGTGACGGATACGTCACATATACATATGTCCCACTATCTGCTATGCGTGAGCACTAATTAACGCATAGTGAAATTTTGGATTTATAGTGTTTTTCCTCATTTTTCGTTGCGTTTACGTAGCCAGGTTGAAAAGAGTATGAATTATAAATGTCTACTAACTTTTTGTGCATTTCAAAACTCTGGATTAAAAGTAAAATTATTATCAAAGCTGTGTTGTGCAGGGTAGTTTTTCCGCTGTCGGAAATAGACACCTTTTAGCCAACGGTAAACTCGCTGTATAGTTTTGGAGTTGCAAAACCACAGAAATATGCCACTAATAACGGTTACGGATAGCTAAACGTATGAATACGCGTATCCGTTGGTTTGCGAAACCTCCCTATTAATATTATCAACAATCTACAACTTGGTGTACTTCTATTCAAGTCCACAACAACATTTTTACATTGGGAATAAAATGTGCATCAGTATATAATGCAGTGATATTTAGTTATGAAATATATGAACATATGAAATACTAGTCTTGATGCAAGACCGAGTTCGCGATCCCCACATTGTTCATTTTAGCCGCCAGAGGGCGTACCTACACTTACAACGTGAACTCGAAAACTCGGTCTTGATTACTCCGTAAGAAAAAAGTTCGATAACCTTTATGGAAGTACATGAATAATTAAACAGCAAGGTCAAAAATTATGGGCGCCTGCGTAGAAGAGAAAGCGATGCCTCCATAACTAGGTCATGTGGGATGGTAACTTGCCGTGTACATTTGTACGTGTGCAGTGATTCACCGTGCCGCGCGAAAATGATATCGGGCCATTTTCGTGCATGCAGTGACCGTGGTGCATGGTTTTATAGCAATGGAAATCCAGGCTGGGTGCCCAAAATCAGACATGTCATAATTTTATTTCTAATTTTTATCATCAAACTTGTTCTAACATGCATTGTTTATTTTTCATTTAATATAAAATAAAGACGTTTATAGTGGTCGGATATGGAATTCAACCTAAAAAATGAAATTATTTCTGCACTTGAAGTGAAATATTGAACTAATGAATCAGACAATGTTGACGAACATTTCTTTGGACAATGTTGGACAGCAGTGGGACAAAATTTAAAAATCATGAAAATTTTTCTTTCTTAGTTTTTACACCATGGTTTTTACAACTAAACTAAAATTTTACATGGTTTTATAACAATGGAAATCCAGGCTGGGGGCCTAAAATCAGACATGTCATAATTTTATTTCTCATTTTTATCATCAAACTTGTTCTAACATGCATTGTTTATTTTTCATTTAATATAAAATAAAGACGTTTATAGTGGTCGGATATGGAATTCAACCTAAAAAATGAAATTATTTCTGCACTTGAAGTGAAATATTGAACTAATGAATCAGACAATGTTGACGAACATTTCCTTGGACAATGTTGGACAGCAGTGGGAAAAAATTTAAAAATCATGAAAAATTTTCTTTCTTAGTTTTGGGTTTTTACAACTAAACTAAAATTTTACATGGTTTTATAACAATGGAAATCCAGGCTGGGGGCCTAAAATCAGACATGTCATAATTTTATTTCTCATTTTTATCATCAAACTTGTTCTAACATGCATTGTTTATTTTTCATTTAATATAAAATAAAGAGGTTTATAGTGGTCGGATATGGAATTCAACCTAAAAATTCAAATTATTTCTGCACTTGAAGTCAAATATTGAACTAATGAATCAGACAATGTTGACAAACATTTCCATTTTTTTTTTAGTTAACCAAACTGTGCAAATTTCATTCAAGGGCTTCTGTCCTATCTACAAAGTAGTATGCTGTTGTTCCCTGGAATTCGTAAAAACAGCTTCATATCCACAAAATTAATGGGCCTTCTCAAAGCATTCTCCTCAGAGCACTGAAAAGGGTGAAATTTTAAACATTTAGTAAACTAATAAACATCAAATTTAAATTTGTTCCATTAAACGTTATTCCAGTATATTTTCGGAGGCTTATGCAAGCAAGTTGCTCTAATTAATTTTCTGCAATTCTGCTTGCTGTAAAAACAAAAACATGCACGAAGAATCAGAAAAAAAGTATTGTTTTAAATAGGCCGTAAAAGGTCGATCCTTGGGTCACAAAAATTTGCCTTATTTGTTGTTGGCCTAAATGAAAATCAAATGGGTCATATTTGACTTTAGAAAATGTACAATTACTTTTGTAAAACCATGTGGCTTTGAGAGACTCCTTTCAACATTAAGCTTACAAAAATTTAATAAGGGCATTTTGAAATTTTTAAAAATCTGCCCAACAATTTATAATACTTTAAACATTGTGTACAAAGCATGTGATAGTGAGTGAAATTACTAGTAGTAGTTTTTAAGAAAGTGGGTGGTTCTTCACTCAGATTAATTCACTCCTAAATTTCGGTTTTTTTTCTATCATATCTAAACTAACTGATGCTTGCAAGTCATTTTAGGGAAAAATAGTAGTGGATAACTTCTCTGAAATCGTTTAGCACTTTTTTTTTTACCGAAGCCAATAATATGAAAAGCATGCCATATAGTATAGAGGAGAAGAAAACAATCCCAGTCGTTTTCTTCCTCCATGCGTAAGCGATGAAAAAAAATCGTGACCAAGCAGAACATGCCCTAAGAAAATCTCTAAATGCCAGTCTTTGATAGCCTTTGAACTTTTCGATTATCAACTTGGAACGAAATGCTTCGTCTTCACAGGCCGCCCAATCATCACACCCGACCGTAGACCCGTTCACGGGTCTAACCCGACCGTATACGAGCAACGCAGGCCGGCAAGCGGTAAGGCCCGGACGACGCGACGGTACAGGCGAGCCACTGAGTGCAACGCGCAAGATAGCTTTGTCCGTGGACAACGTGTTTGCCTCATATCATGTTTGCCTGCATGCTGACTGCTGATCGATCGATCGATCAGCGACTGGAAAAGCAGCGACATTTGTATGCACTGTCCTGTCCAGTGTGTACTCTGGGTACCAGACAGACCAGAGCTGTTGTGAAATATGGAAATTAGATGACGTCACGCATTTCAACGTGTCACACAAAGGTATGCCAGGAATTCGCTCGGTATTTTGCGAGCGATTTATACGGAATATGAAAGACTGTCTTTTCGACTGTATTTCAGTATTTCTGGCGGCCAATGGTGAATAGTCTATGTACATCGTGTATTGCGCGCAAAAAGGCAGTCTTTCCGAAAGACTAATGAAATACATACGTACACTTTTGCATGTCAAGTACATGTATGTAGTTTGCTCAGTATAGGTTTTTATTTGCACCTTTTCGCGATAGTCCACATATCCCTCCAGCCGACTTATACCGCTGTTTTATTTCAAATTGTCCGTTTTAAGTGGATAAATCGCAAGCAAAAGTGCGGTTTTCGAAAATGAAATTTTCTTGATTTCTGAAACGCTATTTGATATGCGCATGACCTCGTGACGCAATCCTTAAAAAACACGATTAAACACGGTTGCCAGTTCCATACGTTTACACGCAAAAAACTCTGAAAACCGTCTGTTTTTTTAAAAGAATTTTTCTTGTGCAAATTAAGCCAGAGATGTGCTTAGTAGTTGTGTGGTTGTATGCATTACCATAAAAAAAAGAGCAAGAAAGATTTACTTTTTTATTACCAAGAGAGGGAAAAATGAGTCGCTCATTCTAACTTGTACCGGCCGATGTGCATACCGTGTTCTGCCAATTTTAAACACGTGGGAACTATACGGCCCGCAATGGGACCGTTCCCACTGCTGTACACGAACTGCTGTATGCCGTTCGTTCCAGGACAAATCCACCGGTCGGCGCAATGCACACCAGTATTAACTTCAAAAGAGCTTCATTATTGATTATGAAGCTTTTTTTTACGAAAGTGTTTTTCACGTTTGTATTTTGAATTACAAAAACAAAACAGGCATGATAAACATTCACTCATGTATTTTTCCATTCAATACTGCACAGGCCGTTTTGTGTTCTTCTCAGGATGACGTCAAAACCCTGTTTATCAACAAACCAAGTGACCTCGAGCGTTTCTGAATTTCGGGTGAAGAGGGTTTTAAACAGAAGGCTGTCGGTTTTTGGTGGAAAACATGTTGTGATCTGATTGTGTTGTAGACACATACCTCCATGATAAACAGGAAAACATAAAAAATGTGGACGGGGGATACTACATATAGCTGTTTATAAGCACCCCACAATGGGCATGGAAAATTACAAATGCCAGACCTATTAAATGGCGCATCATAATAAAACAAATATTTAAAAAGTCATAAACGTTTTTTATTCTTACAGAAAATCAACTTAGCTAATATATGGTGTATAAATGTATATGTTTGTATGCCATTCATTTCTTGAGGCAAAATTACACGTATTTGAACACAAAGGCCGGTACATGTACTTGTGCACAAAACAACATTAAAGGAGCGTGTCCAGAGTTTCTGGAAAATAGTTTTCGATGTAACTTACCAATATTATCAAGTAACTCCCATACACACCTCCCATGTCCCAAAAACCCGAAAACATTCGCAATTTCCAGTAAAAAATTGAACAAAACTATCGAGTATGCTTTCAGCGGATAAACATTGATACTGGAAAATTAGTTTACAAATAATCGGTGGATTTTCGACGATATCCTCGGAAATATGCGGCCTAGAAGCGCGGGAGTTTCAGTTTCGTAATCAGAAAAATACAACGGATGTTATGATATAAAAATCTCATGACCCATAAGGTAAGTCCCGGGGAGTTATGGGTAAAAAAAAGTGATCTGGTCACACTCCTTTAAGGGGCCGTCCAAAGTTGTCAATGTTTTCACAGTTCTACAAAGAGTAGTATTTTTCAAGACCCCCTTCCTCCCCCTGAAATACTACTTATCAACATTTTTGTCACTACCATAAAATGTCAACAATTTACAGTGCATGTAAAGTCCTATTCAGCCCTCGACCCCCTCCCCCTTCCTACACTTTGTGGAATCGTGAAAACTTTGGACGGCCCCTAAGTATAACATATGTGAAACTTTTCTTTTTTAGATGTTTATGAATTGGAAGGTGCCGACACGCCTCATTGTTGATGAGCCCTCCTACCAACGGCAAAAGGCAAGACTGCTCTTGGACAGCAAACAACGCTTTTATGAGGACATCAATGGTGAACGAAAGTGTAAGTTGATTAACCTTTCCAGATCCTTAATTGGACCTTCTTTTTCGATGACAGCCATGCACTTTCATGACTTGGACAAAATCTTTAATTAGCAGGTGAAATGCACATGTACACGTAGTGATTGTCTAAATTGTGACAATAATTTTTCTCAACACTTTTTTTCTTCTTAGATTTGACAAATAATTAGCTGCTACATGGCATGTGCATTCCTCCAAAAAAAGGAGTTAACTTTTCTCTATGGTTGCGCTCTTGACATCAAAACCAAAAACATCTACCGGTATAAGAAAAACTTGGTCAGTATAAAACTGGAAATAAATTGTAAAACAAAATATATGTTATCTGCCAATTAAAGGTACAATGTAGAATACATGATTGGTATCGCGAGGAATCAGAAATGTTCACAGATACAGTGGGTATGAAGTGGGACTCCCAATCAGAGGTTGGGGGGTTCGAGCCCCACTTCGACCAACGTGTCTGTGTCCCTGGGCAAGGCACTTAATCCCAGTTGCCTCGTCAACCCAAGCGATATATGGGAAGCTGTTAAGGGGAATGCCACAATCTAACTGCTGATAGGGTTGTGCGCCTGACCAGCAGCCACCTAGTTGAAGCGAAATGGTTCTGGTGATTCCCTGCTGATGGCAGCGGTAATAATGGTAACAGCGCCTTGAGCACCCTGCAGGGTGGATACATATGTGCGCTATACAAATCTAATCAGTATTATTATTATTATTAATAAACACGATGACGGTAGAAAACTTCCCCTGAAATGGTTTTGTCTGAAGTGCTAGTCTTTGAGAAATGAGCAAAACAATTATTTTTCGTCTCGCGAGACGTAAATTCATTTCGCCCCAAAACCACCTCGCCCTGGACAACTTCGCCCTGAAGCACTTCACCTAAAGGCCATTTCGCCCCAAAACCACTTCGTCCAAACACTACCTCGCCCAAATGCCACTTCGCCCCAAATCAACTTCATGCACAGGCCGTGGTTCAGGCCGAAGTGGTTTTGGGGCGAAGTGACTGTAAACCATTTTGACTGTTTTACCAAAAATTACGGACGTACGGAGCTGATTTTTGGTTAGGTTGGTTTTAATCATGCAGATGGGTCATTCTATAAATTTGGGGTCCGATTTTTCTGTCCCCTGTTACGTCTGACATCTTGTAAAATGTTGTATTTTGTAAATTCAGGACATATTCTTTAAATGCTTTCTATTTCAAAGAGTGATTACATAAAGTACAATTCATAAAAATATGTTTTGAAGGCATTTTTAATAATACTTGTTTGGCAAATGGCAGTATGTCAGGTGTAACAGGGACAGGAAAATGTCACACGTTGGACCCCAAATTTATAGAATGACCCAGATCTTCAATCACACAGGGGGATGAAACTATTTATAACGGTTTACCAATCATGTATACCGGGGTACTAGCTTTAATCAGCTTTTGCAACTGTTTATTTTTCCTTTTTCAAATTTAATTACATACATGTACAATATATCACATATCACTTCAAAATAAAGGCCCGTCTACACGAGCCAACATTTGTTGGCCAACAAGAAGTCAAGAACCAACATGAAGTTGGAACTAATTGTGGCAGGCGTTGGAAGGATACGCTTATCCACATGGTCAAAAATATCTCAACTGAAGTTGGCTGTTGTCTTCACGTGACAGAAGTTCTACTCGGCTATTGGTTCGTTTCATCAAACAGCTACACATAGCTTAACTTGTTCGATGATGTTATACGTTATCTGGAGTGTCATCCACACCATCCAACTTTCGGTCGGCTGACATCGTCAAACAAATGTTCATTTGGTCCTGGTTGTCCCACAAATGTTGGCTGGTGTAGATGGGCCTTAATAACACATTGAAATCGGCATTTGTATCATCATATGAAGTATTCCTCATACTGATGTAAAACATTGACAACATAACTCATCTTGTAAATACAAATTTCTGTCTACACATGCCTTGTTATGATGCCACCGTTGTAGGTGTGGATTTGCATACTGTATTTGTCAATTCCAGGTCCATTTTCAGTCCATAATCAAGCATTAGCAAGCTCCATATTCTATAAGTTGTACATACATGTACAAAACTCCAACATCCTCATTAAAGTGGTTTCGCAAGGTGACGAATACGGTTACGAATATGATAACGATAACTTTTCGAGTTGATGCGCATTGATGGGTTTTGCACTGCATGACTGCATACATTTATCTGCATAGCCTTAAAATCTGCTTGAGTGCTTGTACTCAGCTCTGTTTTCAGCTGATTTTTCACGCTTTCATCCGGGCCCGACTCATTAAATTTGATAGTCATGAAATAAAAGAGAAACAAAATGTACACAATTTACTAATCCATCCCAGATGTAATGAAAATCTACAAAAAAAGAATCTCTTTTTATGGTACGCATATGAAACCGTGTGTGACAGTGATGCCTTGGTTACAACCTCAAAGATTCCCTCCGATCGTCTTAAAAAATCCAACACGAATCCTCTGCGATTGTAAACAAACTGACAATCATGACCGACGATTGGCATAGTGTAACCAAGGCATAATGTGTCACGGGTCATATTCGTATCCACACCAGTATTCGTCACCTTGCGAAATCTCTATTATCTTGTAGATACAAGCACAAGTGGCAACAACATCTTGAAGGAAGTTAGCCGGCTGCGTGGTATGAGTCCTTCACTGCTGCCATCCCGTCGGACAAGGCGCACCTCAACAACCCACCACGTGCCCCCATATGGCCTGCTGAAGCATTCCAGGGAAAAGGACATTGAGGAGGAATTGAAAGCTGCTAAGAGGGCTCCAGTTACAGGAGGTTAGTGCTGCAAGGGAGAAAATGGGATGTTATTAAAACAAACAATGGTTTTTTAAATAAAATTTATTCAGGCGCATTTCTATTATATGAAACATTATTTGAACAAAATGACTTTCAAGTGGTAAGAGTGTGTCCATGAAAGGACCATGCAAATCATGGCAAGGTGGGGTTCTGCAAATTCAGTTAAAATTTGGTAGGTAGGTGGGCTATAGGAAGCATTGAACCTTTACAAAGTTTTGGCCAATCGAATCTCGGTGCCACAAATGAGAGCCCAATACATTTTTCTTGTAATGATTGGGCGATTTTCGGTATTTTGGGCTACAACTTAAAGGTACACACCGGCCTACTGTTTACATGATTCAGTGATGTAGCAGCATTGACAATCTCAACACCCATGGGGAAAAATGGGGACGCTCCTAAATTTTGTGCCATAAATGTTTGCCATAAAACTGAGTAAAATGAAGATTTTATTTATTACAACAGTTCCAAAGCTACCTGCTATGCCCAGCTCTCCTTCAAAGCATAAACGAAATGACATTGGGACGAAAGTAAGTACATGTACTCTTTGAGTAGCATTAGAGGCTGTCCATAAAGTCTGTATGCACGGGGGAGGAGGGGTCTGGGTTAGAGCCAATGCGTACACCCAACATTAAAGTATATGTGTGACGTAACAAATTTTGCGTACGTGGGGGGAGGGTGTGGGGCGGTCTAAGAAGTCGGCATTTCGTGCGTACATACTTTATGGACGGCACCTTAATCGGGGATTGTTGAAACATGTGGTGGCAGCAAACACATCCGTCCTTTTCCAACGGCTAATAATAATAATAATGAGATTTGTAAAGCGCACATATCCACCTTGCAGGGTGCTGTAAACAAGTAATTAATTCTTGAAAATTTGCGACATCAAGTAAGTCTTAAGAAGTGATTTGAACCTAGTTGTACAGTGGCATGATCTGATCATGAGTTCAATAAAAGTGGCAATGAATTCCAACAGAAAAAGATCTGGCGCCCCAAGTTCGTTTATAATTTGGTTCCTTGGTAAGCTGCTGGTTATATACTTGATCGAAGAGTTCTTGCTGGAGAATATATGTAGTAGTTCCTTAATGTAGTAGGGAGCCTTGTTGTTGAGAGCTTTGTGGACCAGAAGCATGAGTTTGAAGACAATCCTTTGGGAGACAGGAAGCCAGTGTAGTTTCTTCAAAATGGGGGTGATGTGACAGTTCCTCCTGGATAAGGTGATGATGCGGGCAGCGGTATTCTGAAGACGTTGAAGACGGTATATTTGATTCTCAGGGAGTCCGTAGAGAAGTGAATTGCCTTTGTCCAGTCGTGTAGTCACAAATGCATGGATGATGTGCTCGGTAGCACTTCTATTCAAATACTTGCGTATACGACCGATGTTTCTTATTTGGAATGATGCCAAACAGAGAGTGTTAGCGACGTGAGGTGTAAATGTCATTGCTGAATCAAATATAACCCCCAAGTTCAGGGCCTGCAATGATGGGGCTACATGTATCTGTGCATCACCGATTGTAATAAATGGCACAGACACCTTTGTTAATTGTTGGCGTGATCCAAACAAGAGAAACTCAGATTTTCCTCATTTAGCTTTTAATATAAAGTTGTTTTTCATCCAGCATCGGATCTCAGATGCATTGTTCCAGTCGTGCGATAGAAGAGTCGCTGGGCTCCTGTGAAGACTTTAATGTTATGTAGAGCTGATCAGTATCATCAGCATAGACGTGGTAGTTCAGATGTTTCAATATGATATCACGAATTGGCAAGGTACATGTATAAAGAGTAAACCACTACGGTAGCTGTGGGCCTAGCACAGACCCTTGTGGTACATGTACAGAGTAATCTAAAACAACAGGATCTGATATTGCATTGCCAATGCAGACATGCTGGGTTCTATTTGAGAGATAGGACCTGCACCATTCAAGAGCCGTGTCGTGTATACCGAGATAGTTCTGAAGTCGAGATACCAGGATGCCATGATCAACGGTATCGAATGCTGCACTCAAATCGAGCATAACCAGCGCAGTGATATCACCATTATCCATCGTGGACAGGATATCATTACTGACCCGAACAAGCGCAACTTCCGTCCCGTGGAATGGCTTATATGCAGACTGGAAAACGTCCGAAAGCTCATGCTCTTGAATGTGGTCAGAGATGCGGGATGAGACAATACGCTCGATGGGTTTTCCCAGGTACTTCAGGTTTGAGATGGGTCTGTAGTTTTTCTGAATCTCCTTGTCCAGGCTGGGCTTCTTTAGAAATGGCCGAATGTAGGAAACTTTTAGGTTGTCCGGGAAGCGACCAGAGTCCAACGATTTGTTCACCACCTCGGTAATAAAAGGAGCAAACACATCGATGTGTTGCTTTACCATCATGATTGAGCTATATATATGAGCAAATTCGATTAACAACTCGAGTTAACCACTTGTCAAACGTCATCCTGGCAAGAGCAAACGCTTTTGGTTATAGTCAATCGATTCTGTGCAAAACTCTATCAAACTCCATGCCTGATGGATACCAGTGCAACCGTGCCCTGTGGGCTGGTTCTGAATGGTTGACCAGACACGACTAACCATCATCATCAACGTTTGGTTGGAAAAAGTAGAACTACATTGTAAAGTTGTGAATCGAACTTGCCCTTTGTGTGTGCATGATCAATATGACAAACAATGGAAAAGAGCAGTGTGTTTGCTGCAACATCTCAAAAGTCTCCCACAATGCCTAATACAACAAAATACTTAAACTAATTTCCGCCGCTTGTCTACAGAGTTATTGAAGTACATAATATGAGGTACATGTGCATTGTCAATGGGTGAAATCTTTTTAATGCGAAGAATTAAAGAGCTGATAAAACGATATCTGGAAATCTGTGTTCTGCTCAAAACTAAGAGAAAAGGGTTACACATGTATGTCTTTACAAATTGTGGTTATTTTTACAAATAGGTTGTCTAGCTGCCTAATTTTCAAAAATTCATTAAAAATGTAGCTAGGCGCAAACATGACTTAATATATTAGGGCACAAACCATTAATGTTTCAAATTCCAGTTCGTTAGCTTTGGGTAAAAAAAAAGATAAGTGACATTAAAGTTTTGTGCACGTTTCTATGGAAATGTCTCCTAAATTACTCCCCCATTACCGGTTATTATTATAATTTCAAATTATCACTGAAAAATTGCGGTACTTTTGTTCGCTTTGAATTAGTCATCGGCGAGTTTATCCAACATTGGTGCACCAAGTGCGTACGTGACACACTTTAGGAGAGCTGCCCTTTCACAAAACACGGCCTAGGCTTCGTCTAATGCATTATGCATGCATGGTACATATGTGTACATATACAGTATTTATTCAGAGACAGTCAGCAGGGCTTTTACCTATCAAGTTTTTAAACGGTATCACATTTCATATAAACCAAAGTGTCCTACAATGAAAAACACTAAATGCTTTAATGGAAAACGTTTACTTCTTTCTGCCATACATTGTAAATAAAGCAAATTAAGCACTTTGTTCCAGAAATAATTTTATTATTAGCTCTTTTATATAATAAAATGACTGTCCGCTATTTCTCCAGATGACCCAGAACCTGAGACCTGGAGTGCTGCCAGCAGCACAGAACTGGCTGAAATCGGCAGGGATCGGTGAAACCAAGATTATCAACAATGCAATAACAGCTGCTGATCTAGACAGGTGTCTTGGTCGTACCCTGCAGCCAGACGCGAAGAAAGCAGTGGAGAAGTGGCTGGCTACAGCCAATGAAAAAGGTACACATAAAACAACGTTTATTTTTTAATGTATTAGCCCGCAAGCGAGACGACGTATAACAATACACTCCGAACAAGATGATCGTTTGGCAAGAGTACTCGCCGAACTACCGCTCATTGTGTTTGTGTTGCACACGTCAAAGTCGCTGTACTAGTTTATATCGCGCCTTTCCACTGATTGGGATGCAGTTAGCCCCCCGGTACCAAAGCTACCCCTGCAAAGTCTCTGGAATATTTTTGTTAACAATCTTATTTACAGTATAGCCATGGTAGCAAAGCGCCTACCGTGTTAAACTCCTGAACCAACACTATACCGCACATGCCATTTCATTAGAGTACTCCAAACAATCCCATGAGCCCCCTGCGCCGACGTGGTTTTGTTTACATTGTTGACGCCATCTCTCATTCATTCTATTGCACAACAAATTAAATAGGCTCTATACAGTTTTTAAAAAAAGTAAGATCAAGGAGGCTGAGATAGAGATGTGTAACATACATGTATTTTATCGGTCAATAACGTGTATGATCAGCTTTTTGATCAAACTCCCTAGACCACTGAAGATGTCTCAGACTGTAGACAATTTCAAGATGAATTTAAGAGTGAGGGACTGTAAATATCAAGAATCTTTGGAAAATGTTGGCCATGGCAAAAAAAATGGATTTCCTTTATACTTTTATATTTGATGGACCTTTGCCCCAAACTAACAAATGTGCTGAAAAATACCTTTGTTGCTATTAGTCAGGGAATATTTTCCGATATTTGGCAAATCTGGGAACTAAATCCTTACCAAATAATTTCTTCACCAATTTGTTACTGAAGGTGTCTACTAACACCCCTTAAAAAGTTGAAATTCAATTCCCCTAGGAAAGCCCGGGACAGCTTCTTAAAAATGCAGTACAGACTTAAAAATGTAAAAACTTAAAAATGTAGTACATCGGACAACAGCTGTTGGCAAACGCAAAGTGCCCATTTGTTTTGAATAGCGTATATGGTTAGGGGGAATCTGACACCCCGTATTTACGCTGCTGATGTGGAACGCAGCTCCGGTCCCTCACATGCATGGCTGTCGGTTGAAAGGCTCTATTATTTATTTACCACATCCAACAGCAGAAGAACCGCCAATTACAGGAATGGGATCAATTAACATAGATATCAATTAACATAGATATCAATTAACATAGATATCAATTAACATAGATATCAATTAACATAGATATTCGAATAACTATCAACTTCTAAGTTGAATTAGAAACGGCCAGAGACACCGGGGAATCCCTCCCCTTGCTATTCACGAAAGAATGCTCTGGGATCTTTAAAGTGCGTTACATGTGTGACCAGTCGACCGTTTGGGTCACCTACTCACCTACACACGTATTGTCTTGATTTAGGAATTCCTCAGTATTCAATCCTACTTTGCATACATTGTTGCATGCTGCGTGCATGCTTATTGCAAAATTATTCAGGCGTAGCTTCCGCTAACAAAGATTAGGGTGTGGCTACGTGCAGTCAGATCAGTTCCGTTGACCGGACCGTCAGTCGGTTCTCCAGTCACTTGCGTGATAGACGGTCTCTGAGCCTGACTCGCTGTGCTGTTAGCTTGCGATGTTTTCCATCTAACGTGTTTAATTGCATTTTGTGCCAGCTTGCCTGTGCTAAGTTGCTTTGCCTGTTGCTGTCCACGTTGAGAGTGGTAATTTAAACTCTCGCCGCTACGCAGGGCACTCCTGGTGCGGGGCACACCACTGCATTTGGTAAGTTTTGCTTAATTTTGTATCGCATTATTTGATTTTACATGTCCTATTTAGTGCACCGTATTAATGTTGATCTCTAGAGGGCGCTGTATATTTTACGTACGGCAAGCAGCCTATTAATTTGTATTGTTGAACAGTGTTGAACATATGTATTTTCTCGTAATTTATTAGGGATTGATTGACGCACCTTATCTTCGTCAACTGAGGGATACATCTGCCTGGGGTTTTCCTTAGAGAACTGTTGGTATGTTTATAACTTAATTGTGCAATATTGTGTACATTTCTGTACGTTGTCATTTGGTGACAATTTCCATGATTGCCTTAGTTCTAGTGCAATAATTCCATACACATATACCAGCTGTTGCAATAAGTGACTCCTAGAAACTTTGTTCATGTTAGAGTACATGCACATTTTAAGTAAATGCAATGTTCACTTTGAATCTTATTAAATTAACAAACATTAAGGATTCATAAATCTTCAAGTGCAATTTAAGGAAACACTCAATTGAAACATCATGCAATTTCCTTGTTCACGTTTTAATGTGCAATATCATGTTCACTTGCTGTACCCGAAACATTTCTGTAGTGGAATTATAACGGTGATTTTGCTACACTATTTTTGTATTATATGTATCTTTTGTATATTTATTACAGGTTATCCACAAGTAATATTGACTGTCGTTATTTGAGGTCGTTATTGTGGGAGTTATTCTGGAGACTAATGTATGGTATTTTCTGCACAAAAGTGATAGAGCTACAGTGCAATAATTCAAATTGATACAAATAAATACAAATATTCCTATTTTGCAACGACCATTGTCCTGATTATATTATTTTGAGGGGTTGAATTTGTTCCTTCCCTTCTATACGGTATCCATCGGTTACAGTTTGGCGACGAGGATGGGATAAAATCGTTGCAAAGTTAATTAAATATTTGTATTAATTAGTAAGTACATACATAACGACAGTCAATACATATTCTTGGGTGATTAGACGTCTTCGCTGCGCCAGAGTCGTCTTCGCTGCGCCAGAGTCGTCTTCGCTGCGCCAGAGTCGTCTTCGCTGCGCCAGAGTCGTCTTCGCTGCGCCAGAGTCGTCTTCGCTGCGCCACAGTCGTCTTCGCTGCGCCAGAGTCGTCTTCGCTGCGCCAGAGCCGTCTTCGCTGCGCCAGAGTCGTCTTCGCTGCGCCAGAGTCGTCTTCGCTGCGCCAGAGTCGTCTTCGCTGCGCCAGAGTCGTCTTCGCTGCGCCAGAGTCGTCTTCGCTGCGCCAGAGTCGTCTTCGCTGCGCCAGAGTCGTCTTCGCTGCGCCAGAGTCGTCTTCGCTGCGCCAGAGTCGTCTTCGCTGCGCCAGAGTCGTCTTCGCTGCGCCAGAGTCGTCTTCGCTGCGCCAGAGTCGTCTTCGCTGCGCCAGAGTCGTCTTCGCTGCGCCAGAGTCGTCTTCGCTGCGCCAGAGTCGTCTTCGCTGCGCCAGAGTCATCATTACATGGACTTTTCTTCGAGACTCGGATGTCGTTTGAAATCCGTAGGAGATGCTGACGTTAAACTTCGGTTTGACATTGTTTGTATGACATTGAAAAATTAAGTTGAAAAATTTAAGTGCTTTTTTGGTGTAATGTTTGGATTAAGCTGTGTGGTATAATAAGGTGATTGTTTTCCAACTTGTAGCTCCAGTCTATGCAATTACACTACTGGGTTGACTGTGCTTTTAAAATGGCATGAATTAAGGTTAGTGAGCATATAATATAACGAAAAAAAAATTTACTCGTCAACTCGAAAGGTTTAGGTCTGGAAAGACATTTGTAATTTGTGTATTTTGTAGTTAAATTGTATTTGTAATTTTGTCATTTCAGGTACACACAAGTGTAGTGGACTGTGACCTGTGCCGGAGCGGCCTGTGTTGTGGCGTGGTATTGCTTCTCTCAACGTGACAACAGCGGCTTGCTGGGCATAAGCGCGTCAAGTTGTGGTATGTTTCACATACTTGTACATGTAATTTCATTATAAATACTGGTTGTGTATTAACATCTTTTCTCCTTGTAAACAACAGGAAAATTTAAATAGTGTTAAAATGGCAACTGGTTTTGATTACACTGTGGAAAATTTGGTGGAAGAAGTGGAACATCTTAAACAACAATTGGAATCTGCTAAGGCTACTAAACCAACTTTTTTATTGATGCCTAGTCAGAAAAAGTTATCTACTTTTTCGGGGTTGGATGAAAGAAAGTTAGATGACTGGATCATTGATATGATACTAGCTATAGAGTCACGTCCTTTGTCTAACCTTGAGAAAGTGGATTTCATATTTCAACATCTCAGTGGGCCTGCTAGGGACGAAGTTAGGTTTAGAGGTAAAGACTCGGTCGATGGTATTTTTAAAGTACTTAGAGATGCTTTTGGAGATCAAGGAACTTCTGTCCAACTGCAACGCTCCCTTCTTGAGCGTAAACAGAAAGATGGCGAGAGTCTCAGAAATTATTCTCATGCTCTCTTAGATTTGTTTGAGCGTGCTTGTCGGAAATGCCCCCATCTGGTGAAAAACAAGGAACAGCTTCTTAATGATCAATTTGTTGAAGGCGTTTCTGACATTTTGTTGCATAAACATCTAAAAGCATGTGCTCGAGAACACCCTGACATAGACTTCTTTTCTCTTAGAGCTGAAGCCATAGAATGGGCCGAAGAGTCTGCAATGAGAAAGGCTAAATATGAGGCTACTGTAGAGACTTCTCGGGTTACTGTTGGGGAGCCAGCATTGTTGGAAATCGTACAGAAACAACAAAAACAAATTGATGATCTCACCAAAAGTGTTCAAGATCTCTTGTCAGAAACGGCCAAGTCTAAAACACAAACTTCCAAATTCCAGAAGAAGTTTCCACGAAAAACCTGCTTGTTCTGTCAAAAACCTGGTCACGTGCAAGACAACTGCTACTTGTGGAAACTGAAGAAAGCAGAGGACACCATTGAAGAACTTAAGCGTTCGACAGTTCCTAAGAAGGGAAACTGACGCCTCTCGTTGAGATGGGTCCCGTAGACGAGAGGGAATTAGGGGACTGTTCTTTAACATCAGTACATTTACAGAGTCAGTCTATGAAAAACTTCATTGCAGGTTGTCCTGTTTTGATAGCTAAGTTAGCCAACGTTGAAGTTGAGTGCCTTGTCGACACAGGTTCTATGGTCTCGACGATTACTGAAGATTGTTTCTTTAAGCAGTTTCAACCTGCTGGGGCTGAGCTTAATCCAGACACTCTTTGTTTGCGTATTACAACTTCAAATGGTTTAGAGATCCCGTACATTGGTTACTTAGAATTAGATGTAGATGTGGCAGGTTACTGTTTGCCTAAAATGGGATTCTTAGTGGTGAAGGATTCGGACGATTCGCAGAACCGAGCGATGAAAGGACATACACCTGGGATATTGGGTATGAATGTACTACGTCCGTTATTAGACTTGATGTCAGAGGGAGTTCAGACAGACAATTCCACTTTATCTTTGTTGAGTACTCTGCTGACCCTACAAGCCAAAACTGACGCAGAGGAAAGTACAACTGTTGCATCTGTCAAGGTGGCATCAAAATCTGTTTTTATCCCCCCACAGAGTTCTGTTGTTGTTCATGCTTATTCTTCGAAGTCAGTTCCTTACACTCTTGGAGTTGTAGAACCTTTGAGAAACAGCGACCATTTACCTGTTGGAGTTGTAGTAGCATCAACCTTAGTTGAAGTAGGGAAAGAATTTCCTGTTAGGATTGATAACCTTTCGTGTTCAGGTTTTACTTTGAAACCTCGTACTCGTATCGGCATATTGCGTGGAGTAGAGACACTGGAGAATGGTTCTCGTAATATTGACTTTTCTGTTTCTGTTAATGAGATACATGTGAGTGAAGTAAGGACTACTTTGCCAGTTTCTACTTCAGAGACAAGTGTTCCGTTAGTTGTACCTGTAGACCTGACAGATTTTGAGGGAAGTGACGAACAACTAACACAGATTCACCAACTCTTGAACAAACATCAGGATGTTTTTGCTAAGCATGAGTTTGATTTAGGTGACACCAGCACTGTTGAACATAACATCAACACCACTTCTTCAAAACCAACTTCACAGACGTTTCGGCGAGTACCACCTAATCAGTACAATGAGGTGAAAAATCATATCCAGAAACTTTTAGAACATGAAGTTATTGTTGAAAGCCATAGTCCCTATGCTGCACCCATAGTTCTTGCGAGAAAAAAAGATGGTTCGTTGCGCATGTGTGTAGACTATCGGCGATTGAATTTAGTGACGAAACGAGATGCTTTTCCGCTTCCTAGAATTTCAGAGTTAGTTGATGCTCCAGTTGGTGCCAAGTGTTTTTCCTGTTTAGATCTGGCTAGTGGTTACCATCAGATTCGAGTCAACGAAAGTGATAGAGAAAAGACAGCATTTGTGACACCCATGGGTCTTTATGAGTATGTTAGGATGCCATTCGGATTGTGTGGAGCTCCTGCCACTTTTCAAAGACTTATGCAAATATGTGTTGGAGATTTAATGTACCAGATGTTGTTCGTTTATTTAGACGATATTTGCATATTCTCCAAGACTTTTGAAGAACACATTGTACATCTTGATCTGGTCTTTTCTCGACTCAAACAACACAACTTGAAGCTTAAGCCTTCCAAGTGTCATCTTTTTCGGAAGCAGATCAACTATTTGGGTCATGTGTTGTCAGAAGACGGTATCGCTACAGATTCGGAGAAGACAAGGGCTGTTGTAGATTGGCCAGTGCCACATACTGTTAAGCAGCTTCGAGCATTTTTGGGCTTTGCTAGCTACTATCGTCGCTACATATCAAATTTTTCCAAAATAGCTCGTCCGCTACATGCTTTGGTGGGAGAATGCCAAAAACATTCAACCAAGTATTTTCGTAGTAGGTGGACTGAAACATGTCAAACGGCTATGGATGAGCTCAAATCGAAGTTCGTGTCTACACCTATCCTAGCTTATGCAGATTTTGACAAACACTTTATTCTTGACATAGATGCTAGCCTTTCAGGTTTAGGAGCAGTCTTGTCACAAATACAAGATGGACGAGAAAGAGTTATTGCATATGCAAGCCGTACTCTACATCAGAAAGAACAAACCATGCAAAACTATAGTTCACTGAAGTTGGAGTTGTTGGGTTTGAAGTGGGCCGTCAGTGAGAAATTTAAAGACTACCTCTATGGCTCATTTTTCACTGTTCGCACAGACAACAACCCTTTGTGTTATTTGTCTACTGCCAAGCTAGGTGCTACCGAACAACGGTGGGTGGCTAGTCTAGCACCATTCAACTTTGACATAGTGTATCGTCCTGGACGCATTAATCGCAATGCAGATGGATTATCTAGACAATTTGAGGTTGACTCTACTGAGGAGATCGTGACATCGGAATCTATAATTAGTTCATTTGCTTCACTTTCGTGTGGGTCTACATTGCCAACTGAATTACAAGTTGAGGGATTTCACACTTCTGTTGACATAGCTCCAGCTAGAACAGCTGCTGGGTATTGTGCTGCCACTGCTGCATTTCCATCTTATTCGAAGCAGGAGTTGCGTGAGCTACAACAAGTTGATTCTGACATATCTCGTTACCTGGATTATCATCTACACAACATACCCCCTCCGTCCAAGTACAAGATGGAGACAAATGCAGTCAGGATGTTACTGAAACAGTCCAAACATCTTTCTATTGATGATGGTGTTTTATATAGGAACGTTCAAGATCCTAAATTAGGAAGTTTACATCAACTTGTGACACCTGCATCATTGAGATCCAAAGTCCTATCTTCTCTTCATGATGACTTCGGACACCAAGGAGAGGAGAGAACCATGTCTTTGGTCCGTCAACGCTGTTTTTGGCCATATATGTACAGGGATGTGAAAAAGTGGATTAAGAACTGTGAGCGTTGTACTGTCGCCAAGTCGCCTAGACTTCATATTAGAAATCCTTTGGGTCACTTGTGTGCTTCTAGACCATTAGAAGTGATCGCTATTGACTTCACTTTACTTGAACCGTCAACGAGCCATATAGAGAATGTTTTAGTGATAACAGACATATTTTCTAAGTTCACTTTGGCTGTTCCTACGCGGGACCAAACTGCAAAGACAACAGCGTCTGTTCTTGTTAAAGAGTGGTTTTTCAAGTATGGTGTGCCACAAAGAATACACTCCGACCAGGGTCGACAGTTTGAATCTGCTTTAATTAGGGAATTGTGCTTAATTTACGATGTTTCTAAATCCCGCACTACTCCTTACCATCCGGCTGGTAATGCCCAGTGCGAAAGATTCAACCGCACGATGCATAATTTACTTCGTACTCTGTCTGCTAAACAAAAGACAAATTGGCCTAAGTATTTACCCGAGCTTGTTTTCGCATATAATTCAACGGAACATTCGTCAACTGGTTTTTCACCATTTTATCTTATGTTTGGACGAGAAGCTCTACTTCCTGTAGACATCCTACTGTTTGGTGAGACTACACGACTTGAGGATGATTGGATTTCTCTTCATCGTCATCGATTGAAGGAGGCATATCAATTGGCTAAAATGAAACTTGACAAAGAATTGGCCAAGAGTAAGTCTCTGTATGATCAAAAAGTAAATCCTAATAAGTTAAAGTGTGGCGATTTTGTTCTTCGACAGAAACACAGTACAGGTCGACATAAAATTCAGGATTTCTATTTTTCTGACGTTTATAAGGTAGTTCAACATCCAAAAGAGGATTCTTTCGTGTATGTTATACAGTTAGCAGATGGTTCAGGACCGTTGAAAACAGTAAACTCGTCTCAGTTGAAGTTGCTTCCAGCAGATCACTCTTGTATTCCAAAATCTCCACAACATACAGATATTAGATCATCTGGACCAGCAGATTCTGAAGCAGAGTCATCCGACGTGGATATAGGTGTGGTAATTCCTAATCTTACAACCGGTCCAAGGAGACGACGGGTATTACCAACTCCACCTCCACTGAGACGGTCTCGGCGAACAACTCGAGGTCGACACCGTA